>JAMXDD010000007.1:8409082-9066261 GCA_024733475.1 Syzygium grande | reverse complement strand
GATAATATCACAATCAAGTTCACGAGTAAGAGAAACCCGGCGGATAGTAGATTATGAGGAAAGTTTGGAATATGGTAAACAAATGGTAAGGACAAAGATGAACTCAATGATACACAACTGAACCTGTCACTTTGGACCGAGAACCATCTCGCCAAAGTGTGACGGGACGGAGCTGATGAATTTGAGGTATGAAGATGTTGATCACCAGTCATATGATGAGTGGCAACCGAATCAATAACCCAAGGACGAGGGTGTTTTGAGTGGACAAGAGACAAGTAGGATCATTGCGATGTGCCCAGTGGTGTGTGCAGGAGGCTTTGGCCCATCCAGGTTTGGCTAGTGCTATGAAGGAGGAGTTGGCTGCATTGCATCATAATAAGACCTAGGAGTTGGTCTCTCCGCCTCCCGACAAACAATTGGTGGGTTGTCGCTGGGTCTTTGTCATCAAACACCATCCCGATGGTTCAATTGGCGTTTGAAGGCCTTGTCTTGTTGCGAAGGGTTATACTCAAACTTATAATATTGACTATGATGAGACCTTTTCTCCGGTGGCCAAAATTTCTTCCATTCGTATCATTATTTCTTTGGCTACCCGGTTTAAGTGGACTCTTTATCAGCTTGATGTCAAAAATGCATTTCTTCATGGTGATCTTCACTAGGAGGTTTATATGGAGCAACCACCGGGTTTGTTGCTCGGGGAGAGAAGGTGTGCCGGCTGCGAAAAGCCCTTTATGGACTTAAGCAATCTCCTCGTGCTTGGTTTGGCCGCTTTAGTGATGCGGTTATTACTTTTGGCATGCATTAGTGCAGTGTGGATCACTTTGTGTTTAGTATGTCATCTTCAAAGGGGTGTGTTATTCTTCTTGTTTACGTTGATGATATTATTGTTACTGGGAATGACATGGAAGGTATACAGTGCCTCAAGCAGTTTCTGCAGAGAGAGTTTTATACTAAAGACTTGGGTCATCTTCGATATTTCCTTGGCATAGAGGTTGCATATACTAATGATGTGATCGCTCTCCCCCGGAAAGTATACTCTTGACATTCTTAAGGAGGCGGGCTTGCATGACGCTAGACCTTGTGACACACCTATGGACCCCGGGATGAGACTTGATAATGAACATGGAGAGCTTCTTCATGATCCCGAGAAGTATCGTCGGTTAGTAGGAAAGTTAAATTATCTCACTATTACTCGTCCAGATATTTCCTTTGCTATTAGTGTGATGAGTCAATTCATGAGCTCTCCCCGTACCACTCACTGGCAAGCCATTCTACACATTGTTCGCTATTTGAAAGGGGCTTTGGGTCAAGGACTTGTGTTCCATAATCGGGGTCATCTTCATATAGCTGGTTATTCTGACCCTAAATCTTTGGAGGTGACAGCTTACTCTAATGCAGAGTGGGCCGGTTGCCCTGTGGATCGTCGGTCTACTTCTGGATACTGTGTCTTTGTTGGTGGCAATCTTGTGTCATGGAAAAGTAAGAAACAATCTGTTGTTTCTCGATCTAGTGCAGAGGCCGAGTATCGTGCTATGGCTAATGTTACGAGTGAACTCCAATGGGTTCGTATGTTGTTGACTGAGATTGGACTACCTATGACCGGATCATCTACTCTTCATTGTGATAATCAATCAGCTGTTCACATTGCTAGCAATCCAGTGTTTCATGAACGAACAAAGCATATAGAGATTGATTGTCACTTTGTTCGGGAAAAGGTGAATTGTGGTGATATACGGTTGGTGCACACACGGTCTGAGGAACAACTAGCAGACATTTTCACCAAACCTCTTCGACGTGGACGAGTTTCGTACATTTGCGACAAGTTAGGCCTTTTTGATATGTACTCCCCAACTTGAGGGGGAGTGTTGGGTTTATTATTTATTAATAGTGTTAACAAGTTGGGGCATTTTTTTTTAGTGTGCTAGGCTTGAGGTTAAGCCTATATATACCTTTTTGTATCTTCTTTTGACTCTAACAAAATAGAAGAGGGAGAAAGCCAACTTTCACAATTTCAAACTTGAATCAAGTAATTGTTTCAGCCTTTGTTTCTCCCTTTCATCATTGCCCGTGACTATTATGTCATCAACTTACACCAATAATGCCATAACCCCCCAAGCGTCCGAATGTTTTATAAAAGTGTATGATCTCCCTAGCTTTGTTTATACCCAGATGCCTTCATGACTCTAGCAAACCGTCCAAACCAAGCTCTAGGTGACTACTTGAGCCCGTATAGTGCCTTTTTAAGTCTACAAACCTTTTCTGTTGTTTCCTGTCCTTCAAAACCAGGTGGAATGCTCATGTAGATTTCCTCTTCCAAATCTCCGTGTAAAAATGCATTCTTTACATCATACTGTTGAAGTTTCCAATCAAAATGAGCAGCTAAGGACAGTAAAATTCTTACGGTATTCATTTTAGCCACTGGTGTGAATGTCTCTTGGTAATCCACTCCATATGTTTGAGTGTAACCTTTTGCAACCAATCTTGCTTTGTACCTCTCTAGAGAGCCATCTGCTTTGTACTTTACAGTGAATATCCACTTGCACCCAACTAGAATTTTCCCTTTTGGCCTATCAACAATTTCCCACGTTTTATTTTTTTCAGTGCCTTCATCTCTTCTACCATGGCATTCCTCCATTCCTCTTTTGACAATGCTTCAGACAAAGTATTAGGGACAGCAATAGAGTTCAAACTCACAATAAAGTTTTGGTATGGTGATGATAATCTATTAAGGGACACATAATTTGATAGAGGATAAACTGGTTTCTTGGTGCACTCTCTAATCCCTTTTCTAACAGCAATAGGTAAATCAAGATCAGCCTCAGGTATATCATTAAGCTGTTTATTCAAAGGAGGTTCAGGACATACTATGTTCTCATTGGCAGCACCCGGAGTGGCATTTTGGACCTGCCCTTGTGATGGATCGGCTGTCCTCCTTGAATACACCTGAGAAAATCTCACAGAATCATGGATACGAGTTGGACTAGTGGAATTAGGAACAGAACCAGGTTGAGTTGGACTAGTAGGAATAGGAACAGAATCAGG
Source organism: Syzygium grande (assembly GCA_024733475.1). Taxonomy (NCBI): domain Eukaryota; kingdom Viridiplantae; phylum Streptophyta; class Magnoliopsida; order Myrtales; family Myrtaceae; genus Syzygium; species Syzygium grande. The sequence continues at coordinate 9,063,219 of JAMXDD010000007.1, read as the reverse complement.
TTGGTGTGTGGGAGATTGTGGTGGGCAAGAGATAGGATTCAAGCTAGGTTCATGAGCTACAGTGGACGAGTTTGGGTTGACAGGGACATTGGACATTAAATCCAGGTTATCTATAACTCCATGGCCCTTATCTTCCATGACTGAAATCTCCCCCTGAAGATAAGATTGTAAAAAATAGGGTTTATTTTCAACGAAAGTAACATCTGCAGAGAGATAAGAATTTTTTGGAAGGGGGATGGTAACATTTGTAGCCCTTTTGTGTTTGTGAGTAACCAAGAAACACACATTTGATTGCGCGAGGATCTAACTTTCCTTGTTGGTGATGATGAGTGTGGACAAAGGAAGTACAACCAAAGACTCGAGGTGTAAGACCATTAGATGTGCTATAGTGAGGATAGAACTGAGAAAGAACTTCCATAGGAGTCTTGTGGTCTAATGTACGAGAGGGTTGTCTATTGGTCTGTATGTGGCTGTAAGAACAGCTTCCCCCCCCAATATGTTTTAGGAACTTGCCCATGAAACAATAGGGCACGAGTTGTGTTAAGGAGAAGACCATTTTTTCTTTCAGCAACCCCATTTTGTTGGGGTGTATTCACACAAGATGATTCATGGATAATACCTTCCTTTCGAAAATAGGAGGACAATACTTGATTGAAGTAATCTCTAGCATTATCAAATCGAAAGACCTTGATCTTAACCCCAAACTGAGTTTGAATCATGGAATGAAAGGAAGGAATAATACTACTCACATCGGATTTACGTTTGAGTAAGAAAGTCCACGTGATCCTAGAACAATCATCAATTAAAGTGACAAACCAACGAGCTCCAAAGATGTTTGGAATTGTGGAAGGTCCCCAAATGTCACTATGGATCAAGTCAAAAGGATTAGAACTACGACGATTGCTAATAGGAAATGGTACACGATTATGTTTGGCTAACTGACAAACATCACAATGGAAATCTTTAATATTCAAACCTTTAAACAAGGATGGAAACATAATACTCAAGAATTGAAAGGACGGATGACCAAAACGAAAATGATGAAGCCAAATAGCTTCTTTATTTGAAATACTAAGAAACGATGAAGATAGAGTATTCATGATTCTTCTTGTAGTGAGAGGTGTCTCAAGGTAGTACAGCCCATTTTGTTCCTTAGCAAGTCCAATCCTCCTCTCCGAGTCCTGATCCTGAAAAACACAGTAGAATGGGTAAAAAATGACTTGACAATGAAGATCTTTTGTGAGTTTTTGTATGGATATAAGATTGGCGGACAGTTTAGGGACATGAAGAACATCTTTAAGGACAAGATTAGGTGTGATCGAAATATCTCCTAACCCCTGCAACAGTCGCAAGAGAACCATTTGCCACAATGATCTTCCTATTGCTAGGACAAGGTGTGTAGGTGCTGAAATGGGATGAGGTGTGAGTCATATGATCGGTAGCCCCCGAATCAACAATCCAAGAATTACCTGAGAGTGCTAGAGAACATGCACCAGAGGGTTTATTAAGAGACCCTAACAAACCTCTTATTTTCTCAATTTCTTCACTATTGAAGGCTGTTTTCTCCTGAACTTCTTCGTGACTGACTTGCTCAGTTAGGTGAACCCGGGGCCTTGACTGTGTTGCCCGATTCACCCATTCTCGGCCTGAAGTAGTTGGTTTGCCATTCAATTTCCAGCATTGCTCCTTTGTATGTCTCGGTTTCTTGCAATAGGCACACCACAAGTTGTCCCGGTTGTCTTTCCTTGGCAAGTCACCCCTTTCATCAACCTTTTTTGATTGTCAAGGCTGACCCTTCTACTGTTTGTGGCTCGAGCATAACGGATCGACGACTTTCTTCTGCCCGGATCAAGGAAATTGTTTCCTCCAATGATGGCACTTCCTCCTTGCCAAGTATTTGAATTCTGACTTGGTCGAATTCAGAATTAAGTTCGGCTAAGAAATCATAGACTCGATCCTTTTCAATAAGATTCTTCAGAATGGCTGCATCTTCTGGACACCACATCTGTAGTACTCGATAATGATCGAGTTCTTGCCATAAATTCTGCAGAGAATTAGCATACTCAGTAACGGTCTTACCTCCTTGCTTTGTCCCACTGGTTTTCACCTTAATTTCATACACCTGGGCTGCATCGCAAGCCTTTGAGTATGTCCGTTGGATAGAATCCCAGATCTCTTTTGCTGTTGATAGAAACATACAAGTATTGCTTATGGCTAGTTCCATGGAATTCCATAGCCATGACATGATCATGGAATCAGCTTCATCCCACGCATCGAAATTAGGATCTCCTAGTTTGGGTCCTGTCCCAAGCAGATGGCTGAGTTTTCCTTTGCCCTTCGGATACATCTTGACAAATTGTGACCACTTGAGATAGTTCTTCTTATTCAAAATGAGGGCTGGTCTGATATTTTGAAGATCACTTGTCATGTGTGTTGAGGCGACCTCCTCCAATGGTTTTTTGGTAGAAGGGTTCGGATCTGTGGTTTTCGGTGTGATTTTGGAATTGGACATTTTTGGAGAGTAAAGGTCTGGAAGAAAACAAGAGTAGTAGTGCAGCTATGAAGGCTGCATTCAAAGGAAAAATTTCCTGGAGAATAAAAGACAGCAATGAAGGCTGTAATTTGGAATTCAGAAATCTAGCCTAGAGCTCTGATACCATGTGGAATTTTAGATAGAGAGAAATCCTTTTTCTCATTTCTCATTCATATTTTTTACCTCTTTTACATTGTCAAATTTATAGACTAATACACAAAGAGTCCTAGCAAACAAAAAAGGAAACAAAGCCTAAATAGGAGAACAGCTACAATCCCACGATTTGTGGGATTTAACCAGAATAAAAAAAACTCCTAAATAGGAAAAATCTACTCCTATCAATCAGTCAATTATCCTACATATTCACAGCCATATAATCTGGATATTTACAGATATTTACAGCTCAACACAAATATTGCACGATTCTAACAATTAGAATTTCGCTGCGATCGGTTGCGATCTGACTTAATTTACAACAAAGTGGTATCAAATTCTAAGGTTGTAAAAGATGTCAAAAGACAAGGTCAACATGATCATGCTCATGACTACGAATTATGCAATATGAAGGTGCAAGATAGAGGATCATCTCTACATCAAAGGCTTGCAAAGGCTAATCAAGAGAAGAATACCTCCAAAGGGCATGGTAAAGACTCTCGCACCAACTCCTAAATCAACAAAAGCTGGAGATGAATGAGAAGATTCCTCAAAAGCCCCAATATTATCACTAAAAGAAGAAACAGCGGAGGAGGAGGAGGAGGAGGCTATCTTAAATAAATGATGTGTTGGCACCATCATAAGATGACTCCATCAAAGCATCTTTGAAAGCTTCGCGCAAGAAGATAACGCTTATGATTTGTTAACAAATCTGGAGCAAACATACGTGAGGAATATATCTCAAAAGATAGCAAGCTGAAAAAAAAAAGGTGTTGGGTATGGAATGCAAAGATAGAACAAGTGTCTCTGAACACGTAGGCACTACGAGAGTTCTATTGAATCAAATAAATGCAATGGAGAGGATGATCACTTCGAAAATTGCATGCATACTTCTTGATAGGTTCTATGCCAAAAAATTGGGACACCTTAGTTATATCAATTCATAATTCGACACTTGATGGAGCTTTGACCGTGGAGTTAGTGAAGGATAGATTGCTGAGTGAAGAGTAAAGGCACAAGGATGAGGGGTACTACAACCATGGTGATAAAATTTTTGTTATCAATGAACAAGAGAAGAAAGTAGACCATGGGAGGAGCAAAAGCCATGGACCAAAGATCGTTCAACCTCAAGGCCAAGGGCTAAGAAGAGGGTTTACTTTCACTGTAGAAAAACCAGGCATATCATTAGAGATCGTCGATTGTAGGCAGCCAAGAAGCAAGTTGAAGCACCAATTGCAAATGTCGCTACAGTTTATGAAGACATGATAGTTATCCGCAATGATGAGAGCATCTACTTAACATGCTAGGACCCACTTAGCTAGTTGATTTTGGAGCCTCCTTTCATGTAGTCCTCAAGAGAGAATTTTTCTCTTCACATACAGCTAGAGATTTTGGTCTCGTGAGGATGGGTAATGATGGCTCGTCGAAGATTGTTGGCATGGAAGTGTTGAGATTGAGATCAACAATGGATGCAAGATGATCTTGAAAGAGGTAAGGCATGTCCCTGATATTTGCCTTAATTTGATCTCCACAGGAAAGCTAGAAAATGATGGTTAGGTGAGTTACTTCAGTGAAGGGAAGTGGAAGTTAATCAGGGGCAACTTGGTGGTAGTAAGAGGAGTGAAAAGCATATCATCTATACCATACAAGTGAAGTTATGCAGTGGAGATGTTAATGCAATGACGGAGATATCTATCGAACTTTGGCACAAAAGGCTTGAACATATTGGTGAGAATGAAATTAAGGTTCTTACATCGAAGAAGTTACTCTCATACATAAAAGGTATCTCTATAAACCCTTGTGAAGACTGCATTGTTGGAAAAAATAATAGAGGTGCTTTCAAATCTATTTCACCATTGAACAAGGCTAATCGACTTGATTTGTTACATAATGATGTTTGTGCTGCGACTTTGCAAATTACTGGCGGTGCTTTTTATTATGCTATCTTCATAGATGATTTTCAAAGAAGGTGTAGACTACTGCATTGAAGATGAAGGATCAAGTTCTTCATACCTTCAAAGATTTGCATGTGAAACTAGAAAGAAAGACCGGTAGAAAATTGAAGTGTGTGAGGGCCGATAATGATGGAAAATAACGAGGGCCATTTGAGGATTACTTTAGAGTTCATGACATAAGACGTGAGAAAACAGTGCCTAAGACACTACAACATAATGGTATTGCCAAGAAGATGAATCGAACAATATGTGAGAGGATAAGGTGTATCTGCTCCCATGCAAAGTTGTCAAGCTCTTTTTGGAGGGAGGTAACGAGGACGGTGATAAACTTGATAAATCTATCACATTGAATTCCACTCAAAGGTGAGATACCACAAAGTGTATGAAATGGTAAGAATTCATATTACAGTCACTTGAGAGTATTTATGTGACATCCATGATTTTGGCCATACAGAAATAGGGGGAAAGAACTGCATTTGTGTCAAAACTTGTGTACGGAGGCCACTTTGGTGTCAAAAGTTTCAATCAAATCACTTAAGTGCTAAAAGTTGTGAAAAACGATCACTTAAGTGCCACTTCGCTGGAAATCCGACGTGACATTTTTTTATTAATTTCTTAAGCTAATGTGGCTCACCGGAGGTTGATGTAGTTCGCTGGAGGCTGATGTGGCATTTTTTTTTCCTTTTCTTTCTTTTTTCCTTTCTTTTCTTTTTTTTTCTTTTCTTTCTTCTTATTTCCAATGGCTAGCGTCCGGCCACGGGCCACCGGCCATGGACGGCCTCGCCGAGCGTCACCTTCCTCCGGGCGAGGCCCGGCGAGGCCGCCGTGGCCTCGGCTAGGGCCAGCCTCACCGGATCTGGCGAGGCGAGGCCTCGCCGGGGCTCGCCCCACCCAGGCGAGGGTCGAGGTCGTGTCCAATTAATTTGTGACCAAAGGAAAGGAAAATCTTATATGTAGGAAGATATGCCTGTGACATTGGCATATCTTCATCAATGTTGAGTATGATAAGAGAGTCACCAACAAGGAGATTGACTTAGCCTTACTTAGCCAGTGAATTCTCCTCTCTGTAGCTTCCGCAATCCACCAATAGTTATAAAATCTGACACGTTCTCCTGTGACAAATGAAGAAAATCCATTAGAGGATGCAGGAATGTTGTCAACAGCCATCCACTTCAAAAGGATTTGAGTCTTGGTCCAGAAAAATTTATGATTATTCAATACCTCATTCTTCAATAAAGAATGAAGAGCACGTGCAGCAACATCCTGCAATAATTCGCTTTCTGAATCTAGAAGTCTCAGTAATGCCGGTAAGCCACACCCATGAGCAATAACAACCTGAGCGCCTGAGTTCTGAAATTAAGAATGAGTTTCCTATAGTGAGTACAGTGAATCTCACAACTTGCCCAACCAGAGAGCCGCTCTACTTCAAGCTAATATATTGCTCATTTTCATGCTGTCAGAAAGCAGATGATGAAGTTCAGAGGGGAATTAAATTGAACTACCAGCTTTATCAGCAAGTCATGGCTAATTATTCTATGAATCACTACAAGATGACAATGAGTTCATGTCCAGAAGTTGAAAATGTTGGTTGAATTAATAGCAATTAAGCAGGCAAACCAAAATGATATCTACTATGTATTAACCGTACAATAGGATTAACTAGTCGTGGTAACTACAGGTGCAAACTCTCCATTTTCTGAAGTCAAGAATTTCATTAATATCTATGATAACTTCTAAATTTTCAAACGCAGGGGAAATTGAAGTCATTAAAGCTATAAAGGAAAAAAAAACATTCAAATAAATTGAGCACAACATTCTTATAAATCAATGACCACTGCTGCAGTAGAGTAAAATGACCTGAGCCAATCTCCACAATGCAGAAGCCGAAACTTCCCTTGCTTGAAGTTCAGGTGATCGAAGCATCTCAATAAGTGGACGTACTGCACCCCTCTGAACGATAGCCTGTTTAAAGCTTTTCATTAAAATGGACAAGAAGTATAACATTGTTGACTAATGTGAGCAAATGAGCTTCTAGTCACAATCGGCATAAAAACAAAACCATTCGGCTTCTTGAGAGAGAAAGAGCAGAAAAAATCATCCCTCCGACATTTTTGCAAATGATATCTGTTTGAACCCTTATGCTGAGGACCAAAAGTATGGAATTCAAAGATAAGAAACTTTAGCTCAGAGCGGCTTCATAAAACTTGACCAGAGAAGATTCTAGATCAGAAGCCAGATATGCATTACCAAAACCTCTGTCGTATTTATTGTACTTAACAAATTGTATAATTAGTACATCAGGTTTTCTAGACTAATACATCCACATTTATATATAATACTTACAATCATCAGACTAAATAAGAAATGCATGCAGTTAAGAAAGCTTGCTTGTGTGTGTGATGAAGGAAAGTGGACATTACCATTTGTCAAACTAGGTACTTGTATTGTCATTTATTCAGTTTAAGATATAGTGAAATTTTCGGTACACTTAAGCGGGAGACATTAGCTAATTTGCTAAAATTTTGAAAGAAAAGAAAATAAGGATCATTTGTAAGGGCTCTTTCATAGGACCAATATCAGGACCTCAAAAAAATGTTTATATGGGCTCTGAGGCCCTGGCAGAGGGCTGTCGGGGATGCACAGAGAGAAGTGATCATCCTTTTCACTATAAAAAGTAATATAAATGATATTTCTTTAGAAAAATATATAGAAGACAAAAAACTACAGAGCAAAGGATAAAGAGGGATCACAAGTAAAACAGCAACTCTCGTAAGTCACCTTACAAACTGAATTGGCAGTAGCAAATAGCCCAACTAAGCGAGCTGCCTCCTTCTGGCTCAAAACACAGCTGGAACTGCATTGCAACAGACAAACTTCGAATTTCACAGAGAGAGACAGTAGTTCCCAACATGAAACAGCTGCAATATACAGTTGCTTTGCCAACCAAGCAAATGACATCGCAACCTACGTATAAACCCAACTTATGGTCATACCTGAGCAATCTAATAATAGGTTGCAAGGCTCCAGCAGCCAGCACATCTTTCTTTATTTTTTGAGATGAGCACGCCAGAAAACTAATCAATGCAACCTGAAAAACAAGTGATCACTGCAAATTGTGAGTTTTAGTGGTGCAATTAACGAGTTAAGGACCCATAATACACGCATAAATAGATCAATGAAGCACAACGGTTGTCTAGAAATTTCACCGCCTTAGTGTGTATGTCAGCATTCTCAGATTTGAGTATCAACACGATGCTTGGAAGAGCGCCACAATCCACGATCTGAAATGACAAGTTACTAGTAGTCCATTTGATTTGGCATATAAAAATAAAAAGCAGCATTTTTCTTTCCTGCTAACGTCCAGAACATTATTTTAAAAAGAAATAACAAATAGATTATTTAAATTTACCAGTCAATAATTTTATATTATGAAAGTTTAGCCTGTTGGTATTCTAAAAAAAATGACAATTAATCATACAAATATGAAAGCCAAAATACCTTACACGGTTGCTGGCGAAGTGATATCCATCACCTGGAAGAAGCTTTGCAATAGCCTCCGCTGCACATCGAATAAGACCATTCACTAACTGTGAACTAGAGCCTGCTTTGTGCCGCTTCAACAGATTGAGTAGAGGGGACAAGGCACCATTATCAAGTATGAGTTGTCGATGCTCTGGCTGTCGAAATCAAGAGACGGAAAAGAAGACTTGCGTCAGAATAAATAGGCCTTCGACCAGAATGGAGTGCTTCAGCCTTAATCCAAGAGCAGAAGATAGAAGTTTTAACACTTCCAATTGAAAGAAGACGCAAAAACTTACCTTGATTGCATCTAGCGTCTTGAAAAACTTCGGAAAAAGATCAGCAATACGAACTACGCTTACCTTCTCAGCAAGCAAGTCCAGAGCGTATGCACTCAACTTCACGACTTCGTGCTCGTAAAACTTCTCGCACTTGTCCCCTTCTCCCAAAGGCGGCGCTTGCAAATGCTTCACTAAAGCGGGAATCACTCCTTTCTCAACCATCTCGCCGCCCACAAGTGTACCTAAAAAAAAAAAAAAAACAAAACAACAGAACGCCACACACATCACGCCAAACACCAACCTTACAGTCTACACTAATCGCGCATGATGAGATTCCACAACCGATCAGCTAATGTCCCAGCAATCAATCAACCCTACGCTATAAACAGACTAGCTCGAAAAGATCAACGCGACAAAAAAAGTGGGGGCGCGCGCCCGGTGACTCGTTACCCGTCTCGGCGAGTGCGGCGAGGAAGGCGTTCTTGGCGGCGACGCGATCGTCCCTGCGCCAGGACAAGGTGCGGTCGAGGATGCCGACTCTCTCGATCGCGAGGGGCACCAACGTCGCCTGGTCGGCTTCCGTGACCAGCGCCTCGCACTCCGCGGGAGAGGGAAGCCGCGTGCCGGGACCGACGGGCCGTGACTCCGCCTCCGCCTCCGCCTCCGCCTTGCGCTTCCGGCCTCTCTCCTCCGGCTGCTGGTGGCGGCCGCCGCCCGCGAGGTCGCGGGGGGGGCGGTGGGCTCCATCAGCGACGGCTAGAAGATGGACGGAGAGAGAGAGAGAGAGTGGGAGACGAGAGCAGAGAGAGTGGTTTTCGGTTTTTCAGTTGGTGTCTTGGGGTGCGAACGGTAACTATTCTGTTTCATAAATCAATTTTTTCTAGAAATTGATTTTTGAAATTTTTTTAAATTGATTTTAGAGGAGAAATCATTTGGTAAAAACATGATCAATCTCTTGAGAAATTGATTTTTAAAATAGAAATCTATTTTTATATTTTTATTTTTTGGGTATCTAAAAAAAATAAATTTCACTCAAAGTGGGTCCCAAAAGTATTCTAAGCCATTTTGTGAAGTTTTAAAATTTTTTACATTTTTATTTTTTTGGGCACCTCAAAAAAATTAAATTTCACTCAAAGTAGGTGCCCAAAAATATTATAAGCCATTTTGTCAAGTTTTAAAATTTTTTATTTTTTTATTTTTTTGAGCACCTTAAAAAAATTAAATTTCACACAAAGTGGATGCCCAAAGGTATTCTAAGCCATTTTGTGAAGTTTTGAAATTTTTTTTTTTTTTGGGCACCTCAAAAAAAATAAAATTTCACTCAAAGTGGGTGGCCAAAAGTATTGTAAGTCATTTTGTGAAATTTTGAAATTTTTGATTTTTTTTAATTTTTTTGAGCACCTCAAAAAAATTAAATTTCATTTCAAAGTGGATGCCCAAAAGGTATTCTAAATCATTTTGTGAAGTTTTGAAATTTTTTTTTTTTTTATTATTTTGAGCACATAAAAAAAATTAAATTTCACTTAAAGTGGGTCCCAAAGGTATTCTAAATCATTTTGTGAACTTTTGAAATTTTTGATTTTATTTTTTATTTTTTTGGGCACCTCAAAAAAATTAAATTTCACTTTAAAGTAGGTACCCAAAAGGTATTTTAAAGCCATTCTGTGAAATTTTGAAATTTTTTTTTTTTTTTATATTTTTAAAAAAAATTCACCAAATTTCCTATTTTCTCAAAATCTTGACTTTTTTTATTTTCTAGAAATATTTATGAATTTTTTTTTGAATTTTTCAATTTTTATGCATTTTTGAAAAAAAAAAAAATAATGAGAAAAAGAGAGAAAATAGGAAGAATGCATTCTGGAAGAGAAAAGCTATAAAAAGTAGCTTCTCTTTTTTTTTTGTGAAAAAAAGTCATTTTGAGTCAAAATTTGATTCTGAAACAAAAAGAGAATGTGTTTTTACCAAACACAATTTTTTTTCGAGAATGCAAAAATTACTCAGGAATGTATTTCGGAAATTTTTAATAAACGCGTTTACATTAGGAATGCGTTGGGCAGAAATTTTGCTCCAGAATAGATTCCATGCGCGCCTTACGCTCTGTCCTCGGTTCTTTCCCAGCGTCTTGGCCCAGTTTTATATCCGGGGACAAATTTTGTACACCTTTTTTAGGAAAAAATTTAAATGGGTCAAAATGATGGGGAGAAATCTGACTCGGGGATTTTTTTTTTTGGGGCAGAGAACTCCGTATGAATGTAAAATTCATCATCTTAAATCACCATTTAGAAAGGTGCTTTTTATAGTCCATACGATGAATTACCAAATTTATGTATAGAAGCTAAAGCCATCATCATTCTAATTGCTGGAAGCCTGGTCAACGGAGAATAAACATCAAAGTACTCAAGTACTTTTTTAACTTACTCTTTGGCCACTGAGCCTGCCTCATATTTATTTATGGTACCATCCTATTTTTTTTTTCATTAACACTCTTTTAAAACCTAAAATTATAGTCTTAGGAGGAAGATTATCTAATTCTTTTGAATCGTTGTCCCAATTGATTTTCAACTTGTGCTTTAAAATCTCAAAATTTACTAACTGTCTCATTTTTTTTATTGTTTCCTCCTCTAGTTAAATCATTATTATTGTCACGTATAATAATCCTAAAATACTAGTACATCTAGTCATGGATTTAGTCGATATTCTATTAATTTTAGTTTGAACGCGGCATTCCCATTTCAAGAATATTTTTATCCACATTAGGAACTAAATCACATTGTATCATTCTATCCATGGTTCTCTTGCCAATATGACCTAGCTCACAATGGCAAACAATATGGTATTAATATGAGAAATAAATTCAACACCACAAGCATAATCAAAAGACATATTACTATTATAATGCATCAAAATGAGAAAGTACATCTTGTTGTTGGCATAGCCCTTTCCAATAAAGGATCCCTCTTTAGTGAGAATTACTTTATCGAGTGCAAACGTTACACGAAATCCATGAAGACCAACCATGCACACCAAAATAAGACTCTTGTTCAACTTGGGTACATGATGAACATTTTTAAGGGCAAGTGTTCTGCCGAAAACGACACAAGATACTTCGACGATCACACTCACATTCAAGTTCCCTTCGTAAACATGCACTTGGTCATTCATCTCCTTATTGGAAGTAAAAGCACTGTTGTGAGAACTAAAACGACATGGGGCAATCGGAGTCAAGTCACCACCCATAACCAACCTCCACTATACAAGTCGAGAACGGCAACAATCTCTTGCTCGATGTCCGAGCTTTCCGCACACAAAGCAAGACCCTCTCTTCTTGATTTCATACTTCATTTTGAATTTGATTCTTTGACTTATTTGAATTTCTCCACGATTCTTTGCTCTTTGGCTTATCATCATCAAGTTGCTTGACATCTGGGTTATACGTGAAAGTCAATAGATCTATTTTTTATGGATTCTAAAATGGATTAAGTGTAGGAACGGGACGTCAAGATTTTGACCGTTGGTCAATTGAGAACTTAAAATAAGAACTTATTCGACATCACTATACATGTCCAAACCAAGTTGCAACTAGCAATTCTACTAAGGAAGAAGATGAGTCTGGCTGATAATCATGTTAGAAACCCACCTTTTTCTTTCGGTGATTTGTTGTTGGCAGACGAAAAACAAAAAAGAAAAGTCCGCATAAGAGTTGAACTGCATTAAATTCTCACCGAGTTCATCCTGTGTATTCTAACAGGGTCCCTTTTCAAGCAAGGAAGAAGATGTGTGTACATGATTGGATGAGAAACCCTCCTTTAGCTTAATTGAATAGTCAAATGAAAAGAACAATTTTACGTCAGAGCTGGCTATATTCAATTCTTGCAATATGTATCTATGGCGCAAAACGGGGCTCAATGATATATACGGATGGTCCACCACCGGCTTGCTCCTACATCACGAGGATTGCCAACTTTTCTAGACCCCATAACGAGCAAGAACCAAATGAGATTGTTGTGCTTTCATGCCACTTGTAAGGGTGTTTACTTAGTTAACGCTTCTGAAAAATAATCACGGATTGCCGGCACAACTTCTTGAATTAGCTGAGAGTACCTGAAGAATTGCAACAACCATATCAACAGACAATTCAACTGAAAATAAAATATTAAAACGTGGTTATATTTCAAAATTGTACACAACTAATTTCGAGGAAGTTAGAATGGTGGCATAAGACAAATAATATATGTCGCTTCTCAGTACAAAACGGTAAAGCCATGCATAATTGGCAAGAGTCGAGCATTTACAACAGTCATCAATACTTACAACAGTCATCAATACATACACGAAGATGACATACACAAAGATTCATTTGAACTACCAAAACACTGCCATCCTTTCTCACTCAACCAAACCACGGAAGATGGATTTCAGTGCTAAATCAACTACCTCTAGCATTACGCTTTGAACATAATAAAGGCCGAACCTCACAAAAGTCACAAGTTAGAAGATCATATAGCCAGGAGCAGTACCACCATCACTTTTCTCATATTAATTGGCCAAAGCTGGCAAGAACCAACCCAATTGAAAAATTCTCACTAGCAAAGCCTTCGTGAAATTACAAATGCAGCAACCACACCAATTGGGGGACAAAGGCAAATGCATGTACTTGAATACAAACACAGGTAAAAACTAGACACCTCATGCAGAAACTCAAGTTAATACTGTCAAAATTCAACCTGGATGAAATTTATTTGAGGATAACAATAAGCATAGCTAAAAAATTCTAGATTTAAAACCCTAAGCAATGTAATATAGGTTGGATTGCGGCCACTTGCAATGACCAATCCCTTGCAACGGCAACCAAGGTGACACTAGCCTGCTCAGCCAAGCTTTGTGGCCTTAGTGTTGCAGCCTTTGGCTTTAGAGTGATAGAGGCACAAAGGGATCGACCACTAGTGATATGAGTTTTGGCTCTTAATAACCAATGGTAGATTTTCAACCGCCCAACTGTTAGTGATGTGAGACCCAAGTGACATGATCTTGAGTTTGTGAGCCAAGAGATTTCGCATGTAAATATGACCCAAATGTAACCCCGTGCTTTAGAATTCTATCCCGATATAATGTTGATGAGTGCTGATCAGAAATGAAACTGGATTTATTTGTCAAATGTTGCGTCCAGAATGTGCACTGCAGCATCTCTGGACATTAAATGAGAACATGATTAAAAAGCGTGTTGCGTGTGTGGACAGTGCCATTAGCCAAGCATTACTGGAAAATGGTATAAATATCAAGCCAATGATCTCTCTTTCGGTATGCAAAGAGCCTAGCCCTGATTGAGATACCGTGCTTGCTAGTTGCTAAATGGCCACGTTATATCCAAATAACAGAGACCTTTATGATTCTTCCGACACACCAACTTCAAAAGATTTAACATTCTTAGTTATCTCGTCAACAGAATAAACTATATAATTTTCGGAAGTTAAAAGATTGTTGAGATTGCATACCGATGCCTGAATTCATCAAAATGCTCCAGGATAAACAAGATGCACGAATGCTTCAATGATGTCGCATTGAAATCATTGGAGAGTTCGTATATAGTTGAAATAGTTTCTGAAAGGAGAATAGAATTTTCTTATTATCTAATTGTGATTATAGGGTTACAAATATATATACGTGCTTAACCCTACTCACAAACTAGATTACTATTCTACCCTTAATATTCACAAATTTCCCAACACTCCCCTCAAGTTGGGACGTATATATCAAATAATCCCAACTTGTTACATAAGAAGCTCACTCTATTCCCCGTAGAGATTTAGTAAAAATGTACGCTAGTTGATCTTCTGTCTTTTGTGTGCTGAAGAATAATCTCGCGCCTTTTGAACTTTTTTTTCTCGCACAAAATGACAATCAACCTCAATGTGCTTAGTCCGCTCATGGAAGACAGGATTAGATGCAATATGAATAGCGGATTGATTATCATAATACAGCACTGATGGAGTTAGCGGTGACATTCCAATCTCTGATAGTAACATCCTCAACCATACTAATTCACTTGTCACATGTGCCATAGCGCGATATTCAGCTTCAGCACTTGATCGGGAAACAACATGCTGTTTCTTGCTTTTCCACGCAACTAAATTGTCTCCCAGAAACACACAATAGCCTGAAGTAGATCTTCTATCCATAGGACATCCAGCCCAGTCGGCATCAGAGAAGCCTGCAGTGTTTAGATGACCATAATTCTTAAACTGTAGTCCTTTACCTGGTGCTCCCTTCAAATATTTGACAATTCGAAGCACAGCATCCCAATGAGTAGAACGTGGAGAACTCATGAATTGACTTACTACACTAACAGCGAAGGATATATCAGGTCTTGTGATAGTAAGATAATTTAACTTACCAACTAATCTCCGATACTTCGCTGAATCATGTAATAATTCTCCATGTTCTGCGTCAAGCTTTATATTGGGATCCATAGGAGTATCAACTGGCTTTGCTCCAAGAAATCCAACCTCTCTAAGAATGTCAAGTACATACTTCCGTTGCGATAAATTAATACTAGCATGTGAGTAGGATACTTCAACACCAAGAAAATATCGAAGACGTCCCAGATCTTTAGTACTGAATTCCATATGTAGGAATTGCTTAAGTTTTTGAATACCATCTGAATCACTGCCAATAATGATGATATCATCCACATATACAATTAGAAGGATACAACTAGCTGAAGAGACTGAGCTGAAAACTGAATGATCTACCTGACACCGCTTTAATCCAAATTTGATAACTGCATCACTAAATCTACCAAACCAAGCACGAGGAGATTGTTTAAGTCCATACAAAGCCTTGTGTAAACGACATACCACATTCTCCCCCTGAGCAACAAACCCAGGTGGTTGCTCCATGTAGACCTCCTCAACTAGATCACCATGTAAGAAAGCATTTTTCACATCCAACTGATGAAGGAGCCAGCCAAATTACAGACCAAATGAAATAAAGACACGAACAGATGGTATTTTGGCTCTTGGAGAGAAGGTATCATCATAGTCGACACCATAAGTTTGAGTATACCCTTCGCAACTAATCGTGCCTTCAATCGATCAAGAGTGCCATCCGGGTGAACTTTAATAAAACCCAACGACAACCAACGGGTTTCTTATCAATAGGTAAGGAAGCAAGCTCCCAAGTTCGGTTCTCCATAAGTGCTGTCATTTCATCCTCCATAGCACGACGCCAATCCGGATGAGCAAGAGCTTTCGCTAGGTACGTAAATAGAAGACAACGACGAGACAAATGCGAGAGAAGGTGGAGATAAACGATCATAGGATAGAAAATTAGAAATGTATGAAACAATCGAAAAGACAGAATAAGGAGAATGATCAACAGACGACCAACACAAGAACGTGTACCTTTTCGAGAAGCAATGGGTGATGGGATCGGAATCAGAATCGATGGGGAACAAATGAATCAGGTTCGATGAAGATGTTTCTTGCAGTCGGAATAATCCCAAGGCCGATGATATGTGCGTCAAAGAAACCGAAATTCTTTGGATGCAGCTGGAGAAATGGAAGGTGGTGGGAGGACACAACCATCACCATCACCATCACTAGATGTCATTGGGACCACCAAGAAGAAAAATATGATCGATCTTCAAAGAATGTTACATCCATGGACACGAACATACGACGTGACGAGTTGTAACATTTGTATCCCTTTCGAGTCCGAGAGTATCCCACAAAGACACATTTTTCAGCACGAGGATCCAATTTATCAAGACCTGGAGTAAGACAATGTACAAAAAAGTATACACACCCAAAGACCAAGAGGTAACGAAAAGAGAGGACGATTTGGATGTAAAATAGAGAATGGTGTCTCCTCAAGAACAGTGGTTGGAAGCCTATTAATTAGATAACATCTGTGAGAACAGCATGGCCCCAAAAATTTTTGGTAGATGCATATGAAACATAAGGCAAACGGGCAACATCAAGAAGATGTCGATTTTTTACGTTCGGCTACACCATTTTCTTTGGGAGTGTATGAACAAGAAGTCCGATGAATAATACCATGGGACTCAAGAAATGGCTGGAAACCAGAAGTTGCAGCAAGATATTCTCTAGCATTATCTAACCGTAAATATTTGACAGAGATATTATATTGATTCAATACTTCAAAAAAGAACAATTGAAAGCAATGAAAAATCTGCAGACGGTCTTTTATTAGAATAACCAAGTCATTCGGGAAAAATCATCCACTTAATGTAACAAAATATCCGAATCCAAAGACATCGGACACACGACACGGACCCCATACATCCGAAAGTGAACTAGTTCAAATGGACTAGACACACGACTCGAATCTGGGAAGGAAAAGAAGTTCTATGATGTTTACCAAATTGACACGCTTTGCTAGACTCGGGGAAATAGACGTCAAGTATGTTCGGTGGTGGATGACCAGCACGACAATGCATTCGATATACATCGGTGGATGTACGCTTTTACGGTGCAGCCAGCCTAACACCTTCTTATCAAGATAGTATGCAGGCCATTTGATTCATGTCCCCCACCAATCATCATCCGGTCCTCGGATCCCGAAAGACACAACGAGAAGAGGAAAAGGTTAGAGAACAATTTAGTTCTTTAGTTAATGAGCTAACGAAAATCAAATTATAAGGAGACTTTGATAGGTGAAGAACAGATGACAAAGAAAGTGAGGGACTCAAATGTGCAATTCTGCACCAATAACCGAGATTGTGAGCCGTTTGCTAATCGAGTTTGATAATACTGAGGAGATGTAGAGTGAAATGAAGATAGTAGGTTAGAGTTACCGGTCATGTGATTGGTAGCTCCGAGTCTATAACCCAGGAGTCGATCTTTGCAGACAATGCAGACAAGATGAACTACCTTTGGAGGATTGTGCAGAGTTGCAAAGTAGGAGTCAAGATCCGCATCACTGTTGAGAGCTTTAACCAATGTATCATACTCAAAGACGTGTTAATGTAACCGAATCGCCTGTATCCTTCACATTAGTCGAACTTGATGGACCTGTTGAGGGAGGAACAAGAGAATCCTCAACACGTGATATGCAGCCGGGGTGGTCTAACCCGGATGAAGTGTATAGCAATAAGCTTTCAGAAGCTCTTTGACAATGATGGCAATAGCGTGAGCCACGACTATTCAATTCATGGTACCACGAGTACCAATTCCTCCATCACGGCCTCGACCTCCATTATGAACAAAAGCTGCGCCCACGACCTCGGTAACCAACCTCGACCTCCGTCCACTAGGACCATGGGAAAGCAAGCACCATCTCCAGCGGTGGAGTGGAAGAAATCTTCTCGGGAATTGTGGAACGAAGAGCACCGGGAGAAGACTTCATCCATTGTGGGAAGAGAACTCGAGATGTAATATGTTGACGGAGAGATGAATACTCGGGCCCCAATGATTTAAGATATAATATTACCCTCAAATCCTCTTGGCGTTTGGGCCAAAACATTAGGATCATTCGAGCGGGAAGATAAGTATCTAGTCGTTGGCAAAGGGTCGTGAATCGAGCATAATGATCGGATAAAGATAGATCTCCACGCTGAATATCAAACAGCTTTTCCCACGTGTCACATACCGCATCATATTATTTTGCCCGAATAGAGTAATGCACATTTATCCCAAACGCGCCTTAGCGTAATCACAATTGAATAAAGTGAGGACCGACCTTAGAATCCATGCTATTCCACAATAGAGTCCGAATCATCGCATCTCCCGCAACCCAATCAGCAGACTTTACTCTTATCGAGACGGTATCGTAGATGTGAGATAGTCAAGTTGTGCGGTGGCGATAAAGATAAACCTCAACAGACTTTAGACCGGGGATGGATAATTAGTACCATCCAACTTAACAGATGTTAATTGAAAATGACCAAAAGGGGATCCTGATCCTGAAGTCGTTCCACTATTCGCCATTAGTGAAAGAAATAGTGTGATTGAGCCCAAAAAATTAACTTCACGGTAACCAGCACTTCAATTCAGTAATCCAATCAAATACACAAGTAATTCCGAACATAAAAGGACTCAATCCAATTGCCACCAGAAGTTCACCGAGACTTCATAAAATCATTCCATCTATCAGTGGGTAATAACTTAAATTACCAAACCACCAGCAAGCTTATTCTCACTATTTCCTTCGATTCAACGTAATATAGTGCACATAAATACTTAAGTCAGCAGCAAAAGGAATGCCAATAGAAAATAAAGAATACGTCACTTTCAAGGAGAGAAGTAGCAACTTTATCCTCTGCGGGAGCCATAAAGTAACCGTTGATATTTATGAAGAAGACGAGATTTCCTTGCATATGGAGGGTCGGTCTCGGCCCCGGACATCGCCGGATTTGAGGTGAGCAAGGTCCAGCGACGTCGGAATGGATTACGGTGCTAGATCTGGTCACCAAGGTTGAGCGCAGCAATCAAAGGCGACGCGGGAGACTCGAACGTTATGATCCGAGTCGTTGGGGCTCAACAATGGCTATTTTGGGTCGCCAACGGCTCGCCGTGAATCGCTTCGGGTACGGCTACATTGTGGGTCGGGGTTTGGGGTCGACGGGTCGCCGTGGGTCGCCAATCGGCGGTTGGTTGGTTGTGGGTCGCCGAGGCTTGAATCACCAAGGTACGACCAGATCTAGGTCGCTAAAGATCAGCAACGAGGTTTGCTGAGGGTCGGCATGAAGTCGCCGGAGATCGGTGTGCCACGCCACTCGGCGGCGGGGGGGAACTTCACCGTGACGGAACAGTAGTTTCCGGCAATAGAGCTAGGTTTTCTATTTTTTTTGTGTGTGGGGCTCGATACCATGAAAGGAGAATAGAATTTTCTTATTATCTAATTGTGATTATAGGGTTACAAATATATATACGTGCTTAACCCTACTCACAAACTAGATTACTATTCTACCCTTAATATTCACAAATTTCCCAACAGTTTCCATAGATAGTTCCTGCGATATAAACTCTCAATTATCTCGGGGAACACAAGGAAATAGACAAACACCACAAGTGCCATAACTTTCCTGCAGCATTCACTCGAGCGTCATAACAGCTTTTTCGATCACTTGAATGCCATAACTTATGTACGATGCTTACTTGAGTGTCACATAACTTTTCAATAGATCACTTGAGTTCCATAACTTTTTAAAATGTTTACCACTAGTGTTATGCCACATCGAATTTTCGGTACTTCAGTGAACTTTTTTTAAAAGTTACGGCACTCAAGTAAATGTTTTTTAAAAGTCATGGCACTTAAGCAGTCAAAAGAAAAGATAGGGCACCCAAGTGAGTGCCGTCCAAAAGTTATGGCAGTTATCGTGTCCTTTTCTGAAATAGACAGATGAACTCTTTGGCTAACCTGCGCAATGGCACGCTCACAAAGTCGCCTGAGTCCTTCAATGAGATACTGATCAGCTGCTTTAAGAAGCTCTAGTGCATTATCTGGCGTAACTTCAACTGACTCGGAGTACATGAACCTGTACCAGTAAAAGGATCAAGTGAATTAGAGCATAAAGCAAATAGGTCCTTTGTCATATTAAACTAAAATTGCACTGACCTCATCATCAACTCAAAGATCACCCGTCTTATATTAGGAATCTTTATGCGAGTGGCATCCCTTTCCTACAAGCAAACATAAAGTGAAATAAGCAAAATGCATCATGTACACTAATATACCAATTCTATAGTTAAAGTGAATAAGTGGGTTAGTGAGGCATGTTTCCTCAAGAATAAGTGCCAGACTGCCACAAATGATGATTGCATACCAACTTAAAAAGGATAAATAAACTTGCCTGATAACCACCATAAAGCATTGCACGGAATGCATCTGAAGATGCAGACAAGCAACTTCTGTATGCATAGAATTCTCCAGCTGCAATAAGCAAGTCAATACCATTGAGACGGCCCAATATCAAAATGAATAGGAGAGTCAGAGTAATTAGGTTGAATTAACAAGAGCACGAAAACTTGGACAGACAACCCGAACTCACATTCAACCAAAAAGGTTACATCAGATTGCATAGCATTGTTCACATATTGCTTGCTTAGATAGACCTGCATTAAGAGTCCTTCCATCAGCAGATTGAACATATGGTCAAATAGAGAAGCATCACTAAAGCATTAAAAGAAAGCGATTAAAAATTGGACATACATGTCAAAGGTGAAATACTACTAAATTTGTTAAACTTAACCTTCGTGAAAAGGTTTGGAAGAACAAGGCACTCAATTTCCAGAAGGCATTAATGACCCGTGATCAATGTTAAGGCCCGCAGTATTATCGTCTTTATGCACATCTGAGACCTCACATCTTACTGTATTAAGTGGTCGGTGCAAAATAAGAGAATCTCTACTTACTCTATTCTCTCCTCTTCAGATGGTATTAGTACCCGCAAAAAGAGAAAAATATCAAGTTACAAACTTAGATTTCTTGTTTGTAGCATCCTTAAATTGTACATGTGTCCTGGATATCTATAAGGCCCCCTATTGATGCGGACCATGCCTAAGTGACACAGGCATCAACTTGAGATCATGCCAATGTCAGCATTCTGCCGCAAAAAGCACATCCTCAGACTTGTCAAAGGAGAAATAGCAATAGATTTGTCAAACTTAATCTTCATGAAAATGATTTGAAGAACAAGGAACCCAATTTCCAGAAGGCTTTAATGACCTGTGAACAATGTTAATGTCCACAGTATTATTGTGGTTATGCACTTCTGAGATCTCACATCTTACTGTAAGAGCATATCTACTTACTCTACTCTCTGCACTTTAGATGGTATTAGAGCCCAGTGAAAGAGAAAAACATCAAGTTTCAAACTTAGATTTCTTGTTTGTAACATCCTTAAATTATACACACGTCCAAGATTTCTACGGAGCCACCTATCGACACGGAACCATGCCTATGTGACAGATATCAGCTTGAGATCATGCCAATGTCAACATTCTGCCATGATAAGCACATCCTCAAACTTGTCCTTTGTTTGTTGAGAATTCTGCCTCTATGACTTTCCCTTTTCTTGTGCTCCAATCTTTCCTTTCCACGATGTTCACAAGTTTGTACCCTCTAACAAAAGGCAATGCGTGTTCACCAAGATGGCAACTTTGTAATAGACGATAATACAAGCTGAACTACATGAATAGTATCAAGAATCAAAGTAATGCATTGTGCTTAAACATTGCATAGGAATAAAATAAAAATGGAACAATGGATAGTTTCGCATTTAAGGCCTCAAGATGAAATATCAATTTCACAATTACTTCATACTTCGTGATGTTTACACTCCTTTTAGATTAGATGAAGCTGAGATGAAGAATGTCTAGTAAACTAAGTAGAACTAGTGACCCTGGTAGAACTTAGGAGAAGTATCAGCGAGGTGAGGTTTCACAATGAATACCACTAAAGAAGTCGCAGCTGACTACTGAGGAAATATTCACTAATTTTAGAATCCTCTATTATCCTCAACTTCATCATTTATCTCAAAATTTCCTTAGTTAGAAGGTTCATGAGAACATCTGTGTACATATCTCCTAAACGGGAGAAAATCATTCTTATAAACTCGTATGTAATATACTTTACAGCCCATGTTTTGAGCACAAGTAAAATATAGTTCTTACACTAAATGCTCCATTCGGAAGGACAACAAGAATAGGGTGAACAGAATCCTACTACCACTTCTCAAGCCAAATCAATTCCGTGTTCAAACCAGATTCACCTTTCACCATGACCACAAAGAAAGTGCAAGTATTTTTATGGCTATGATTTGGCATTGTATTTCCATATCTCAGAGAAACAAGTTTGTTGCTGAACCTAGCTAAATTTAATCCTAAATGCACCACCTTACGATGATTCTAAACCTATGAAGGATCTAAGGAATCCCCACTCTAAAGTTGGTCCTATAAATGTGCATGTCCCTTTTCAAGCATTTATAAAAGTAGCTAGATATATGTTCTGTTTCGACAAGAAAAAGATCAACTAACAAAATCTATAGTAATTGCGAAAGAACAAGAGACAGTTTTTTTTTTTGCAAATACACACTTCTAGATTAAGTGGTTTAGTTCAGTTTTACTGTGCGCCCCTTGTACATTGATCTGCATGCAATATAGGTATCTGCATGTATGTCTAAAAAATATAGAATTATTCTTTCACCCCATACAACCACCCCCAACACCCCTTCAAGTTTAAGCAAATATATTGTAGTATAAGTTACTTGTCACATTTGTATTTCAAACAAGGACCACCAAGAGACTTAGTAAATAAAAGTCGGCAAGTTGATCATTTGAACCCACAAAAGGCTATTTTTATATCACCACAAACCAATTTCATCCTGGATCCTGGTCAGAAAAAATGTTCAGTATAGCCTGATCATCACAAACTAGATCCATAGGCTTTGTTTTTCTGAATCCCAACAACTCAACTAGGTTTTTTAACCACACTAGCCAACATGCAGCTAAAGTCATGGCTCTGAAACCATGAGAAAGTAAATAAGATTGCGTTGGGATGACTATGCACCCCTTGCTATTTATGATAGTAGGACTATTTACAAGTCCACCTCTATAAACATAATTATTCGTTAACGATCATTAAATGCACCTCCTACCCGGCACATGACATACCAAACTGCGTGGTGTTTCTCATAGAATGTTATTTCTCCCATAACATGACATTCAATGCAAATGGACTCCCTCAAAGGTAAAGATCACCATCACCATCAGATGGCATTGTTGATCAATTAGAAATTCACCACATGACATACCAAACTGCGTGGTGTTTCTCATAGAATGTTGTTTCTCCCATAACATGACATTCAATGCGAATGGACTCCCTCAAAGGTAAAGATCACCATCACCATCAGATGGCATTGTTCATCAATTAGAAATTCACCATAGTGTAGCTGACAGAAGAAGTTGCTTCAAAAGCCCTAAACTACAAGCTTCTCTAGAATACCAAACCATCCTCCAACAAGAAGTGTCAGGAAACACGAGTGAAACTAGGCAATAAATATAGGTATTATAAATTTGAAGTTTCTTATAAAGTATAATTATGATGGGCTAGAGTAAATACAAAAAAAAGCATACTCGCGGTGCTGGAGCAGGTGAATCTGCATCTAAAGGTGAAAAGATCATTCCTTTATTGGCCAACTTGAACAAAGCTAGTGCACCATCAACTTGCTCCTCGGGACATGAAGAATCAAACAACCCAAGTACCAACTTCAATCCTTCATGAAAAAATAGCTTTCTTAGTCACTAAAAAGTTTTTTCTAACATGGTAGCCGATGGCTCTTGAGCATGAAATGTTGGGTATAGGAAAGCTAATAACAACTCCAAAGTATAACTTGCCATTATTATTGATAAAAGTCATCTGTTGATTTGTTGGGTGAGAAAGATGTGCAAGAGCTACAGCTACTCTCCCTTGGATGATACCACTTGATTTATGCATTAAATCCAACAAGTGTTCGAAGACCTACATAGAAGAAAACCAAAAACTTATTTGACCAATGTTAAGCATGAAAAACATGCTGCACAACCTGCCTACGGTATGTAAGCATCGCCAGCATAAAAAAGATTGCAAAATAACCATCACTATCATGAAGAACGTCTTTACAGAGATAGATACGCACTCCGCCTTGAATCTTTTCCTCTAATCTCTTCACTGCTCTTTTCACATGTTTTTTTGTGGCCTACAAAACAACATGGCAAACAAACTCATACTAATCTTAACACAAAGGCATAGGAATGCTTCATATAGGAAGTATCTCATAATATATTTCATAGATTTTTAGTGTGCCCCAAAACATCAATTGGCCACGAGTGCAGCTTAGCTTCCTAGTTTGACTGCTTCAGATTTCCAATCAAATTGAGATACATAATTCAATATGGCACGTGATTTGTCATGGTAGCGCTATAAATGATTGAAGAAGAAAGAGTTATCTAGGTAGTTCCTTATTGCATTGCTAGACGCCAAAATTTAAATGGAAATATTTGTCATTATTGTCTAGACACTCACTATGCTTTGGCAAATTTGGTAAGTGACCCCCTAAACTTTAATGTTAACGGTTTTAGTCTCTATACTTCATATAGTGAAAACAGTCCTTCACTCCTACTCAGGATAGGGTTTCAAAAAATATTGCAATGTTAAGTTTCAAGCTAAACATCCTCTATACTTAGAACACAAGAGATACATGCCACTCAACTTACAACCCGGTCCAGAGCATCCCTATCTAATAACTTTGGATGTTACGAAAAGGTTCATCAATCATGCGCAGGGGATGTGGCTCGTTATGTCAAGTTTAAGGACACAGCCTTGTGCAATGGGGTCCTCCAGCTCAATTTTTGGAAAGTTGAGTAGAGCCTGCTGCTGCACATTTAGAGTCTAGGAAAACATAGCAGATGAACCAAGTTGAAAAGGAATTTTCTCATTGGGTGATGTTATTTGGTGGTACGAAAACAATCTCGGCATTAATTGTACAGATCCTAGCAGCAGCAGGACAAATTTTTTTTTTGTCTACTAGGATAATTAATGTTGAGTATGATATGAGAGTCGCCAACAAGGACTTAGCCTTACTTGGCCAGTGAATTCTCCTCTCTGTAGCTTCCGAAATCCACCAATAGTTATAAAATCTGACACGTTATCCTGTGACAAATGAAGAAAATCCATTAGATGATGCAGGAATGTTGTCGACAGCCATCCACTTCAATAGGATTTGAGTCTTGGTCCAGAAAAATTTATGATTATTCAATACCTCATTCTTCAATAAAGAATGAAGAGCACGTGCAGCAACATCCTGCAATGATTCGCTTTCTGAATCTAGAAGTCTCAGTAATGCCGGTAAGCCACCCTCATGAGCAATAACAACCTGAGCGCCTGAGTTCTGAAATTAAGAATGAGTTTCCTATAGTGAGTACATAATTCTCACAACTAGCCCAACCAGAGAGCCGCTCTACTTCAAGCTAATATATTGCTCATTTTCATGCAGTCAGAAACCAGATAATGAAGTTCAGAGGGAAATTAAATTGAACTACCAGCTTTATCAGCAAGTCATGGCTAAGTATTCTGTGAATCACTACAAGATGACAATGAGCTCATGTCCAGAAGTTAAAAAGGTTGATTGAATTAAAGCAATTAAGCATGCAAACCAAAATGATGTCTACTATGTATTAACCGCACAATAGGATTAACTAGTCATGGTAAAGACGGAACTACAGGTCCAAACTCTCCATTTTCTGAAGTCAAGAATTTCATTAACATCTATGGTAACTTCTAAATTTTCAAATGCAGGGGAAATTGAAGTCATTCAAGCTATAAAGGGAAAGAAAAACATTCAAATAAATTGAGCACAACATTCTTATAAATCAATGACCAGTGCTGCAGTAAAGTAAAATGACCTGAGCCAATGTACACAGTGTAGAAGCCGAAACTTCCCTCACTTGAAGTTCAGGTGATTGAAGCATCTTAATAAGTGGACGTACTGCACCCCTCCGAACGATAGCCTGTTTAAAGCTTTTCATTAAAATGGACAAGAAGTATAATATTGTTGAATAATGTGAGCAAATTAGCTTCTAGTCACAATCGGCATACAAACAAAACCATTCAGCTTCTTGAGAGAGAAAGAGCAGAAAAAATCATCCCTTAGACATTTTTGCAAATAACATCTGTTTGAACCCGTATGCCAAGGACCAAAGTATGGAATTCAAAGATAAGAAACTTTAGCTCAGAGCAGCTTCATATAACTTGACCAGAGAAGATTCCAGATCAGAAGCCAGATATGCATTACCAAAACCTCTGTTGTATTTATTCTACTTAACACATTGCACAATTAGTACATCAGGTTTTCTAGACTAATACATCCACATTTATATATGCTACTTACAATCATCGGACTAAATAAAAAATGCACGCAGTTAAGAAAGCTTGCTCATGTGTGTGCTGAAGGAAAGTGGACATTACCATTTGTCAAACTAGGTACTTGTATTGACATTTTTTCAGTTTAAGATATAGTGAAATTTTCGGTACACTTAAGCAGTAGACATTAGCCAATTTGCTAAAATTTTGAAAGAAAAGAAAATAAGGATCATTTGTAAGGGCTCTTTCATAGGACCAATATTAGGACCTCAAAAAAATGTCTACATGATCTCGGAGGCCCTGGCAGAGGGCTGTCGGGGATGCACAGAGAGAAGTGATCATCGTTTTCATTATAAAAGTAATATAAATGATATTTCTTTAGAAAAATATATAGAAGACAAAAAACTACAGACCAAAGGATATAGAGGGATAACAAGTAAAACAGCAACTCTCATAAGTCACCTTACAAACTGAATTGGCAGCAGCAAATAGCCCAACTAAGCGAGCTGCCTTCTGCTGGCTCAAAACACAGCTGGAACTGCATTGCAACAGACAAACTTTGAATTTCACAGAAAGAGACAGTAGTTCCCAACATGAAATGGCTGCAATATACAGTTGATTTGCCAACCAAGCAAAAGACATCACAACCTACGTATAAACCCAACACATGGTCATACCTGAGCAATCTAATAATAGGTTGCAAGGCTCCAGCATCCAGCACATCTTTTTTTATCTCTGGAGATGAGAACACCAGAACCCTAAGCAATGAAACCTGCAAAACCAGTGATTACGGCAAATTGTGAGTTATAGAGGTGCAATCAACAAGTTTAGAATCGATAATTTGCATATAAATAGATCAATGAAGCACAATGGTTGTCTAGAAATATTACCGCCCCACGGCGTATCTCAGCATTGTCAGATTTGAGGAGCAACACAATGCTTGGAAGAGCACGACAATCCAGGATCTGAAATGACAAGTTACCAATAGTCCATTTGTTTTGGCATATGAAAAATAAAAAGCAGCATTTTTCTTTCCCGCTAAAGTCCAGAATATTATTTTAAAAAGAAATAATAAATGGATTATTTAAATTTACCAGCCAATAATTGTATATTATGAAAGTTTAGCCTGTTAAAATTTAAAAAAAAAAAAAAACATGATGCTTGTGCCGCGAGATTTGAAAAAAGCAAAAGACAAAACGGAAGAAAAGCCACGCGAGATTTGAAAAAAGCAAAAGACAAAACGGAAGAAAAGCCACTCCATACACACTAGATTTTTTGGTGAATATTGCTGCAGAGGGACAAAACGGAAGTTTTAACTTCCCAAAAGTGTGACCACCTTTTTCGCGGCTTCCCGAAATGTGACCACCTCATTCGCGTCCTCTTCATAATAGGAAGCCAGCGAGTACAACACTGCAGCAGCTGCTCCTTGCACACGTAGATCATTGGCTTCTAGAAACCGAACAAGTACTGGAATACCACCTCCCTTCCTACAAATCCACTGTATAATCAAGGAAAGATGTGGTATTATAAAAAAAAATGACAATTAATCATACAAATATGAAAGCCAAAATACCTTACAAGGATGCTGGCGATGCTATCACCTTGAACAAGCTTTGCAATAGCCTCCGCTGCCCATCGAATAAGACCATTCACGAACTGTCCACTAGAGCCTGCTTTGTACCGCTTCAACAGATTGAGTAGATGGGACAAGGCACCAGTATCAACTATGAGTTGTCGATGCTCTGGCTGTCGAAACCAAGAGACGGAAAAGATGATTTGAGCAGAATAAATAGCCCCCGAGCAGAATGTAGTGCTTCAAACTTAATCCAAAGGCAGAAGATAGAAGCTTTAACATTTCCAATTGAAAGAAGACACAAAAACTTACCTTGATTGCATCTAACACCTTGAAAAACTTCGAAGAAAGATCAGCAATATGAACTACGCTTACCTTCTCAGCATGCAATCTCCAAGCGAATGCACTCAACTTCTTGAGTTCACGCTGGCGAAACTCGTCGCACTTGTCTCCTTCTTCCGGAGGCGGCGCTTGCAAATGCTTCATTAAAGCAGGAATCACTCCATTATCAACCATCTCGCCCGCACATTTACCTAAAAAAAGAAACAAACAACAGAACGCCACACACATCATGCCAAACACCAACTCTACAGTCTACACGGATCGCGCATGATGAGATTCCACAACCACTCAGCTAATGCCCCAGCAATCAATCAACCAACCCTACGCTATAAACAGACTAGCTCGAAAAGACCAACGCGACAAAAAGTGGGGCCGCGTGCTCAGTGACTCGTTACCCTTCTCGGCGAGTTTCGCAAGGAAGGCAATGGCGTCCTGGCCGTCGACGCGATCGCCCTCGGGCCCGGAGAAGGTGCGGCCGAGGATGCCGACCATCTCGATCGTGAGGGCCACCAACCTCGCCAGGTCGGCTTCCGTGACCCGCGCCTCGCGCTCAGCGGGAGAGAGCAGCCGCGTGCCGGGACCGACGGGCCGTGGCTCCGCCGCCGCCTCCGCCTCCGCCCCGCGCTCCCGGCCTCTCTCCTCCGGCTGCTGGCGGCGGCCGCCGCCTGCGGGGTCGCGGGGGCGGCGGGCTCCATCAGCGACGGCGAGAAGATGGACGTAGAGCACTTGTGTGTAATTAGTTATCAAGTGATTGGACCTTTCATAATTTGGGCTCTAAGATAATCTTAAGTATTTCTGCCCCCAAACAGCTCGGTAGACTCACAACCAACCACGTGGACATGATCCCGGTCCAGATCGATATTTCAAAGATGAATCGGAGCACCTTGCACTTGATTGGCAAATCAATGGCCCTCGAATTGTAGGCAAAATCGGCATAACGGAACTTACAAATGTTTTTTTTTTATTATCGTCACTTAGCTATTTTAATTGAAAAATTGACAATAATGATTTTTAAATTTTAATTTTATGTGCAATGTCATTCTTGAACTTTTAATTTGTTCAATTTTATTCAATGTGACAATCGAACTATTCATAAATGTTCAATTTAGTCATAAATTTTCAATTTGTTTAATCCAGTCCCTCAACTATACACAACAAAATTAAATTAGTCATTCAGTACTGTTTAGAAGTTTTCAAAATCACGCCATCACCCATGTATTAGAATGTCTTTTAATTTCAATCCATTTGCTAAACAAAAAGTACTCTATTTATTTGTACTTTTTTTTTATTTTTTGGTCTTTATACAATAGTTCCACTTAAATATTTTTTTTAACTTTGTGATCTCTGTAACAATAGAAGTACGAACCTCATATAGAGTTATATCCGGTTTATATTCCTACTATTTTAAGAATAAATGTTATAATAAGGATATTTAAGAACGATGGTAATGTCTCTAGAAATAATCATATTGATATTAATCTAAATCTTGTTCTTAATTTTTGAGATAGATGAAATTTGCAAGCTTTTACTGTTTTGTGTTTTCTTATTTAAATTTTGTTAAATGCATAAATTAGGAAATTAAAATAGCAAAATATCAACTCAATACGACTCTACTCGAATACCTTTTCTATTATAGATATCATAGGCTAATATGCACTTAAACAAAACTTTAGCAATACTTATAAAGATTACAAAGATAATAAAAATAAAGCATTTTTATTTTACAATAAAATTAAAATGAAGAGATATTCTAAAATCTGGGCATAGTGTAATTATGAAAACTTATGAAAAACACCAACAGACTTTTTTGACTTTTCATTTTTCTGTTCAGATTGATTTGACTTTGTGAGGGAATAATTCGAGAATTTAGAAATAATCTAAGAATCACATTGAACAAATTAAAAATCCAAGAATCACATTGCATTTTGAGTCAAAATTTAAGGATTATTAGTATCATTTTCCATAATTTAATCGCTTGACAAGTACCTTAAAGGCACCATTCAAGCAAAACCCTTCGGCTGCATTTAGTAGTATAAATTTGAGTCCAAATAGGATAATGTTATCCTATCCAATGTTTGGTAACGTCCTCCAGATCGGATAAACCTAAATATATCCGGATAAAATGCTGTATAAAAAATATGGGATAAGGGATAAGGTGAGCCTGGATTGAATAAAAAAATTTAAAGTAACTTAACAAACCCTATTATCTTCCAACGAAAAGTGGAGGGATGCATCTGGCTATTACTTCACCGGACGTCGCGCAACACCACCACCACCGCCACCACCATGACAGCCAATCATCGCTCTCTCTCCGTTGCCTACATAATTGAAACAATAGTCTTGGTCTTCGTCGCTCTCATCTTCCTCGCTAAATCCCCCACTGTCTAGCTTCTGTCGATGTTGTCATTTACTCATCGCCCCTTGACCGCCGGCTTGTGCAGCCAACACCGACGACCGCCACCGGTTCAACACCCTCGCCACTGGCCAACGTGGCTACCGAACCGTCGACTGCAAAAACTCGATTTCCTAGCCCCCAAACTCACGGCTACCAGAGTAACATTAAACCTAAGCAACCAAACATACATGATATGGAATAGAAAATAACGAACTTACGGCGGCCTCGAACTGCAAGCATCACCATTGACGAAAAGCTTTCCGGCGGGTGGGAGGTGCACACATGGCCGACTCAAAATCGAGGAATTTGAGAAGTTTCTAAGCAAAGCTTATGACCGAGAAGTAAGAACACAAACAAAACACTTCGCAGTGAATCAAAATATATTCTCCACCAAACTTCCATCGTCAGCTGCCATATGCTGGCACCATTGTCATCCATCAACTATTCAAGATTTCACAAAATACAGTCAGGACATGACTGGACCAAACATGGCATTTAAAGGGACTCGATAGAAAAACCGCTATGGACTCATTTAGGCTTTGTTACGAGGCTTTTGCTTCACTGACACGCTTCATCGCGCGTTCAGATGGCTCATGAAAAAAACAAAGAATAGGGTGGACAGAAACATACAGGGTAGCCACGACTCGTACTAAAACTTCGGACACACCAGTTCACCAAACGAGCACTAATATATAAGACAGAATAGGGGATGCTTGGATTTGGACAAAATCGGAGATTAGTGCCAAGTGACTCCTACTTGAAATGGCTAGAACGGGTCACCTAGAGGGGGGTGAATAGGTGATCCTAAACAAATCTTGGATATTTGTGCGGAAATGAAATGAATAACAAAAGAGTCTGAATAAAATTCAGATTCAAGTTAGATCAAATGAAAGAAGTTCGAAGTGCAGAAAGTAAAGTGAGAGATAAGGAAAAGAGAATCTGCACACAAATATATAGTGGTTTGGCTTATGACAAGCCTACGTCCACTCTCCCACGCTTCTGACCTACCGGCTGGATTTCACCATGTAATCAAGAGGAATTCTGGGACTACGAGTCTTTAACTATTGTATATGATAGGACTCTCTATCTCACACAATCACTCTTTACAAAACAATCCTCAAGATGTTGATCTTAAGTTCGTAAGCGACAAGAGAACAGATTTGAGTAAACTCAGACTTTGGACTTCTTGATTCTTGAATCTATCTTCCTTCTGCTGCTTATGTTCTCCTTAAATACTCCTCTTTATCCACACTAGCCGTTGGATAATTCGCAGAGGATCATCTTCCAATCTTCACCTTTGGACAGATTTGTAAACTAAGGATTGAGTAGCCGTTAGTTGATAGATTCTGAATCCCGCTGATTCTGGTTGCCCATACAATCAGAATCTTGGTTTCCATAAGTAGAGTTTTTGTCCGTTTGTAAAGTATTCTTGTCTTAGTATTTGATTGTCAATCAATTTGAATAAGATTGAACTAATCAACACTTTCCTTCTGTGAAATTCATGCGGATCACTAGTGTTATTATTTTTTGTTTTGAGAATTTTGCTTCTTAAAGAATTCTTTGAAAATTTCAAATGCCTGCTTTACGAAAATTTTTCAGCCTGCATTTGCCTTACGAAAAATTTCAACCTGCTGCGTGCTTACGAATTTTTCTAAATTTCAGAACTTTAGCTTTTGTGGGTTTTCAAGAACTTATAAAGTTTGAATTATTTTTCTGCGTGTGGAAAATATCTCGGAACTTAAATAATTCTTCTTAACTTGTAAAATTTGAAAAACTTCATTCTTATCTTCGGAACATATATTCACGAAATGAGAAGGTTCAGAATAAGTATCAGATTTACAAGCATTATGGAAGGTTTTGTCAACTTCAAAATCAATAGGAGTTTTCCTCAACAATCTCCCCCTTTTTGATGGTGACAAAACTTTCCTGCAGATTGAATCAATTTAGAATAAATTGGAAGTAAGCAATCATATTCAGCGCAATAAATCACAGATTGAAAGATCAAACTCTGTTGTTGAAATCTGTGCTTCTTTTCTTCCTTTGTCTATAGCCTGCATTAGATCTGCATATAAATTCTCCCCCTTTTTGTCATCAGCAAAAAGATAAATATAGAGAATATAAAGCATTAATATTAAGAGAATAACCAGTCTAAACAAATAATGTTAATGAGTTTTACAGACCAGATTCTGATTACGATTCTAAACAAATAATGTTAATGAGGTCTTTTGAACCCTTTAAAGGCAGAAACATGGAGTGACACAGAATGTGAAGATAGTGATGAAGATATCTGTCTGATGGCAAAGTCAGACTCAGACTCAAATTCTGATTCTGATCCTAAAGTGGAAATCGAGGTAAAACCTTCTGAAATGTCTATCGAAGTGTCAAACTACATTGATGAATTGTGCTTTGAATTTAAGACTGCTCTTAAAAGAATCTCTTCTTTGAAAAAGGAAAATTCTTCACTACGGCAACAGGATATTTCTCAAAAAGAAAGGACCGATTTTCTTCAAAAAGAGTTTCATCAAATCAAGAAAAGTCGAGATCTTCTTTCTAAAGAGAATGATGTTTTGAAAAAGGAAATTTCAAAAATTACTTCCAATTTCTCAAAGGGTTTAGAAACCTTAAAGCATATCCTTTCCATTCAAATTCCTTACTATAACAAATTTGGTCTTGGATTTGTGAAGGAAAGTGATAGCTTGATTGATTTTCCAAAAGTCAAGGAGAGATTAAGACAAAGACCTCCTTGACAAGTTTATAAAAATCATTTCCAAAGGAATTTTGTAAAACCTGTTGGCCGGAGTGCACTCAGGTGCTCAAAATGTGGAGATCCACAACATTTTGAGAATGAATGTCCCAAGGTCTGGAGACCTGTTCAAGAGATTTTGTTAAGACAGCCTATACTAATAATCAAGGACCCAAGCAAATTTGGGTACCAAAGAAAACTTGAGTTGTTGTGATTCTTGTAGATTACCACAAAGAGAAAAATAAAGTGGTATCTAGACAGTGGATGCTCCAGACATATGACAGGAGATCCAAGCATATTCGCTGATCTTCAAAATCTGAAGGGTGGAAAAGTTTCCTTTGGAGGAAATACCAAAGGACAAATCATTGACAAAGGAACAGTTGATATTGGAGGACTCAGAATCAATGACGTCTCGTTGGTAAAAAGACTCAACTACAATTTGATTAGCATAAGCCAGCTTTGTGATACAGGATTCAGAATCAACTTTCAAGAAGATACATGCTCAGGAACAAGCAAAGACTCTTCTCAAACATTCACAAAAAGAAGACATGGCAATATTTATCTTCTGGATGTAAATCCAAACTCAATCATTGCTTAATCTCGATCAAAGAAGATGAAGACCTTTGGCACAGAAGGTTGGGACATATTAGTATGAAACAAATCTCAAAAATCTCAAACAAGAAGCTAGTTCGAGGTTTGCCAGATTTGAAATACAAAAAGACAGACTTATGCAATGCCTGCATACTAGGAAAACAAGTAAGAAGTTCTTTCAAATCTATACATCATGTTTCTACCGATCGTGCCTTGCAGCTTCTTCATATAAACCTATTTGGACCAACCAGAACACAAAGCATTGGTGGTAAGAAATATTGTTTAGTTATTGTTGATGACTTTACAAGATTTACATGGGTGTTCTTTCTTGCACATAAAAATGAAGCATTTTCATATTTTACAAAATTTGCAAAAAGAGTTCAAAATGAAAAGGGCTATACCATTTTCCTGCATTAAAATTGATCATGGGGGAGAATTTGAAAATCAAAGTTTTTCAGACTTTTGTGAGGAAAATGGCTTTCAACATAATTTTTCTACTCCATACACACCAGAACAAAATGGTGTTGTGGAAAGGAAAAATCGCTCCTTGCAAGAAATGGCAAGGACCTTATTGATTGAAAGCAGGATTCCTTTTTTTCTTTTTGGGCGGATGCGTTTTACAAAGCATGTTATATTATTAATGAGTTTTTCTCATACCCATTCTTGAGAAAACCCCTATGAGCTTTTCAAAAGGTAGAAAGCCCAGTATTTCATATTTTGAATGTTTGGCTGTAAATGTTTTATTCTCAAAAATTCAAATGATCGCCAGGAAGTTTGATGATAGAGCGGATGAAGGTTTCCTACTTGGATATTCCACTACAAGCAAAGCATCTGAGTATTCAACAAAAATTCTCAAGCATGGAAGAAACAATGAATGTAAGGTTTGTAGAAAACATTCAGACTCACAAAGATGAATCTGAATCACCCCCACATTTAAGTATCTTGAGGAAGGTCATCTAGAATCTCAAAAGGTTGAAGATTACGTGGAAGAAGGAAAAAAGACAATATCTGAGACTCAACCAGAAAATTTAAAATCTGCAGATATTCAGAAGGAAAGATTTGACAAGAACTGGAAACATAAGTCCAGTCATCCGAAAAACCTCATCATTGGAGAAATAGAAGATGGTATCAAGACCAGATCCAAACAAAAGGAGAACATCAGCAACTTGGCATTGATATCTGAAATAGAACCAAAAGATGTTGAAGAAGCTTTATCAGATGAAAGTTGGATAGAAGCCATGCAGGAGGAACTTTAGCAGTTCAGAATCAATGAAGTATGGGAGATTGTGCCAAGACCCAAAAATCATCCAGTAATTGGAACAAAATGGGTGTTCAGAAACAAACTGGATGACAAAGGGAAGGTTACAAGGAACAAGGCAAGACTGGTTGCAAAAGGCTATTCTCAAGAAGAAGACATTGATTATGATGAAACATATGCACCAGTTGCGAGGTTAGAAGTCATTCGGCTATTATTAGCATATGCTTGTTTCCATAACTTTAAACTTTTTCGGATGGACGTGAAAGGTACTTTCTGAATGGATACATTAAGGAAGAAGTATATGTGGAACAACCACCTGGTTTTGAAGAACCAAGAAAGACCTGGTTATGTTTCTGAGACTCAAAAAAAGGCCCTTTACGGTCAGAAACAGGCACCCAGAGCTTGGTACGAAAGGTTAAGTAATTTCCTTCTGCAAAATGATTTCACAAAAGGTAAGGTAAATACAACTCTATTTGTTAAGAGAAAGGATAAGGATTTTCTACTTGTCCAAATCTATGTTGATGATATAATCTTTGGATCTTCTAATGAATTACTTTGCAAGGAATTCTCTAAGAATATGCAGAACGAGTTCGAGATGAGCATGATGGGAGAACTAACATTCTTTCTTGGCTTACAAGTGAAACAAATGAAAGATGGCACTTTCATTTGCCAGGAAAATTATGCCAAGGAGATAGTCAAGAAGTTTGGTCTGCAAAACTGCAAGAAGACAGACATTCCCATGTCACAATCATCCAAGCTAGACAAAGATGTAAATGGTAAAAAGGTTGATCGGAAGGTATATAGAAGCATAATAGGTTCTCTATTATATCTTCATCGCATCTAGACCCGACATACTTTTTAAGCGTCTGTATGTGTGCGAGATTTGGTCGGATCCAAAGGAATCGCATCTTTACGCAATAAAAGGATAATCAAATATATTGGAACTTATCTAATGCTAGGTCTTTGGTACTCCAAAGATTCAGATTTTACTCTTCTTGGTTATTCGGGATCTTGACTTATTTGGATGTAAAGTGGATGGGAAAAGCACTACTGGTACATGCCAATTGCTTGGAAATATGTTAGTATCCCGGTATTCAAAGAGCGAGAATCTGATTGCACTTTCAACAGCAGTAAGCAGAATATGTAGCCTTGGGAAGTTTGATGTACATAGATTACGTGGATGAAGCTTAGCGATTTAGATTTTGCTGTTGAAGACTCAAATGTTGCAATCAAATGTGACAATACCAGTGCCATTAATCTCACTAAGAATCCTATTCTTCATTCTCGAGCCAAACATATTGAGATCAAACAT
The DNA here is from genome assembly GCA_024733475.1 of Syzygium grande. Lineage (NCBI taxonomy): Eukaryota > Viridiplantae > Streptophyta > Magnoliopsida > Myrtales > Myrtaceae > Syzygium > Syzygium grande. Next base: position 9,026,705 of record JAMXDD010000007.1, on the reverse strand, counting down.
CATTTTATTAGAAATCATGTGCAAAATGGTGATGTGAATATTCAATTTATTGATTCTAAGAATCAATTAGCTGATATATTCACAAAACCCCTTGATAAATCGTCTTTTGAGTTTATTAGAAACAAACTATGCATTACTTATCCTTCTTGAAGTGTTTGACGGATAGGCATATTCTTCAGACTCAAGTGGTTTCGATCTGAATATTTTTCAGACTCTCAAGAACGGTACGTAGTTTAAATTTTGGCGGGAATATTTTTTTTGGCAGGATATGTTCATATTTGTTATATTTGGAAGCAAATCGGGTACGTATCCAAACTTAACTGTTTATTTGAGCTTAAAATATTATCTGATAGTATTCTGATCTTTTATGCTTCAGAAAATTTATTTCCTTCCTATTTACTTTGGCTTATTTTTTTTACTTTCTAAAATAACTTTTACTCCTCAAACCCGTCCTTCACCTTTATAAACCTTTTTCGTCTTCTTCCAAAACCCTCGTCAGTACGTCTTTCTACTCAAACTTTTCCGATTCTCAGAGACCCTCCTCGTCTTCCTCCTCCAAAAGATCAAAACTTTTTGTCCCAGAAGCAATCAAAATGCCTTTCAAGAGAAGATCATCACGTATTTTGAATCAAGAGTCCAAATCTTCTGCACCACCAGAGTTTATGGAGATCTCAAACACAGAATCAAAGCATTTTGGAGAACCTACTCAAGCTCCACCTCCTCCTCGTTCGTCTTCTCCCAAATCGACGGGTAAAACAGATTTCCGCTTCAAGAATATCAAACTTATCTGACAAAATTATCAAAGATTGAAGAGAGGAAATGCCTCTTTTGAGACTCTTCTCAAATGTCTTAAAGACAATGACCTTCGATCGGAAACTCACCTTGTTCAATTATACGAGTTTTCTCTTTGGGATTGATCCCCCTCCCGCCAAGACTACCCTAAAAGTGACTCCTTCCGTGAAGGGAAAAGAGAAGGTCGGAGACACATCCACTTTGTCTGCAAAATCTGTAAGCCCTAAAACTTCATCAAAGTTTGTTGTTCCTGAAGATGACGCTCGGTTTTTCGAGCTTTTTGAAATGAGAGTGGGCATAGCATCTGGAATGCAAGGGACAGGTGGATTGTTTAGAAGTTCTGAGCACCATACATGTTATAAGCTTTTACTCACTCGAGGTGTTATGAATCACAGAACCGTGGACTTTGCTTGTTTAGAGAAGGCTGATATTCTTGTCAAACATCTATTCGAGAAACAGGGTATTTATGAGTTTTGCCTTCAGTTTGCAATTGTTTATTCTGAGTTAACCGCTTATTTTTACTCCAATCTTTCAATTTTGTCACCCATCTGGCTCCAGTTCACTGTTGGTGACAAGAAATTTGATATTAAGGCTGACTTATTAGCAAGAATAATTGGCGCGAAATACTCCAAATTCATTCCATTGGAGGTAGACTATAAAGAGGCTTCTAAGGTGTTGACACCTAAATTTTTTGCCCATAAATCGTTTCCGAAAAATTGGAACTTGGTTTTCCACAAAAATATTTTGGAATTATTCTACTAAAAAAAAAAGGAGAGCAAGGGCCAAGGATTCGAGTGTAGCTAGCCAAGACCTGAGGGATCAAATTGCAAATGAACCAACAAGTTGGGGCCAAAATGCAATTTCCAAAAGTTGGGAGACCAAATCGCAAAATTTGTAAAATTTGCCCCCCAAGCCCTTAAATCATCATTTTTACCCCTAATCAAGCTTGAAATTGAAAATGGGCAGGGTAAAATTGATCAGATCAAGCCAAAAGGACTAAATTGGCTCAAATCGGGCATTCTCGGGCAAGAAAATGGCTAATTTTAAGGGACTTTCCTGTAAAATTGGGCATGGAAAATTGTAAATTCTGATTATCATCTTGAACTAATATACTTCAAATTTCAAACTGATCAAAAATTCCGACCAAATTAATGGATTAAAGCACTTAAATCAGCTTCCAAAAACCGGTCCACGATTTGGTCTCAATTCGGGTCTTTGAAAGTAGCCAACTTTGTGGCCCCACCATATCCTACTCAGCCAACCGATCAGCGTGAACTCTGGCCGAGGTGTGAGACCATCATTAGGAGTGCAAGTGGACAAAAATTTGATGGAGATAAGCTGCTGAAAGCACGTGATGATCTCAGTCAAACCTGCTCACTCAACAGCTGCAAAGTGTGATGATTTGAGTCGAGAGAGTTGGTGAAGAGAGGTTATGTGCTTGGTAAGTGGGAAATCACGGGCTAAAAATCTGGTTGGATTTGGTGGAGAGGATCTCTGAAGCACGTTCTCTTGGGGGATAAAAAGAAAGGGATGAGACGAGAAGAGGGGGGTTCACGGTCGTTCCAAAAATACACCCCGACGCAGCTCAAACAAAATGGACCCAAAAAGTTTCAGACTGGCTTGTGGAGAGAAAAGTGAGATTTTCGTGAACTTCGAGCCAAAACTAGCCAAAACCTTCAACTAGAGAGTGGAACTACATTCAAAGAGCTTTCCAACCATAAGTCACACGTCCCAAATGGATGTCGGGAAGCCACCCAAAATCCCCCAAAAAGCAGCCCATTCTCTGGTCAAGAGGGAAACCCAGAAATTTTCTAAGTGTTGAAGTCAGATAGTTACTTGGTGAGGGAAAGTAGGAGTTTTTGAGAGACATGAGGAATATATGAGGATACCCGTGACTTGGAAATTAAACTAGAATACATCTAGTTTTGGTTGGTGTCAAATTAGTCAGAAAAAGAGGTCGTTGATTCTGGTTTTGGAGACCAACAAAAACCTTCGTTGTCAGTTTTTTTCTTTGCAGATCTCATTTTCCAGTTTGAAGAAGCCTAGTTCCCCGCGCTCTTCGAAGACAAATTTTTGGTTCCCTCGGCCAAGGGATACTTCAAAGAGAAACTAGGAAGCAAGGTGAGTATCCTACATGTATTTTTGTTCAATTTTGAACATGTTTTAGTCATGAAAAAATCAAGAGAAGACCAGCCCAGAGAACTGATTTCTGAGGCTGGAATTTTTCTAAGTGTTGGAGTCCCTTCATGAGCCCTATATGTTTGACTTGCTACTCCCCTTTGCATGCGTTTTCTACTTGCATGAGCTTGATGAATGTTATATGGGTGTACAAATTATGCTGAGATCCACTTGGTTTGGTCTTTGAAGCCCTATGTGAACCATGAGATGGCTTGCAACTCGAGTAAAAAGCCAAGCTAACCCACAATGATTCATGGCTAGTCACTATGAACCATGCGTGTATGCTTCTTGGAGGGGTTGTTTCGACGTGTTCACTTGATCATTCTCCATGATGTTTGTTTCATTTAAAAGTAGGTGTTACGTATATTCTTTTGGATGAAGTGATGTTTCCCGTAGATCTTGCACGTGATGAGTGTCGGGGCTTAAACCTGGGCATGTAACAGGTTTGCTTGACCTGGGTTTAAACCCAGATTTGCAAAAGCAGCCCGAACCCACGTATTGGAGGCCGATTCCAACTTGGTTCTTGTGCGTTTTAGGTTGTGGTTTCTAGCTGATCTTGTTCTTTGCATGTGATAATATAACCTTGATACTTTGGTTCCACTTGATATTACACACGGAGTGAGATTGAAGGCCACGAATATGGCTCGAGGAAGCCATTTGGGGCAATTTAATGCACACCAAATGCTCAACGAAATGCCCCAAACCAAGCTTCGATCTTGAAACGGTTGATTTGAGCCCGGTTCTCGTAATATTCATATTCTGAGTTGTTTCATGTTCACGTAAACCAAGCATAGGCCAATTTAGGGAATTATTCATTTTAAAAAAAAAACAAAAAAATCAAAAAAATCAAAAAATCAAAAAATTACAAAAAAAATGAAAAATGTTGGATAGCATCAAATTATGCAAAAAATGACATTTATGAGATTTTCCTAATTTTATAAAGTCATTTGCCTAATTTAATGCTATTTTGGTTTTATTACCATTTTTACGAAAAAAAAAATCCATTTTGCATAGACTAAAATTACTTATAATAGTTTTGTGTAGCTAGGGTAACTTCATGCATATTTGAATTCTCATTTTGCTCATGGGGTTCCTGTCCCGGGGCATGATAACGAGGCCATGTAATATTATTTGCCCGACTTGTATCGGGTTTTCTCCTTCTGCGTTTATTTTCAAGTCATCTCAATTCCTTGGATGTTTACTTACTGCTGCTTTTTCAATAATTTGAGTGTTAATTTCTTTCCTAAATTAGGTTAGTATTAATCTAGACATTGAAGAAAATAATCCCACAAAAACATTTGCAAGAACACTTAGCGGCTTTGATATCATAGGGTTATAATTGGTGATCAAGATCGCGTGACCACTTAGATAATGCACTCTCAAGTTAGGTACCGAAAGGGCGCTAATAGAAATGTTAGTGTAAACAAGTCCCCGCCCTAGAATCTCTGGTTGCGTAGGAATCAAGGCGACACTCCCGCATCTTGATTGGTTTCTAGCCGACCCCAATAGGCTAGTGGCGACTCCTAGAAGTACTTAAGTTATCGAAAAATTCAAAATGAAATCCAATGTTGCGGGGTATGAACTTGGGGAGAGTTCACGTCTAGATCGATGGGCCATCGGTCTGCCTTTTTGGGCAATACCACCTAAACTCGTTCCTTTTTCCCATGACGGAAAAAGAAGGGTCGCGACACAAGGTAGCTTCTGAAAACCCCACCTTTGCTCTGGAATCCAAGAGGCATATCACTTATTCTGACTTGTCAAGAAAATCCATCATTCTGCACAAGATCATCATAAATTGTCTGAAGCCAAAGGCAGCCTCCAAAACTGACCTGTCCAATTCTGAACTTAAACTCATCTAGGCTCTACTGAAAGGTCAACCTTTTTCCTTACCTCATGTCATCATATTTCACATGTACAGGATACTCCAAAAGGACAAGGGACAGCTTCCATACGGTGCATTAATCTCACGTATTTTCATGTTCCTAAAAATTTCAATTCGATGAACCGCAATGAGCAGTGTCCCTCAGATGTTTGTTGGAGAGAAAATGCTCTCCAAGATGAATTTGATGATATCAGGGAAAAATTCAAGGGAAAAAGGCTAAGGCTACTTCGATGGTAAGTCAAATATCGCATGCAGAGAAAGGCAGAAAAAGGCCCGAAGTAAGAAAGAATCTCCGGGCCCACTAAAGATGTACAAGAAAAAGAAAATCCTTCCGCATGATTTAAAAGTGATGAAGGTAAGAACACCTTCATACAGACATGCTAATGTTCCATAACATGCTTCCGAACCAGTTCCAAATGTTTCGTAACCAATTTTCACAGATCATGTCTCCGAAGAAGCAAAGACTGCTCGTGGGGAGATTCCACCGTAAGAAAACAATCCGAGCGAGACAATGTCCAAGAACAGACTTCTACTAGTCGTAACATCCTCACACTTCGCTTGAAATCAAAGACAAACAAACTTCATGGAACAAGAAGTCAAGCATCAAAGCAGGAAATGGTTAAGGAAAACTCCCACACTCAATCAAGCCACCGCAGATAAAGGTAATCTAAAGGAGACCATTGCCCAATGCTCATCCAACATGAAGAAGGCAATGGGACAATGCAGTTCAAAGATTGAGGAGGCTGTCTCTATCTTGGAAAATTTTCAACTGATCCGAACTCCTTTCAAAAAATAGCTTGTTTCAAATTCTTTTCCAAAGTCTTAATTTTTTTTTGGTCTATAAAACTCATTAACATTATTTGTTTAGACTGGTTATTCTCTTAATATTAATGTTTTATATTCTCTATATTTATCTTTTTGCTGATGACAAAAAGGGGGAGAATTTATATGCAGATCTAATGTAGGCTATAGACAAAGGAAGAAAAGAAGCACAGATTTCAACAACAGAGTTTGATCTTTCAATCTGTGATTTATTGCGCTGAATATGATTGCTTACTTCCAATTTATTCTAAATTGATTCAATCTGCAGGAAAGTTTTGTCACCATCAAAAAGGGGGAGATTGTTGAGGAAAACTCCTCCTGATTTTGATTTTCTTATACTTCTTTATGAAGAGAGCTAGTTCTTCATCATCAACATCTACATCTTCAGAGTCTGCATCAGAATCATCGTTAGTTTTCAAAGCAATTGACTTATTACCTCTGGATTTGTTTTGCTCATTCCGTTTCTCAGTTTCATATGATCGAAGAGTTCTAATCAATTCATTCACTGATAGAGGCTTGATCCTTTGTGTCTCTCGAAGAGATGTTTTGATGTTATCCCATTGATCTGTCAGTCCTCTCTGAAGTTTGTTGACTTTCAATGCATCTGGAACTGGCTATTCTTGATAAGCAAGACCGTTTACTATGTCAGTAAATCTATCATAAAAATCAGCAATTAGTTCTCCAGGCTTCATTTTGAAAGCTTCATATTGACCAAGCAAAATATTGATTTGAGTTTCCTTGGCTCGATCCGTTCCTTCATACGTAACATAAAGAGTATCCCAGATTTCTTTTGCAGAATCACAAGCAGTAATCTTCTTATACTCAATAGGAGATAATGCATAATAAAGAGAATAAATTGCTTTTGAATCTAAAGTCTCTCTTTTAGCTATCACAGTTTGAGATAGAGGAGGATCTGCTGGCTTGCTTGCATCTGCCTTTTCTTTTGAATCTGAAGACTTTGGGTTGACTCCTCTGATAACAACATCCCATTGCATGTGATCGATTGATTTGATGAATGCCTTCATCTTGTTTTTTCAGATGCTATATTCTTTGCCATCGAAAAATGGTGGTCTGTTGTTGCTTTGTCCTTCGATGAGCCCTGGAGCACCATAGCTAGCCATATAGATCGTTAGCTCAGAAGTAAAACACTTCAATAAATGAGCAACCTGCTCTGATACCAATTGAAATGGCTAGAACGGGTCACCTAGAGGGGGGTGAATAGGTGATCCTAAACAAATCTTGGATATTTGTGCGGAAATGAAATGAATAACAAAAGAGTCTGAATAAAATTCAGATTCAAGTTAGATCAAATGAAAGAAGTTCCGAAGTGCAGAAAGTAAAGTGAGAGATAAGGAAAAGAGAATCTGCACATAGATATATAGTGGTTCGGCATATGGCAAGCCTACGTCCACTCTCCCACGCTTACACCCTACCGGCTGGATTTCACTATGTAATCAAGAGGAATTTACAGACTCTGAGTCTCAGAACTATTGTGTATGATAGGACTCTCTATCTCACACAATCACTCTTTACAAAGCAATCCTCAAGATGTTGATCTTAAGTTCAGAACGACAAGAGAACAGATTTGAGTAAACTCAGACTTTGGACTTCTTGATTCTTGAATCTATCTTCCTTCTGCTGCTCATGTTCTCCTTAAATACTCCTCTTTATCCACACTAGCCGTTGGACAATTCGCAGAGGATCATCTTCCAATCTTCACCTTTGGACAGATTTGTAAACTAAGGATTGAGTAGCCGTTAGTTGATAGATTCTGAATCCCGCTGATTCGGTTGCCCATACAATCAGAATCTTGGTTTCCATAAGTAGAGTTTTTGTCCGTTTGTAAAGTATTCTTGTCTTAGTATTTGATTGTCAATCAATTTGAATAAGATTGAACTAATCAACATTTTCCTTCTGTGAAATCCATGCCAGATCACTAGCTGTTATTCTTTGTTCTGAGTTTTGCTTCAAGAATTATTGCGTCTTAAATGCTTATGAAAATTTCAGCAAGGCGTCGCTTCTAAAAATTTCAGCCTGGCCTCGCTCTGAATTTTTCTAAATCTTAGAACTTTAGCTTTTGTGGGTCTTCAAGAACTTATAAAGTCTGAATTATTTCTGCGTCTAGAAAATATCTCAGAACTTAAATAATTCTTCTTAACTTGTAAAATCTGAAAAACTTCATTCTTAGCTTCCAGAATATATATTCTTGAAATGAGAAGGTTCAGAATAAGTATCAGATTTACAAGCATTATAGAAGGTTTTGTCAACTTCAAAATCAGTAGGAGTTTTCCTCAACACTACTAATAGGCAAGCCAAAATAAGAGGAAAGGTGTTCACAAAATCGGTTTAAACGTTTCGGCAAACATGTGGTGAGCGCAGATTGAGAGGAAGATATTGACCTTTTTCGAAACCCGAACTCAAGCTTGGGCTCGAAGGGAATCATCAAGAAACAACTGAAATCAAACAAACCAGCTCAAATCCAACATGCATGTGGACTTAAAAGAGACCGAGATCTGACTTCGCGGTTCGGCGAAAATGGCGCTTGGCAATCGGAGTTCACGGGAATGAATTTTGACCGTTAAAATCCCCACCCGGCTCGAAGACAGTGGCTAGCGGGGGGCGAGCTCGAGATGAATCGAGCCACGGTCGACCGCCCCCACGAGGCCCCCCGAGCCGAGATCCTCGAGAAAAGGGCCTCGAGCCAACAAGAAACTCGACGAAGACGCGGGAATCGGGAGAGAGGAAATGCGAGGGAGGGCGCCGGCAGGAGGTTGTCGGATGGCGAGGATGGAGGCGACTGGTCGAGTTATGGACACCAAAGGGATTCCTCTTTTGTGAGAGTGTGTATGGACACCAAAGGGAGAGCGTGCCTGTCCACGGGGAAGAGCTCCCCTTTTGTCTTCTCTCTTTTTCTTTTTTCTTCGTTTTCTTTTTTTGATAATGATTTTTCAAAAAAAATAAAAGGAAAATATGTTTCACTAAATTCTATTAATGCAAATGTGCCTAATAGCTATGTGCCATGTAATTTAATGAAAATAATTTTGCTTAGGGGTTAAAAAAAAAACCCTTAATTTTTTATGCACTTAAACCCTAGATGACTATACAAAATTTAAGTGTCAACAGCAATATATGAAAATTAACATATCTATTTTTAATGAATTCTAAAAGTTAAAAGCAACATAAACCCCAAATTATGCCTACCATGACACGTTTATTCGAAAAAAATTTGTGACACAAAAAACTCTAAACTTGTACATATGTGACATATTTACTCTAAACTTTTTCTTGTAACACAAAAAATCCAAAACTTGTATCCGTGTGACCCATTTATCTCAAAAATCTGGTATCACAGAAAAAAGTTTGGGGTAAATGTGTCATGTATGTATAAGTTTAGGGGTTTTTGGTGTCACAATAAGCAAAGTTTAGGGTTTTTTGCAGTTTTTTTCCGGTTCTAAAATAGGGAGTGTTGAAACAAGACTTAAGCTTTTGACCTTTGGTCAATGGATAACTTTAGACAAATATTAGATTAGGATCTCATTACATTTAGATGGATTGGCACAAAAAAATGGAAAACTTACGGGAAAGAATAGGACAAAAAGGTTACAGCTTATTCGACATCATTATACATATTCCAAACTACGTTGCAACTAGCAATTCTAGCGAGGAAGAAGATGAGAAGATGAGTCTGGCTAATGGTGTTAGAGACGACTTTTCCTTTTTTGTTGAGTTATTGTTGGCAGATGAAGAAACGAAAAAAAAATCCTGCATGTGAGCTGAACTCTATTTTGTTCTCATTGAGTTCATGCAGTGTTTTCAAAAGAGAAACAAAAAGCCAGTCATAGTCTGATGTCAAACCTAAATCTAATAAGAATAAACCTGTAGATTTATGCTAACCGGGTCCCTTTTCAAGCAAGGAAGAAGATGTCTGCGCCTCCTTTAGCTTAATTGAATGCCGGCAAATGAAAAGAACTACACTACGTCAGACTTTCAATGTATATAGCCATACACAAAGACATGCACATACAATACTCAATCCTTTAGAGCAACAGAGATTCATTTGAAATACCAAAACAATGCCACCCATTCTCACTCAACCAATCCACGGAAGATGGATTTCATTGTCAAATCGACTACCTCTAGTATTACCCTTTTGGCATAATCATGGCTGAACCTCACACAAATCTTAAGTTGGAAAATTATATAGCTAGCAGCAATACCACGATCTTAACTTTATTGGCCAAATCTGGAAAGAACCAACCCAAAACGAAACTTTCACACTAGCAAGCATTACTGGAAAATGGTATAAATATTGAGCCGATAATCACGCTACCAGTATGCAAAGAACCTAGCCCTGATCGAGATACTGAGCTTTGCTAGTTTCCAAATGGCCAACTTCCAAATAATAGAGACCTTTATAATTCTTCCAAGAAACCAACTTCAAAAAATTTGACATTCTCAGTTATCTTGTGAGCAGAATAAACTATATTTTAGAGATTAAAAAACTGGTGAGATTGCATATCGATGCCTAAATTCATCAAAATGCTCCAGCATAAACGAGATTGCATGAATGCCTCAATGAAGTCGCATGGAAATTTTTGGAGAGCTCATATATAGTTGAAATACTTTCCATAGATATTTCCTGCAATAGACACTCCTAATTATCTCAGGGTTCAAAAGAAAACAGATAGATAACTTCTCCAGCTGACCTGCGCAATGGCACACTCACAAAGTCGCTTAAGTCCTTCAATAAGATACTGATCAGCAGCTCTAAGAAGCTTTTGTGCAATATCCGGCATAATTTCAACTAGCTGGCGTACATGAACCTCTAATAGTAAAAGGATCCGCTGAGTTAGAGAATTAAGCATATGGGCCCTTTGCCATGCTAAGCTAAAATTGCATTACGTCATCATCAACTCAAAAATCTCCCATCTCACGTTTGGAATCTCTATGCTAGTTGCATCCTTCTCCTGTAAGCAAACATAAAGTGAAATTAGTCAAAATACATCATGTACCCAAATGTAGTAGTCTCTATGGTTAATGTGACATCCTCAAATTTCGACCCTATTCGGGATATAATGAAGTGATTATTCATCGATGCACTATTAGTTAAATCTCGCTCTAAATTGATCACTCATGAGAGACTAACTATTATGGAAAGGCTATTAAGAAATTAAGTACTCGCAACCAGAGAACTCGATCATGGATTGACAATTCGACCTTAAGGATTAACGAGGGACAATTTTGAGCCATCATAGATCGATCAAGAAACGGTTATAGAAGGTTTCACCAATAATATAGAATCGGAAGCGTAGGTGATTCTGCTTGACCATTGTATGAATTACGAACGACCTTAAACTAATTCCTAACGATCGTGTGCTTTGGAACTAGCGATTGATCCCTCGCAATTACATAACAACCGAGATCATCTAAGGTTCGAGAAAACTTAATCGTGGATTGATATTAAGTCAACCATGGGTCGAATACGCGTAATTCCTAAAAGCCGCCCGTTAGTTTGAGATTTACTAAAGTCGCAATCGATCAATTTTGACCATGAATTAGAGTCCAAAATTGGGTGTCAATCTTTCGAGAATTTCAAGACTAAACTATTAGACATCGCCTTGTTAATTCTCCGATTTATCGATTTGCTCGGAATTCTCAGAAAAGGATTAATGGGTCGAGAAATTGGAGCCCACAAGGAAGTGGACTGGACAAAGGCACATTGGGCCTCAAGCCCAATGTGGTTTGGCCATTTGGGCCCAAAACAAGCCCAAGTGGGCCCAATGAAGCCCACTAAGCCCCTTTTCTATTTTCAAGCCCAAGATTGAGCTCGATAGTATTTTCAAGCCCATTCCTTATCTGTTTGAACCCAAACTTGATTTATACGAACCCGCACAAAATTCTAGCTTGTATACATGTATAAGTATTTTTATACCTTGGTGAAATTATCAAAATACCCTTCTTTACATTTATGACCAAGAGACAAAGGAGTTTAATCGTGAAGACTTTTGGCATGATGACGAAGACTTTGGGGATGGCTTTAATGAGAGAAATATCTCTCTTAATATCTCAGCTCATTCTCTCTCTCTCTCTTCTCTCTCTCCCTCACTAATTGGCTTTTCTCTCTCCCTCTACTCTCCCTCACGCCATCACCATTTCCAGCCACCACCAAGCCACTGTCCAGCCCCTTTGCTGCTGTGTTGCTGCCGTGGAACCACCAGCAGCCACGCCATGGCCTCCCGCCACCGTGAGCCACCCGTCTAAGCCATTTTCTCTGTTCAACCGAGCCCCGCCGAGCTGAAACAACCGCCCACAGCTGCTGTCCAGCTGCTGTTCAGCCAAGACCCAATCGCCATCGTCGTTCTGTGTCATTTTCGGACCGTGTCACGCGTAGCCCTCTCCGCCGCCGTCACGTCCGTGTAGTCGGAATCGTTTCCGGGTGAGTTATTGCCCTAATCCCTTGATTAGTATGTTAAAGTTGATTAGGACGAGTTAGTTTAAGTTAATTATGTTTAGTACTAATTAATTAAGGATCAGTTGATAAGCTATTGCGATCAGTGATAAGTGGACTTGATAAGTTATTGAGAAAACGCAATAGGCTATCGAGGTTTTATTGATAAATTATCGTCAATTATGCTATAGGCTATTGAGGATTTGACAGTAAGCTATTGGATTATTTTTATAATAAATATTTAATTATTAATTAAATGAATTTTCGGAATTAAAATATTAATATTTTATTAATTTTGGAATTTAAAATATTAATATATTTTATTAATATTTTTATGGAAATTTCGAAATTAAATTGTGGTTATTTTAGGCTTAAATTGTGATGCCTAAGTGGGAATTTTGCCTTATATCTTGATTTGTATATTGAATTGAATTAAGTAATTATTATTAAATATAGAATTGTGGGAATTTAATTAATAAACCCTGAGGTGTCGGGTTTATTTGTTAAGTTTTATGTGAGAAATATGTTGTGGATACTTAAATATAGAAGTATGCCGAGTTTGAAAATTTATTGATATGTGTATAATCACGTGTGATTATTTTAGTGCATTTTTACTGCAACATTTTATTGTATTAGTACGGATCATGTCTGTATTGGCTTTTAAAAAGGATAATGATGGAACTTGAGTGGTTGCTATGTGTACATGATCACCTAAAGGTTCCTTTGTGCCTGGTTCTACTGGATGACTGCCAACCTAGGGTTTGGCTGTAGCCCTAACGGGTGTCCCCAATTTGATAATTAGAAGCCGTCGCTGGTAGCAAGGTAGACGTAGTTATTTGAGAATTGAAATCAAAATGAACCCATCTATGGGATATGCCGTCATTGTGGTCAGGTGAGACGATGCCGTGCCTGATGGGGCGGGACGATGATTGGTTATACCGAAAGACCGCCAACTTAATGCGAATATCGCAGGTTGTGCCGTGCCCTAGGTGTGGCTATAGTAATTGGAATACCCATGAAATATTGTGGTGGCATTACGCTTGATTATGAGATAAAATTGTGAGGCACGGTATGGGACGGCCCCGAAGTGGTTTCACTTTATAATCGAGACACGTGTTGATGTATTGTGCATGAAAAAGTTGTTGCATATTTTGATTACATTATATGCTTGTTGTATTAGGATTGTATATGATGGTTTATAACGTGCAAGGCACGTGTGCCAAAGTAAGGTAAGAATGTTTGTAATTGTTTAATGGCATATATGTTTATACTGGGTTGAGTAGCCTGCTCATGTGTATGGTTAAGGTAAAGCAAGGGTAGCTTTACTATTGATCTGCCGTTGATGTATCGCTACATGTTTTAGGTGTATCCGAGATGGGTTGACCTTCTAGTCGGGGCTTAGGTCGTTAATTCACTAAGATTTATCTCACTTGTTGTTGTTAACTATTTTTTAGGTGCTCATGTATGAGTATGCGTCTCATTCTATTGGAACCGACTGTTTTGAGGAGGAACACTTGTTGAGATTGTCCTCATAGATAGAGGAGCTAGGTTAACCCCATGCCTTTTATGGTTGTAATCGGGAAGATTTGTGTGGCGGACGTGTAATATCTTAACCCGATGCATTATTGATGATGTTGTTTAAATTGATGTGTGTTTTCCTTACTTTCCCATTTATTGATTGTTGTTGGGCGAATTAAGTTCGCTTTCGCATGCGTTAATTGTTAATAATTTAATTAGGTTGGTGATGCATCCTGGGACGTCACATTTATAACAACCGTGGTGGGATGTTAGCACAATCGATGGTTGGGGCGTGACAGTTAAATATGTTGTAACTAGCAATATCAACCTAAAGGAGGTGAATAGATGATTCTAGGAACTCTTGACAATTTAATGCGGAAGTAAAATAGTTAAGTTGAGTATAATCAAACTTAAGTGAACTTAGAGCCTAAATATTGAAAGTGATATATGATGATATTCACCGGTGTGCAAAATTCTATTAAAAATAATGAACAAGAGTTGAGATAAAGTAAATTGCACAAGAATTTATAGTGCTTCGGGCTTAGAGCAAGCCTATATCCACTCTCCCACTTTGATAGATTAGTAGCTAGCTTTCACTAGTTAATCAATAAGGGGCTACAAAAATGAGCAATAATACTCTGGTTTGTGATAGTTCTCACAATATCACACAATCACTCTTTCAATGCCTCTCAAAGATTACAATTTATAGCTCATGAAAGACAAGTATGTAAGATTGAAGTCATCTTGAGCTTTGAATTCTTTTTTTTTTTTTTGGATCTCTAAAGCTCTCTAGTACCTTGGTCTCCTTTTATACTCCTCCACGTCCGATCTATCCATTGGACAGTCTTCAGATGATCACTTTTCAAACAACCTGTTGGACATATGTGAATAAAGAAGATTGAGTAGCCGTTGAGAGATAAGATTTGAAATTCCATTGATTTGGTCGCCCATATAAAGAAATCTTGATTTTCATAGGTAGAGTTCTTTAATTAAGGAAGGTGTCTTGCTTGGGGAATTTCGTTTGCCTTTGGAGTGATTTCCAGTCAATCAAGATGTCTTGCATGAGGAATTGCGTTGCAAAATAAGATTGAAGATCAATAAATGATTTTTATACGGGAGATCCGAACCAGATCATTAGCTGTGACGATATAAGTAATGGAGTTTGTGTCTGAATTTATGTAGCCATAAGAAGATTTCGTAATTTGATGATATTCAGTTTTAGCATAGAGACTGAATAAATCAAATGCTTTGATGATATCCGCTTATAGGCTTTGCTAATATCACACTGTTGCTTTGATGATATCCATGAAGTAATTGTCTTAAGCTTCAGTTGCAATATTCAAACAGCAATAGATAGAGTCTGAATACAATTAAGATTAATATGAACTTAGAAGTTCCTAAAACAAAACACTTCTACGCATTTATTAAATTTAATATAAACCATTGATGATTTTGTCATCTTCAAAATATACTTGGAAGTAATCTCAACAATCTCGCCTTTTTGTTATGATGACAAAACTTTTCATACAGATAAGATAATAATTGATTCGAAAAGATTTTGTAAGAGGTTGCTTACAGTTTGTACGCTTGCGTTAGTATGAGCAAGCAATAGTATAAACAACTTTGCACATGATAATTTCCATAAGAGCTAATAATAAGTATGAATAATATCGCATAGGAATTAAATCAGAGTAAGAAATTCACGCTCTGAGTATGTCTAGCAAGATTTAAAAGAGCTAGAAATGTTTAACCTTTTCTTGAAGGATGTCCAGAGTTCAGTATCACAATAGGAACACTAAAGTTTCTTCGCTTGTATAACACAAATTCTGTATATTTTTCTCCCTTTTTTTTGTCAGCATCATAAAAAGTATATATGTAAATGCAAACTCCAAAATACCAACCCCGTACCTATCCAAATTAAACTCTGTTAGAACATTGTCTTCACCCTCTAGAAATCCTTCACCCTCAAAACAACTTCTTGGATATCAGCACTAGCAACACATTATTACCAGATTGCCTAGCGATCATATTCTCTTCTCAAGGGAAAGAAGAAGAAATTGATAAATCTGAATTCCAAACCGAGGAACCTTCAATTTGACTGACCATGTAAAATCCCAAGAGAAAATTTTTTAAACTGACCTATTTTTATAATCTGATCTGATTCACCATTCTCCTCTGATGCATCATTTCGCCCTTCAGAAATATCATCATGATTAAGGCGGCAATAAATAGGAAAAAGAAGTGAGAGAGATTTAATAAGATACTTGAAGAAGGGAGCGGCTAGCTTGACCGTCCACTGCAGAATGACAGTGTAACGGTTGAAGGCCGGCCGCACGACCTTTCTGAGAAACTGGGAAACTTCTTGAACAGGTTTCACTTTTTGATTCTATGTTTCCTTTTTTCTTCTTCTTTTTTGACTTCTATTTTTTCTTATCGCAAGCTCAAATTTGGCGACAAAATCAGAATAGGGCCACGGAATCAATTTTCTTGACTATGAAGAAAGAAAAAATAAATTAAATATCAAAATATTAATAATTACAAGTAGAAAAATATTATCACTGACTAAAAAAAAATCTTTAATGCCATTATAAAGATCTAGTAAATTTAAAAGATGAAAAAACACTTGAAATGTTGGCTTTGCAACTAATAAGGAAATCATTGTGCAATGAAATAACTCCTCGTTCCTTTTGCTCAAATCAAATTGCTCTAGGACTCTCTGATGACCTAAAATTAAGACCTCCGATATTGATTATGCATAAAACAAATGAAGTAAAGAAAATATCAAAATAAGAATAATGAATTAGTAGAGAAAAATTTACCCCGTTGATCCAAGTCTCATAGATGAAGATATGCAGGGACCTAAAACATTACAAAAGCAATTTAGGATCACATGAGTCAAAGCTAAAGTTAAAAAAGACAATTTTCAATTGATTTTTATACAAATTTTACCTAATATAGCTCCAACCTTTGGTTGATTGAGAAGATTCACATAACCATGCGACACTTGACCCTATATCATTTCATATGAATAAAAGTTAATTTATAGTAAGGTATTTTATATAAAAAAAACTAATAAGTACCAACAACTATTGAAAACCCTCAATTCTTTTTTTTATGACCCATTTTCAAATTTTGAGAATACTCATTTGATCCGAATACTCACTTGAGTGAAAATCAATGAAATTTTCTACCTCCTCGAGAATTTTTATTCATTAATTCAACTAGTAGATGCTAAAACATATATTTCCAAAGAATTATGCATAATTATCGGAAAAAAATTTGGAAACACCATACTAGACGATCCATATTTGTAACAGTCCGGATTTCGGAAGTTTTTGAGAATTATAAAGCGTGGACGGTGTTTATAATGAAATTTTGCCCGGAAAATCACTCTCGGGTTCTTATTTTTAAAATTAGAAATTTTGCTAGAACCGCACTTTCGATCGAATTTGGCCGTTATTTATACCTAAACTTGGCGGTCGATTTCCGGGAGTTTCGGGGTTAAATAAATTGGACGATGTCGAAAGAATTGTGGCGATTTCGAGATTTCGGGAATAGTGGAAAAGTGAATTTTTGACCTGGTACAAATTTGGACTAGTAGACTCTCTCGGTAAAAATTTAGTTTAGTTAATTTGACCTTTGTCCCTTTTTAGTTTCGAGACTCACTCGGGATTAGTAGGCAATTTTCGGTTTGGATTTGAACCCCGGTTTTGCGTTTCATATTTGATTGAGTTTAAATTTTTTAAATTTTTCTCTCTCCCCCTCTCTCTCTCTCTCTCTCTCTCCTCCCTCGGAACCATCTCTCTCCTCCACCCCCTCCCCTCCCCCCAGTCCGTCTCCTCCCCTGCTCCCCTCTCTCTCTCCTCTCCCTTCCTTTCTTTTTTTTTTTTTCTTTTCCTCTTCTCCCTTCTTCCTTCTTCTTCCTTGGGCCTTGTTGGTCTTGCTTACCTTCTCCCCGCTCATTGCCTCCTCGGCCCGCCCTTCCGGCTCAGTCCAGCGCTGCCCGCTCGTGCCCGGCCGCCCCCGCCTTGCGTGCCGGCCCGCCCCGCCCTCTTCCTCCTTCCTCCTTCCCATTTGGTCTTCCCCGACGCCTCACCTCTGGTTTTATACCGCCCGTTTTTGCTCCGGGCCCATCGGGCCCGTCCAGCGTCGCCCTACTTACTCTGTATACGGCGCCCGACGGCCAGGTCGTAGGCCCGTTCGCCCGGCGTTTCCCCACCGTTTCCCTCGACTGCGGCCTTCTTCTCCCCTAAGCCTGCGCCACCTCTCTTTCCTCTCCGCGGAACCGGCCGCTAAACGTCGCCACCTGTACTTGCCGCGCCGCCCGCAGCGCCCATGCCGCCGCCGCCGGCCGTCGCAGCGGCAGCAATGATCACGCCCTCGCCTTGGCCGCCCGTCCGGCCCTCCCCACCTCGGCCTTTCCCTCTCCCTTCCTTCTCCCTCTCACTCTCCCCGGTTTCTCCCTCTCTCTCCCTCTGCGCCGCCCGGCATCTTTGCCGCCGCCCATTTCATGGTTTTGCGGGCTCTTCTGCTGACGCTGTTGCTTCCGATTACATCCAACCGGCCTACCTTCCGTTCGATCCTTTGTTCATTTCCGGAACCTTTGTTCATCGCCGGCGTTCTTGTTCACTTTCCGTGAAACCTTTGTTTGTTCACCCGAGCCCGTCTTGTTCATCGGCCCGTTTTAAGCGTAGGGACCCGGTGACTTTTACAACCCTAAATAGGCTAATTTACATTTCTAAACCTTAGTTTAGGGGTTAATTAGGGTAAATTAGGGGTTAAATTGTGGAGATAATTAAGGACTGATTTTGTGGTGTTTTTGGGACCAAGGATGATTAATTGGTCAGGTTTAGTGGTTAAATATAGTGTTGTGATTTGGTTAAGCATGGGTGTCGGGATTTAGACAAAATGGTGGAGTTGGTGGATGAAATTAATAGGGTGGAGGTGGCTAGTTTTTGTGGCTATCCAACGGGCTTAGTGCGATAAATTAATGGGGATTAGTGGCCCGAGAGACGTGATAAATGGGCTGGGAGTTTGAATTAAATCGGCCCGAGTTCGGGAATGATAATTTATTTAGTATGTGTGTTATAATTAGATTGTATTTGACTTTGTGGTGGTCAATTAGAATGATATTTGGGGAGTATGGTGGGGAGTAATTTGATGACACTTATTGGCCTAGAATTTGTGGTTTAATGACTGGTCATGATTGGACTGGATTGGATTTGATTTGGGCAAGGTAGCGATTATTTTGGGGTCTAATTGTGCAATTCTGGGGAATGATTAATTTGTATAATTGATTGGCTAATTGAGCCTTAGTTGGGGTTAAATTTATGATGCTATGTCGCATGTCTAGTGGGGCTAAGAATGGATCGTTTTTGGTGGGCCTCGAGTGGGCGAATGCTTGTTGACGGTGGTTATGTGAATTTGTGCATGGATAGTGTCTTGATTTGATGCTATGGCTGATTTAAATTGATTGATATCGACTTGGGCATGTGGATTTATGAATTTGAATATCGTGTGGTACAAATTGAGTGTGTTACCTCGTAATTCGCAGCGTGTGGATGCCCAAGTGTGAACTTTATGGCCATGGGTGCACATCTCAAGCATTGGCACGGCATTTGCATTTATAAGGTTGGTTGATCGTGATGTGAATTGGTTGATCGAACGGTGATTGAAACGGCTGGTTGAGCGTGATTGAAATGGCTGGTTGAGGCGTGTGATTGAAATGGCTGGTTGAGTATGACTGAAATTGTGTTACGGTTAAGTGAACCCGATTGAATTGGCTGGTGGAATGTGTGATCGAATTAGTAAGTTGAATGGTGTGCAAGTGTGGTTGGCATTTGAGCGCTTGCAATGTGCTATTTGGTTACTATTACCATATTGCCATGTTATAACTAACTCGCAGAGATAGGCATGGGTTTGATGGCAAGGTGAGTATAATGATGCTAATTTTGTATATTATGGGATAGATTGCATGAAACGACTTGTCCTAGTGTGCATTGGCCTAATGGGGTTGAGGGGTTACTTATTGAGACTCGTTCTCACGGTTATTATATAACCATTTCAGATCCGCGACCATGAGTGATTGAGAAATGCAAGAGTATCTGAGATCGAGGATTATATTCTGCGTATTTTGGTCCCCTTTTGTTGATTTAACGCCTAGCCCTTGAGGGTTTAGAATGTTAGATTTTGGCCGAGGGCTTAGCATAGGGATTGTGTGTATTTTGTGTTGTTTAGTACATGTCGTGTAGAAATTTTAATTATTGTTTTAGGTTTAGGGAATTCCCATTGTCATTATTTATTCTCTGGGTTATTTTATTTGTAAACCGACTTTTAGATCCCGATGTTTTGAGTTGGGTCGTATCGACATATTTTTGGGAAGAGCCCCAGCATCTAATAGTGGCCTTGAATCATTTTTGATTTAGGGGGTATTTGGGTTGTATTTGGATATTGTAGAAGATTTCAATTCTTTTTTATTAGTACAAATCAAATTTTTGAGGATACTCATAGGTTATACGTTTATCTATGTGAAAATGGTTGAAATCCCCTTTACCCATGTCTTTAATTTTTATTGTTGGGTTTAGTAGATGCTATGACATATATTTCCAAAGAATTATACATAATTATCGGAAAAAAATTTGGAAACAGCATACTATGCGATCCATATTCATGTTCTCTGCTATTTCATCTCTAGCATCTTCATTTGCATTGTTCATCTCATCTTCACCACCACCATTATTTTCATTAGCGAAGTTGCTTTCAATACGAACTCCATCCATTTGAATGAGATTAGAAGAAAAAATTAAGCATTATACGACAATGAATACCTGTTACATTCTTGCAATCAAACAAGCGAGATTAATGAATATTTCTCTGGTTATAACTTATTCCATTACAAAATCCTACAATAATAAGAAGTTCAAAATATACAAGATAATTACATTTCTATTTTTTTGAGTTATTAAGTTTCTTTTATTTGGTAACAATATCCACATAATCTTTTTCTTTGGCTAGAGAATAATATCCACCATCTAAAAGTTGCAACTGAGTTCTTCATATATTTCTTATTATTTGAATATTATCACTTTGATTTGTTTCTTTAAATAAGACAAGAAAATGGTTCTCTCCTTATGGCTTTTTTATATGGAAAATGCATTTTTATATAATAAAAATAGAAAACCGGCTAAGTGAGTCTCCCATTTTGAAGATGGAAAATGGGTGGCCGATATTTGACTCTCTTTCCAATATAACGGCTCGGTTATGCAAGCATTTTCCTTTGAAGAAACAGAATGCACACAAAGTAAGTAAAAAGGGAAAAGATCTCAATGAAAAAAAATTGATTACTCTTTATATATATAAAGTGTTAATTAATGTTAATGATGATCGAGTAACACAATATATATAAACTGAATTGATGTTTTCAACTCAAAAAAAAAAAAAATATTAACCGAAATCTAAGGTGATTTTTAAAATTTTTTCTGATTGATCAATAGTTATTTGTAATTAACCATTTAGAAATACATAAAGAGTATCCAATTTTTGTCTTTGAGGCCCTTTTCCTTTTTACTTAATTGTGATTCGTTTTTCTTTAAATGTCTTACTAGTTTTATCAATATTTTCATCAATTTTAACAAATTTTATTTTTCAATTTTATAGTTGATTTTTTTTCCCGATGTTAACTCTTTATTTAATTTTTTTTTCTCCATTTCCTTTTTTTTTTTTTATAAAAATCAATGGTAAAAGTAGTGCTGGATATTCATGTCACGTTGTGTTAATTGTGTCATGATGAAACAGGGCTATAACGTGAGTATTGCTACCCAAACATGACACGTTTAGTAAGTGCGTCTAACCGCGTCAACATGAATACAACACTCCTGATTCAATTGGTTGCATGTCACGACCAAATTATAGAACGTGTCAGCGTGTCAAGTATTGACATGATATAATTCGTTAACTTGTTTAAACATGTATGTTAGCATGTGTACATGACAAACCTGTAAGACATGTTTACGCACGATAATTTGTGTAATAAGTTTCAATATGTTTGTAGATAATATGAAATATTTCACTTCACGTTACATCTAAAGTGTATCATTGGATTAGCTTTTTTAATATTTTATGGCTTGTTTATCCCTTATATCACAAATGACATGATTAAACATGCTAACTTACACGTGTCAATTCATGTCTAAACGGATTAGGCAAGTCAACCCTATTGCGACCCTCTCGAAGGTTTGGCCGCGTTAGGGAGCTGGTTTTAAGGGTAATGTCAAGTGGGGATCGATGGTCCTTATTCAGTGCAGGTTCTCCCAAACCTTTATCTAGTTCAATGATGGGAAGCTCATTTGATTGATCAATTTATAAAAAATTGTTCTAATTGGAGTCACCACTAACCCACTGCAACTGGCTAGGAGCCAAGTAAGACATGGGATGATATCTCATTTCCTACGTAATCAGAAATTTAAATTTGGGAGTTGATTACACTAACAATCTAATTAGTTTTGCTACCCTAAAAGTGTCTCCTGCAGTCTTTGCTAAATTATAAATCCTAAGGTTCTTATCCACTAAATGTTCATGCACCGTTTTTTGATTTAATATGATTCTAGAGTGTAACCCAACCATTCAACCAATATAAGCGAATCACAACACAAAAAGCAATAAAAGAATCACAATCAACGCATCAAAAATAGTAATAAAGGGTAAGTAAAAGGTAAAGTGCGATAAAATAAACCGATGCAAGTTGGACAAAAAATATTATAAGGCCTAGTTCTTGAGCCTCAAGGCAGCGACCCCATGAGCCAAATTCAAATCGAATCCAAATTCAAAATTTTAATCTTTTGACTAAAGAAGAGACACTTACAAAAAATTCTCACTGATAATGTTAAGGACTAAAAAGAACTACTTCCTAAAAATAAACCTAATATAAAATCTAAAGTGAATTTTTTTTTATCTTTTATATATTTCATACATCTTTTACTTTTATTAATTACAAATGACAATCCCCTTTTTCTTTAATAAAAATTCCTTTAACATTTTTAGCATGGCTCTTGGTCTCATATATCAATCGAATCCCAATTTACTTTTTCATGTCGCTTGAACGTGGCATCACTTGCATGGTTGTTAACTTATAAGAAAGCCTCATCATTGAATAATCATGTATTTTGTGATGATATAAGGGAGAACTCTTGCAAGATGTTTTGATTTGAACTTAAAAATGCAATCACCATGCCATTTTCACCACTTAAAAAGGGCATATACAAGTGATGAAGGTATGCTTCAGTGAGATTTCATGGTCAAGGTCAAAATTTTTCGACACCTGAAAACTTGGTAAAACTCGAGAAAATCGCAAGATCTCTTACAAGAATTCAAAACAATAATTGATGTTTTGCGGAAAACGAATGATTTGCAAAATATTCTCTTAAAAATGATTACTTGTTTTGTTTATAAAAATGAATAAATCGAAAAAAAAATTCACCATCCATGAAAATGCTTAAATATAAATTATAGTAATAAAAAAAAGTGAACAAATGATATTTTTTAGAAAATATTTTTTAAATTATTCAATTTTTGCAAAACGTCAGGGCAAACCCAATTCACTCTGGGCTTCTCTAAGCCCGATCCCGTCGGATCATCCTGAATTCAAAGCAAGACTCTCGAAATTCACTTTCCCGCCATTTTGCATGATTCTGTCTCCCCGAAAATCCGCACGCGTAGGAGCTGGAGATTCGGAGAGATCATAGCCTACAATATATCGTTGCGCGTTCTGATATTGGAGAGAACTCGCTGGCTTCCTCTTCCCCGGAGACCGGTCACTGAGCACCCGCCAGACGAATTCGAGACCTTGATTGGTTGCGGGGCAGCGCGGGCAAAGCTTCTGAATTGAAGGACAACGGGGATGGAGATCGGGGACGACGCAATGGCCCGCGAGCTGGGTTGGAAGTCGTCGAGAGGGAGTGGTTTGCCGAGGCTGTTCATCAAGGAGATGGTGATGAGGGACTTCAAGTCCTACGCCGGCGAGCAGCGCATTGGCCCTTTTCACAAGGTGAGGGTTTCGAGGTCTCTCGCTGCAGAATTTGTTACCGTTAGCTTGAATTTGTTGTTCTTGTGGCGAAGAGAAACAGGAGTTTCGCCTCGCACATGTTGGTGAAAGTTCAGATTTTGAGAAATTCCCATGTTATTTGTTTGACAAAGAGGTGAAGAGGTTTGCGGCTTGCAAACACGACTATTGAGTTCTGGGTGTTGTGAGTTTTTTCGAGCTTTTCTGCTGTAATCGGACCGAACGGGAGCGGGAAGAGCAATGTGATAGATGCTATGATGTTCGTGTTCGGGAAGAGAGCAAAGCAGGTGTGCTTGCAGATGCATGCTCTTCAAAGCTAAATTTTATCAAGCTCTTCAGAAACCATACTGCAAAAGTGATCTTGCGATTGCGGGAATCTGGGCTTGTCTCTGCAGATGAGGCTCAACAAGGTTTCAGAGCTTATCCATAACTCGGCTAATCACCATAATCTTGACAGTGCTGGCGTTTCCATTCACTTTCAGGAAATTGTGGACTTGGTAATAAGGACTTCCATCTCTTAACGATATCTGCCCTTGCCATGTTTGATATCCAATAGAGATTGCAGGATAAAATTGTTAAGTCTTTATCTGTTACTCAGACACCCTTCACTTCTGAATAGCAGTACAAATAAGTAGGCTAAATAGTTGTATGGGGCTAGTATCTGTTTCTTGATATTCCTCTGTTTCTCTCAAGCAACTGGGATACATATAAGCGGACATTCTTCACACCCATCACTGACGATAAGAGATGAGTAATTAGAGCCTGATTTTGTTGCAGAGTCACGGTGTTCAAATGTTTTTGATATGATCATTTTCCAAAACTCCAGGATGACGGTGGATATGAAGCTCTTCCTGGAAGCGATTTTGAAATAAGCCGGGTTGCACTGCGAGACAACTCCTCCAAGTACTACATTAATAACCGCTTGAGTAACTTCACTGAGGTTACTAAATTATTGAGAGGGAAAGGAGTGGACTTGGACAACAACCGTTTCTTGATTCTTCAGGTCAATCCCGTCTCAAAATCTTGCAGTTAAGCTTAATGCAAAACGGAACTGACTTCAGAGTTGCTGTGATCAGGGTGAAGTCGAGCAGATTTCCTTAATGAAGCCGAAGGCCCAAGGACGCCATGATGAAGGTTTTCTTGAGTATCTTGAAGACATTAGTGGAACCAACAAATACATCGAGAAATTAGATGAATTAGTCAAAGAGTGAGTACTTCATCTCGGAACTTGAATGACAACATAAGATAAAGAGCAGTCTAATGATCTTACATTTTACGGTTTTCCATACGGTGTGTTTTTCTAGGTGTGCTTTTGTTCATCGGTGTGAATGTGCTTGCCTTATATTTGATAGGAAAGTAGTATCTTCAATAATGGGAAAATAGGCTATAATATGTGGCTTTGTGCAGAGGTATAGCAAGAGTCGGTGCCTATAAAATCTGAAGTTGCACATTCAGGATGGTGCAGGTTGCCATTTGTATACAGTGGAATACATTGGATGTGCCACCGTTACCTGACTTATGCCTCTATCCTTTATTTGCTGGATATGTTGGGTCACTCATCTGTTTCCCATCGCATCTAGATTGCACAATGAGTAACGTTCAGACTGACAATGACACACGCAATGACCAACATTGCAGGCTGGAGTCGCTGAATGAGAAGAGATCTGGTGTAGTGCAAATGGTGAAGCTGGCTGAGAAAGAAAGAGATAGCCTGGAGGTATTACAATATATTTTGGACATCCAAATCGTGGGTTTTGTAGTCGTGAGATGGTGCTGCATTATGTTATTGTCTTTGCAATAGGACTTGAAGAACGAAGCAGAATCTTACATGCTGAGGGAGTTCTCTCTAATGAAATGGCAAGAGAAAGCCACAAAATTGGCTTATGAAGACAGCAACACCAAAATGATTGAAATGAAGCAAACCTCTCCAGCCTAGAAGAAAATTTGAATACACAAAGGTGTATCTGTTTGCTTTATTATGTCTGTGGTAGTATCCAAAGTTCACACTTTTGTATTGGGTCCTGGGATGTTTATTCTAGGCAGAAAATTGGAGAAAGTAACAAAACACTGAAGGAGCTCGAGGATGTGCACCAGAAGTATCTGAACAGAAAGAGGTATGCTCTGCATGGGTCTGACTAACAAGTTGAAGTAGCTCCAGCCACCACATATCAGCCGTTTTTCCCTCTATATGAGGAAGGATGTGTGCATACTCTTTGCAATGCTATGATTACTGCTGAAATATTTTTTTCCCATTCCGCTACTCTGAATATTTGTAATTGGGATTGTTCTATGTATGATCAGGAATTAGATAACAATTTACTAGTCTGTAAGGATGAATTCAAGGAGTTTGAAAGGCAAAATGTCGGATATCGGGAAGATTTGAAGCACATCAAGAAAGTTGAGGGGAAACTTGAAAAGGTAGGCAGTAGATAGTTTACATACATTAAGCTTGAATTTGCATTTCACCAGTTCCTTCCTCTAGGTTGCATTGAAAATCGAAGATTTAACAAAGGAGTGTGAGGATTTAGCAAAGACAATTCCAGAACTTGAGGACAATATTCCAAAACTGGAAAAACTATTGTCAGATGAAGAATCAGCTCTGGAGAAAATCGAAGAGAACTCTTGAGGTATTTTTTGCATGCACGTCGTGTCGAGCCTTTCTTTTTGGACCCCCATTTTCCTCTCACGCATCGGGAATTTGGGATAATCAGTAGTCTAAAAATAATTTATTTGAACTTAGGAAAGCTTGTAGCTTCTTGCTTATGAGCTTTCTGATTTGATGACAGATTAAGGATCATTGTTTATGACTTAGACTTTTGTTGGTTCAAATTCATGTGAGAGAGACAATCAGCAGTGTCTAGTTAAGCTTGGATCTCATTAAAAGTAAGTTTGTTTCATCCAATTTATTCATAATGTGGTCTAATTGGTTAAGAAACATAAAACCCCTCCCCAACATTGCTTGGATGGACATGCTCCATTTCTTATTTTGTTATGGGTAAGATGCAGTACTTTATTGATGAAGATAGAATCCCTTCTTGCAATTGTATTTCATTTGGAGTTTCATGCTCTAAGCTGATGAGCTTTCTTAAACGCTTCTTTCCCTTCTGATGATTTTGACAAGCAGTGGAAAATGAATGTCATTCTGAGCTTGCAAAAGTTCGTGCTGAATCAAAACCTTGGGAAGAACAACTGGTTGAACATAAGAAAAAACTTGAAGTCGCATGTAATGAGAGCAAGCTTCTTAATGAGAAGGTGATGTGCTATCCACTTACAATTTAATAGTATTAATAGCATTGTTGCTAAAATATCTACCTCTGTGTTGGGGCTTAAGCCCCTGCACTCTAGGAGATACATGTAGGTTGGTCAAAGAGATATATCATTTTTCATTGTGGAAAAACTTCGTTTTAACTTACAAGAGGGGGATTAGAGGTGATGTTTGAGAAAGTTCCCAGCTCACCATGATGTCTTGTTCTATGGATTATTATGCTTTGAGCAATCAAAGAAGAGGTCAAGAAAGTTTGGGTATGTAAATCTTTGGCTCAGTTATGTATTTACTTCTTACAGTATAAAGCTGGTCGTTCTGCTTTTGAAGATGCTCAAAAGCAGATGGATGACATCAAGGGAAATATTGAAAAAAGAATGGAAAACATTGCTAATATCCAACAGGATATCCAGAAGAAAAGGCTGGAGGTCTCAGAAGCTCAAAGATTGGAGCAAGTTTGTATCATGTTTACATTGCATTTCTTTTGTTCGCTTTCACCTCCTGCTCAAACTTATAAATTACCTGTAGAGATGCATTAGAGAACAAGAAAAACTAATCCCTCTTGAACAAGCCGCAAGAGAAAAGGCTACTCAACTTAAGCTTGCTATGGATTCTGAGAAGAGTCAAGGATCAGTTTTGAAGGCAATTTTGCGTGCCAAGCAGTCAAATCAGATAGAGGGAGTATATGGGCGAATGGGTGACTTTGAAGCTATTGATGGTTAGTGTTTGTTGCTTTACTTAGATTTGACTTCGTTCTAGTTTTACTGTGGAAGTCTGACGGGGGCTTCGCTGTAGTTTATAAAAGTGCAGAAATTGCACTGTCGTTTATTGTCCTCTTTATTTTTCTACTCATACTTCCGAATTTGACAGTGCTCAAGTATTCAGATTTTTGTTCCTCCTTTTAATGTCGAGGAAGGCCACTTTAAGTAGGCCAATTCCATGTTCATGAAATATCCTACTAATCTCATGACCAAGTCAGACGCGAGCCCATATCCATGTGATCCAAAATTTGTGAATATGCATCTAATGATTTTGACTCTTTTTTTTTTTGCTCCCGAAAAACTAAATCTTTAACAGCTCACATGCTTGAATAACTTTACACCTTGCAGCAAAGTAGAATATTGCTCTATCAACGGCATGTCCGGGACTTGACTATATAGTGGTGGAAACAACGAGCGCAGCACAAGCATGTGTTGAGTTACTACGGAAAGAGGGGCTAGGCATTGCAACTTTCATGATATTGGTACAAATTGCTTCTTAACCCTCATTTCTCAGATGCTACTTTTAGGCAATTGTTTTTATTGTGTGCTGATTGAACCAGCTGATGTTGCTAGATTTCCATTGCACAAGTTCTCTGACCTACGATTGACTATTGACCCCCAGTTTTCTTTCTTCAATTTATATTCATCACCTTGAATGCAAACACATCACTCTTCTTTAACTATTTTTTCTTCGGCCTCAATTGTGCTGGTAGGACTGCAGAATTGGGAAGGAAAGTGTTGATAGTTGGGTAATTTTCTTGTGCTTTATGAAATTGTTTTGTTTGTTTAACTCTTGTATTTCCTTAATGAAGGAGATGCAAGTTAGTCTTCTCCACAAATTGAAGAAGGTAAGCACTCGAGAAGGAGTTCCACTTCTATTTGACCTAATAAAAGTCCAAGATGAGAGAGTGAAGCTTGCTTTTTATGCCATGCTTGGAAATACTGTTGTAGCAGAGAATATCAATCAGGTAATGATGAAGTTGTGATATCTCATGTATCTTAGATTTAGTTTTTATGCACACCCATACACATCCGCAGATGAGGACGTGTTTAAATATTTCTTTTTTTGGCTTTGTCCCATGTTTAAATTAGAACATGTAAAGGTACTGTAAGTTAGTACCACAAGATTGAAATAATCGAACTTCCGTACAGCAAGGCTTGTATTTGTCAGAAAGATGACTTAGTCCTTTTGGCCTGTGTTGTGATCACACTTATGTACAACTTTCAGGCAACAGGAATTGCCTACGGTGGAAGTAGAAAATTTAGACGTGTCGAAACACTAGATGGAGAACTTACTGAAAAATCTGGAACCATGAGTGGAGGGAGAAGTAAACCACGTGGTGGTAAGATGCGTACATGCATTCGAAGCTCCAGTGTCTGCGGAAGCCATTGGAAATGCAGAGAACGAGCTTTTAACCTTGTCTGATAAATTAAGCAATCTGCGACAACAAATAGGTGATGCAGTGAGGCGTTACCAGTCCTTTGAAATAGCACTTGCAAATCTCGAGATGGAATTGCCTAAGTGCCACAATGAGGTACTTATTAGTTTCAGTCATGTTGTTATTGTCATATGTACTGACACTAACGGACAAAGATCTTGCTTTACAGGTAGACAGTTTGCATTCCCAGCATAGCTACCTTGAAAATCGACTTGCTTCTTTGGAGGCAGCATCAAAGCCAGGGAAGGATGAACTCGATAGGCTTGAGCAGCTTAAGAAAATCACTCACGATGAAGAAAAGGAGATTGGTAGGATTATGTTAGGGTACAAAAAACTGAAGGATATGGTGGGTGTTTTTAATGATGTTCTTCTAATAAGTTTTGCTGCTCTTATTGTTGTGCAACTAAACGTCGCCTGTTGTCTCCGATCTGTGTATAAATATGGCACAACAGGTGAAGTAGAGAATATAGCCTGTGGTACTTCAAACTGGATTTTTCTTCTGCTTACTCCTCGTGGTGATGACTTCTGTTTTCAGGCGTTGGAGCTGATGAAGAAAATTGATGCTGGAACGGAAAAGATGAGAGCGCAGAAGTCCAGGGTCTCTAAGATTCAGTCTGTAAGAACTCGCTTCTTTTCGATATTGAATTATGTTGTCGAAAGTCTATATATTTATCTTTCCACTATCAGGATATTGATCAACACGAGACAGAGATCAGCCGCCACAAATTCCAGATAGATACTGGGCAGGAAATGATAAAAAAAATTAACGAAAGAGCTTGAGGAGGCAACAAAGGAGAAAGAAAGACTTGTTGAGGAGAAGCACTCTGCTTTCCGAGAAATAGAACAGAAAGCATTCAAAGTTCAAGAAGATTACAAAAACTTGCAGCAGGTATTATTGTGTCTCTGTTTTTTCTGTGCGTATGCCATAGGGTATCCTTGTGGTGTCTAGACAAAATGAAATGTGTCTGCTGGTTAATGTTGATATGACATAACTTTGGGTGCTTGCTTTTAGCTTATAGATGAGCATAGAGAAGTCTTGGAGAAAGCAGAATCTGAATATGGGAAAGTGAGGAGGTCTGTGGATGAATTGCTGGGAATCAGAGGTACCTTCTGGCAAAACCTTTTCCGCTTCCTGCTCCTACCATCCGCTAAAGAGGGCCATATGATTGGGGTTTCTTAGTACTGCAGATTGATGCTGATTCCAAATTACAAGGCATGAAGAAGACATTCAATGAATTGGAATTGGAGGCAAAAAGTTACCAGAAAAGACATGACGATCTGCAAGTTGCACTTACAAAACATATGGGACAGTATGTTGTTTTACAGAAAAATAAATCCTATGGTGGCAGAGCGCTGCATAGTTTTTCAAATCCTACTCTGTGTTTTGTAGGATTCACAAAGATTCAGTAGATCCTGCAAAGCTTCAAGCTACATTGACTGATAAGTCTCTGACCGAGACTTGTCACTTGAGGAGGGCACTTGAGATGGTAGCATTACTAGAAGCGCAACTCAAGGAAATGAGTCCTAATCTTGATTCATTCTTAGAGTAGGAACTTTGTCTCCTTGCTCTCAATATCCTGTGCACATTAAGATGCATGAGAAGAGTTTCTAGAGTAATTTTTTTGTATGTACAGGTACAGGAAGAAAGTTGCATTATATGGTCAACGTGTTGATGATCTTAATCATATCACTCAACAACGAGATGACATAAAGAAACAGTATGATGGGTGGAGAAAGAAGAGGTAAGAATAATTACTTTTCATCTTGCATCTTGAGATTGAAATAGTTCTAACCGGTATTTTCACATTAGGCTGGATGAGTTCATGGCAGGATTCGATACTGTATCTTTGAAATTAAAAGAGACGTATCAGGTTTTAATTTCTCTTCCCTATATGAATAAACTGTATATCTATACATCTCGCATGCCTGCACATGTCTGCGTAGGTTCATGACAACATATCTCGACCTCTTAGTTTCTCATTAATAGTTGATTTGATCTTTCCATATTAATAAACTTCTTGATGCATGCTTAGCACTAACTGTTATTGATGATAATGCTGCCACATCTCCTGCCTTGTCTAGTTCATCTTAAAATTACCTTGACCTTTCAGTTACTGGGCTCAATTTTTTGTGCACTTGTGGAAAACTATCTTCCAAACTATATCGGGTGCTGAGCACCTGTGGTACTTTTCCTCCTGATCCTTATCTTTTAGAAAACAGATGATCACACTAGGAGGTGATGCAGAACTTGAATTGGTCGACTCTTTGGATCCCTTTTCTGAAGGTGTGGTCTTCAGTGTCAGGCCACCAAATAAAAGCTGGAGGAATATCGCTAACTTATCTGGCGGGGAAAAGGTCACTTGAAAACATACTTGTTCTGCCCCACTTATTTTGTGAAGCTTTATGTGTCGGTATGACAATTGCCCTTATGAATCTTCAGACTCTCAGCTCATTAGCTCTTGTATTTGTCCTTCATCACTACAACCCCACTCCGCTATATGTGATGGATGAAATCGATGCTGCTCTAGGTACTCAGTGCACATTCCAGAGTTCGTTTCTTTTCGCATGCTGTTTATTTTGCCCCTGTTCCAACCTTAGTTGTCTGCGTTATAATTTCAGAGACTTCAAAAATGTTTCTCTTGTGGGACACTGCGAAAGATCAGACAAAGGATGCCCAATTCATTATTATAAGGTACAATGGGTAGCAGATAGTCTAAATATATTTTAGATGACAATGTTCCCCAAAATCCCCATATTCATGTTTTATCTATGCTATGTGCAGCCTCAGAAACAGCATGTTTGAGCTTGCGGATCGACTTGTTGGAATATACAAAACTGACGACTGCAGTAGGAGCATTACAATCAATCAGAAGAGTTTCGTGGTGTGTGCCGATACTGCCTGATTAGTCAGTTAAGATATCCTAAGTAAGCATGATGCTCTCTTCCGTAACTTCTTTTTTCAATAAAGTGTCTACTATCTTGCATAGCTTGCCATCCTCTGGCCTGTAATTTAATGAATTTGCTTGCTGACTTATGCATAGTACATGAATGATTTTCTATAATGTAAGGGCTGAGGTTCTGAATCTTTCGACATGCGCACACGACTCTCTCTCTCTCTCTCAACTGTCATAGTTGTCAAGTAACTTCAAGCTGTAATATGCATTGCTGTTGACAAGGATTGTGTTTTCCTGAACCATAATTCCTACGAAATCTTCGCATCAGCTCATTACTGAATATATGAACCCAATCCAAGGAACGAGGAAATGGACAAGAACATTTAAACACAATGCCATGATGTATTCTCAAGAGCCCTTGTTCTATCCTGCCTCTATGTCTAAGTAAGAGTATGCTAGTAGGATTATTTTGTTCGTATAAAACCAATAATTTAAACCATGTTGAGTGCTCGGATGATTTTGAACCACCCATGTATTGTTGTACAATTATGCGAAAGTTGAACCGCCCTCGAATGATGCATGCGCGTTCCTCATTTTAATAGCCTGAATAATCAGTAGATTTTCGAGGTAGCTCAGTAATTATGGACTTAGATCTCAAGTCCGACCCTGGAAATGACTCTGGTTTTAAAGTATTGCCGTATATCAAACATGGTTAGAGCAAATATATGTATATTCCAAGAGATAAACAGTCAAAATCTATTGCATGTTCTGAAACAATCGTTTTCATCAAAAGTTGAGGGTTACGTATGGCCATTTTGTCGTGTCTGCATCATTAAATTTTCACGGGAAGAATTCATCATCAGGACGATCTTTATTAATGATGTCACGCCCGCACTTCTCGATGCGCCCACATCCCTCGCAGAGGTCGATTCAGTGCGACGACGTCCGGGGACGCGTCGCCGACCCAAACCCAACACAGAGAATTAAAACACATGCGGAAGCAATTAAAACCACCCGTACAAAGATAAACGTATAACCCAGGGTAACCACTGAAATCCATACTTGTACTAATACTGGAAATCCTTTACAAAATCCAAGTACAGCCCGAGTACCAAAAATCAAAAGGATTTCAAGGCCGCTACAACTAGCCGGGGGCTTCTCCCAAATATTGCATCAGCACACCTGTCATCCTCAAGGCCGGGGATCTGAAAAGTCGGTTTTACAACAACCGTGAGAATAAATCTCAGCGAGTAATTCCCTAAACCTAAACTAGGCTAACATGCACCTCCTGACAAGTACTAAACAGCACAACATACACATAAAACTGACTCAGGCCCTCGGGCCTAAATCTAATCTCGCTAGACCCTGCAGGTTAGGCGTCAAATCAACAAAAACAGCCACGCGGCAGAATATAATCACAGCACATACACGTGCATTTCTATGTCACCACGCATGCTATGCATATGCTAGTGCTCGCACTCATACTCATGCCTCATCAATGCAATATCGCACACTTGCACACTAGCACTCAGCCATTTCTCAATTTCTTCTCCGACCCGCGTTAAACGCATCAGGTCCGACCCGCGTAAAACGCATCAGGTCCACACTCGCACACTTGCCCAATTTATTATTATTATTACGACTCGAGTCATCACTTTTTCACGGCCCGGTGCGTCTAGCCTGCTTCAAAGTGCATGAGGCGCAAAGAACCGATCTGGCCAAAGTGTCTCTAGCACGCTTCAAAGTGCATGAGGCGCAACATCATTCTCCTTGCGAACCGTAGCCTGCTCCAAAGTGCATGAGGATGGTCGCCTTCCGGACGTACCGGGCATCGTCCTGCTTCAAAGTGCATGAGGACGGTATCGACCCAAAGGTCATGACCCGAAGGTCCATGGGTGATCACACAACTCATTATTATCGAGCCCCGCGTAGACGATCCAGGGGCAATTTAGGTGATCACAATGCACATGTCATTCAGGCACATTCGTACATGCTCATGCCGTGCCAATGCTTGAGATGCATACTCATGGCTATCACTTTCACACTTGGGCATCCACATGCGCGATTTTCGATGTAACAGGTTCAACTCACACCGCGCATATTCAATTCCACAAATTAACATGCCCACTCAGACAATCAATTTCAAATCAGCCATAGCATCAAATTGACACACTACCCATGCACGAATTCGACATATAATTTATGCCTACAAATCACCCAATCACAAATTAGTGCAATCATGGAAGTCAAATCAAGCACTCGAGCACGGTACACCGTTCACACATATCAGTCACTTAAGCCGTTCCACATAATACCGCGCAATTAAGGCC
Source organism: Syzygium grande (assembly GCA_024733475.1). NCBI lineage: Eukaryota > Viridiplantae > Streptophyta > Magnoliopsida > Myrtales > Myrtaceae > Syzygium > Syzygium grande. Next base: position 8,992,322 of record JAMXDD010000007.1, on the reverse strand, counting down.
CACCAAGCCACACTAAACAAGTCACGACATTGCCAAATCACTCCCAATTAAAGACCATTCAATTGCTAACTCAGCCTATCCATCAATTGCGCCAATTGCACTACTGAGTCCTGATCAATCGCGCCTCGCCTAAATCGAATCTGTCGAGGCTAGGCACTATACCACAAATTCTAGGCCAATGATTGTCATCAAAAGGCTCAATTATACTCCTCAAATATTATTCTAATTGACCACCACAAAATTAACTTATGGCGCGCACTAAAATCCACATATTAAATCCAAACAATCCCGAACTCGGGTCGGTTTAGTTCAAATTGACCAGCCCATCCATTGCGCCTCTCGGCCACTAATCCTCCATTAATTAATCAAAGTAATCCACCAATTTGGCCATAATCCAAGCCCCTAATCACAATTAACAAATTAACCCTAAAATACCCTAATTAACCCTTAAACTTGTCAAAAAAATGCAAATAATCCTAATTAGGGTTTAGGGTTGTACTCACCGGTGTCCTACGCGAAAACGGGCCGGACGGCCAATTCGGGCTCGATGAACAGTGTCGCCGAACAAAGGTCGGCCGATCAGCACGCCGGAACAGTGGTCGCCGCGATGAACAAAGGTCGCGGCCGGCGGACCGGGGCGGGAACGGCGGGCGACGAGCGACGGGAGACTAGGCGGCGGCGGGCGGGCTGGGATGATTGGCTGGTCGGCCGGGCGGGCGACGGCGACGACGACGACTCAAGGGCGGGCGGCCCCGGCGAAGGGCCTCCACGCCCAAACCAGGAGAGGGAGGGGAGAGAGAGCAGGGGAGGAAGGGAGCTGAGGTGTGAGGGGGGGAAAAGGGTGGCCGGACCTGGTGGCACCGGGCGAGCCGGGCGGCGCGACGGGCGGGCGCTTTGGGCGAGCTGGCGCCGACGGTTACGGAAGGCAAAGAACAGCTGGCCGGCCCACCGTCAAGGCTGCAGACGTGAAGGGAGAGAGAGAGGCGGTGGTCTGGCGGGCGGTTGTCATCGACGCATCAAGGCGGAGTCGGGGCGAGAAGGAAGGAAGAGCAAAGAAGCCGGGTGGTTGGGAGGCCAGCCAAGGAGGAAGGAGGAAGAGGGAACGGGAGGGTTGGCAAAGGACGAGGAAGGTAAGCCAAATCAAGAAGAAGGAGAAGGGCAAGAAGAAGAGAAGAAGGAAGGGAGGGAGAGGAGAGAGAAGAGAGAAGAGAAAAAGAGGGGGTTGGTCCGAAAGTGCGGGAAGGGGGGTGGGACGGACGGTGTAATGGGAAGAATAAGAAGAAGGGGAAGGGGAGGGAGAGAGAAGAGAAGAGAGAGAGAGAGAGAGAGAGAGAAGGGGGGGGGGGGGATGGGGTGTGGGAGGGAAGAGAAGAGAGAGAGAGAGAGAGAGAGAGAGAGAGAGAATTTTTTGAAAATTTATACAAATTAAATTATTAAACACAAACCGGGGGTCCAATTCCAAAACGGAAAATGGTCTACCGGTCCAAAGTAGACCTTGCACTTAAAAAGGGACAAAGGCCAAATTAATTTGACCAAAATTTTTACGAGGGGTCTACTAGTCCAAATTTGCACCCGAGTCCGAAAACCCAAACTTTTTCATTATTCCTGACAATCTCGATACCGGCAACCTTAATAACGACACCGTCCAATTTATTGCGTCCCGAAACACCCGAAAATCGAGTGCCAAGTTCAGGGTCCAAATAACGACGAAAATTCGATCGAGTGCGATTCTAGCGAAATCTCTAATTTAAAATAATAACCGGGAGTGATCAGTTCCCGGGCGAGATTTTACTATAAGCACACTGACAAATTATGCATTTTATAAACCCCAAAATTGGATTAAAAATTCGGGATGTTACAATTCTTCCCCCCTTACAAAAATTTCGTCCTCGAAATTTACAATACAACCCGACTATTCAAACAAATGGGGGTATTGGTGTCGCATCACTTCCTCACTTTCCCAGGTGGCACCTTCCGTCCCGTGATGTTCCCAAATAACCTTCACCAACGGTATTGTCTTGTTCCTCAACACTTGCTCCTTCCTGTCCTCGACTCGCACTGGCTTTTTCCCGTATGTTACTCGTCGTCCACGTCTATTACTTCATAATTCAGCACGTGGGTCGGATCCGGTTCGTACTTCCTCAACATCGACACGTGGAAGATGTTATGAACCTGTGACAAATTTGGGGACAAGGCTAGGCAATAGGCCAACGTTCCAATCCTTTCCAAAATCTCAAACGGGCCTATGTATCTTGGACTCAATTTTCCTTTCTTGCCAAACCGAGACAGTCCTCTCATTGGCGAGACCTTGAGAAATACATAGTCGCCAACTTGAAACTCCAACGGTATGCGCCTTCGGTCCGCGTAACTTTTCTGACGACTCTGGGCTGTCCTCAACCTTTCCCGAATAATCTTTACCGTTTCTACCGACTGTTGAACCAACTCTGGACCCGTTATACTTCCTTTTCCTACTTCAACTCAATACAAGGGCGTTTTACATGCTTTGCCATAAAGTGCCTCAAACGGGGCCATTCCAATACTCTGCTGGAAGCTGTTATTGTAAGCAACCTCAACCAAATGCAACTGCTCTTCCCACTTGTCTTGAAAATCTAACACAAATGTTCTCAGAATATCCTCTAAAGTTTAAATAGTCCTCTCAGATTGATCACCTGTCTGAGGATGGTAGGCCGTACTGAGTTGCAACTTAGTTCCCATGGCCAATTGCAGACTTTTCCAAAAATGTGCAGTAAACCGGGAATCACGGTATGATGTGATTGATACTGACACTCCATGAAGACGAACTATCTGACGTACATATAACTCTGCCAACCTTTCTAGCTCGGAGTCCTTTCGCACTGCCAGGAAGTGCGCTGATTTGGCCAATCTATCTACTACTATTCCGATGGAATCGGGTCGTCTCTAGCTTCGCGATAATCCCGTTACAACATCCTTGGGATCATGTCACATTTCCATTTTGAAATTTTCAACGGTCATAATAGCCCTTTAGGCTTACCGAGCTGTGTCCTCACTTATAGACACGTCAAACACCTGGCCACACACTTGATCATGTTTATTCTCCTCCTACTTCATCAATAATGTTGCCGCAAGTCCTGACACACCTTAGTGCTACTCGGGTGGGCATTATACTTACTGCGGAAATTTCTATTCAAATTTCCCCCCCTCAAGTTTCGCCTCATCGAGTACTCACAATCATTCTTTAGACCTCAAGATTTCTATCCCCGAATACCGGGAAATCCGACTTCCACTGATCGGTATCCATCTCAATGAGTCTCGTGATCCATAGATTGCCATTCCTTATTCTGGGCCTAGATTTCCAAACTAATCCTCAAAGGCGGTCAACAGATTCAACATCCAGTTCACCTTAAATTCAACTTCCGAGTTCCTGGCCTATCCGACAAGGCTCACTCTCTAACCATCATATGCGCCATCACTGGCTCACGGCTTAACACATCTATTACTCGTCTAGCCCTATCATGGCGACACCAGTCATCGTAATCAATTCTTCGTCGTGCATCGGATAAGTCCTCTCATACGACCTCAAATGGCGTGACGCATACGCTACAACTCTACCATGTTGCATCAACCCACACTCAAGTCTTCTTAATGAAGCGTCACTATAGACCTCGAATCGTCCCGGTTCAGGTTAAACATTCAATACCGGGGTCATTATCAGCCTACGCTTCAGCTCTTGGAAACTCTAATCACAGTGATCATTCCATTCAAACGAATTTCCTTCCCAGTCAGTTATGCCCGTAGCACGGCTATCAACGAGAATCTTCTTCAAAACGTCGATATTCACCAACCAAATCTAAGACACTGCTAACCTCCATTATTGGCATCAATCTTGACCACTTAGTCATCACCTCGACCTTAGTTGAGTTCACTGTAATTCCATTTCCCCTAGATTATAAGTCCAAGGAACGTTATTCTACCGAGCCAAAATTTGCACTTGCCATACTTGGCGTGGAGTGCATATTCTCCCAAGATTCGCAACTCATCAGTCAGACTTGCTTCTTGCTTCTAGACTCCTTGAGTCTCCCAATACATCGTCCACGAAAATCCGTTACGAGCTAATCACCTAATTCTTGAAACACTCGGTTCATAAGGTCCATAGAAGCAGCGAGGCATCCCTTAGACCAATGGGCTTTATCATGAACGCATAGTGCCCATACCTCTTTTGTTAAGCAGTTGTAATCACATCCTCTTTTTCATATCCTTAATGGAAATTTTTTCCGTTCATAACACAATCTTAGGGACATCCTCTTTCTGAATTCTTTGCTGGTGACATCCGTCCATAATTCAACCTTAGAGGACACTAAAGTTCCTTGCAATTTATCGAACAAACTATCGATCCTCGGTCATGGGTACTCATTCCTTTTTGTCACCTGGTTTCTTTGTCAATAATTTATGTACCACTTAAAATTCCTGTCCTTTTTCCTCATACCAAACACAGGAGTTTTCCCCATAGAAACATATTGGGGAAAATAAAATTTTGTCCCCGAGTTTTAACATCTGAACCTTCAATTCCTTTGATTTTTGGCAAGGATACTCAATACAATGCCCCTTGAAAATTTGCTCAACTCCGGGCCAAATCTTTTCACGATTCCACTTCTAGTCCTAGTGGCAACCCCGAAATTTCTAAGGAAAGACCCTCGGAAAGTTATTCGGCTTTAGTTCCGTCACGATCGTGTCAACCACGCCCACTAAGCGTCCTTCACAACTTTATTTGCCATCTAATCATCTCAAGCACGGGCATCCAAGGAATCGAGATTCCCCCTTGACTTCCCTGAAATCCAAACCTCAAATGTCCATTCGGACTAAATTGGATTACTCTATTGTCAGGGTTCATTTCAGCCTTCTGCCTCACGAATCACTCCGTATCAATTTCCACGACAAAATCATACATGATCGATACTACCAAGTCGACACATCCTTTCTCTATTATCAAATACTATCTCGCAGATTAGGACACCTCAACGACACCATCACTTTATCATTCGAGGAATTGTCACACCAATCGTGACTCGGGCATAATAGGCTCAATTCCATTTAATTCAACTAGTTGTTCGACTCCCACTTTCGATGCAAGCCTCAAAGCGGTTGATTAACGGTTCGACTTTTCGATATCCTTTCTAGTCGATGGAACAAATCATCTATCTCCCCGCCATCCGCTCTCTTCCCGAGGCGGTGGTTATCCTTATTTTGAGTAAATCACTATTCGAAGTAGGTGCACTTTCCAACTGATCTCATTCTATCACTTAAGCTCATTCATGCACTCCCCATCATTCTTAATGTTCAGTGAGATCGGTAGGTTTCGGAGATCCGACTCAGTCCATTTTGGAATTTTCCGTACCCTATCCTGTGGATTCCCAACAAGCCAAACGGACTCCGTTTCATATCGTTCCATAGTCATCCGCTCTCGGCAAAATAATATACATTCCGCCAATTTCCTCCCTTAAGCATTGCATTGGAAAACACTTCCCATAAAAATTCTCAATAAACATAGCCCAAGTCCGGGCTGTACTCATTAGGGAATATCCTATCCTGGCGGTCTTCCACCAATTCTTTTCATCATCCCAGTTAATACTTAATGCCAATGTTACTTTCTCAGCCTCGGTGTACCCGATATGTCAAAGGCTTTCTCAACTTTCATTGCCAATCTCGGTGCGACCTCGGGGTCACCCTTACTATTGAACTTAAGAAAGTTCAACTCGAGAAATCATTCCACCAATTAATGCACTCGCCTAATGGCCACTACCCGAATTTGGCATAAGCGGCATTATTCCCATTCATCCTTAAAGAAAGAGCACGACCTCAACCCTCTAATCGGGTTTCTGTCTGCCATGGCCTTATAGGGTTCACAACCTTAATTGCCTTATGGCCTATTATTGATTGCTCTTTTCCTTACCCCCTTATATCATCATTCATCTTTTGCCTCACTATTCAACTATACATTATAACTCCCCTAAGGGATCGGAGACTTAAACCAATCTAACCGGTCTAAGGTCCTAGGCGGTATCACGAAAGCAATCAAACAATCAACATGCGATTAAGCATAAATAGCACAGGACTTCATCCAAGGACTTGCGTGTACTAACCTCGGTCCGCCTTTTTGCACTTCACGGGTTCAAATAATCAACCAATCAATCAAACACAAACAACTGGAGGTACACTTAGCACACGAGGTCAACTTATGGCTACCCAAGGTCATCTCCTCCTTATCACTCCAAGGTTCGAATTAGATTGGACCGAGCTGACCTTGCTCTGATACCAAATCAACGGGATGTCACGCCCCGCACTTCTCGGTGCGCCACATCCCTCGCAGAGGTCGATTCGTATGCGACGTCCCAGGACGCGTCGCCGACCCAAACCCAACACAGAGAATTAAAACACATGCGGAAGCAATTAAAACCACCCGTACAAAGATAAACGTATAACCCAGGGTAACCACTAAAATCCATACTTGTACTAATACTGGAAATCCTTTACAAAATCCAAGTACAGCCCTAGTACCAAAAATCAAAAGGATTTCAAGGCCGCTACAACTAGCCGGGGGCTTCTCCCAAATATTGCATCAGCACACCCGTCATCCTCAAGGCCGGGGATCTGAAAAGTCGGTTTTACAACAACCGTGAGAATAAATCTCAGCGAGTAATTCCCTAAACCTAAACTAGGCTAACATGCACCTCCTGACAAGTACTAAACAGCACAACATACACATAAAATCGACTCAGCCCCGGCCTAAATCTAATCTCGCTAGACCCCGCAGGTTAGGCGTCAAATCAACAAAAACAGCCACGCGGCAGAATATAATCACAGCACATACACGCATTTCTATGTCACCACGCATGCTATGCATATGCTAGTGCTCGCACTCATACTCATGCCTCATCAATGCAATATCGCACACTTGCACATTAGCTTTCAGCCATTTCTCAATTTCTTCTCCGACCCGCTAAAAACGATCAGGTCCGACCCAAAAACGATCAGTCCACACCGCACACTTGCCCAATTTATTATTATTATTACGACTGAGTCATCACTTTTCACGGCCCAAAAGGCCTAGCCCGCTTCAAAGTGCATGAGGCGCAGCAAACCGATCCGCCCAAAGGTCTCTAGCCCGCTTCAAAGTGCATGAGGCGCAACACCATTCTCCTTGCGAACCGAGCCCGCTCCAAAGTGCATGAGGATGGTCGCCCGGACGCACCCGGGCATCGCCCCGCTTCAAAGTGCATGAGGACGGTATTCGACCCAAGGTCATGACCAAGGTCCATGGGTGATCACACAACTCATTATTATCTGAGCCCCGCGTTAGACGCATCCGGGCAATTTAGGTGATCACAATGCACATGTCATTCAGGCACATTCGTACATGCTCATGCCGTGCCAATGCGTGAGATGCATACTCATGGCTATCGCTTTCACACTTGGGCATCCACATGCGCAATTCTCGATGTAACAGGTTCAACTCACACCGCGCATATTCGATTCCACAAATTAACATGCCCACTCAGACAATCAATTTCAGATCAGCCATAGCATTAAATTGACACACTACCCATGCACGAATTCGACACATGATTTATGCCTACAAATCACCCAATCACAAATTAGTGCAATCATGGAAGTCAAATCAAGCACTCGAGCACGGTACACCGTTCACACATATCAGTCACTTAAGCCGTTCCACATAATACTGCGCAATTAAGGCCCACCAAGCCACACTAAACAAGTCACAACACTGTCAAATCACTCCCAATTAAAGACCATTCAATCGCTAACTCAGTCTATCCATCAATTGCGCCAATTGCACTACTGAGTCCTAATCAACCGCGCCTCGCCTAGATCGAATCTATCGAGGCTAGGCACTATACCACAAATTATAGGCCCATGATTGTCATCAAAAAGCTCAATTATACTCCTCAAATATTATTCTAATTGACCACCACAAAATTAACTTATGGCGCGCACTAAAATCCACATATTAAATCCAAACAATCCCGAACTCGGGTCAATTTATTCCAATTGATAAGCCCATTCATCGCGCCTCTCGGGCCACTAATCCTCCATCAATTTATCAAACTAATCCACCAATTTGGCCATAATCCAAGCCCTAATTAAACCCACAAATTAACCCCTAAGTTAACCCCTAAAATACCCTAATTAAGTTGTTGGCCGAGGGAAGAGAAGGCGTATGAGGGATGGGGCGGCGTGAGGACTAATGGGTTGTTGGGCGAGACTTGGGCGCACAGTGATCATGCAGAAGACGCAGCGACGCCAGTAAGCACAAGGGCAAGAGTTTCTCAAGGCTCGGACGGCAAGGGGCGGAGTCGGCCGGGCGAGAAGGAAGGAAGAGCAAAGCAGCAGGCCAGTCGGGGGAGGCCAGCGAAGGAGGAAGGAGGAAGAGGGCACGGGCGGCAGCAGCAATGGCGGACGCTGGGCGTGGAAAGGCGGCTCGCGGGCGGAGCCTGGACGGACGGTCGGGCGAAAGCAAAGGGCGGAGGTGAGCCCCCCACGACCGTAACTAAGAATAAGAAGAAGGGAAGGAGAGAGGAGAGAGAAGAGAAGAGAGGGGAGAGAGAGGTTCATTATTCAGTCGAGAGGGGGTGGGGGGATGGGACGTGGGTTCCGAGAGAGAGAGAAGAGAGAGAGAGAGAGAGAGAGAGAAACTTCTAGAAGCCTATTTTGTTCCGTCCATTGATGTGGGAGAAAGGAATAATCACTTGATCCTACCATCGTCAGCATATCGATAAGGGCCTGAATTTTCTTGCAAATGATACAACTTTACCAATCTAGGGGTCTTCTACTGGTGCTATAATGTAGGCTTGATTAGCAGCTTAGCAAAAGGGATAACTCAATTGTATGGCTTAGAATGAAATGTTCTTCAATTATATGTCGTCTTCTTCTGCGTTACAAGTCAAGAACTTGCAAATGAGATGGGAACAATGTTGCCTGTACTTACTCGAGCAAAACTTTTAATATTTGAAACTTCGACGTTACTTTAAGTGACATAATTTGAGGAGACTTTATAAGGTACGTAACTTAGGTTCGGTTAAGTGCTTGAGAAACGAAAGGAATTGTTAGGCTTAAAGAGTTTTCATCGAAGGAGTAATGAAACTAGTGATCATCTCGACATTATTACAAATCTGCTTCCTTCACTAGGAGTTGTCTTTTTATGTAGATGCTTCGTCGGCCACGAGAGTCTAACACCGATTTCCGATTTATGGATCGCTTGAGAATTGTGGGAGCCTTGCTCTCTCAATAGGGACCACTTTGGCAAACTTGGGCCTTTGGCCTTGATACTTCGGCTTTACATCCCATCAATTGGGCTTCACAACAACATCGACATTTTTCTTTTGTCTCTTTTCTTTTTGCTTTCTTCTCAATATATTCATGGATTAGCCGGACTCTGGCTTTTGCAGTTCCATCAACTTTTGAACAACTCAGCATTTTTTTACTCCCGGGCTCTTCATCTTCAATTGAAGATCCGGTTCATGCTGCCTCGTTGTGGTAACTCATCTGCTTTACCCTAGTGTGAGATATGATTACCAATTAGGTTTAGAAACGACTTTATAAGCTCAAATGGGCTACATAAGGGATAAAAGTGTGTAGGACAGTGAAATGAAATGCTCTTCATCACTTTAGGATACTTAAATTCTTGTTTGAGACCATCTGTAACAAAGACACTTGAAAATTGATTTAAGGGAGGGCAAAAAAGTCCCTTTCAATTTTCTCACCTTGTAATGTCTCCCCAATTCTGCCTCGGTGTGGGGTGATTATTAATAGGATTAATTTGAAGGAAAGTCTTCCAATATTTAAGCTCAGAGGGGTTAAACAATTGTTTACCTATACTTTTCAGGATACGGAAACAAAATGCCCCTCGTCATTTCAATATGCGTGTTTTTTGCAATCGCAAACCTTTCTGTCCATCTCGAAAGGAGATAGTTGAGTATTAATGATGTTATAAAGCGGCTCCATACCTGGAATCCATCTATTTGTCCAAAACCCCGATTTGCCATTATCCAAACCCCACAAAGTTCCTTCCTATAAGGCCAACCGTGAATTCACAATCGCATTCCATAAGACTGAGTCACCCAGTTTAGCATGAATATTGGTCCTCTATGCAAAATGTGAACAATATTCGGGAATTAGAATTTGTTCCCAGATATTATTGGGTTGAGTCTTGAGGCCCCATGCTTACTTCATAATGAATCCTTAATTAGTAAAATTCAAGAAATCTAAGACCAGGACCACCATGATTCTTAGGCCTGCAGATTGACTCCCAATTTGGGAGGTGTATTTGACGTTCGGCACTTGAATCTCCCTATATGAAAGCACGACAATTCTTTTCAATCACTCAACAAACTTGAATTGGAACTTTAGTGCACTACGATGATTGATAGGGATAGACATAACTGTAGACTGAGCTAAAGTAATTCGAACTACCATTAACAAGCTTTTAGATTTCCATCCGCTTAGTCTATTATTAGTCCTCTATAATATCGATTGAAAATGCCTCAAAGAAGTTCTTCCACTAATCAAAGGCACTCCCAAATATTTGCCTAGCTCCGAACATCAATCAAAACTAGAAATTTCACTCAAAGTTTCATTTCAACCCCTGAGAAGTAATCTTTGAACAGAAAATTTTAGTTTTAGCCTTGCTCACAACTTGCCCTATTCTGTTACAAAAATCACCTAAACATTCCATGATGACAGCCATTTGATCTCTCTAAGCCTCTGACATTAACAGTAGATCTCCATGCATATCAGATGAGAAGTTCGTGTTCCCCTCCTTCGTAAACAAAAATGTTTCCATCGTATTGAATTCATTGCATCATTAATGAGGTGAGATCATTCCATGCATAAAAGAAAGACCTATGGTAAGAGGCGGTCTCCTTAACGTAATTCCCTGCTTGGAAAGAATTCCTCCGTGGTCTTGCCATTCCGCAAAACTTGCAAGAACGATGATGTGATGCAATACATAATGAGCTGAACCATAAACCCCGAAACACCCAACATGCGAAGAGTGTCTTTAGTGAGGACTGCTTAAGTCAATCATACACCTTCTCAAGGTCAATTTTGAGGATTATATATCCTCATTTCCTTTGGAGTTTGCTCATCTAGTGAACTATCTCCTGTGCAATAATAACATTGTCCTAACTGTGTCTATCAGTGTTATATTTCGTCGGTCTGCTCATGATGTGTGTCCAAGGGACACCATTTGCTCTAATAAGAAGTGTGTATGAGAGACACCTTTTGAAAAGATGTGAGGAGAGTTTCTTAAGGGAAGTTAAGATAACTTCCTCAATAGATGAACAATAAACAAGAGATAATTAGAACTCTCTCTCTCTCGACGTATAAGGATTCTATATCTACTTTGAGAAGATAATCGGCATTAACGCTATGGAACAAGAATACTTTTCCTGTGATTGTATTCGGACCAACGTGAAGAAGATTCGTTTATCGTTTGCTAGTGATTTAACGTACGATCCTGGAAAATTTTCTTCGTAGTGCATCGAAAAAGTTAGTCGATTCTCCCGACACTCACTTCCAACATTGGTATCAGAGCCTCGGTTATGATCTCTGCCTTGTTTTCCCATTGATTTTTTCCGTTTGCTGTTTGATATGGAGATCATGATGATGAACTTCATACTGTCTGCATGTTCATTGCTCGGGAATTGCAAGATGAATCGACGAACATAAATTGAAATGAAGAACGGGGTTTGAACGTTGCGGGCGACCGTTCTGTTTGGATGATTTTCGAAAAATTCTTTATGGTGAAAATTATTTTTTATTATATATAATTGAAGAACTCGTCGAGATGAGCAGAACAATGGGTCGAGCGTCGCCGGAAGACGCCGAGCGCACCTACACGCGCGGCTAGAAGCCGCGGCGCGTGGGAGTCATTCGCCCAAAGCACTGGCATTGCCAGCGCGTGAAGGCCACGCACGCGTCGCCAACCGGTGCGTGCTGACGTCATCGATGACGTCAACAAAACTGTCGATAACAACATGGCGTCATGATGGCGGATTGATGACGCCAACGGGACCTACCAACGGCAAGTGTCGGCGACGCGCCGAACGCCAACAAAACCCGTCGACTGACAACATGCCGACGCCATTGGAGACTCACCCCGGATTGACCTCCGACAACGAGAACCAACCGACGGGCGACTCGACCTAGACGTTGACCTGACCCAGTGACCTGATCCGTGGAGATCAACGGTCAAACCGGCCGACCTAGATGACCCGGACAAACCGACCAGGATTGATCCCGTATTGGGCAAGTGCGTGAGCCATATGCACCGCACTTAGGTGGCGCGTGGGAGCTCTGATCGAGCTGTGGTTGGTACCGTTATGTTCGTATTGAAATGCTCTACATTGTGATATAGTTATTTTATATGTTTGAAGCTTTTAAAGGTATGAAAATGCATACGGAGCCCTAAATACGTGTATTTTTGGGGTATTATTGCATTTTACTTGTATTTCCCTATGATTTTGGAAATACAAAAGCTGTCTTACATGTAAATGACAACATAAAGATTATGTAGTGCATGATTCATTGATGGCATGTTTATATGGTTTGACGTGCTTGCAATTTCCTAATTTTGAGCATACTAAAACAATGGGTGGAGATTCTTATATTTTCATTACGTTATGAATTCTGTCGTTGATTATATTTGTTGCATGAATGTTCTATTTGTTGATTTACATCATGCCATGCTATATGATTGCTAGAAAGGATGTGATCATTATTTTAAATATTTTTTGTGAATTATCTTTTCTAGTGGGAGTTCGTAGGTTGGTAGAATTATAAGAAATTCTCACCTAGAACTTAAAATTTGCACAAATTAAATAAGTTAATGATCGTAGAACAATCATACGTCGAAACTGATTGGGAACATCGTGAACTTTCGTTTTGGTGCCTTTTGTTGAATTATCATTAATTTAATTTGTCTTTGCTACAAATTAAAATATGTGTGTTTATGTGGGAAATGTGCTAGTATTGATTCTGCGTTTATTATGTCAATGTGGAGTATATAGTGATTATGGCTTCGACATCCAAGACCATTGTGGCTGACCTCAATAAGGGCGAGAAGCCAAACGGTGACAATTATCATATTTGGCACCGAAAAGTTCAATATATCCTTGAGGAACAAGAGTTTTTGGAAACCCTCAACCACACCATGGATGAACCTGAGCATGGAACTTCTGCTCAACACAAAAGAGATTAAGAAGCTTTTCAAGCTTAGAAAAAGAAAAATAGCATCGCTCGCATCATGTTGCCGAGTTGTATGCAAGATGATCTCATGTGTGAGTTTGAAAGTTATGATAAAGCTCAAGCAATGTGGGTTGCCTTGAAAGATAAGTTTGGGGGTACGTCTGCCACTAAGTTGAGGAGACTCACTATCAAATTTGACACATACCGGAAGCGCTCAAATCTATCGATGAGGCAGCATCTTCGGGAGATGTCAAACATGATACGTGAGCTGAAGTTGGCAGGTCATACCTTAACTAACGAACAGTAAGTTTAGGCTATTATAAAGTCTCTTCCTAACAGTTAGGAACATATGAAAATCAATATGACACGCAATGAGAATATCGTCGCTTTTGACGATATTGCGCGTCATTTGGAATTAGAAGATGAGCGCCTAGAGATTGCAAAATCCTCTACCCATGCTTATGTTGCTAAATCAAGTTCGGGCAAAGCTTAGGGCTTTAAGTGCAAGAGGAACCATAAATCCAACAATAAAGGAAAAGAGACTGATCAGGCACCCAAGAGAGCCAAGACCCTCCGACGCAAGAAGCGCGGCTGGAAGAAGGATAAGGCCAAGATGATGTGCTACAATTATGGCAAATTGGGCCACTTCGCTCGTGAATGCACTGAGCCAAAAAAGGTACCACATTACTCCATTACTTTGAGTAATGCTTTTGTTTCTAGCACTGTAATGCTTGCTCAATCTCATCCAATGTGGATTGTAGACTCATGAACAATAGACCACGTAGTTAGAGATCGAGGAGCATTTGTGAAGTATCGTCGGATACAGCTTGGATGAAGATGGATATATGTTGGAAATAACTCAAGAATTGAAATGAAGAATATTGGCACATGTAAATTAATCTTTCGTGGTGGTCGAAACCTATTCCTACATGATGTCCTCTATGCTCCAGATATTCGCGAAACTTGGTCTTTATAGTTGTTCTTCTTAGCTTAGGTTATGTTTTTTAATTTTCATGGTGATTGTGTTGATATTTTGTTTGGAATAGTTTATTACAGTTATGGTTATGTATTGAATGGTTTTATGGTGTTAGACATTGACCATGATATGTACAAAGTTAATGTTAATAGTTGTTTTTCTTTAATTGCATCTTCTAGTAATGTGGAGATTGATGCAAGTACTTCACATACTAGACTGGGTCACATTGGGTTACAAAGAATGAAACGATTAGCAAGAGAAGGCCTTTTGGAGTTCCTCGCTAATGTTGAACTATCCGCATGTGAACATTGTCTAGCAGGAAAAACAACTAGAAAATCATTTGGTAAAGGAACCAGAGCTGAACTTCCATTGCAACTTATACATTCTGACATTTGTGGTCCTTTAAATATGAGGGCGAGGCATGGAGCCTCATATTTCATCACTTTTATAGATGACTTTACGCGTTTCAATTATGTTTTTCTGATCCCTCGTAAGTCCGAAGCATTGGATTATTTTAGGCATTTATAGCTTTGGTAGAGAATCAGTTGAACAAGACAATAAAGGCATTGAGAACCGATCACAAATGTGAGTATCTATCTGAACAATTCAAGGCTCTTTATGATGTAAAGGGAATTGTAAAACAATTGACTATTCCTGGTACTCCGCAACAGAATGGGGTTGCAGAAAGAAGGAATAGAACCCTATTGAAAATGGTTAGGTCTATGATAGTGCAGGCAAATCTACCTGTCTCATATTAGGGAGATGCATTATTGATTGCTGCCTATATACTTAATCGTATGCCCTTTAAGTCAGTTGCTTCCACCCCTTATGAATTGTGGACCAGTAGAAAACTAGACTTAAGTAATCTACAACCTTGGGGGTGTACAGCATAGTTCATGATTCTTCCCATAAATATGGCAAATTAGGCCCTAGAGGGAAGAAGTGTGTCTTTATTAGATACTCTGAACACTCCAAAGGGTACGTGTTCATAGGTGAACAAGCTGATGGAAGTGTGACTGAAATGGAGTCACAAGATGTCACGTTCTTGGAGAACGATTTTCCTAGTAGAGGTGAGATCGATAAGGACATCCAATTACATGAGATGGAAGATCCCGATAACACATCCACTAATGTTATTACGAGAAATACAGATTTACCTCAACATACAAGACCTAGTGGGAGTGTAGCGTCACCTAGCAAACTGAATTCTCAAGAAGTTCAGTTGCGTAAAAGTAATTGTAAAAGTATTCCCCATCATCAATTTGAGATTGAAGGGGAAGCATTTATGATTGCTCCACAAGACGATGCGGAGCTTAAAACAGTTCAAGAGGCTCTCTCATCTCCTTATAAGGAAGAATGGAGAAAAGCTTTGGAAGACGAAATTGAGTCTGTGAGGACAAATCACATCTGGGACTTGGTTGATCTACCACCTGATCGCAAGGCTATTGAAATAAATGGGTTTTTAAGATTAAGCGAAGGGCGGATGGATCCATTGAAAAGCATAAAGCTCGCCTTGTGGCTAAAGGCTATACTCAACAAGAGGGTATAGACTATGAGGAAACTTTTTCACCAGTTGTAAGGTTTGCCACCATACGCCTTATCCTAGCCATTGTTGCACATTTGGACCTAGAATTACATCAAATAGATGTAAAGACAGCATTTTTCAATGGAGAACTAAATGAAGAAATATATATGAAACAACCGATAGGTTTCATTGCTGAAGGTCAAGAGCGTAAAGTTTACAAACTTCATCGCTCAATTTATGGCCTTAAGCAATCATCTAGCTAGTGGTATTTTCGTTTTCATCGAGCCATAACTTCTTTTGGGTTTATGATGATCGAATAGGATCACTGTGTGTATATCAAACGGTCCAAGGATAAATTTATGATTTTATCTCTTTATGTGGACGATATTCTGTTGGCTGAGAATGACAAGGGTTTGCTTATAACCATAAAAGAATGGTTGTTTTCTAATTTTAAAAATGAAGGACATGGGAGAAGCGGCATATATATTGGGACTTAAGATTGAAAGAGATCGATCAAAGAAACTCCTTATTATGTCACAAGAGTCTTATATAATGAAGATTCTTGAACGCTTCAATATGCAGCGCTGTAATCTCATTGATACCCGTCATACAAGGCGAAGGCTTGAGTACTAAGATGTGTCCTAAGACTCTAGAAGAAAAGAAAGAAATGGTAACTGTTTCTTACGCTAGTGCTGTCGGAAGTTTGATGTATGCTATGATGTGTACTCGACCCGATATATGTCATGCTGTGGGTTTAGTAAGCCGATATCAATCAAATCTTGGTCCAGCACACTGGAAAGCAATTAAGAGGAACCTAAGATACTTGACAGACACTATGGATTATTGACTGTGCTATCAAGGGAGTGATCTACACTTATTAGGATACTCTGATGCTGATTGGGAAGGAGACCTAAATGAGCGTAAATTGATGTCTAGATATGCGTTCTTGCTTAATGATGGGGCAATTTCTTGGAATAGCAAGAAACAAACATGCATAGCTTTATCTACAATGGAGGTAGAATTTATTGCTTGTTTTGCTGCAGTTCAAGAAGCAATATGGTTAAAACGTTTCTTGGAAAATTTAGCCAGTGTCACTGATGTCTCAAGACCAGTGACAATATATTGCGATTGTCAAACATCCATTGCCTATGTGAAAGATCCCAAATACCATGGTAGGACGAAGCACATTAACATAAAGAATAACTTCATCAGAGATATAATAGCGCAGAAGGAAGTAGTTTTGCAATATATTTCAACCAACAGGATGGTTGCTGATCCATTTACTAAGGCTGTTCCAAGAGACGTGTTCTTGACCCACAGGATGTCTCTAGGATTACGTAGAATGTGATTATGATATGTAATATTATTGAGGATCACTGGATTATGTGTGTATATGTATTATACTTGTTTGTTAATGAATTGATGTTTTATCAATTAGTACAATGTTATGAGATTAGCACAAACACACATATATTGTTGAAAGGTATGTCACCGGGCAATGATTGGCTCACTCACACGAGCAATCACCTCAATCGCTATAGTAAGCGGGTTGAGATGAGATGATATGTACTATAAATGCTGGAAAAGCAATTTAGTACATAAAACGATTTAATGTCGCCTTGATTGGAATCAAGATGAGGTTTGTTATTCGTATGTGATAAGACCGAACATGATAGTCCCACAATCATGTATGCTTGAAGGTAGCTGGATGCGAGTACTAAATTGGGCTCTATAGAAAGCGAGCTCATATAGTACTTGGGCTAAACATGAGTACGTGAGAAGCATATGACCATGTTTAGGCTAAGATCTGTATAGTGGATATGATTAATAAATGACATACGCTCTTATAGAAAGAGAAATCCACTACAGCATGTAATTTATACTATATGTGCTTTATTCGACAAATAAGGGAGATGAGTACAATTATCCCTATTTATTCATCGTGTGAGTCCTTAAGGTAATTTAAAATTTACCTTACTTTGTGCCCTATATTACTTTTGACTATGTTATCAAAGTAGAAGATCAATGTTGCTACTTTAGCATGTTATTGGCGGTCATGAATAGATATGGCTTTATAGGATGTGTCTAGGAAAGCAGTTGTTCTGAAATGAAGAGAGACATGAGTACGAAGGAAGACTATTATTGTTTTACATCTATCACATGTGTTTACCGGTCGACCAATTATTTCACTTTCAATGGCTTCAGAAATAATTTTAAATATATGGTGTTCTTGAGAAAAGTCAAGTATATCCTTTAAGGGATAGGTATACTTAGACTGATGTAACAAATATGTTTGGGGGCAATGTGAGACATCAATTGTTTATTTATTTTTGGGGTTGTAGCCGTTATGTTGTCCCTAATAGGTGCATAATTAGAGCTCCTAAGTGCAGGTGTACTCACTCATCGCACGGCTTTTTTACCGGTATGAATTGTTTCTAAGGTAGATGAATGTTGAATGCCTTATGTTCTTGATAGAGCATCATCAAGCCCATCATGTGCGAGTGGGAGATGTTATATTTCGCCGGTCCGCCCATGAAGTGTGCGTCCAAGGGACACCATTTGCTTTAATAAGAAGTGTGTCTGAGAGACATATTTTGAAGAGGTGCGAGGAGAGTTTCTTAAGGAAAGTTAAGATAACTTCCTCCTCAGTAGATGAACAATAAACAAGAGATAATCAGAACTCTCTTTCTCTCGATGTATAAGGATTCCATATTTACTTTGAGAAGACAATCGGCATTAACGCTGTGAAACAAGAATATTTTTCCTGTGATGATATTCGGACCAACGTGAAGAAGATTTGTCAATCATTTGTTGGTGATTCAACATACAATCCTGGAAATTTTCTTTATAGTGCATCGAACAGGTTAGTCGATTCTCCCGACAAATGCTTCCCAACAACCAAGAATAAAGCTGGTTTGATTAGACAACACGAGTTGTGAAAGCACTTCCTTTAGTATATTAACAAGCACTTTGGCAAGAGTTTTGTAAGTGACGTTACATAGACTTTTTAGACTAAAATTGCTGATGGTCTCTAGTTGTTGCGCTTTTGATGAGATCAGTATTAAGATAGTTTTACTAATCTCAGCCCAACTATAAGCCTCAACAATAACTTTAACAACCAAAGTACCAACCGAATTCCATTGATGTTGAAAGAAAATTACTTGGGAGCCATCCGGCCCGGGTGCTTTGTAAGGTCCTATATCATATAGTGCTCTGTGCACTTCTACTTTCTCAACTAGCTTAGCTAGATTTGAAGCTTATGAAGAACTCAAGACTCAA
This sequence comes from Syzygium grande, assembly GCA_024733475.1. NCBI lineage: Eukaryota > Viridiplantae > Streptophyta > Magnoliopsida > Myrtales > Myrtaceae > Syzygium > Syzygium grande. Next base: position 8,973,300 of record JAMXDD010000007.1, on the reverse strand, counting down.
AAACTGTTAGACCGCAGAACCACGGTTGGGGCTAAGTCATCTTCAGTGAAAAAATTCTTGTAGAAATCTACCACAATGCCTTTCAATTCGTCTTAGTAAGACACCCATTCTCCATTGGTATTCTTCGTAGCATCAATGTTATTCTTTCCACAAGGAATGATTATGGTAGCATGAAATAACTTTGTATTTTTATCCCCAAACTGCAACCATATTGGTAGCATGAAGATACTTTATACCAATATATATCTTCTTGAACTAAGATATCAACAAACTCTTTTTTGTAACTTCACTTCAAGCTTTAACAAAGAAGGATTTGTACATTTCTCAAATGACTTGTGGATGCCTCCCAATCTAGCCAACAAATAATTTTTTCTTCTAAAAATGTTTATGAAGACATTCAGAAAAAGCGTTAAAAAAGTTCTAAACCTTATGCATTAGTGCCAATTGAGTCCTAAATCTTTTTTTGGTGCCAATCGAGCCCTGAATTTTTTGTTTTTATGCCAATTCAGTCCTTCCGATTAATTTTGACCTGATTTTGTTGATGTGGATGCCAGTTGATCACCGAGCTAACACTGACAACTTTTAATAATATTTTAATATTTTTTAAATTTTTATTTATTTGTTTGTTTTCTTTTTCTTCCTCGCCTCCCTCCTTCCTCCAACCGGTCGCCGGACCGGCGACCGGCAAAGACTAGAGGTCGACGAGGTCTCTAGCGAGCCATGCTAGCCACGAGTGAGGCTCGCCCTTGCCAGCGACGGCGAAGGCTGGGGCGAAGGTGAGCCTTGCCATGGCTGGGCGAGGCTCAACCTTGCTGATGGCTGGTTAAGGCTCGACCTCACCAGCCCAGCGTGAGGCCACCCTCGCAGCCATTTGACGATGGAGAGCCTTGCCCGTGGCCTGGCAAGGACCTCGCCGACCTCTAGCTGGTTGCCAAATCGGCTGGAGGAAGGAGGGAAGGGAGGAAGAAAAAAAAAGAAAAAGAAAAGAAATAAAGAAATAAATAAAAATTCAAAAAATATTAAAATATTATTAAAAGTTATCCACATTAGAACTGATGACCGGCCGGCGTCCACTTCATCATAATCCGGCCAAAATTAGCCGGAAAGATTGAATTGACATAAAGACGAAAGGTTTAGCACTTAATTGACACAAAAAAGATTTATGACTCAATTGGCACATATGCAAAAGGTTTAGGACTCAATTGACACCAAAAAAAGGTTTATGACTCAATTGACACCTATGCAAAAGGTTTAAGACTTTTCTGATACTTTTCCCAAAGACATTTTGATTCCATTCCTTGAAGTTGTTTTGAAGTTGTTTTGAAGTTGGGTCAGAATAACAAGAATTGATAACTCATAATTCCAATTTAGTTGAGCAAAATCATTTAAAAAACGAATGAGTTAGCCAAGCTGCTTCAAAACGAAAAGGCCAATTTACCTTGGGAGTGCTCTCGCTGTTAGAAAAATCCAGAGAGTTTGATGATCTTATTTAATTCTTGGAAGTACTCGAATTGTCGCATCAACAAACAATAAACATCAAGAAAGATTACATAATACTCTGTGAAGGCACTTGAATACCCGATTATATCCATTCCACTCGTGCCCATGCCTTGTAAATTTCATTCCCACCCTACCAAGATCAATGAGACGATGATTTGTCGATCTACTCTTTAAACCCAGACATTTCGCAGATTGACTGATGCACCCCCATTCTTTTTGTTTGGAAACGCAATGTCATTAAAATCATGTGTGACCATCCAAGGTCTTGTTATTATAGCAGCTACTTGTACAAGTTGACCTCTCAATTATGCTTTAGCTAATTCATCTGTTTTGCCATTGACAGCAGTCAACCACGGAATTCTGTGAGCCCTCTCTTTTATTCGAATGTGAATAAATTGACCACTTTTATAGAAAAAAAAGCATCACGCCATAATAACCGTATTACTCCCGAAAAACCTTGTGCCTCAGCCCGAGTATGATCAGGAAAGTGAAACTTCTAATTATTTCTACAGCTTGAATTCTACTTACTCTCGACTTAACAAAAAGAAGCACTTGAACTCTACGTAAATGAATCAATTTCTTAGCTGTGGCTAAAAACTTTTCACTCCCCAAATCTCGGTAATTCCACTTAACAACTGCAAAAATGAAATGTTCGAAAAAGAGAAGGGTACAGCAGCTAGATGGAGCCGTGTAGCATCATAGAATTCGGCATATCAACATCCTCATCAGGCTTCATGTGAGTTGTCTCTTTATGGCAATGTAGAACCTCTAACAAAGGTGAATTAGCAGAAGAATTGATGTCTCCCATCCCACCAATATCATCAGGTGGTTTTGGTGGTGCTTGTAGGACATCCTTCAAAACCTAAGGCACATATTGATTTGGAGTGAGCTCTTACTACAGAGATGCACATGGGGAAACACCATATTGCCAGGTTGTGGCTTCACAAAATTAAGTGGCAATGTAGATAAGTTATCATGAATGGAAGAACCTTTGTTGGAAGCCTCTATTACTAGCTTTAGGAGGAAGGCCCTGTTCAACTCTAGCTTTTTGCTCATGACACTCTGACAGTCCCAAACTTTCACTTAATATGAACAAGCCATCATAATCAAAATCAGCAAATTTGCCTTTCTTTTTATATTCGGTTCTAATGATGATCTCCTTCTTCGAGATATGATTCATTTTATATGAGTTGTCGTTATTTAATAATTAGATTTATAATATTACAGAATTGATTTTCTGTGAATGTGAATGATAAGAATAGGAACCACGATTTAATCTCTAGGTTTAATGGACATTCCATTTAAAATAGGGTCGACGATTCATATTTTCTATCATAAGCATGCTGGTGTCAAAATTTTTGCTTGTGAAATTCAATTTAATTAGAACGCGCCATGTTTATCAATCATGTTATGTGCTTGAAATCCAAACACGACACAATTATTAAGAGAGTTACAAGCCACGATATATAAAACCTTTAAGACATAAAACTCTTATACAAAAAAAACTTGTAGAAATGTTATTTTTTTCTTTTTGCAAAACATATGCGAAAATATCCTTAAAAGTATATTATGATGTCTACAATGATGTCTACACGTAGTTACGCATTCACCGCTTGACATGTTCAATATATTAATCTATCTATTGAGCATGTCTAAACATGTCATAAATTGGCTGAAAGGGTCAATCTGCGTACAAGACATTACTATTTTGTATATCGACGAGTTGACCTATTTGAGACACAAACACGACAAAACTCAATCCTAACACATAAAATCAATTAAGTGTAGTGCAAACAGATCGTGACAAAAAAATGTGTAACCTGGAGTGCCCAGTCCGCCCAGTATTTCTAATTCAAACGAAGTTGGTAGGGATGACCATTGCTTCTCACCAAGCTAAGACATAACTTCCATCACTTCTTTGAATGTACACTGAAGACAAATAATGTAAGGAGAAACATATTTATTGAACAGATTAAAATATCCCTTGTCTGCACATCTGAAAAAGAAAGTGATGTAAAAAATTAGAAGGTCAATAAATTCATTTCCTCATTAGATACACCCAAAACTAACCTAATGGGAAGGCCCGAGTACAACCCGACCATTACATATTTCCATGAGTTTCATTAATTCTTCCTCTTGGATTATCTCCCCTCTTTGAAACCAAAAACTCAACTCCACTCCCATTTTTTGCTGGTTCATCATGTGGATCACCTACAGCGTCTAATGGTTTGTTCCATTGCTAGGAAAACTTAATCCACTAATCACTTCAAGATTAAGATCGACAGTGGTACAATCATCTGCTAAATGGAAAAAGAGATGTACATGTGATTTGAGGCCACAATGTAGTGCAGATTCCTGCTTTTCACGACACTGGAAGAAGCCAAATGTAATGAGTCATGGTTAATTCCACAAAACAAATTACAAAGTCAGCATATACGCATTCTAAATCAGTAGATCCGCCGTAACAACGAAATTAGTAGACCCGAAAATAAAAACGAAAGAAAGCAAAACAGAAACAAAGGAAAACATGGACAAAAATCTTCACATCTCTCTCTGATCCGAACCCTTCATCTTCCACATCTCTCTATCAAACTCTTCCTTTCTTGAGCGGAAACAGAGGAGGCAACGACCCACCACCACCACCGCTCGCGCTCTTCACGTGCGTGCAGGTGGGCACGTTTACCATGGGCCTGATCCTAATGCTGTTCGATCTCGTCCTCTCCAACCCTTTCCTTATCTTTTGGACGTAGTTGCTATTGCTCTCCCTGTCTCTGTCTCTGGCCTCCTTCCTCTCGTCCATGGAAGCCACGTCGCCGAGCGAGCTCGAGGAAGACGAAGTGGATGATGAAGAGGGCGACGGCGAGAGGGAGGACGAAGCCCTCTTGGTCTTCAGCCTCAGGAGCTCCTTCCAAAGGACAGTGCACTTGGGCGGCCTCGGCGATGGGTCGTCGTCAAGAAGCCAACTCACTCTGTTCTGTTCTTGATCTTGGTCTCTGTTACTACTGTTCTTGCCGTTCCTCATCTTTTCCTCTTCTTGAACTCGTTCTTGATCTCGACCTCCATCTCTGGCTTCTTCACTGTCTCCGGATTTCGGCTTAAGGGTGATTCTCTCGAGCCTCTCGGATTGCTGCATTTGCCAGAAAGGGAGCAGCTTTCCCTCGAAAAAGAGCTCATCCGCAGTCATCATCTTGTGGGTGCACATGCTGGCGGCCAAGAACTCAAACTCACCATTTCTTGGTTTCTTTCCAAGGTCCACTGTTGGGGTTTCTTTGGCTTGGGTTTCTTGGTCGGGGAAATGGCCATCTGGGTTAATGGATATGAAGTCGTTTTCATCAAGAAAATCTGCAGACAACGAGATCCTGGGGGCTGAGGGAGGTGGGTCAATGTCTTCTTGGGAAACCATAATCTTTCCTTTTCTTTCTCTGTTTTGGGAAGAGAGAGAGAGAGAGAGAGAGAGAGAATGTGATGTGGATGGTGAGACTGGAACAAGAGGGTGGGTTTGGTTATGGGATCTTATAAAAGGGAAGGAGACAACGAAGGATATTGTTTATTTGTTTGTTTCATGAAAATTAATTTTACTATTTTTTACATACACACAATACATCTATAATTTGACGTCTGAACTTTGTCGTGATTGGGGGCCTCAGTGTTGTTTTGGGCGGTTGAATAGAAAAATGGTGATGGGTGAATTCACTAAAAAAAACCTTCAACTTTAGGTCAAATTTTAAATTTATCTTGATTTTTTTTATTTTAGAAAAAATCTCAAATTTTAGGTCCAGTCCTAAATCTGCCCCGAATTTTTTTTTGTCTCAGAAAAAACCCTAAACTTTAAGTTTAGTCCCAAATTTACCTTGAATTTTATTTTGTGTAAAAAAATCAGCAAATTTCAATTTATTTTTAAAAAAAATTGGCTAAAATTTATTTTCAAAAAATATATTTCGTGATCCAATCCTGACTTAATGTGGCACTTCCACATCGATAACAAATCCACATAAGCAAAGTAATAGGGCGATAGGCGACGTTTCATTTCCATTTCGATAACAAATCCAACCCAATAAAAAATTATTGAAATTCTAAAAAAAAACCATTCTAAGATATGAAAGTTATGGATGATAACAAATCCACCCAAAAACCTTTTTTTAATTAATAAAAAACTTAATTTTTAGGTTTTACTCCAAACTTTTCTATGTTTATAAAAAAAAGTCTTTATTACTTTGAATTTGATGTGGAATTTGGGACTAAATCATGGGGATATATTTTTGAAAATAAATGTGTGATTTTTTTTAACAAAATAAAAGTGCCAATTTAAGTTTGGGACTAAATCATGGGGATATATTTTCTAAAAAAAAAATAAATTGATCTAAATTTTGGATTTTTTTTTTTTTGCACAAAATCAAAATAGAATATGGGAACACCGGAACAGATTTGAGACTGACAAATGGCTTGGCCTCTTTATTTAAAGTTTGGAGTTTTTTCTAAGTGTTCCTGTCAATGTCGATCCAAAAGTTCTGCATATGTGGGACATATTTGGGACTTGGTGGATCGGTTTAAAGTACCCGAAATTGGACTTTTTTCTAAAATAAAAAAAATTTGAAGTAGATTTGGGACTTGATCTAAAATTGAGATTTTTTCTAAGGAATGAGGCCGTCTGGAGATGCCCAAACATCAGAGGTATGAACTTCTGCATTTTAGGTGATAGCGGCATGTTAGGTATTTTTCCAAATTTCTTTAGTAAAAATTGTTTAACTTCGAATACTAAAAGCGAGTGCTTGACAGAAAAGACTTTCCATTGATGACTAATTTAATGAGATATAAAATATTTACTTTGGTGTTATTAACTATAATGATAGTATATGCTCAGATTTGAATGGATGACTAATCTAATGAGAGATATAATAAATTCATTTGTTCTTATTGAGAAAAAACCTAGGGTTGCCTTGAAATATTTATTGCTAGGAAGGGGGTTCCCTTGATATTGCAATTAAAACAAAACACCCAGGAAGGATAGTATGTAGCTTCCTTCCTTACGTGCATATACATTCCTTTGAAATGATTCCGGACTCCGAAATTTTCCCATACTCATAGTTCTAAACTTCTAAAACCTAGAATCTCCTTGCAACCTTTAATAACTACTGATTTTGCCAGTTTTGTAGGTATTTTTGCACACACCTAGATATGAAAAGTTAATTAATTATTTGCAATGACCCATAATTTGTAGATATGAGTAAGTAGAATTTTAGTTACATAACTTATGTAACTAATGATTTATAACTTATTAAAATGTCAATGCAGGAAATAGAGCATCACATATGTTCTTGGATGGTAAAATGGATTCTCAATTGAAATAAAAAGCAGCGAAAAAATCAGAAAAGAAAAATGAAAGTTCTGTATTAGTCTAAATCATTGCACCACGGGATTTCAGCACCTCGAAAGAAGAGAGAAAATTATGATATAGGGTGAGGAAGCCTAGGGTTTATTTTTTTATGTTTAGTAGGGGCAATTGGTAGGCATAATTAAAACTAGGGTCAGTCAAAGATAAACTATACTTCCCTTTCTTTAATGCCTTTGACTAGGCTTTGCATGGATTATAGCATGGATCGTAGGAGCCCTAACCATGTGCTCCCATGAGAGCTTAATTTTTCTTGCCATGTGGGAGCCAGTGCAAAGCTGAAACCAATGATGACCCACTAGACCTACTTAATGACCCATTTGGCCCTGTGCAACATGGGACTTATTCTGGCACAATCTGTAGTTTTGCCCATCTGGGTAGGGGCAATCTTGGGACCCGAATGACCCAGTGGTAATTATTATGCAGCTCCTTGGCAAACTAGCTAGCAGAAAGATTTGGGGGCAGCTCTAGCACGATCCAGACAGCTGAATTACACAGGGCAACGCGAAATCTTTTATTAAATTTTGTCTGGGGCTGTGATTTGATTCTGTAAAATCAGTAATCTAGCATGCTATTATCAATGTATATTCATATAAATGTTGTATGTGCTGTCTCCGGCGATTTGTGGGCCTTCCGTTGCTCCATCATTGGAGGGGACAAAGTTTATTATAATGCTTGAATGGTTAAATGTAACGTAGACAAAGTACAGCAGCTTATTCTGGTCATAAATTGATGGAGGTAAAACTGAAAGTCTTCCAATGTGAATGGGGGGCGGGGTGGGGAAGTGAGTCTTTGAAAGGGTGCATAATCTCTCCCTTAGAATGAGTAAAGGTAATCTAAAGATATGGCTACAGATGGAGACTACGACCGAATAAAAATTGTTGTGACCGAAAGAAGGTGTCGTTTGTAGGAATGAGCATGAGTAATTAGGTCACACCTTGATTGACTGTACATTTTTTTGTGCTACTACTTTGCATGTGTTTGATACAAAATACTTTGTTCAGATTTAGCTCTCTTGTTGTTGTGATCCTCATATCGTACTATACAACTTTCTAATCTTCAGAGGCACTATCCGAAAGGATTTTGGGCAAGTTGATGCATGTTTTGAAAGTTCACAATGCGATAAGACAAAGCAAGCTTCGAAGAGCATATCAATTTAAGAGACTAATTTCTAATGGGCAGTATGTAGTTCTCTCGTACCTTATTTCTGGATAAGCTTTTCATCTCACATGGAACGTGAGAAAGTTGTACCTGTTTCGTGCAGGTGCTAGTTGAGAATTTCTTACCCATAATATAGTTTGAAGTATTGCCAACACTAAAATGATTCAGTAAGATAAAATATAAAAATATTCATACTAGAAAACAAAGTAAAAGCCCCAGAATTTTTCTTTAATTCCCTGGCTTTCCCAAATCGCCATCATCATTCATCAAACAGTTCAAATCATGCTGTCATTTATTGGAGACTCTTCAACCCGAAGATTAACATATGGCATGAAGAAAATTAAGAAATCTGGAAGTGACTATCAATTAGTCTTGAACAATAATCATCTTGCTGCATAATAAACGACTATAAAAGTGATCAGACAAACAAAATTTCACACGGCAACAAAAAAGAACGAACAAACAAGACAAGAAACGGGATAGCTTGCTTTCCTATTCTTATAAATTAGTTACCCTTTCGATGATTCTTTTCTCTGCTGAATGATTCTCCTGACTATGATAACCCGCAAGTATGGGAGACCACTTATCACTAGGGTAATGACTAATTAGAACGGACAAATATTCTACAAGTGGTGAGGTAGTACGTGTACCTCATTAACCATGACCTTGACCTTTGGCACCTTGATGGGGGTAACAATGATGGGGCTCGGCTACTTCTAAAGAACGGCTAATGAGTGGTGCTAAGTGACGACCTTCTCAGAATAAGATAGTAAAAGAATCCTCAAAGCAATGTTAAGAGAATAACCATGGCGATGGAATCAAAGTCCGGAATTTTACTTTGATTCGAGCAAAACGAGCTATGGCAGCTAAGGGTGTTAAAAATACCCGAACCGAAAATTTTAGGACTTATTTTATTTGGGTATCATTCGATTTGGGTAATAAGTAAAGGAATTTGGGTAGTTTGACAGTTTGGTTCGGACTGGGTTTCGGGTTTCTTCTTCTTCCCTTCTGCTCGAGGGCACAGTGATCCCCAAGGTTGGCAACATAAACCCGAAGGTAGTCAACAGGAGCCCCCGCGAGAAGGCGCTCCAGCTCGTGCAGGGACTCCAGCATTGACTACACGTAGGGAAGCCCCACGTGGTTCAGCTTGAGCACTGGGGTTCCATCGATCAGCGTGCTAGCTTGCACTCCCATGAACTTCACGAGCTTCTCGAGGTAGCAATTCCTGGTGACATCGCCATTCATAAGGTGAGCCTCACGGCCTCAATCACTGTGTCAAGGAAGGAGAGGATACATTTGGTCCGGTGCAACACCTTTAGCACGGGGGCGCGGAGTTGAGGTCCGATGAAGTACGAGGATACGGAGCAAGAGGAGGGAAATTGAAGCGACGAGAAAGAGAAGTCATAGTGAGGAGATTCTCGTAGAAGCGAACGATTGATGGAATAATACTACTAGAGATTGAAGGCAAAGGGAGATCAGCTTCTTCCGATGCTCTACAATGAAGAAAGCGTAGAGAGAGAGCGAGAGTACAAAGGGGAGTTAGGAGGAGGCACCAAGCGAGTCAAGCATTTGGGGAGGGGGGGGGGGGGGGGGGAAAGGGGGGTGTGGAAGGTGGAAGCGATGGATATTTTGAAAGTGAATTACTCACAAATCACAACTCAAGGAAGTGAAAGAGACGAATAGGCTTTTTATTTATCTCACCTTATTTCACCTTATCAAAAACGATTACAAGATGTGCCTTTAAATAGGTTCGTTATGTAACACTTGCTTATAAGTGACTCATAAATATCTAGCATTCTAAGGAGATAGATTCATGGGAATTTACAAAACATTAACCAAATATAAATACACGAACACTCTTAAAAACAACACTACAATAAAGACTCTTCTTAATTCGTGCAAGCCGAATAGACATTGACATCGAACTTGTACATCCACAACCAAACATCCAATTGACAACCATTAAAATTGAATTGGCAACTTGTTTAGTGAATTGGTAACATGTTAGCATAATCGGCAACTTGTTTGAAATGAATTTAGTTTAATTACTAACACTTACCCTCAAACCAAATTCTTTTCCATCGATCATTCCAAGCATACTCTTGAATTTTTCAAAAGCATCGATCTTAAGAGGTTTATTAAAAATATATGTTACTTGATCTCTTGTCTTCACATGCGATGCTTCAATAAAAGTAGCACAATATCAATGATAACCGTATGACTGAGGAGTGATTGGGCTGCATACATAAGAATGAATCAACTCTAGTGGCTTCTTTGCTTGATAAGTTGCTTCCTTTGATAAGCTAGTTCTTGAATGCTTGCCGAGAACACACCTTTCACATAATTGATCAAGATGATCAATATGTGGTAAATCATAAACCATCTTCTTGTAAAAAAGCAAATTGAGTCCATCAAAATTGGGGAAAAGTGCTAAAAAAGTCTTAAACCTTTTGCATTAGTGTCAATTTAGTCCTAAACCTTTTTTTGGTGCCAATTCAGTCCTAAACCTTTTGAATTGGTGCCAATTTAGTCCTAAATCTTTTTTTGGTGCCACTTAAGTCCTAAACCTTTTAAATTGGTGTCAATTCAATCCTAAACCTTTTGTTTTTGTGTCAATTTAGTCCTTCCGGTCAATTTTGATCGGAATTTGCCGACGTGGATGCCTACCGGCCAGTCACTGGCGCCGATGTGGACAACTTTAATAATATTTAATATTTTTTTGAATTTTTTTTTTTTTTTTTTTTTCTTTTTTTTCCACTTTTTTTTTTTGGTTCTCTCCCTCCTTTCTCTAGCGGTCGCTAGATGGGGCGACTAGGAGAGGCGGAGGCGGTGAGCTCGACCTCGCCGGCCACTAGCAAGGGCGAGCCTTGCCTTGGTCGGGCGAGGGGTCGAGGCCCTCGTCCGGAGGCTCTGGCGAGGGGCTCGAGCCTCGCCATGGTTGGCGAGGCTCGCCCCTCGACCGAGGCTACCCGCCAATGGCCCGGCAAGGTCGAGATCACCGACCTCGGCCTCTAGCCCGATCATTTGGACCGGCAAGCGGCCAGAGGAAGGAGGGAGAGAAAAAAAAAAGTGGAAAAAAAGGAAAAAAAAAAATTCAAAAAAATTAAAATATTATTAAAGTTGTCCACGTCGACACCACGTCGGCGACGAAGGTGACCAGCCGCCAAGAAAGCGCTCACGCCGGAAAATTCCGGTCAAAATTGGCAGAAAGGATTAAATTGGCACAAAAACAAAAGGTTTAGGACTGAATTGGCACCAATTTAAAAGGTTTAGGACTTAATTGGAACAAAAAAAAAGTTTAGGGCTAAATCGACATCAATGCAAAAGGTTTAGGATTGAATTGGCATAAAAAAAAACAGTTTAGAACTAAATTGACAGTAATGCAAAAGGTTTAGAATTTTTTTGACACCTTTCCCACCAAAATTGAGATGGTTGAACCTCAAATGCCAGAACCATGAAGGTTCATCCACGCTTGCCTTTAAGTATTGAGTCATTCAGTTTTTATATTAAGAGTAAACATTATATTCATTGACATAGTCACATTTGCAATTGGTTTATTACTTTGGTCTCTTATCACAAGGCTAAGATTTTTCATGTGGACAATATGGCCTTTCTTTGGAAGCTGTATAAAACTAAAGATATTTGTTGACATTTTTGGAACATAATAAACATTAGTGATAAACTGATGTGCACCATTCTTCAAACGAATCGGAATTGTATCTTTTCCTTCAATAAGAATTTTAGAATTAACACCCGAATGAAACTTTTTTATATTGAGAGTAAACATCCTATTATTTGACATCTTCACTTTTACAATCTGTTTATTACTTTGGTCTCTTAGCACAAGGCTAAGATTTTTCATGTGGCCAGTGTAGCCTTTCTTCGGAAGCTCTATAAAACTCAAGATATTACTTGACATTTTTGGAACATAATAAACATTAGTGATAAATTGATGTGCACCATTCTTCAAACGAATGAGAATTGTATCTTTTCGCCCGCATATGTGGTTGCTTGCACCAATGTCCAAGTACCAAGTACCATTTTGCCTTTTCATATGCTCCACTACTTTCTTTGTGCCAACAATTAGAAACATAATGGCCAAGTTTATTGCAATGATAACATTGAATTTTAGATTTATCATGCCAATGACTTTTCAAGTTCTTTCCTCTTCCATGAGCACCTCTTTGATTTTGGCGTCTACTATCAATTCGAGCAATATCTCCTCTACCTCGTCCACGACCTCTACCTTGAAAACGACCTTAGCCTCGACCTCGACCACAATCTTTATTAGTCCCTCAAGTTTGCACGGGATCTCCACTTTGCTCCTCATCTCGGATGGTCAACCAAGTTTGGAGTACTTCCTCCACCAGCTTATGCTTGTTTCTTCTAACTCTTTCTTCATGGGCGTGCAATGAACTCAGAAGTTCATCAATCATCATGGCATCCAAATCATTGGACTCTTTGATTGTAATGACAATGTGATTGTACTTCTTGTCTAAAGAATGAAGAATCTTATCAACAATTCGAACATATGGAACATCTTCACCATTTCTTTGCATTTCATTGACAATTGCCAAAACTCTTGTGTATTATAGTTCAATATCATTTATAGCTCATTTATAGCTCATGTTGAGTAGACTCATGAAAATAGATTCAAATTATTTCATATGGATTACCTCGAATTTGCATCTCAAAGTTTGAATCCGAATCTTCTTAACCTTTTGTACACCTTGGTGTATGTTGTGAAGGATCTCACATGCCTACTTAGAAGTAGTAGCGTTTGAAACCTTCTTGAACATAGAATCATCTAAAGCTTGATAGATGATTGATAGAGTATATTGATCATTTGCTCAAGCCTTCGCCAAGACAATCTTTTTATTTTGACTCAAAGTGGCTTTCTCCTCTAGCTCATCATAGCTAGTGTTGACAAGTTACCAAACACCATGGGAACCGAGTAGCACTCTCATTCTAACAGCCCAATTACCATATTTTTCTTTGGTGAGGTGAGGGTATTGAAGAGGAAATTGAGTGTTGTTGAGGCCATGATCACAAATCGGAAGCTCTAATACCAATTTGATGGGATAATTTGCAGGTGAAACACTCACAACTCACTATCATGACCTTCTCGGAGGTGAACCACCAGGGGATGGCCAACGGATTTACTAAACGGGAACAAAGGTTCCTTTTCATGAGGCAATTGCTCACGTTTAGTGTGGACTCTCCTAAGCCCATCCGACTGCAACTTGGTACTTGATTTAATCATGACATTTATCTTACCTTTCGGAGCCGCCACTAATCAGTCGTGGGTTGATTAGACACCAAAATAAAATGTGGGAGAATATTTTACTTTTGAGAACCAGAGATTCAAGGGATTCAGGGACTTTGTTACACTAGATTAAGCTAACGTTCTTTCGATACCTTTTCTTTTTATTTTGAAAATGTTTTTGCCTGCAATCTTTATGCACTTTTATCATATGCCACTAATATGTAGGAATGATCATGCGAGTGCGCGATCAGAAAAGTAACACCCAATAATAGAAGCAATAAATAGATTGCAAAAAACTTAAAGAACCTAGACACGCTAAGCAAAGAATATCACTATCCGTCATCAAGGACTTTCTGCAAACTATTTATTTAGAAAAATATGTAGAATGCATGAATGTTATGCATGATTGTGCATGATGAATCTTAAATAATATGTCATAGAATTAATTCTAAATTTACATATTAATTCTACTAAATATCATGAAATATAGATTTTTACAAAAATATTTAACCTAATTAATGCAATCTACATGAGACTCTCTAGCGTGTTTTTGTTCTTTTTCTTAACAAAAGACAAATGTCCTAAAAGTCTATAAATTCAATATGCATGGATTTTCTATTCTAGGACTAACTATGAACTAATCCTATAATATTAACCACTATGAAATGCTAATTTTATTTTTTATTTTATGAAAACAGCAAATTTAAATCTTAGGACTATAATGTGATCTAATGAACTAGCCATTAATTTTGAACTATGTGCAATGCGGATGATGCTTGTAATGGGATTAATAGTTAACATTTTCTATATGATTTCTAAATGATGATATTATAAGATATGAGACTAATTAATTCTAAGTCTTCGTGCAATCTAGAGGGAAACTAGATAACATTCTTTTTTTTATGAAAGCTATAAACTAACCTAAATCTATATGCATTCTAAACCTAGCACATTCTAAACCTATATGCGCTATGAGACTACTAATGCATGGCCCTTAATATGAAAATCCTAAAGTGCAAGTGGCGTGCAATGACGATTGATAATATTGTGATACAATGAAACACACATCACATCAAAATCAATTATGACAAGTCATGCGAGACGATATTAGGATCCGACCTTAGTGTCTAAAGGTTCGGAGGCCTAATACGCCTTAGTTAACACGGGTAAATAATCAAATCATGATAACCTAAGGTTCTATAAACTAATAACATGCAATTAAGAATTATCACAGAAAGTTGAACACAACTCCACTTCCCTACATAACACCGAACGAGAAGAGGAACCACGAGCAACGTGAGGAACACTATAGTAGCCGTTCAATGCTGGCCAACGGTGAAGCTTCCTTGAGAATACTGGAACTAGCGAAACTGGAAGAATACTAGGCGATGATTGAAGAGCAATTGGACCGAGACCACGACAGATTGGCTGGCTCGTTGGCCTGCTAACGTGATGAAGGTTTCGTCCAGGAGACCTGCAACAAACTGAGAATACAAGGAATTTGACAAACAAATTTGTAGGAATGCAGGAGGGGCTCGTTGAGTTGCTGGTGGCACGCAGAAGGGAAACCAATGTCGATAAGAGGATCCCTGGGTACAGCAGAGACTATAGCCAACGTACTGACAGAAGTTACTGGAGCGTACACGAGCAGGTTGGATTTTCTTGGCGAGCGCGGAATATGACAGCGGGGCTCGCTATTGAGGTGCGGTAGGAACACTAGCTGCTTGTTGGGCACAATGTCGGGGTCGGTGATCGTTGGGGTTCGCTGAAGACCACTGGGACTGCTGCAGACGCTGTGGGAATTCGTCTACACCACTGGAATTTCTGGAATGGCTGCAGGAACCACTGGATGCTAGGTAAGATCACCAGGACACAGAGAAATCGCTAGCGAGCAACTCTCTAGGCAGCTCTGGAAACTTGCTACAACTGGATTTTGATAGGGACCGCATATGCGTAGGGGCTGAGAGTTCAGCGGCGCTAGGCCAAAAAATGCTGGAACAGCGGAGCTTGGTGAGCGCTACGGATAGTGATGACTTGCGGCAGGACAATATGGACGTCCAGGCTCCTTCACGATCGCAGCATCGTCACTGGAAAAGAATCACCGTTGGCCAAAGTGACTGAAACTTCGTTTCGCCAAATTTCACTTCGGGTGCTCTTATTGCCCATGCGTGTGGAAGGTCAGAGCAAGCGTGGCTTGGAGTGAACGTCTCGTGCGCTCGACATTGGGCTCTGTGGGTGACGGTGAAAAAAGAAATGTAGTTGACGGGCCCCTCTAGCGGCGGATGTGACCTTCAGCAAGAAGAAGGAATTTTTGGTCTCTCTCAAATTTTCTGTTTTCACGATTGTCTCCGCTCATTTTTAACGGTCGCTTCTCTCCCACAATGTGGACTCACAGAGGAAAACCACGATGACGATGATAAAGACCTCACTTTATCTTCCCCGCTTCCTTTTAGCATTGTGAACTCTGCTTTATATAGCTGAGAATTCTCGATTGCTTTTCCGAAAATTTCTCTCTCCATTGATTATTTTCCTTTCTTCACCAATCTTGGGGATGTACGAGTCAACATGTGGAAGGAGAGGATATGGTGGATGATAACGCAACCATAAATTACGGTTTTCATCAGATTTGTTTCACTCATTCTCTTTGATGTCGGAGTATTCTTTGAAGACATCGAGTTGTTGACGAGTTGTCGATTCCAAGATGACTCTTGCCGATATTATCGGTTCCAAGTCGACTCTTGTTGATATTGTCGACACTAAATCGACTCTTGTTGATATTGTTGATTCCAAGTTGACTCATCGATCACAATGAACCGAAGGCTGTTCGGTTCCTTCAAAAAAAATAAAGGCCATTAATTATCCACTTTGGAAATGGTAAAATCATGGAGACCTTCAATCGGTTACATTTAATTCTTATATATTTTCTAGGTCTAATTAATGTCGTTCAAGTTTCTAGAATCCTTATTTATTTGTGGTTATATTTTAGTAAATGTTGTTTGTCTTTCCTATGAGTCTTTTGTTTTTCCAAAGAGTCTTAGTAATTACTCAAGCTTGGAGGGTTATTCCATACTCTATATAAGCGTGCTATGATGAATAACAAAGCAAGACTTATTTTGATTCAAAACTAATTGAGCCTTGGGCTTGAGAACAAGAAGGATTTCTTGTTTTACTCTTATCCCTTAGGTGGATTTCTATGGGTGGCGAGTATTGCTCTTATCTCTTAAGTTAATTACCTACGAGTGGTGAGCGACCTATCCATTTAAGTTCTCATTTGTGTTGTCTCCTACTTTTCTACACTTTCTTCGGCATCACTTTTCCTTCCAAATTGCATAATCTGGTTCTCCCCTTTCCTTCATTGTGGCTCGGATCCCTAGCTCTTTATTGGGAGAGAATTGCTCAATTTGTGCACACGCCAATCAAGAGCTAAATTCTCTCTCCAATTGCTCTTTTTTGGGCCAAGAATCGTGTAGAGTTTTGCTTTGGATCTTGCCGGATCTTGGCAAAGAAAGACCAAATTTCCACCGAATTGATCTTTTCAACCACACCAAATTTCATTGTTTCCTTTCAACCCTTGGATGTTCTCGATTTGTCGATCATAATTTACTTTCTTTCCTTCTGAATTATTTGATCGAGATTAACAGTGTGCAATGGCCAGTTACCTATGGGAGATAATCCTACATACGCTTATTTGTGGAGGTGTCGTGATGATAAAGAGTGATCTTACATGTGATGATTTCAGTAAAAATGAAAATGCAAGTGATGTGTATATATATTAGGGCTTGAATTTGATCCCTAATTTTTCAAATGACTAGATGGAATAATAAAAATTTAGGTGTCAACACTCACACAACTCAAGGAAGTGAGGGAGACGAATAGAGTTTTTATTTTTCACCTTATCAAAGACGATTACAAGATGTGCCCATAAATAGGTGTGACGCCCCTAGTACGTTACCTCTAACGTTGTTAATGTATTCTTTCACTTTTTATGCATGCTACAATTTAAACGGTCACACGCGGAAAATATAAACATGACGATCTCATTTTCATTTCTTATTTATGGACTTATACGACATAGGTTGGGGTACATTGGGGCATGGCTAGAGAAATCGACAGGGCACTGTAGCTAATTGAGGTGGAGGTAGGCAAGATTGGCATGGCTACTAATCTGAAAGAGGATAGTTGACAACTAGTGAGCATAAACTCAGCAAGTAAAATGTTTACCAATCTATACTATATAAACCTATCCGTGCACATGTGAGGAAAACTCCAAACATTAATATATGAAATCATTTTTAAAATCAATTTGTCTGAGTACCTTCTTCAAAACCAAATTAGTAAGTTGGCATAAAAGGAAGACCCTAGGACAAGTAAACCAGAAAAGCAATTGAAACATGAAAATACCAATGATCACTTTTGATTCAACAACTCAGGTTGCAACATTCTCCGGGAATCCAGTTACCTCCTAGGCATCTCGCACCCACCACGGCATTGTGAGGACATCTGGGGACCCTTGTTACCCCAGGCATCCAGAGGAACCCAGTTATCCCTCCAAGCATCCCAACTCCGGGACATCGTCGTCATAGGGGAACCGACGGAATAGTTATACTTATAATGCCACATATCTCAGCATATACAGTGCAGCAAATTTAGAAATGTCATTTGCAATTGCTAATGTAAGAAAATATCTCATCAGCAAGCTCAGAGTCTGTACATTACATCTCCAAAAAACATCATATTGAGATTCCAACGTTTTCACATAGTAAATAGTGAATCATTGCAAAAAGGTAAAACTGGGCAGCCTTGTGCTGTTTTTGAAATCCAATTTAAATAAATAGTATATGAACTCCAAAATTTTTTAATTTTGGATATGTCACAGAAGATACCTTGATAAACATTTTTCTTGAAGGACTAGAAGTCTAAATATTTTTTTAAATGCATCGTTTTTTAGCTCAAAGTCATACCAAAACTGGCCCACTGGAACAGAATGATTGAACTAAAAGAAATAATCGTTTCGCAAACCAAACCTTTTAAAAACACTTCAATATTTTTATACGTTGTAGAAATGGATTTCTGTAAAAAATTTTGTGCAGGAAGTATGTCTAATTTCGAACTGGAAATTTTTATAAAAATTCAAGAAAACATAAAGGTCATTGATTTTACTGTATTGAACAGATTTAATACGGTAAGAAATAGGGTCTTCGTGCAACCCATTTGAACTCAGAAAAATATGAATTTAAAATATGTTATACTCCAAGATGTTTTGAACTACTTTCATCGAGAAAGTTTCACCAAATTCGACCCACAAAAAGCTCTATAAAAATGGAAAAAGGTAAAGGTCCTGCGGTACCGATTCCGGAAATCAAAGCAAAAGTTCAAGAAGCAACCCAAAACTTGAACCCACAATTTTTTGTTCAAGAAACCCCCAAACCGGAAGCTAACCTCCACATGCACCATCCATCTCCATCAAGATTCTGCAAAATAAGTTTAATTCACAATTTGAATCCGCGAATAACACATGCAATCACCATTCAAACCGAAAATTACACATGCAAGGTGTCGCGACCTAAAAAAAATCGTGTTTTCCGATCTTAGGCTAATGGATTACTAGATCAATTAAATTGACTAACCTAGCTCGAGTTCTCCCAAACTCTACCAAATTGCAACTTAGGTCCAATTGTGAGCATGCAAATATTTTCAATGGGAGTCGCCACTAATCATTTAAGGTAGGTTGATTGGAAACCCAAATAAAATAACGGGAGTACTATTTTATTTCTGCGAACCAGAAATTATAGATTCGGGAACTTGGTTACGCTAGATTCCCTAACGACCTTTCGGTACCAATTTCAAGAAAAATACTCGATTTGACAATTTTGATAAATCCTGACTTAAAGTTCAAAGGTGCAAGAATTTTTTATTTTCACTTATTTAAATGAAAGCGAACCTATATGTAATGACGTGCAAAAATTGACATGCGATTAATGCAACCTAACATGCAAACTATATGTCATGCGACGATGTGACCTATTTCTAATGACGGGCATATTATTTTTTGTATTTTTTTAATGAAATTCGGAATTAAAAATGCCAATTATCTAAACATGCAATTTTAAACTAAATAAATTAACCTATTTTAAAGTAGTCTTTTTGGCATTTTTTTTTATCGAAATTCGAAATTAAAATCAAGTAAAAAATAACCGCTAAATCTTTCGAATTAAGTTTCGATTTGAAGCTTGACAGATCGATCCTAAAATTCGAAATACCCGCTATGGAATAATTCTATCTAAAGCCTGATATATAGATTTATTTTCACGTGTGCGGTTGCGGATTAGGAAATTTTCCTAATCGATCACATCTTGAAAAAATTTAGATATCTCAAATATTCTTGGATATATTCAAAGGATTTTGAAAATTCTAAATTCTATCCAAATTTGATAAGTAACAGATATCCAAGATTTCAAAAAAAAGGAAATAAATCCTAATTGAAATAATGCTTACTATTCAAATATGCAAAATTAGATATCAATAAGCACGAATTAAGCAATAAAATATTCAAACCAAATCAGGATAAGATATTTACCTAATCCAAAGATTTGTTTCCAAATTTGAATCACCGGCGGATCGGAACGAGCGGCGGTGGGACGACGGTGGCGATGACACTTGCGGTGGTGCTCGGCACTATAGGGACGCTTCGTTCAACGACGGTCGCGGTGGTATGGACAGCACGGGCACGGCCGCAATGGATGCTGGGCAGGCTCAGGCCAATGAGCTCCCAACGTGGGGTGTTCACGGTGGAAGGCTCCTTGACGGTTGCTCGTTTCAAGGATACGCAAGTAAACCTCAAGAAGCAATCTGCAAAATAGCAACTTTTATCGTCGTGGTGGCTGGCGTATAAGTACAGATATAGCTCGCTGGATGAGTTTCGGTGCCGGCGGAAGCAAGGTGTGGCGTGAGCACGGCTTCTCCTTTGTTGTGAATGTCCAGCTGATCGTTGCAACGTTGGAAGCTCACTCGCCAGGCTCAACGTGGATGTCTCGGTATTCTCTTCTTCCCTGTTCCTCCACCGAATGGACTCCTGGCTCCTGTTCTCTCCTTGTCGCCGTGTGGTTGATGTATAAGACGATGATGATGGTGATGATGATGGGTGGGATCAATGCTGACGGTGGAGTCAGCGATTCACTAATTGAAGTGGAGACGTCAATGTGACCAGCTCTCTACTGCTCTCCCTCTTTCTCTAATATTGCGGCCGTGAATACTGTCCACGCCCTCACCTTTCTTCTCTGCCCGTGTTCTTTTCTCTTGCTAAAAATTCTGATTTCTGAAATTATGAAAGTTCCTCTTCGATTATGAGACATAAACATATATTTATAGTATAAATCTAGATCAATTAGTCAGGCTTTCTAGTCCTAATGGATTAGGTTTAGGCTTTAATTTAATTCTAAGTGGGCTGAATTAATTTAGACTTTTCTTTAATTAAGCATAATGGGCTAATTTAAGCTCAAATTAAGACAACCAAGCCCTTTTGCGTGTGATTTTCGGCCCATGCTTTCCGAGTGAGTCGAGTCTCGTTTGATGCCCGAGCTCGATTTACATGATGAATTTTAAGCTCGCTTACCACCACCGATCCGATGCGAAATGCAGTTAATCTATATGAACCTAAACTTTATGTTATGCGATTCGTAACATTTTTGTTCAACGGTTAAAATTTAATCTCTAATTTTCTATGCAATTAACCACTAAATGATGCGTCGAAATTTAGGTGTCAACACAAGGCCACGCCTACTCAAGTTCAAACCGAAAGATGCACATGCAAGGGCCACGCCGAGCAATAACAGATTTACACGGCATAGATTAGAAAACATTCACTTGCCTATTGATACTCAGATTTCCGCAAATCTTCTTGGATCGACCAGCATTCTTGCAGGCGGGGTGACGTTCGTCCGTGTGGTACGAACGTTGGCCGAGCGAGTGAGTGTGAGTGGTGAGTGGCCGTGCGCGTGAGTATTGCCCGAGATGAAGAAAACCGAAGGAAAGGAAGAAAGAAAGTTGCAGGTTCTCTGTGAGTGTTCGTGAGTGTGGGCGACCGAATGTAATGTGGGGAAGGCAGCGGCATGAGCAGGTGGCAAGAAGGAAGAAGAGAAACGGTGGTCAATGGGCTGCAAGGTGGCAAGAAGAAAGAAGAGGGAGTGGAAAGGTGGCTCAAGGGGAAAAGAAAACGGTTATGAGTGAGCATGGGGGAGCTAGGTGTCAAGTGGTGGCATGAATAGATGAAATGATGTGGCTGATGGTGGCATGTACGGTGATGTTGGTGTGGAGGTTGGAAAATGAAAAGGAAATGGCCAGCGGCAAAAGTGGATAGAGATGTTAGCGGTTGGTGTCCCGGCGGTGACGGCGAAGGGCGATTCGCGCGGTGGCTAGTGTGGAGGTGACGTGGTGACACAGTGGTGGAAATAGTGATGGCAATGGTGTTGACGTAGTGATTTCCGAAGTTTCCGAAATTGACATTTCCCAACTTTGATCGATGAACGTTTTCGTCGCTACCATCCATTCGTTCACTTCGTTCGTTAAACGAACCGACGAAATTTTGGGATGTCACAATAGGCTTGTTATGTAACTTTTATAAATGACTCATAAATATATCTAGCATTCCAAAAAGATAGGTTCCTGAGAATTCACAAAACATTAACTAGACATACAAACATGAACGTGCTCAGGAAAACAGCACTACTGTGAAGACTCTTCTTAATTCTGCACTAGTCTTGGAAGCCAAACAGTTGAACATCAACAACCAGGCAGCTGATCGACAATCATTAAAATGAACAACTAATTTAGTAAATTGAAAACCTCTTCACATAATCAGCAACTTCCTTAAGATGAATTTGGTTTAATTATTAACAAAAGGAGCAAAAGGATGCACTTGGAGGAGAGAAGAAAAGATTTTACGTCCACCCAAAAAACCTGGAAACCCAACCCAGTCCGACCCGATGGCTTGGGCTATATTTAGTGCTGGTCTCAGTTCGGTTTGGGTCAAGCACACTTCTATTTTCGGTTCGGTTCAGGTATAATGGAAATCCAAACTGCTGACCCCCCTAGACGACGGTGTGCAAGATTCGTAAAGGGCTACATGGCTCTTCGGCCACGATGTAGGGCTTTGAGTGATTGATTTAGTGAGCCCTCGGAGCACAAACAAAGACCCTGAAGCACCAGAGCAGACCTGATTTCACAAGCAGCCCGTAAGGTCTCTAGCTCGGGTTGAGCAGATTTCCAATCCGTCTCGTCTCGGATGGTTTCTGGACCAGTACGGACTCAAACAGCAACCAATCGGACACGACGGTGACCCCCTTCGAGTCTAGTTTCTAATGGCATGCGGCTCATACATTGATTCAAACTTATAGTGTCCAACAGAGCCTTATTTTCGAGACAGTGTTAGACGACAGAGTCTGAACTCTTCTGTTTTAATCCTTCCTTCCCTTCACTCATTCACTTTCCTTAGCCTAGAAATCCTTAGGATCTTTCCCTAACTGAGGCATCACTCGTTTGGACAGAGAACCGAACCAAATATAGCATCATAACAAGACATTCTCTAACGGGATAAATATATAAATGATCTCTCAATTTTGACCTAATGTACAACATCATCCAGGAACTTTCAGTTTGTTCAATATGGTTCTGAGTTTTTGGTAAATGTTCAATCTAGTCTTTAGACTATATAGAAATATCCAATGTTATCCTTCTAATTATTGGTTTGGCTTACAATCTGATAAGTTTGAATGGTGGGCACAAAAAAATAGCTTTACATGTGGATTATCCACATGAGATATTTAACTCAAAACAAGATATAATAATTTACGTCATCAAATAACAGGAACAATTATTTGTCCAAATTGAACAAATTGTAAGAATTATTACGTGAATAATACACGTGTAACGCTTTTTTGTCCACCGTTCAAACATATCGGACTGAAAGCTAAATCAACAAATTTCGTTAATTTGAATCAATGGAAAGACAATATTGAACATTTTTTTTTAGTTTTGGGACTAAATTAAATATATACAAAAAATTCAGAAACTACATTAAATAAATTAAAAGTTTAGGAATGATATCGCGCATTGAGCCAAAATTTAAAGACCACATTAAATAAATTAAAAATCCAGAGATGATATTACACATGGGCTAAAATTTAGAGACTATTTGTGTAACTTTTCATTCTTGAATATATGACAGAGAAACAGCCGAGAGAGAGACAGAGATGGGCCGACCGGGTTTTACATGAAGGCCTCGGGCTAAGCTTGGATTGGGGTTAAGTCTACTTAAAGTCGGCAGAACAAAATTATTAATGTTTTTATGTAGGAGTCAAAATCTGTCATTGTCGGCGGATTTGATCCCTAAATTTCATTAAATATGAAAGTGACATTTGGAGCAAAAACTTAAATGTCAACAGCTAGCTTGGACAAAACTATGTTACAGCAAGTAAACATTACACTTTAAATCTAACTGTTCACAATGAACAAGAAAGCAGATTGACTGAAATCACATCGCCAACAACATGATTTTCACACGTGCATGATCATATCAAATGAAATCCAAACTCATGCGTGTCACGTCGATATGTTAAGAAGTCATGTTAGAAATTGTTACTCCTTTAACTTAGGATATGAAATACACCAAAGAACTTACGAGCAAACGAAACAGCCATTTCTTTTAATGTCCTTTGAAGATGAAAAATAATTCTCGAATGAGTAGAAATAGAAAGAAACACAAGCAACATTGAGAAAAGTAGTGGTACCATGTTTTGCTGGTCTTTGTGAGTTGCAAGAGAGATAGGCACAAGAGCCAAACGTAAACTTTAACTTGGCCATTCATGCCAACATCTCTGGAGAAGGAAAATCTTTCCCAATATTCCATTAATGACACTAATTTTCTTCATCTACCCACAAAAAAGGAAAAGAAAATTAAACTATCTATAAAAACATCTGAGGACATAAATGCATAGACCTATTCCTAAGGGACAACCTTAAAATAATATCCACAAATATATCCACAACGATTTCTTTTTGCCTCCATATTTAGTCGAATGCGGTTTTCTTGAATGGTTTTCTTCCTCTATAAAATGGGATGAGCAATCCAAACCCTATCATCTCAAACGACGTGAAGCTCTCCCTCACTCAATCTTGCCCTTTTGGCTCTTTGATAAATCCCTTTTTCTTCATCTCTTGCATTTTCCCTCTCCTCCATTTATGCCAATTTATCTTGCGCCCTTCCATTCATTGATTTTTGAGGAGTTCCTTTTCAAGGAGAGGTCGAAATGCCAGCTGTTGTAGTAACTAATCACGGCAGCGATGTCCCGGACTTTGAAGGCAAGATCACGATCTATGTGATCATCTGCGTGTTCATCGCCGCCTTTGGCGGGCTTATGTTCGGTTATGACATTGGAATTTCAGGTTTCACTCTCTTTTTTTTTTTTTTATCTTTTCATTTGACCTCTTTGTTCTTGTCTAGAAATAGATTTTAATTGGCGGTCTGAAAAATTGTTAACACAAAAAAATTGTTCACAAGGATTTGGTCATGTACCATACATAAAGTGCACTTGATTTTACCGTTGACCCTCTAAAAGAATTATTCCTAAGTTCTACAAATGTTTCTTTTAGTTGGTAAACTAGTCGTATATTGCCTACAAATTACAAAGAAATAATCATATAACTGTAATCTTTTCGGGGGGGAAAGTTTATCGGGTGATTTTCGGAATATAACTTCTAACAATTTAAAATTTCATTATAATTTAAAATTATTTTTATAAAATGATATATCACATTCGTCTTTCTTCACTGATTCTTTTTGCTATTTTTGCGGACACACGTGAGAATGTGTACATTTTTTGCTAGTATCTTATAAGAAATGCTTTTATTATATAAAAAGGGGAAGATTGAAACATCATATATGGTAATATACTTAGACAAAATGTTTAATCTAACCTCTTTTAGTTAATTTTAATCAAACACAGGAGGTGTTACATCCATGGATGACTTCCTGAAGAAGTTCTTCATGAACGTCTACGAGAAGAAGAAGCATGTTCACGAGAACAACTACTGCAAATACAACGACGCGCTTCTGCAGCTGTTCACGTCGTCACTCTACATCGCGGCCCTCTTGGCCAGCTTTGTAGCCTCAAGGTTGTGCACAAAGATGGGCCGGAAGCCAACAATGCAGATCGCATCCATCTTCTTCATGGTTGGGGTCGGGCTTCAGGCTGGCGGCATCAACATTGTGATGATTGTGTGCGGACGGATCATGCTTGGCATTGGCGTCGGTTTTGCCAATCAGGTATATTCTGTGCAGCAGTTAGAAACCATTTGGCGGTGACACATAATGCTCTTGTTAGCCTTCACATATGGTTTCTAACATTTACATTTGCTGATTATGTATGTTTCCAATTTCTTGCAGGCAGTGCCTCTATTTCTATCAGAACTAGCACCAGCCAAGATGAGAGGAGCGCTCAACATATGCTTCCAGCTCTTCATCACCATCGGGATCTTGGCCGCCGGCATCATCAACTACTTCACCTCCAAAGTCCACCCCCACGGGTGGCGCATCTCCCTTGGCCTCGCCATTGTCCCCGCCGTCATCCTTCTCATTGGATCCTTTGCCATCTGTGAGACCCCGACGAGCCTCATCGAGCGCAAGAATCTCGACGAGGGCAAGGCCACCCTCAAGAAGATCCGGGGCACCGAGGATGTCATCCCTGAGTTCGAGTCCATCCTGGCTGCGAGCGAGATGGCCCGACAGGTCAAGAACCCCTTCAGCAAGCTCATGAAGCCCTCGAGCCGTCCCCCGCTCATCATTGCAATCCTGCTCCAGGTGTTCCAGCAGTTCACCGGGATCAACGCCATCATGTTCTATGCGCCCGTCCTCTTCCAGACTGTCGGTTTTGGCAGCAACGCGTCGCTGCTCTCAACAGTCATCACGGGTCTCGTCAACGTCTTCAGCACCCTGGTCTCCATCTACACGGTCGACTGGGCGGGAAGGAGGATCTTGCTCCTCGAAGCTTGTGTTCAGATGTTCCTCACTCAGGTGAAAGAAAAACTACAGGAGATTTGCTTTAGTATTATGTTCATTCGATTCTTCCCATGATATCACAGCTGACGGTGCCATTGTGCTGTGATGCTGCAGACTGTGGTTGGCTTGATCCTTCTGATAGACCTGAAGACCACAGGCTCATTGAACCACGTGGAAGCCGTAATTGTGGTCGTCCTGGTGTGCATATTCGTGATGGGATTCGCGTGGTCGTGGGGCCCGCTGGGGTGGCTCATCCCGAGCGAGACATTCCCACTCGAGACCCGGACTGCCGGGTTCGCGTTCGCCGTCAGCTCCAACATGCTTTTCACCTTCATCATCGCGCAAGCCTTCCTGTCGATGTTGTGCCGCATGAGGGCTGGGATCTTCTTCTTCTTCGCAGCGTGGATCTTGGTCATGGGGCTGTTCACGCTCTTCTTCGTGCCGGAAACGAAGGGCGTCCCCATCGACTCGATGGTCGAGAAGGTGTGGAAGCAACACTGGTTTTGGAAACGGTACATGGTCGATGCGGACGACGAAGAAATCAAGGAGCAAGTGCATCCGCATGTGAAGTAAGCAGAACACGAGGATTGCACATAAGGATGGGACGGGACGGGACGAGAGGCGAAGACGTCGTGCACGTCCGACCGCGTGTAAAAAAAACTGAACGTACATAGTTGTAGAGCTAAAGCTAACCCGTTTCGACATGTTTAATTTAATGCATTTTCTTTCAGACGAAAAAAAGATTAGTATAGCTATACAGAAGTGAGGTTTGTCTCAATTTTTGCACATGTCCAGATTATCCAAATATTAAAAATAATTGAACAACCGCTCACTTCCGTGATTTTACTAGATTTCTTTCTTTCTCATAACGCGCATGCCAAAAGACTAGTATTAATCTATTCAAACTGGACGGACACTCCTAAATTTCAAAATTCACATGAAGGCCTTCTTATTACCCATCTTGGGCTACGATGAACAAAGGACTTCTAGTCTGCTAAAAAGAAGATAGCCGTGTGATTGCTTGTACAATGTAAATGCTGGAAAGTGATCCATTTTCCAGAACATCCCACTAAAGTATAGCTGTGTCTCTTGCATGAAGCAAGTGTGATGAGTGGCTAAAAATTACTTACGAAGTAGTTGAAATGTGTAACAAAAAGGCAGAGTCCACGTTGGAGTTGTCTAGAGGTTGGGTAAAAGTCAAAGCGTGTATGAGTTAAAGAGAAGACCGTAGCTCACCTCCTTACCTCTTGAACAAATGAGAGAGAGACGGCGGCGAAAATCAGCCTATAAATAGGAGTGTAGTGCTCCCGTAAGTGAAGCAGAAAAAACCAGTCAAAAAGACGAGTGGGGGAGCATGTACTAAAGTGCAAAACCTCTAGCTCCCCCACCATTCCAACCAAATACATCATGTATACTCCTCCAAATAAAACCGATGAAACTGCATTTCCATATTCCATAGCATACTAATCGTTAAATACTCAATTGTATTCCTTGCCCCTAGTTCATTCCTGTAACAGCCCGAATTTCGATGTAATTTCGGGATCAATAAAACTGATATTAATTCACATTTCATTTTAGTAAATCTCGCCCAGAGCTGATCACTCTCGGGATACTAACCAATGGGATATGGCTAACTAGAAAATGGTACATGGACCGGGGACCCTATCGTGAAACGGACACCGATCACGAGAGATACTGAGGGAATATTCTAAACCGATGTGGACCGATCTTAGGAAAGGTAACGGATTTGGTTTGGCCAAGGCCAACGTTATACACTCGGATCGCAGGTGATTCTGCATGACCGAAAAGTACACATGGCCAACCGATCCTGAACTTGAACCGAATGATCATGACTTCTGGAACTAGTGATAATTTCTCATTCTCTCAATGATCGAGACCATTATGATATGGATAGCCCTAAGTCGATACGCTGTAACTTCTAAGCAGTCGCCCGTTAGTGAGAGACCCTGAAATTGAAAGTTTAGCGAGTCTTGTTCACGGAATTGGGTTCGGATTTCGATGTCGATTTTCGAAGGCTTAAGAGACTATTTTTGGAAATCTGACGTCATATTACGCTGGCCACACACGTTTGGAGTTAGTATGTGTAAAAATTGAAATTTTGGTCCGGGGTAAAAATTACGATTTTGCCCCTCGAGACGCCAGCGTTATTTTTCGAGGCCAAATGAGGTTATTTTTCGAGGCCAACGCCATTTTGGGTGGCCACGCATACCAGGAGTCGTTTTGGCAAAAAATTGGAATTTCGACAAAAATTGAAAAAATAATATTATTTTATTCCCGAAACTTTGCAATTGATTTTCGAGGGCTTAAAAAGTGAATTTCGCGAATCCGACGTCATATTATGTTGGCCACGCACATATGAAATGCATATGCAAAAATTGAATTTCACCTCATGATCGGAAAAATGACGGTTTTGCCCCTAAGTTAATTTTTTGTCCGAATTTTTTTGGGAAAATTTTAGGATAATTACCATAGGTTATCAGCTCAATTATTAGGGTCATTGACCATTTTACCCCTCACTTTTTAGATAAGATCAAATTAAAACCGTTAGATTATGGGTATTTTCGTCAAAATTGCCGGATTTGCGACACGTGTCGCCCTAGGCTGCCCCTTTTTGACCCAATCTAACCTCTCTCTCTCTCTCCTCACTTCTCCCTCACGTCCAGAATTCCCTCAGAACAGCAGCTCTTCTATTTTCTCCCCCATTTTCTCTCTTTTCCTCTCTTGTTTGGCTTCACCGGAGCTTGCCGCCGGCCACCGGAGCTCCGCCGCCGGCCACCGTGCCTCACCGTCAATCACCTCAGCCCTCAACCTCAACCTCGGCCTCAGCCTCACCTGACCCATTTCTCTCTCTCTTTCTCTCTCTTTCTCCCTCTTTCTCTCTCTTTTTCGTTCTGCAAACAGCCTCGCCGGAGCTCCGATCGCCGTTCCGTCGCCACCTAGTCGTCCAGCACGTCCGTACATCACCCGACGTCGTCCTTTGTTTCGTCACGGTGTCCGTCTGAGGGGTACCGTAGCTGTTAAATGCGGGTCCGTACACTATCGCCGTACTTCGTCGCCGGAAACGCGCCGTCGGTTCTACTGTTCACCAGTAATCGGCCGCCGTTCCTCGTCGTCGTGGTCCAATATTAAGTGAGTAAAATTTCTAAACCCGGATTAGAACTGATAATGCATTTTTCTGGACTGGTTTAGGAATGTTAGTACCGATAGTGAAAAATATTGTGTACCGATTGATAGGAATTATTATTGGGAAAATTGTAGTGAATCATTGAGAATTTATTGGGGAGAGTAATTAGATCGATTGGCCAATTTAGGAGCCTATTGGAAAATTACCGGGTATGTCTGGGTTGACTGGTTGTACGTAATTTGTGCTTAGTTGTGATTGGTTGCGTACTACCATGTCGCATGTGGTGTGGCTGATTTTTGTGGAGTGCGATTGGATACTGTTTGGTTTGAAATTAATTATTGAATTGTGAATCCCATGTTGGGCCACACGGTATTAATTGGGCTAATTGAGCACGTGTTGTGATATTGAGTGATTGAATTTCATTGGTGCTCATGGTGCATTGCATCGCATAACATGAACACGCATTATGTATGCCTAGAGTGAGGCATGTTGTGGAATTGTGCGAGAATGCGTATCTATCATGAGTGTGTGATCACTTAAAATACCCTGAAGCGTTATACGCTGGGTTCAGATAAGAATGAGTTGTGTGATCACCTAAGGACTTTCGGGTCGATACCGTCCCCATGCACTTTGAAGCAGGACGATGCCCGGTACGTCCAGGAAAACGACCATCCTCATGCACTTTGAAGCAGGCTCTAGTTCGTAAGGAGATCAGTGTTGCGCCTCATGCACTTTGAAGCAGGCTAGAGACACTAGGCCAGATCGGTTGCCGCGCCTCATGCACTTTGAAGCAGGCTAAATGCATCGGGCCGTGAATATTGTGGACTCGAGTCGTAATAAATAATAAATTGGGCAATTACCAATGTGCCAATGTGGGCCGGTGGGCCGGGAAATGCATGCGACATGTCGACGACATTTGCATGCATGAACATGCATGGACTGGCATGCGAATGTGTGAAAATTGGTGCATAAGCATGTGATTGGCTTACGTGTGATTATGCGTGCCACGTATGTGCCGTGACTATTATATGTTGATCTGTCTAACCTGCAGGGTCAGAAAATGGTTTGATTATTGTTGTATTGTGATTTAAATATTTGTTTCCGGTTAGGAGATTGCATGTTAGCCTAGCCTAGGTTTAGGGGTTGAACTCACTGAGATTCGTCTCACGGTTGTGTAAACCGAAACATTTTCAGACCCCCAGCAGTAGGATGCCGAGGTCACCACCTCTTTTTGGAATACCGCATTTTATCCAGCGGTCGTCGAGCATACACCCCGGTGGAGACGGAGCAGAACGGAGAAGTGGCTATTTGGTTATTCCCAGCTATTGGTGTTTTCTTTTTGGTTGCAGTGAACATTTTAAAAAAAAAGAGTTTTAAAATAGTAATATAAGTATGTACATATTTTCTACGTTGATCGTTGTTTATTGCTTGGCTATCCTTGGCTCATATTGTAGTTGTCTGGGTTTGTTTATTTTATGCTTCCGCTTGTGCTTGATCTGTGTATGGGTGTGGGTCGGCGGCACTTCCTGGGACGTCGCAGTCAAACGACCGAAGGTGGGATGCTCGCGCTTCGTAGGGTACGGGGCGTGACAATTCCTCTACGTCAACTATACCATACACATGTATACTTGCACACATTCAAACCACAAATCATCATCGACATCAAAACCATGCTTCCGTTTTCTGCAGTAAAACACCGACCAGATGTCACTAAACTATTTACTTGACCGGCGCTCTAAGAGTCATATTCAGAAAGTAATACGAGGGCAAAAACTGAAAAAAAGGAAAAAGGACTTATACCATGTTTTGCTGGTATTTGTGAGCTGTAGAAGAGATTGGGACAAGAGTCAAACGTTCTTAACTTGGTCATTCATGCCAACCTCTTTGGAGAGGGAAAATCTTTCGCACTATTTATTAATCCCACTAATTTTCCTTATCTATCCAAAAAAAGGAAAAGAAAATTATAGTACTAAAAAAACATCTGAGGACATAAATGCATAGCATTCCTATTCTTAAGCGACAACCTTTATATTCACAAGTATATCAATAAGAATTTCTTGCTACCTCCATATTTAGTTAACTACAGTTTTCTTGACTGGTTTCTTCCCCTGTCCAATGCGATGAGCAATCAAAAACCTATCATCTCAAAGGACGCGAAACTCTCTCTCTCGCTCTTGCTCTTCTGCTCTTTGATAACTCCATTTTTCTTCATCTCTTGCTTTTTTCCTCTCCTCCATTTATGCCAATTTATCTTGCAACCTTTCATTCATTGATTTTTGAGGAGTTCCTTTCCAAGGATGCCAGCTTTTGTAATAAATAATCACGGTGGCGATACCCTGGACTTTGATGGCGAGATCACGTTCTACGTGATCGTCTGCGTGTTCCTCACTGCCTTCGGAGGGCTTATGTTTGGTTATGACCTGGGAATTTCAGGTTTAACTTACTACTTCTTGAACTTTTTGTTTGAATTTTTGTTCTTCTCTAGAAAAGGATTTTCATTGGTGGTCTAAAAATTGTTCAAAAGGATTTAGTCGTGTAACAGACATAAAGTGCACCTGGTGCCAAAAGTAGTCAATTTGGTGCACCTGGTAAACTAGTCCTATGTTGCCTGCAAAGAAATAACCACAGAACTGTAATCTTTTCGGGAAAAAGTGATTTTTAGATATAACTTCTTATGAGATAAAGTTTCATTATAGTTTAAAATTATTTGTGAAAATTTGATAAATCACATTCGTCTTTCTTTACTGATTCTTTTTTGCCATTTTTGCGGACTCACATGAGCGTGCATTTTTTGCTAGTATCTTGTAAGAAATGCTTTTATTATATGAAAAAGGCGAAGATTAAAACATCATAGAAGGTAATATACTTCAACAAAATGTTCAATTTAAACTCTTTTGTTTAATTTTAATCAAAGACAGGAGGTGTGACAGCCATGGATGACTTCCTGAAGGAGTTCTTCAAGGAAGTGTACGAGAAGAAGCAGCATGTGCACGAGAACAACTATTGCAAATATGACAACCATCTTCTGCAGCTCTTCACGTCGTCACTCTACATCGCCGCTCTCTTGGCCAGCTTCGTCGCCTCAAAGGTGTGCACGCAGATGGGCCGAAAGCCGACAATGCAGATCGCATCGCTCTTCTTCATCATCGGGGTCGGGCTTCAGGCTGGCAGTGTCAGCATCGAGATGATTGTTTGCGGGCGGATCACGCTCGGCATCGGCGTCGGTTTTGCCAATCAGGTATATTCTGTGTATCAGTTACAAACCATTTGGTGGGGACACATGCAAAAAATTCTAGCCAATCAAAGCTAGAGAACTTCTAAAATTTCCTGACGTCAAGCCAGTTGAGATTTGTCTGGCAAGCACATTATGATCAATAAGAGCATAAATTACCAATTTAAAACGAATTTGTGTAAAGCAACAGTACTGCTCTTGTTAGCCTTGTAGGGGTAATCGGTTCCCGGTCCGGTCCGGTCCCATCCAAGAACCGGGAACCGGACCGAGAGGACCGGTTCCCAATTTTTGGGACTGTGGACCGGACCGACTAGTCTTGGAACCCGGAGACGGACCGGACCGACCGGTCCGGTCCGGTTCAAATGAATCAAATACTTGTAAAAAAAATATATGTCCCATGTGGGCTTCCAAAAATATACATCCCCTAATTTAAACACGTGTTATTAGAGAGGCAAAAAAAAAAAAGAGTAGAACCCCATATCAACAAAAGTTCAATACACACTTCTGCCATTGTTCAATACTATCCATTGGAAGTCAAAAATTACATTTATTTAAGTGTTGAAGTTCAACACTCAATCTGGCCATAGATGAAGTGCCGCGGCAAATTATAGTTTCCGGAACAAAATTGGCTCACAAAATTGTACAGCGAGGCAGTAAAAACAAATAAATTCCTTGAAAAGATAAAAAAATAACTAGCTAATTTTTAAAAAATATGCATAAATGATCGGTCCGGTCCTATCGGTCCGGTCGGTCCGGTTCTCACCATGGAACCGGGAACCGGACCGACCGTCCACCGGTTCCAAAAATGGGAATCGGGGACCGGACCAACACCCCCTAGGCCCGCCCAGAACCGACCCGGTCCGGTCCAGTCCGGTCCGGTCGGTCCCGGTCCGGGTGGTTCCCGTTGCACACCCCTAAGCCTTGACATGTAGTTTCTATGATTCATTTTTGCTAACTATGTATGTTTCCAATTCTTTACAGGCAGTGCCTCTATTTCTATCAGAACTAGCACCAGCCAAGATGAGAGGAGCGCTCAACATATGCTTCCAGCTCTTCATCACCATTGGGATCTTTGTTGCCGGCATCATCAACTACTTCACATCCGACATCCACCCTCACGGGTGGCGCATCTCCCTCAGCCTTGCCATGGTCCCAGCCGTCGTCCTCCTCTGTGGGTCCCTCACCATCTGCGAGACCCCAACAAGCCTCATCGAGCACAGGAATTTCATCAAGGGTAAGGCCACCCTCAAGAAGATCCGGGGCATGGACAATGTCACTGCTGAATTCGAGTCCATTGTGAATGCGAGCGAGACAGCCCGCCAGATCAAGAACCCCTTCAGCACGCTGCTGAAGCCCTCGAGCTGCCCCCCGCTCATCATCGCAATCCTCCTCCAGGTGTTCCAGCAGTTCACCGGGATGAATGCCATCATGTTCTACGCACCCGTCTTCTTCCAGACGGTTGGGTTTGGCAACCGCGCATCGCTGCTCTCGACCGTCATCACAGGTCTTGTCAACGTGTTCAGCACGCTGGTCTCAATCTACATGGTCGACCGGGTGGGAAGGAGGATCTTGCTCCTCGAAGCTTGTGTTCAGATGTTTCTCACTCAGGTGAAGCAGAATCTAGAGGAGATTTATTTAAGTCCTATGTTCATTTGAATCTTCCCATGATGTCACAATTTGGCATTGTGCTGTGATGCTGCAGACTGTGATTGGCTTGATCCTTCTAACAGACCTGAAGCCCACAGGCTCATGGAACCACGCGGAAGCCCTAGCTGTGGTCATCTTGGTGTGCGTATTCGTGATGGGATTCGCGTGGTCATGGGGTCCGCTGGGGTGGCTCATCCCGAGCGAGATATCCCCCCTCGAGATCCGGACAGCTGGCTTTGCGTTTGCCGTCAGTTCCAACATGCTCTTCACCTTCATCATCGCGCAAGCCTTCTTGTCGTTGTTGTGCCACATGAGGGCTGGGATCTTCCTTTTCTTCGCGGTGTGGATCTTGGTCATGGGGCTGCTCACCCTCTTCTTCTTACCCGAAACGAAAGGCGTCCCCATTGACGCGATGGTCGAGAAGGTATGGAAGCAACACTGGTTTTGGAAGCGGTAATGGTCGATGTGGACGACGAAGTAATCAAGGAGCAAGTGCATCCGCATGTGAAGTATGTGAAATATGGGTTTTGACCAGGTAAAAAAAAATGAAAGAAATGGGACTCTTATTATAAGAAGGAAGAAAGGGAACAGAACAGAGAGAGAGAACTGCTCGACAAGCAGAAGAAGAAGAAGAAGAAGAAGAAGAAGACGAAGAAGAAGGAGAAGAGGGAGAAGAGGGACTCCACGTTCTCACCACGACCCCTCGCGGACTCCACGTTCTCACCACGACCCCTCGCCAAGCCGATTCATCTCCAAATTGCCACGCTGCCTAAGTATTTATGCCATTTGTTCGTTTAATCGGAGTAATTTTTTGAATCATGGGTCAAATTCGGAATTAGGTGAAATTTGAGTTGCAAGTTCCGATTTAGGAGTTGTTAAGCTGAAAAATTATAAAAGAATTATAGTTTAAGATGTTGTAAAGTTATACCATTTTACAGAACTCGATTCAGAGTTACAATATGTCTTAAACGAATTTTTGAAGTTGGATGTGCGTGCTGTACAGTAATGACCCGCAGCTTTTGGGGCTGAGTTTAGTTGGTTTTCGGCTCGATTTTGGATTAGTCAAGTTATCGGTTTTTAGTACTTTAAAATATCTTTCTTTTGACTATAAACTCCCTTGAAACAAAGTTCGGTAGAGTGAGATATTGCATAAGGAAGTTTGTGACGTGAATGGTTGTTCTTCACATTAATGGCCTTCCATCGCAGCTAGCCGTTCTTGAGGTCTTTTTGTCGACTCATAGTGAGCGTGTTAGCTATGAAATAGGTTAGTTTAGTTGAGTTGTTAGTTTAAGTAGTATTTTTCTTAGTTTTAACGTCGATTATCGTTTAATTGATAGGATTACGAGATTAACGGCTTATATAGCTACGTTACTTGATCGTAGGCCTTCTAAAGTAAGTAATGTTATCTCTTAAATGAATTTCTAAACTCATGTCTTGAAAGTAATAAATATTTAAGTATTATTAAAGTATGTTTATTACGTAAAATCTGGATGGG
Source organism: Syzygium grande (assembly GCA_024733475.1). Taxonomy (NCBI): domain Eukaryota; kingdom Viridiplantae; phylum Streptophyta; class Magnoliopsida; order Myrtales; family Myrtaceae; genus Syzygium; species Syzygium grande. The sequence goes on along the minus strand of JAMXDD010000007.1, from coordinate 8,937,414 downwards.
GAAATTACTACCTTTTAGTATTTGAGAATTGTTTTACAAAAGGTGTTGTAAAATGATATATATATAGACACACACACACATATATATATGTATATCGTTTTGCGAACTGGTTTGTGAAATGATTTCTGAAATGTTATGAGAAGTGCTTTACGAAAAGTATTTCTAGAGAATGAGCTATATTATGAAAGGTTATTTGTTTGGTTCATAAGATTGATTATGGATTGGAATTCTAGTATTGGAGAATGATGGTTTGATGCTTAACATCACCATGAACCCAAGTAGGGGTTTGTGAGTATGCATCTTGATTTCAGGATATCCTTTTCACTGAGCCACCGTCTAATAATAGGTACAGACCTTGCCAAGGGGGCAATCTTCGTTGCCTTGTCACCGGGCTTTGTGTCGTGATCATAGTATGATATCAAACAATAATTGGTCAATGGAATAGACCAGTGACATTGTTATAAGTGAGACTATTTAATGGACTTGACCATCGATGTTTGAATTGAGATGATGGATTAAATGAGTATTTCTAAATTGCGTATAGTTTGTTGAAATGAAACTCATATATGACTTGATATGTATACTAAAGAGTTGGATTATGAATTTACAATATTGCTCTATACATACAAACATATATATATATATATATATATATATGCATAATAGTGGCTTGATCTGCTTAAAAGAAATGTACTTTTTTTTTTGGTTTGTCATACTCTAACTCTCAACTCACTCTCAGATTTTTGCTTTGCCTCTTGCAAGGTGTGGGAGTTGAAACCTACATTTGAAACTACATATCCCCACCACTAGCTCCTCTGAGAAAATGTGAATTTGAACTCCTCACCTCCCCCTTTCCAAGTAGGAGGGGTGGCCACTGGATGTACTACTTATTGAGCTATGGTTATTCATACCACTCATCTTTCATATGTTTCAGGTTTCGTGGTTAGCTGCAAGTGGGGAGAGAGTACAATTGTTCAAAACAAACGCGGAAAAATAAATACAGAACACAAGGATTTACGTGGTTCGATCACAAGGTGATCTACGTCCACGAGCGAGGCAAAACAAGATTCCACTATAATCAAAAGGAGTACAGTTTTCAGAAGTCGAAAAATGACTTAACAAAACCTCATGGCTCACAAATCTCTCTAGAATGAAAATCTATCTCTCTCTCAATGAAAAAAAACCCTAGCCGCAGTATAAATAGGGCTCCCAAAAAATTTCCTCAGGAGCTATGCCCCTGAACCCCCCGAGATATTTGTTTGCTTGCTCCAGCCTAGGTGGATCGCCATAGAGATTTGTTCGATTGCTTCGGGTTGGGCTTATCGGCCTAACCCTCTGCATCACGAACTAAATCTCAATTTTTTCTTCACTTTGGGGTCGCACAAAAATTTTGTCAGGTTGGGTGATGAACCAGACCGAATACATAAAATTCAAGACATATTTAACAAATCTTCACCTTGGCTTGAATTTCCCAAAATAAAATAGTCAAGAAGCCGAGCACATTCTCTCAGCATCCCTAAGCCTACATGAGCTAACTCGATGTACGAAACAAGGGCTACAACAAAAGAACATATCCACTTCAAAAAACAAATGTAGAACTTTCATTTGGCTTGTCACCAAAGCCCCAGAAGGGGTAAACTCAACCAAGCATGCTAATCAAGTTCAAGCAATGCTTAAACTTGTTGGCGGGGACTGGCTTGTCAGCAAGATTGTCAGCTGTACCAATTTTCTTTACCGTCAAATTTCTCTCAGCAATTGCCTCTTGAATAAAGTGATACTTGACATCGATGTGCTTAGTCCTCTCATGATATGCTTGATTTCTAATCAAGTATATAGCACTCTGATTGTCACAAAAGACAACTGAATTGTCTTCCTGCTGGAGCCCAAGTTCTTGAACAAGATTCCTTAACCAAATACCTTCTTTCACTGCTATTGCTGCTGCCATATACTCTGCCTCTGTAGTAGGCAAAGCAACTGTCGATTGTAAGGTGGACCTCCAACTAATAGCCGAATTAGATAGTGTGAAAAGATAGCCAGTCAAAGATCTCCACTTATTGAGATCACCTATAAAATCGGAATCCACAAATCCCACAATTGTGGTACTGTTGGAACTATTTCTATCAAGCACAAGGCCCAACTCTGCGGAGTCTATAAGATACCTAAGTATCCATTTCACTGCTTGCCAATAAACCTTTCCAAGATGCACCATATATCTACTAACCATACTAACTGCCTACGCAATGTCGAGATGAGTGCATACCATAGCATATATAATGCTACCAAATGCATTGGAGTATGGGACTCGAGACATCGCAGCATCCTCGACCTCTAATTGAGGTGAATGTAGAGTTGAGAGTCTAAAATGGGATGCTAACGATGTACTGACGGGCTTAGTGTTTTGCATGCCAAACCTCTCAAGTATCTTATCAATATAACTCCTTTGCGAGAGATATAACTTCCATTCTTTCCTATCCCTCTGAATCTCCATTCCTAAGATCTTCTTAGCAGGATCCAGATCTTTCATCTCAAACTCGTCACTGAGCCGTTTCTTCAAGATCAACACATCTGACATATTCTTTACAGCAATGAGCATGTCATCCACGTATAAGAGAAGATAGACAAAGGATACATCCGAACTCTTCCTACAAGTAAATACAACTATCATAGTTGCTCTTATGATAACCGCTTCCAATCATAAAGCTGTCAAATCTCTTATACCACTGTCTTGGCGACTGCTTCAGACTATACAAGGATTTTTTTTTCAATCTACAAACATGATCTTTCTTGCCTTCTACATAATAGCTCTCGTGCTGGGCCATATAAATAGTTTCCTCAAGCTCGCCATGCAAAAAAGCAGTCTTCATATCAAGTTGCTCAAGCTCTAAGTCAAATTAAGCAACTATAACCAGCAACACACGAATGGAAGTGTGTTTTACCACAAGGGAGAAAACTTCATCATAATCAATTCCCTCCTTCTGATTGTAGCCTTTAGCTACGAGCTGAGCCTTGCATCTAGCATTTTCAACACTTGGAATTCCTTCTTTTTCTTGAAGATCCATTTACACCCAATGGCTTTTTTTCCCTTAGGCAACTGCACCAAGTCCCAGGCCTGGTTCTTGTGAAGTGATTCAAGTTCATCAACCATAGCAACAGCCCATTTCTCTGATTCTGTGCAAGTAATAGCTTCCGTATAGATAGAAGGTTCCTGAATACCTATATCTTCTGCTGTCGTAAGAACATAAGCCACCAGATCAGAGAACCCATATTTTCAAGGAGGCCGGGTTGCCTCCTTTCTCTACCAGTAGCAATAGAGTAGGGCTGCTCCACCTCATCTATAGCTTCCTCATCTGAACTTGAATCAACATGAGCAATTTGCTCGTTCAAATCATTCTGAGAGGTCTTTTCTGGAAGCTCCACCTGAACCTCCACCTCATTCATATCACTCTCATGTTTTCCATCAACAACTTTCCTTTGATCAAGCATTTGCATTTCATTAAACGTAACATCCCTACTAATAATGAACTTAGGTGAGTTAGGTTCCTGGCACCATAAACGATAACCTTTCACCCCATCAGCATACCCAACAAAAATACATTTCTTTATTCTAGGTTCTAACTTATCATCCTTAACATGATAATAAGTAGGGCATCTAAAAACTTTTAGATTAGAATAATCACAAGGCTTACCTGACCACATCTCAAATGGAGTCTTGCATCCTATTGCTGTTGAAGGAAAGTGATTAACTAGATAACAAGCCGTGTTAATAGCTTTAGCCCAAAAATCCTTTTCCATGCCAGCATTAGAGAGCATGCATCTTGCTCTCTCCAATAGAGTTCTGTTCATACGTTCGCCACTCCATTCTGTTGTGGAGTGTGCGTAACTATACGTTGTCGAGCAATACCTGCATGTGCATAGAATTCATTAAAATTGCCACCACATAACTTAAGACCATTATCGGTCCTAAGACATTTGATCTTCTTCCCTGTCTGATTCTCAACAAGGGCTTTCCACTTCTTGAAGGTTTCAAACACATCACTTTTTCTTTTCAAAAATAAACCCAAACCTTTCTGAAATAATCGTCAATGGACGTCACAAAGTAAAGAGCACCACTTTTAGATGGAACCTGTGCTGGTCCCCATAAATCGAAATGGATCTAGTCAAGTGTGCTCTTTCTAGAATGCATCCCCGTACTGAATCTGACTCTGCATTGCTTGCCAAGAACACAATGCTCATAAAAATTTAGCGAGATCATCTGCTCCCCACAAAGTAAACCATGTTTACTTAAAACTGTCATGCCACGCTCGCTAATGTGGCCCAAATGCATATGTTACAATTTCGTTCTATCATTATCAGAAATGGAACTGCATGTGCCAATTGAAGGACCTATAACTGTGCTACCCTGCAAATGATACAACTGATTCACCTCGATCCTTTCATCACAACCAGATTGCCTTTTGAAACTTTGAGAACTCCACCTCCACCTGAGTACACACACCCAATGGAATCCAAACTGCTCAACGAGATAAGGTTTCTCTTTAAGTTTGGTATATGTCTTACTTCAATCAAGGTTCTTGTTGCTTTGTCGTGGCATTTAATCTGAACAATACCAATACCCACGACTTTGCATACAGCATCATTCCCCATCAAGATTGATCCACCATTTAATGGCTCGCATGTGGTGAACCATTTCCTATTTGGGCACATGTGATAGGATGCTCTCAAATCCGTTGTCCAAACATCATTGGAGAAATTAATAGCATAGCATGCCGTAAGAACACTGTCTGATGCATTAGACTTGTTTTCGTTTGTAACATTCGACGAATCTTGTCTTTGACCATGCTGCTTATCCTTTTTCTTGAGCGAAGGACAATCTGACTTGTAATGTCTTTTTTTGTGACTATAGTAGCACTCAACATTCATCTTATCTCCAGGTGGCCTAGAATTTAAACGACCAATAGATTTCCCTCGGAAAGCTTTATCCTTGCTCTTTGTCCTGTCTCTCACAAACAAACCATCTACTTTGTTTTCACTAGTATTCCCATTCAATTTTGTTCCCAGTTCTGTAGAATTCAAAGATGCTTTAACATCCTCCAAAGTTGTGGATTCATGTCCATAAAGCATCGAGTTCACAAAATTCTCGTATGAGGCAAGCAATGAACATAACACGATCAAAGCTAAATCTTTATCCTCGAGTTTATTAAACTCATCCATGTGTTCTTGAACAGACGTACCTTCACGCATCTTTAGGGAATAAAGACGCTGCTTCAAATAAAGTCTCGATGTTAGAGATTTCTTCATGTAGAGACTTTTCAGTTTCTTCCAAAGACCGGCCGCTGTTTCCTCATTGGTGACTTCTCACAAAACCTTGTCATCTAGAGACAATTGGATCGCGCTATGCGTCTTCTCATCCATCTCTTCAATCTCAGCCGAGGTCATATCGTTTGGATATTTTTCGTCTAGTGCCCTAATTGTACCCTCTCGCCTCAATAAAGCCTTCATCTTTATTCTCCATAATCCGAAGTTGTTCTGTCCGTCAAAAGATGAGATTTGAAACTTCAAAGATGCCATCTCAAAGAATCCTAAAATTGAACTATGCTTTGATACAAGTTGTTCGAAACGAACGTGGAAAAACAAATACAGAATACAAGAATTTACGTGATTCGATCACAAAGTGATCTACGTCCACGAGCGAGGTAAAACAAGATTCCACTATAATCAAAGAGAGTAGAGTTTTCAGAAGTCGAAAAATGACTGAACAAAACCTCATGGCTCACAAATCTCTCTAGAATGATAATCTCTCTCTCTCTCTCTCTCTCTCTCTCTCTCTCTCAATGAAAAAAAAACCCTAGCTACAGTATAAATAGGGCTCCCCAAAAAATTTCCTCGGGAACTACGCCCCCGAACCACCCGAGACATTTGTTCACTTGCTCCAGCCTAGGTGGACTCCATTTTTACTTCACTTTTGGGTTACACAAAAATTATGTCGGGTCGGGTGATGAACCGGACCGAGCACATAAAATTCAAGACATATTTAACAATTAACAACGGAGAACTTTTGGTAGTAGGATTTTGGGTATGAGATTTGCTAGTTATATGATTTATGATTTGATATGCGTTGAGTTTGGCTGAGCTATGAGATGTAAGTATTCTTGATGACACAATTTAGAAATTTGAATGTTGAAAATAGCTTGCTGGCTTATCATATATATAGATGGAAACATATATATTTAATAATAGATTGTTAATTTTTGTTTGAGGCTGCATCTTTTGAATGGAAGGACAGTCGTGTCACCCCATTCTTGATAGATTCGGGATGTGACAAAGTAAACTGCACATGAGGATTCACATGAGGGTGGGATGGGACGAGAGACAAAGTTATACGCATTCGACCATATGCAAAAACTATACGTACATAGTCGTTGACTAAAAGTTAGCTCGTGTTTTATTTAATTCATTTTTCTTTCGGATGAAAAAGGATCCATGTAGCAATACAAAAGTGAGGTTCGTGACGAACACTCCAATTTTTTGAAAATCACAAGAAGGCCTCCTTATAACCCATCTTGGGCCATGACGAGCAAAGGATTGCTAGTATTAAAAAGAAGATAATCTTGTGGTGCTTATACAATGTGAAACAAACTAGATGTCACTAAACTAGTTACTTAACCCAAGCATTACGCTTTCCTGCTAATATGCATATTTTTTAATCGGTAATCCATTAATATGATAAGTTGTGTACGAGAAAAATATGACATTTTTATAGCAATAATGTATTATAATTTTAAAGGAGGCTATCATATTGATGCTCTAATGTTTAGTTTTCTAAGCACATAAAATATGAACAAAAAATGATTTTCCAATGTACAATAATCAAAGCTATATCTATAATAATTCTGTTCAAAAGGTGAAAAATAAAAATAAGTAAAATGTAAATGATGTATGTTTTAGCTAAATTGCAATTTAATGTTTTCAATTTAAAGATTTTATCGCAAGTTTGAAGATTTTAGATAATACCAGTGCTTTTCTTATAATAAATTAACCGGAGTCAATTATTCCATTTAATCTCATTATGTGAAGTTATTTGCTCAAATTTTTTTAAATAACATATTTAAAATTATTTTACTACTCAAATTATGTGAAGTTATTTGCTCAGTGTATTTTTTTATTACACAAATCAAATTTCTCAGATAAAATCATTTAAGCTTTAATTAGCAATAATATATATTTTTTTTTAGTAACATGTCTATTTATAGGGATTTGAATGTTTTATGTTTTTCTAGGCCAACTTTGTCTGTCACTAATTTGATTTAAGATATAAATCAATTGAAATTTGTTCATGTGATTAAATTATCTATACTAAAAACCACGATTTTTTTATAAGGTTATTAATAGAGATAGATGAAAAAGAAATATGCTATATTTGACATCCTAAATTCGATACTTTTAAACTTACTGAAATTTGTGTCTATTATGTGAGATGACATATGTTATAGTTTCAAATTATAAATATTATATTTGTGAAATGCGACATAATATTTCAAAGGGGCACCTGCACCAAAAACTCTCAAATTTGTCACAAAAATGTAATCGGATTTTAAAAATTTCAAATAGTGCAATCAAATCCCAAAATTTACTAAATTTGTGTAATAAAGTCCCTCCATGAACTATGTTTGAGTTGGTTAACGAAAAAGGTTGACATGAACTTTTTTTTCTTAAGATATATGGCACTTATTTAACACCCACCAATCGTCACATTAGGAAAAAAAAAAATTGAAAAAAAAAATTGAACGGTTTAAAAAGAAAAAAAAAAGAAGTATTAAAAAATTGAAAAAAAGGGATAAGAATTAAAGAAATAAAAAAAGCTAAAAATCTAAAACCACCCCTTGGAGGCTCAGCCCCCTGGCAATCGGCACTTCCGCAGTGGTGTCACTACTAGCGTTGATTAGCCTCACCACCACCAACCGCCCTAGAACTTTTGTCACAATATTTTATTTCACCACCGACTTTTGCCTTGCAAATTCTCAACCACACTCACGGTTCGCCTCACTGCTCTCTCAACCTAAACCCTAATTAGGCTAATTTGCATTTTTAGACAAGTTTAGGGGTTAATTAGGTAATTTAGGGGTTAATTTGGGGGTTTTTGTGAGAGTGATTAAGGATTATGTTTGTGGCCAATTTGGTGGATTAGTTTGTGGATTTAATGGAGGATTAGTGACCCCAGTGGCGCGATAAGTGGACTGGACAATTAGGATTAAATCGGTCCTCAACTTACCGAATCGATTTTTTTGGGGGGCCAATTGGAATGATACTTGAGGATTATAATGGAGTATTTGAGAGTAATTATTAAGATTTGTGGGTAAAAATGGACTGGATTAGATTTAATCGGCAACGCGATCAAATTGAGGTTAATTGTGTAATTATATGGAGTGATTATATTGGCAGATTAATTGGCGAATTATACTTGGTTGTGATCAATCCCGCGACATAGTGCCACGTGCCTAGTGTGACTAAGGATAAGTGGCTTCGAGTACATAAGTTTTATTCTAATTCAATTGGGTGATTTATATGCATAAATTAATAAAAATTAACTTTGGGTGATTTGGTTGATTGGGTTCGTGATTTATTGAACTGAATGCTCATTGTGAAATTATGAGTGGCCAAATGTGATTATTGCGGTCATGGATGTGCATCACGAACATTGGCACGGCATATGCATTCCCAAGTATGCTCGAATGACATGTGCATTGTGATCACCTAAAAGAGTTCGATGCGTTTACGCTGGGTTCGGGATAAAATTGAGGTTTGTGAATGTGTGATCACAATAAACCCTGATGCGTGTTACGCGGGGTAGTGAACCCGCCCCTGAGGCGTGTTACGCGGGGCGATGCCCGGATTACCGGAAGATGTCCGCCCGATGCGCTTTACGCTGGCTGTGTGGCATGAGCTGCGGGCTAGAGATCGATCTCGGTGTGGACCTGATGCGCTTTTACGCTGGTCGGACATGATGCGCTTAACGCGGGTCGGAGGAAATTGAGAATTGGCTGAGTGCTAGTGTTTGCGATAATGCATTGATGAGGCATGAGCATAGCACTAGCATTGCATAACAATTGACATAGAAAAATGTGCTGTGATTATATTCTGCCGCGTGGGCTGCTTTTTGTTGATTTGACGCCCAACCCGCAGGGGTCTAGTGGGATTAGATTTAGGCCCGAGGGCCCGAGTCGGGTTATGAGTGTGCTTTGTGTTGTTCAAACTTGTCGAGGTGCATGTTAGCCTAAAGGGAATTCTGGCTGAGATTTATTCTCACGGGTTGTTGTAAAACCGATATTTTCAGATCCCCGGCCTTGAGGAGGACAGGTGTCCCGATACATTTTTGGGAGAAGACCCGGTTAATTGTAGTACTGAACCCCGAGCCACTTACCCCTTTTTGTCAAGTAGTGGCCTTGAACCGCTTTTTGATTTTTGGTAGCCGGGCTGTAATTGATTATTGTATATGAATTCAAATTATTAGTACAAGTGTTGATTTTGGTGGTTACCCTTGGTTATACGTTTATATATGTACGGGTAGTTTTAACTTCCGCATGTTGTATTCTGTGTTGGGTGTTGGGTCGGCGACGCGTCCGGGACGTCGCACACTAATCGACCTGCAAGGGAAAGGAGTGCGGGCGTGACACCAGTCACAATGGCTTCACCACCGACTCCTTTGCCTTGCCAATAGCAACCACACTCAACCGCCACGGTTCGCCTCACTGCTCTCTCAACCGCGGGCATTCGCCACCACCAAACCAGGAGCTCAACTTACCTCTGCCAACATCTGTAAAGGTGCCTTTGACTGGGTCAAAAAGGGGGTGACGCCTGGAAAGGAAAAGGTTGAAGAGTCAAAGAAAGAAGGAAAAGTGGTCACCTCTTATAAAGGGGAAAGCACGCGACCAGAGAGAGAAATAGACGGGGGAAAGGAAAGAATATAAAGAAGAAGAGGAAAGACCGGAAAAGAAAGAGAAAAAGAGGGAAAATCGCACGGGTACGCCGCGGAGAGTTCGTCAAGTCGAATTTATTTCGATTCGCAAAGCTTGACAAGTGTTCACGCCTTACGCTCTTATAATCGGAATAGTTTTGGAATTATGGCTCAAATTCGGAATTAAGTGATTTTTGAATTACAAAGTCCGATTTTGGAGGTGTTAAGCTGAGAAATTATGGGAGATCGATAGTTTAAGATGTTATGGAGCTATAGAATTTTACAGAACTTTTAATTGAGCTTGATTTGCCCAAAACGAACTTTCGAAATTTGGCACACATGATGAACGGTAATGACCAATAGCTTTTCATGCCAATTTTTGTCTGTTTTCGGCCCTATTTTGGGTCAGTAAGCTATGGATGTTTGGGGCTATCTTTTAATTGCAAGTTCTCTTTAAACAGAGTCCAATTGAGAGAGTTGTGGTGCAACCAATTTTGGCACACAAGCTTTGCTTTCGAACAACTTTGAATAATTGCTTTGGATGAGCGATTTGTAAATGTGTAGGAGTTGTTTTGTTAGCATTTAAGTGCAGTTTAGTCGATTTGTTAGTTAAAGCAGTGTTTTACTTTATTTTGAAGTCAATTCTCATTTGGTTGATAAAATTATGAGATCGTTGATTGGAGTGAGCTTGTTTGGTTTTTGAGCATTCCCAAGTAAGTGGTGCTATTTCTTCTATGAATTTGTAAACTTGTGTCTTGAAAGTAACAAAGATTTGAGTACTATAGGAGTTTTCAAAGAGCATGTTTTTTTGCATAAAATTTAGATCGAGCATTTATTACTTTTCGATTATTTGTGAATGGTTGGAGAAACGTTTTATGAAAGGTGTTTCAAAATGTTATAGGTATATGAAATGGGTTCCAAAATGGTATGAAAAATGTCTTGTGAAATATGTTGCAGAATCAAGCGATCGAATAATAAAATAGAGGAATAAGAAAATAAATCGGAAACTGGATTTACGTAGTTCGATCATAGTAATCTACCTACGTCCACAGTGGGAGTAGCGTGAAATTTCACTATAGATCAAGTGATAATTTGGATATTGCAACCACACTCGAGTTACTTAAACACTTTCAATATTTCTCAAACTTCATGAAATAATTCTCAATCTCACAAAGGAATTATACATAAATTATTACCATAAGAATTTCTCGGGTAGAACTCAAACGTTGTGAAATTTCTGAAGAAATCAATTCTCTTGCACAGAGTTGATCTCATGTCAAAATAACTCTTCAACTTGGGTGCAACTTCAATTTGAATTCACGATAAAGCTCTTTGCACCAAGCACCAGCACAAGTGGCGCTTCAACAATTCTCATCCAAAGCTCCCACCAACAGAGAATATATTTATATATGTTGACCAAGTCACGGTCAAATTCAAAGTCCATAGTGGACTTTCTAATTTAAGCCAAACAATCCAAAGCACAGTAGGAAAGATAATATTACCTTCGCTTCTTGATCACGATTCAATCACTAAATTTTTTTATAATCTGCATTATTCAATTTTGCTCAGTTTTGGACGTCAGTACAATATCCAATTCAAAATTTTCAGATCTTCACAGATAACAATTAATCTCAAATTAGGTTTCATCTATCGAACTCCAACTCGAGACATATTTTAACAAAATATGTATTCTCTGTTTGATGAATGGAGTTGAGAAACATTATATATTTTAGGTCTGCAAAATCTTTTAAAAGCTATTGATTTTAAGTATGGTTTATGAAAGGGATATATTCACTAAAAGTCCTAAAACTTGTCATGAAAGTGCAATTGAATCATAAAACTTACAAAAAGTATAATCAAGTCCTAAAACTTATCAAATTGGTTCAATCGAGTACTAAAGTTAAAACCATCCAGTTTGGCTAAAAGAAAAAACCGATATGTCTTTTTTTGTTACTTTTTATCCTACGTGGTGATGATGTAGCTTTTTAAATTATTTCAATACTAATTTTATTTAAATTAAATTAAAAATAAGCTAAATTTTAAAAACAAAATAGAGGAGGAGGAGGAGGACAGGTGGGGAGGGCAGCTCTCCTCGCCGCTGCTGCCCCACCATTGTCGGGAGGGAAAGGCAAGGGTGGGGGACGGCGGCGAGGGCTTGCAAGCCTCCACACCTACCTCCTCCCCCCTTTTTTTTAAAGCTTATTTCAAACTTGGGCGACAATGACGTCGTTTTAGTCTTATATTTCATACTTTAGCCATGCAGGAGCGAGAAAATATTAAAATAAGCCACATTAGCACTACGTCAGCATATTCCGTTAGTAAGTTTGACAGTGTTAATTTTAGAACTCAATTGAACCAATTTGACAAGTTTGATGAATTTATTACATTTTGTGCAAGTTTTATGACTCAATTGCACTTTTGTGACAAGATTTAGTATTTATAGTGAACATATGTATTGATTTGTGAAATGCTTTATAAAATGCATTCTATTTGATAATTAAGTTGTGAAAGGTGATTTGATTCAATTTGTGAAACCGATTTATAAGATGGATTTTGGATTTGATTATGGTATTGGAGGATAATAATTTGGTGCGTAATATCACTGTGAACCTGGTTAGGAGTTTGTGTGTATACATACTGGTGTTAGAATATCCTCCTAGGCTGTGCCACAGCTACAGAGGTAGAGACTTAACCAAATGAGGAATCTTGGTTGCATTCTCACAAGGTGTTATGAGTGATCATTGTTAAAAAAATCTAAGCACAAGATTGGTCAATGGAATAGAGTATCAACATGTGATTTGAAATTGGTTAATGGAATAAACCATCCAAGTGTGATTTGATGAGATTGATGAGTAGGTTGGACCATTGATATTTGTTTTGATATTATTAATTGAAATGAGTATTTCTTCTATGAATATGTTTTGTTGAAGTACTATATAACTCATTTTGATCTTGAAGTTTGTTAAATTGTGGATTTGGGTTAAATGAGTTGTGGTTTGGTTTTGTAAATGTGCATAGTGGATACTCAATATGCTTAGAAGATACACACTACTCACTAAGCTGTGGTTGTTCACCCTATTCCTTCCAAATCTTTTCAGGTTACTCAATTAGGAGCTGATAGTACGAAAGCGCTATTGACAAGGCCTTTTGGGAGATGGATTTTGGGTATGGTTTGACAAAGTTGTATCTTTGTCTACGATGACATTTGTTTGGTTGAGTTGAGTTGTAAGTATAAATATTCTTTTGATGGATTATAGAAACTCTGATATTATAGTCAATTTACTGTTTTATCATATATGTGTGTGTATTTTGATAACACGTTGTTAGTTATGTTTGAGCTACATCCTTTGAATGAAAAGATGACCGTGTCGTTCTTGCCATTCTTGATGGTTTAGAGGTGTGACATCTGTCGACCTCAAGCATCACCATGCTTAACTTACCACCCCTAAAGTCTCTCTCAAACAGTGTCCCGTCCTCCAAATCTAAGATCATGACCCCCAAATCTAAGGTTGTGGAGGTCGAAGTATAGCTGTGACCATCATTTCATGGAAGTCGACCTTGAGGAGGGCGACAAGGAAGACACGTTGGTGGGAGATTCGAAGCTTGGGCATGTAGTGCTTGGTGGAGCAGTCGCAAAGTCGAACAGTGACGAGGGTGGATGGATTTGGGCGATGACGAACCAGGGAAGAAGACGATGTTGGAGTTCCGGATGCCACGTTAATATTTTTCGTTATTCAAATTTGACGGAATCAACAAGAGTACTTGACTGCGCTATTTAAAAGATTTAGGAGATGATTGCACTGTTCGAAAATCATAGAACTTGATTGTATTATTTGAAATTTTTAAAATTCGATTGTACTTTTGCGGTAGGTTTTAGATTTTTTTTTTGCGCTTATGTCTATTTTAAATTAAATGTGTGACATTCTGAATTTCGACCCATTTTCAGAATTTATGAAATGAATATTTCTTCAATGCGCTTTCAGTGAAATCTCGCTCGGAATTAATCACTCTCGAGTAGACTAACCATTAAGAAATGGCTAGCTAGGAATCAAGTAAGTGGACCTAAGAACTTGGCCATGAATTGACACTTCGACCATAAGGATTGGCGAGGGAATATTTTGGGTCGTTAAAGGCCAATCCAAGGATGGTTATGGAACGATTCGCAAATGTCGTGTAATTGGGTCGCGGGTGATTTCGCTTGGCCATTGTATGAATTTCGAACAATCCTAAACCTAATTTGAACGATTGTGTCATTTGGAACTAGTGATTGACCCTCACAATTACATGATAACCGAGGTCGCCATGACTCGAGTAAACTTAGATGTGGCTTGATATCGACTCGGCCACGAGTTGATACGCGTAAATTCCTAAAAGCCGCCATTAGTTCGAGATGCACTAAAGTCGCGTTCGATTGAATTTGGCCATTAATTAGAATCCGAATTGGGCATCGAAGTTTCAAGATTTCCACAACTAATTTATTGGACGTTGTCTCGTTAAAGTGTGGCCAATTATCGGGTTGATTGGAATTATGGGAAAAGGAAAATTACGAATAAAATATTTGGATGGATAATGTTGAAAATCTCTCTCTCTCCTCCTTCCCCGCCGAGCATCCCCACGTTTCTATTTCTACTTCTACGTTGCTCACATGCTTCCGCTTTCCTCCTGCTTTGCTAATTCCCAAGCTGCCCCACGTTGTTGACTCCTCTGTCCCACCAACTGCTCATGATGCTGCCCTTACGTTGCTTCTGCTTGCTGTCGCTGACACCCCTTCTTCTGCTGACTTGTTGACCTCTCCTCCTTGCTGACTTCCTCTGCTAACTTGCTGCTGCCCACTCCTTTGCTGCTGCTGCCTATGATGAACCTCACATGTTGCTTTTGTCCTTCATTGCTGTTGCCATTGTTTCTTCTTCACTTTTGTTGCTGCTATTTTCTTATTCATTTTGCTTCTTTGCTTCTTGCTTTTTCTTGCTACTACTCACTAGACCGACCAACTCCCTTGCTCAGCCACCCTCTACCACCGTGAGTGCCACCGCTAAGCCACTTGTACATCTGTCAGAATAGCTGCTGCTTGCTTGGCTTGGCTTTGCTCTGTTAGGCTCCCTAGCTTAAAAATCTTGCTTAGACCTTGAGTAAGTAGCTTCCTAACCCTTGACTAGGCTAAGGGGTGACTAATGGACATGTTAAGGATGGTTTAAGGGCTGTGGATACTTGGTATAGTGGCTGGTTGTGCTTGGTTTGCTTGTTGGTTGATTTCCGGTAAAGTTGCTGTTGCGTCGCTGGATTTTGCTATTTTTTTCCAAAACCTGTGTGGGCTGAATATGGGGTATTGTCCTTCATGAAAGTTATTCAAAACATCTTGAAGTATAACATAATTTAATTTAGAAATTTTTGGAAGTCATTTGAGGGCATTCGGAAGTCCATCTTTGGACCGAAATAAGTCTGCCGGAAACACTGTTCCTCCACTTTCGATTCTGTTCAAATTTTTATAAATTTTTTCAGACCTATTTTCAAAATACTTCCTTCATAAAACTTGTTGAGGGACATTTGTGGATATAACATATAAAAATTTCAAAGCTTTGTAAGGAGATTTGGTTACTGATTGAAATGCATTTTGAAAGCCGGATGGCCAGTCCGAATAAAATGTTTTATGTCTGACTTGGGATGACAGAAAGAGATGGTTCTAGGCAGAACTAGATTTTATGTTATTCATGAAAAATGTTCATCAAGATATCTTCTAGGACATATATGAAATTTATAAGTTTTGGAGTTGAATTACTATTTATTTTAAAAGGGATCCTAGAACTGTGCGCTAGCCCAAAATTGCTCCGAATCTATGTATTCGGTTTTCCCTTGTTTATCGTAGCTGAGTTGTGGTGCTTGGTGGCTGAGTTGAATGTTGAGATGTGTAGACTTATGCCATTGAGTGTATAACTTGAATTGTGGATTAAAAGGTATTGGAATGATTGGGTGATATGGTTGAGCTACATTGCTGCCCTCATAAATGGATTGGTTGGGCTGAGTTGTTGATTTGGAATTGAGCATGTTTATGTGTGATTAGGGCATGTTGATGTTGTGTGAAGGGAATGAGATATGTATCGCGTATGATCAATAATCCTTTAGGTGTGTTGATGCGGGGAAAGGCATGAAATTGAATGAGGATGTACGTTTGGTTCTATAAACCCTGAGTCGTGTTGACGGGGAAAGGTATGAAATTGAATGAGGTTTGATCTTATAATCCTTGAGGCATGTTTATGCAAGGAATTGGATTTGTCTTGAGGCGTGTTACGTGGGACAATGCCCGAATAAACCGGAAGATCGCCGACTTGATGCGTCTTTACGCGAGTCGTGCCGTGAACTTAGATGCGTCTTTACGCGAGTCGTGCCGTGAACTTGATGCGTCTTTACGCGAGTTGTGCCGTAGACTTGATGCGTGTTACGCGAGTCGTACGATGAGGTGGGCCTGAGGCGTGTTACGAGGGTATGTATTGATCGAAGTGGACACATATGTCTGTCGGAAGTTGAAAGATGTAAGCATGTGTAGAGTTTGAGATTGGAATAGGTTGGAATGTTATCATGAATGCATGTGTAGGAAATTGGTTGTATCTTGGAGTGCATGTGCAATGATAAGTTGGTTATGTTATTACAATCCAACTAACGTGCACGGTTATGTATGCATTGAGGTAAAGCTAGAGAGTGCCTTTGAATGTTATTACATGTGATTGAATGTGTTGGGTGTTATTTTATTTGTTTGGAAGTACGCGTTAGCCTATGTGGGGTTTAGGGTGCTTGCTTATTGAGATTCGTTCTCATGATTATTATACAACCATTTCAGACCCCGACCCCGACCATGAATGGTCCATCACAGCCTTTTGGGATCCCGAGGAAGAGTCGATGGAGCAAGACCCCAAAGAGGAGTCCATGGAGTTGGACCTTTTTGTATAGCTAGGCTAGCCTACCCAACCACTGTCCTTTTTTTATGATGGTGGTTTTAACCCTATTGGCCTTTTGTATGTAAGGTTGGATTTTTTAATATGTACTATTGAATGAATTATGTGGTTGATTTGTTCAAGTGTTCTCCCACTACCCTTGGTCTTCAAGACTTGTCTGGGTGTTATAATTGCTTCCGCATGCGCTTTATGTTTTGATGTTCGTTTGGGTCGACGACGAGTCCTGGGGCGTCGCATTCGAAATACGACCACGGAGGAATGTTGCGGGCACGGTGGGGTCTGGGCCATGACAAAATGGATTTATGAAATCCACTTTTTTAATTTTTTGTTAAAAATATACTGTACAACATTTGATATCATATTTAAAGATATCTTCATCTATTTATTCATGTTTAAACTTGTATCACAAAAAATAAAGCCCATGCACATAAGCACGGTAAGAGGGTTTTAGTGGCTTTATCTCGAATTAGATTGAACGATCTTTGATTCACTTATGACTCTACAAAAGTTAAAGCCTCCATTTATCAGTCCATCAAAGAAAATAGGTCACTTGCTTATAGAAAGGATGGAAGGAGTCTTTGATCCTTATCATCATTCCTGATTGGTCAAATTAAGATTGTCTATCCTTGTCGCAACCTAAAATTTCTCAGGCTAATAGATAATTAAGACTAAGCTTAACTCGGACTCTCCCAAGCCCTACCAATTCGCAACTTAGGGTTTAAGTTTTTAACATGCAAAAATTTTCATGCTTAGAGTCGCCACTAATCTATTTGTGATAGGTCGATTAGACACCTAAATAAAACATAGGGAGATATGTTTTATCCTTACGAACCAGAGATTCTAAGCTCGGGGACTTGATTACGCTAAATCTATTCTAACGCCCTTTCGGTACCTTTTCTTTTCGAAAAATGTTTACGCAGACAGTTTGGATCCATTTTATTATCTAATCACTAACATGTGAGGTGTTCATGCGGGTGCGCAAACCACCAATTTAACACCTAAGAAAGCAATAAATAGATTGCAAGATTAGGAAAATGATGTACCTTGATGCAACGCAAGCATCTGCATTGTTAGTAGAAACATTGTTAGTAGAAAATCACACAGACAATCCTAATATGATTTATAATTAACAAAGCAAGGCACTCGAAGTGTTCTTTAGGGTTTGTGCTTTATTAAAATGCAAATTAACCTATATGCAATGATATGCAAAAAATGACATGCGATTAATACAACCTAGCATGCGAACTATATCTTATGCGAGGACGTGATCTAATTCTAATGACGGACAAATAATTTATTTTTTTTCATAAAATTCGGAATTAAAATACTCAAATCAACATGCAATCTATCCTAAAGAAAATAATTTGATCTATCCTAAAGTGATTCTTTTTTTTTCGGATTTTTATTAAACTTCGAAACTATTGAATATCCTAAATAATCCATTAAGATTAAAATAATCTCTAATTTAAACTAGGAAATATGCTACCCTAGATCCCAATTTAAATCAAATAATTATCTTATTCTTTTAGATATATTAAGGATTCCTTAAGCATGCAAGATTTCTAATTTAAATCTAACTAACAAATTTTTGGATTTTCTTTATTTAAAAGGAAAGCAATCAAACAAAGATAATAACCACATTCAAATAATCCGCAAGATTCTTCAAATTCAGATAAGGCAAAGAAGTCAAACTAACGGTCATATCTATAGGGTTATAGATATCGATAGAAAGTTGACTGTTTAAATTTAAAAAGCAAATAAAATTTATTATCGTATCCAAGTGATTATGGATAAGATAATGATTTTCCGTATCACCGCGTATCGTACCTTAGGGATAATGTCGGATAGTCATCGAGATACGTTACCAAATTAGGAAAACTTCCTAATTTAGGGTATCTTAGAATATTGCGGATATCGCAAATATTATCCTAAGATATCTAATTAATCACACAATATTCACGGAATATTCAAAATATTCAAACTAAAAATTTAAATATTTTGAAAATATACCGGATAGTGATTTTTATCTGATTTGCGGATTACTTTCCAAATTTGAATCACCGGCGGATCGGAATTGCGGAACGTATGGTGGCCGACGGCGGTGGACCGATGGCGGTAGCGGTGTCACTACGAGGAGCGACTTGAACAAGATGGCCACGAAGAGGCTTGCGGCAAGAGATAGCAAACGGTGAAGAACCCGTGAGAGGACCAACACAGCTGAGCTCGTGATACCCAGGTGGAGATCAGGACTGCTGGACTTGACGATCCTTGATGAACGTCCCAAGCAAAAGCTGGGCACGGCAGCGAAGGGAATTGCTGAAAACGTCTAAAATTCACCCATCATTAAAGAAAAATCACCAGAATCGAATAAAGTGCAACAAGGATGGATAAAGGATGAAGAATGGAGGAAACTTTTCTCGTCTTCTTCTATATGTTTCTTCTTTAGTATGTCTCGCCAAGCAAGTCCAAGTCTCCTCTGTTCCTTTTCTTTTTCGTCCTCTTGTGTCCAAGATTTTAATCTATCCAACCGAGATCACCTAGTGCGATTGGGAAGCTAACAGGTGTGCTGGTGGTAGTGAAGTGCTCACGGTGCAGAGAGGGCTTCCTTGGCGTTGCTGCTACGGGGGGTCTAGTCTGGATGGCTTAGACACGAGCGAGAATTACTAGAGTAGTCAGGATTTGCTTGCTGGACGCCAGAAAGACTTTGGGACTTGCTGAAGCGCGCAAAGCAGAGAGTCGCGGCCGTGGTTGGAAACTCAGCGTGTGTTGGGCTGAAGCAGGACGACGGCGTGGCGAGCGTAGCGTTGGTGCGAGTAATACGGGCACGGCAACGGGGCATGTGTGGCCGTCTTCTCCTCTCACTCTCAATCTCACATTTTGCTCTCACTCACACTTGTGTTCTCTAAAAATTCTGATCTGAAAATTATGAGAGTCCCCCTGATTATGACGCATAACCACATATTTATATAGCAACCCTAGGTTAATTAACCGGGCTTCTTAGTTCTAATGGGCTTAGACTTAGGCTTTTATCCTTTAATTTTTAGTTAATTCCAAATGGGCTGAATTAATTTGCGCATTTCTCCAATTAAGCTTGATGGGCTGATTTAAGCTCAAATTAAAATAAGCAAAGCCTTTTAGACTTGTGAATTTTGACCCCCAATCCCTTAAGTGAGTTGAGTGCTCAAGCTCGGTTTACACGATGAATTTTCAGCTTCCTCACCACAGCCAGTCCGATACGGAATGCAACTAACCTATATGAATTTAAACTATATGCTATGCAATTTTAATATTTTTTTTAGGGATTAAAATTTAATCCCTAATTTTCTATGTAAATTATTATTAAATGGTCGATCGAAATTCAGGTGTCAACAATCCCCTATTTGTATTTTGAACAATATTTACTTTGATTTAAACAAATATCAAAATCCTAAATTAGATTTTTGCTTATTACTAATTTTGTTTAACTCATCCATTCGACCCATATCTTTGTTCAAGTTTAATTGATCCGCCCAAGAGTACATATCCTAATTTGATTGGACAATTATACTTGCAGCAAACATTGTAGAATACTGAAATATTTGTTTAGACTTTTGCAATTAGCACATAATTTTCACTCTCTACAAATACATTTAGGAAACTACATTCAAAATGAGCCGTGCCAGTTAATAGGATGATTTAAAATACTTTCTCTAGTTTATACTTTTAAAAAATAAATTCAAATAGAGATAAATTTTAACATACTTTCTCCTTATCCAATTTCTAACATTTAAACTCAATATTAATAAAGTATAGAAAGTAGGAGATGGTAGATTATAATTGAAAATATTTTCTCTAATTTATACTTTTTTTCCAAATTTACCCTCGAGAAGAGATAAATCTTCATATGCTTTCTCAAGATGACAATTCACTAAGCTTAAAACTTATTGGTTAAATGTGGATCACATGTTAAAGTTACAACAAGTGTCTTGCCACGCGACAATCATAGAGATAAAGCGAAGTGCAATATTGTGAACATAGGAGTGCATATTCTCTTTGCAATTGAGTTTTATATATTCTCTTTACGACCCCACAATATGATGACAAAAAAATACGAGCATTGAATGAGTTCACAGTCTACTCAAACTCAATCCACTTTTGTGACTTTCTTTTCACCGTGTATAAGAAAATAATGAATTCCTTGGACCATTCCAAGTTTAGAAAAGTTTTGGTAGGCCCGCAAGACGGGTCTGACTTCACCCTTATTGAAAATATCACAACATCTTTTTTTTCTCATTTTTTTTATTTTTATCAATCTAATAAGTTTCATCTATTAGTTATTAAAATATATCTTTCCTTGATTGCATTTTGCATTGTTATTATATGAATATTCTAACATTAATTCTTGTCATTGCAATCCATGGTCGCCATAAATCATCCTCTTAAATATCATGTATTCCATTTAATTAAAATTTGAATTCATCCATATTATTTATTGTTGTGATTTTACAAATTCTTTACCGAGTATTAACCTTCTCTTATTCTTCATTGTGAATCAATATAGAAACTGAAAATTCTATGCAATGTTGAAAGCCAATTCTTTAGCATCTCATAGTTAAAATAACGATTTTATCCAAATAACATATAGAAAACTTAAAGTGGGTTAGCTAGGTAAGTACAAACTTTCATAGATTGAATTAAATATGAAAGTATTTTAGTAATTAGGTCAGATCGGGTATCGGTCACTAAATTTGTATTGCATATAAATGGGTCGAAACAGGTCGGACAATTTTCTACCCAACCCAAACCGACCCTACCCGACACACCAATTTGATGGCCCTAGCAATAATATATCCACATATTGTTTGATGTAAGATTGCACCTTAGTCCTTTTCATCTAAACTCGGAGCATGACATGAATAAGGATTCTCCTAGCATGTAAATTTCTCTCTTTTTAAACCGAGTGTCGGTGATGTTCCCAAATCAATTTGAACTGAGAATATGTAGAACCGAATCTGCTCTTTAAGGCTGCATTTGAGGCAGAATTTACTTGTGAAATTCATCCAGATTCTCCATCTGAAATGGAGACAAAGCTCATTTAAGGGAAGTGCTGCAATTCATCCCACTTCGTGCGCCTTATGTCCTAAACCAAGTCAATCTTTTAATGTTTTAGCGAGTCGTTCCCATACTAAGTGCCTACAGAATCAGGTCAGAAGGCAAAACCAAAAACGACGAACGTTGACAATTTTGGGGACTTCCGGTGGAACGTCTCACTCTCTGTCGTTGTCTCTTGGTTCTTGCCGCTTTTGGTGGTCTCGTGTTTGGCTATGACATATGGAATTTCAGGTACACCAATCCACTAACTCACTCAAGTATGCCATCAATTTTGACCCACGCCGAGAAATTTACGAGTTATTTTCTGCTAAATCAGATGAAGTTCGGTATCATCAAGCAGGCTCTTCTACAACATGATCAGAACTCAGTAAACTGTAAATTTAGTCAGTTCAAGTCTCCTTTGGTTTTCATACTCTTGAAGGAAAATTATGTAACCTTATCATTGCACGAAATTGGCGACATGTTGTGATGCATTTTGGTTTATGTAAAATGGCACATCAAAGCACATGATAGGCCGCAACACAAGATAATTACTTAATGTACTTTTTGCTCTCTTCATAGCCATTGCCCAGTGAAATTTCAGTTTGCATCTGCCTGATTATGCAGATGATTCACTCATTGTTCTTCCTTGTCATACTTGCAAAAGGTGGTGTCACACCCCAACCCTCGAGCACGCTAACATCGCACCATAGTCGTTATAAATGCAATGTCTTAGGACGCGTCGCCGACCCAATCGAATCGTTAACAAATAAATGCATGCGGAAGCGAACTAAAACTCCCAATCAAAATAACAGGGATAGTCAGAAAAACACACCTTAATTTAAATAACATCAACAATACATAGGGTTAACATATTACGAGTCTGCCACATAGACCTATCCGATTGCAACCACAAAAAGTAGGGGTTAACCTAGCTCCTCTATCTATGAGGACAACCTCAAAAAGGTGTTTCCTCTCGAAATAGCCAGTTCTCTTGGAACGCAATGCGTATTCATACATGAACACCTGAAAAGTGGTTAACAACAACGAGTAAGATAAAATCTTAGTAAGTTAACGACCTAAGTCTCGATTAGGAGGTTAACTCATCTCAGATGTACCTAAAACATGCAACGATACATTGAAGGTAGATATATCAACATAATACTCACAACATTTCGCCACACAGTTATAGGCAACCTTACCTTGCCCCGGGCACATGCACACGCCCTGTATGTTATGATTCACCGTATGCCATAATGATGCAATAAGCATATAATACAATCAGAATACACATCAACTTTCTCAAGCACAATGCATTCACATGTGTCCTGATCATAAGGTGAAACCGCTAAGGCCCATCCCATACCGTGCCTAACAATTTCATCCCATAATCAAGCACAATGCCACCACAATCTTTCACGCGTATTCCAAATACTACAGCCACACCAGGGGCTACGGCACAACCCGTGATATTCGCATCACGTTGGCGGTCTTCCAATATATCCGGGCATCGCCACGCCCCAACGGGCACGACATCGTCTCAACCTACCACAATGACGGTGTCTCCCAAAAATGGGTTCATTCCGAATCCAATTTGCGAATGACAACATCTCCTTTTCTACCAACAACGACTTCCAATTATCAAATTTGGGACACCCGTTAGGGCCACGGCCAAACCCTAGGTTGGCGGTCATCCGGTATACTGTTTTCTGATATAACTGAGCACGAAATGAACCTTTAGGTAATCATGCGCACATAGCAACACTCAGGTTCCATTATTATAATTTTCAATAGCCGATACAAACATGATCCGTGTTAATACGTTGAAATATTGCAACTTTCACACGTAAAAATGCACTAAAATAATCACACGTGATCATGCACATATTATTAAACCACCAAACTTGGCACACTTCCATATTTAATCATCCACAACATATTTATCTCATAAAACTCAGCAAATAAACCCAACACCTTAGGGTTTATTAATTAAATGCCCACAATTCTATATTTAATAATAACCAATCAATTCAATTGAACATACAAACCAATATATAAGGCAAATTCCAACTTAGGCATTACAATTTAAGCCTAAAATAATCACAATTTAATTTCGGAATTTCCACAAAAATATTATTAAAATATTAATATTTATTTTCCGAAAATTAATTAATTAATAATATTTTAATTCTGAAAATTAATAAAATATTATTATAAATAATCCAATAGCTTAACAACCAATCCCCATTTAATTAGTACTAGGCACAATTAACTTAAACTAAACCATCCTAATCGAGTTTAACATACTAATCAAGGGATTAGTGCAAAAACTCACCGGATTAAAATTCCGGAGACACTGGCACGTCGGCGGCGGTGAGGGCTATGCTTTGCACGGTCTAGAATCGACAGGGAAAGACGACGATGACTGGGTCTCGGCTGGACAGCAGCTTGGGGCGGCTGTTTTTGGCTCGGCGGCCTTGAACTGGCTGCGGAAAAAGGCTTGAACGGGTGGCGTACGGCTCCAGGCGAACACGGTGAGCTGCTGGTGGTTCAGTGGTGGTGTAAAGCAGCAAGAACAGCAGCCCAAAGGCTGTACTGCTGGTTTGGCCGAGAAAGGAAGAAAAGGGGGAAGAAGAGTGAAAATTGAGAGGAAAATGGAGACATAGAAAAGAGAGAGGAGGGGGTGGACGTGAAATGAGAGAGAGAGAGTGAGGAAAGAGAGACAAAAGAGAGATATTTCTCTCATTTAAGGCAAGCCTTCAAAGTCCTCTTTCATCATTCAAAAATGCACAAAAGTCTTCTCTCTTTAATGTTTTTGTTTCTTGATCATAAATGCAAAGGAGGGTATTTTGGTAATTTTACAAGGTATAAAAATATTTATACACATATACGAACTAGAATTTTGTATGGACTCGTATAAATCAAATTGGGTTTCAATCGGATAAGAAGCGGGCTTGAAGATGCGATTGGGCTCAAACTCGGGCTTGAAAATGAAATTTGGGCTTAGATGGGCTAAATAGGCCCACTTGGGTTGCCTTGGGCCCAAATGGCCGAACCACATTGGGCTTGAGGCCCAATGTGCCTTTGTCCGGCCCACTCCCTCGTGGGCTCAAATTCTCGGTTCGTTAATCCTTTTCTGAGAAATTCGAGCAAATCGATAAACGAGTAAATCAATGAGGTGATGTCTAATAATTTTAGTCTTGAAATCCTTGAAGATTCGACACACAAATTCAGATTCTAATTCGTGGTAAAAATTAATCAATTGCGACTTTAATGTATCTCAAGCTAACGGGCGGCTTTTAGAAGTTAAGCGTATTCGACCCATGGTTGATTCGGTATCAAACCACGTTTAAGTTTTTCTCGAACCATGGATGATCTCGATTGTCATGTAATTGTGAAGGGTCAATCGCTAGTTTCGAAGTACGCAATCATTAGTCAATGGGTTTAGGGTTGTTCGCAATATATACAATGGTCAAGCGAAATCACCCGCGATCCGATTGTATACTATTGACGAATCGTTTTATAACCATCCCTTGATCGGCCTATAATGGCTCAAAATTGATCCTCATCAATCCTTATGGTTGAATTGTCAATCCACGGTAGAGTTTTCAGGTTGTGCGTACTTAATTCCTTAATAGTCTTTCCCTATCAGTTAGTCTCTCACGAGTTATCAATTCGGAGAGAGATTTACTAATAGTACATTGATTAATATTATCATTTCATTACATTCCGAATAGGGTCGAATTTCAAAATGTCACAGGTGGAGTTACATCGATGGACGATTTCTCGATAAAGTTCTTCCCCACCGTCCAGGAAAGGAAGCACCACGCCAAGGAAGACAATTACAGCAAGTATGATAGTCAGTATATACAGCTTTTCGCATCCTCCCTGTACCTTGTAGCTCTCGTTTCAAGGTTGTTGCGTTGAGGGTCTGTACTAAATGGGGATGGAAGCCCACCATTCTCATTGCATCCTCGTTCTTCCCGCGCGGAGCCGGCTTGAATGCTGGCGCTCAACGGATTTGGATGCTGATCGCCGCACGCATTCTACTATGCAGCAGAGTCGGTTTCGGCAATGAGGTATGGCAATGTGAATCCTGCTCCATCAATTAGCATATAAGAGTCATAATTACTGTTTTGAACAAATTTTGCATTCTAACCTTATGGAAGGTGATTTTGATTCAATTTGTGCTTAATCCCACAAGTTTTGCATTCTAAATGCAATGCAAATCCTACAGCTTATTCTTTGTAAGGTTTGGCCTCAATTTTTATCATGAAAACAAAGAAAATTAAGGGTACAAGGAATGGAGATTTCTTTTAAAACAGAGGAGAGATCCATGTAACTTAGCCATGCAAGAACTATTTGAGTTCTTTTTTTTTTTGGCATTTGAGTACTTTAAGTTGGTTGAAAGTCGACGTGCATAAATCATGGGAATTCACAAAATGTGTGGCAATTTCCAATCTCTTTGGTAATAATCATGCGGCTGTGCCTTTGTTCTTGTCAGAGATTGCTCCTGTTCAACACAGAGGAGCTGTGAACATTCTCTTCCAACTCTTTTTCACTATTGGCATTGGCATTCTAGTTGCAAACTCAGTAAACTAAGTGTTGAGGACAACCGAACAACAATTGACCAAGAACTACCCTAATTCGGGATCTATTTCATCCCCAAAACTAAACAAACCAAAATCGATTTAATCCTAGCAACAACCAGCGATACAACCTCAAAATAAGTAAATATAATGCCAATGATAAGAAGACAAAGGCAACAAAAACAACACCAAAATTTTATTTGGAAAACCCAATGCGGGACAAACCATGGATTGCCCAAAAAAAAATTTCCACTTAACACAAAAAATAATAGGATACACAAAGGATTTTTCTCTAGTCACACACTAGAAGCTCAACAACAATCAAAATTAGCACCGCAATAAAATGTAAAGTAGTCAAGCCGAGAGGTGACATGAGATGAAGTTGTAGAATCAACAATCCAGCTAAAGTCTTGACATGTAAGATTTACACAAGCATCGTCACAAATGAACATTATATCACTATCGAATGCAACTGCCGCCGTACGATTCTCATCTTTCTTTTAATCTCCATTTCTATCATGGGAATTATCACTCTTTGACAACCAGCACTTTTTGGTATAATATCCCATCTTGCCACAATTGTAACCTTTCACACTTCTTCTTGACCTAGATTTTAACTTTTGTTTTGACTTGCCTTTGTCATCATTACTCTGAAATTTTCTCGATTAATGTCTTGCCTTGTTTTCTATAACAAGAGCCTTCACTTTAGAAGCACAATTCAAGCAATTTCTCTTGGTTTCTTCATTGAATAGGCTTTCTTTAATTATACTCATAAAATCATACTGAAAGGAGCCGCATCGTTAAATGTCACAACCAAAGTGTCCAAGCTGTTGGGAAGAGTACCAAGCAATAGACATGATTGCAATTCATCACCAAAGTTAATCTCAAGATTTGTTGATTGATTTGCAATATCTTGAAATTCACTCAAGTATTTTAACATGCTACTCCCCTCCTGATATCTTGAATTCACAAATTTTTTAAATTGAAATTTTTTTTTTGAGGTCTCCTCTTATAAAGATATTGTAATCTCATTCACGAAGTATCCACTTTCGTTTCTTTAGCAACATAATTTCATCACCACAAATGTGGATTAACATAAATGGAGCAACCCTAACCTAGCCTATTCCAAGAACCTTGGCTTTCGAATCGAGACCGCAAAGCTGCGCCTCTTTTTCCTTCTCCTCCTCCGTTCTTCTCGGGGGCGCTCTCTCTCTCTCTCTCCTCTTTTCTCTCTCGGTCTTGGGTACGCGAAAACAGCTGCTCCTCTCTTTCTTTTGTTTGCTTTTTGACTTTTCTTTCTCTTTTTTTTCATCCCAGAGATGTTCCTGTTCATACGACCGATAGTCATCACCGAGACACCAACAAGGCTAGTCGAGCGCGGGAAGGAACAATGTGCCGAAGAAAGACTCTCCAAACATCAGGGGTGTGAAAAGAATCGACGGCGAATTCGAGCAGATCAAAGCGGCCTGTGAAGTGGCCCGGCAAGTCAAAGAACCCGTCCAGGAAGCTCCTAAGGAGACCGACCTTGCCTTTCCTGTTAATCGGGATCTCATTGCGAGTGTTCCAGCAGCAGTTCACCGGGATCAACGCCTTGATGTTTTACGCTTTGGTCCTCTTCCAGACAGTCGGGTTCAAGAACAATGCATCATCGTCGTCCTCCGTGATCACGGGGATTCTGAACGTGTCGAGTCCATTGGTGTCGATCTACGCTGTCAATAGAGTGGGAAGGAGAAAGCTGCTGCTCCAAGCTTGCATCCAAATGTTCATCAGTCGGGTCTCTCTCTCTTTCTCTGTGCCGAACTTTTCGTTTTGCTGTATCTTGATTTGGTGATGAGCAAGTCTGGGTGATTTAGGCTGCTATTGGAGCAATTCTATTAGCCTATTTGAAAGCCGCAAACTCACTAGACAAAAGAGAGGCCGCGATCCTGGTCGTGCTTGTGTGGTTGTTCATCGGACATTCGCATGGCCTTGGTGCTCGCTCAGTTGGCCAATGCCGAGCGAGACATTCCCCGCTGAGACAAGGACCACCGGGTTCACATTCTCGATGCTGTGCGACATGTGCGCCTACATTATCTTCTTCACGGGCTGGATCTTCCTGATGGGGCTCTTCGTGCTGTTCCTGCTGCCCGAGACAAAAGAACAACGTGCTGATGGATGCGATGGTTGACAAGGTGTGGAAGCAGCACCCAGTTTGGAAGAAATTCATGCATCGAAGATCACGAAAGATTGAATCTTTGTAACGTCAATCAGCAAGAAGGACATGTATATATGTTGCATACATGTCACTTGCTAGTGAAATAAAACACTTGTGACATCATCAGGAAGCGACGTAAAAAGTACTCGGGTCGGATTTTTCTTTTCAAGCTATCGTGATTACAGGATCGATTTCACAATCGACATCTTGTTTGGACATGACATAGAGTCCGCTAATCAGTACGATAAACATAGTCACCCTGAAAATGTTTCGTACTAGCATGTGTATCATCACTGTTGGATAGCGTGTAGTGGGAGAATCGACTAACCTGTTCGATGTACTCCAAAACAAAATTTCCAGGATAGTACGTTGAATCATCAGCAAATGATGAACAATTTTACTACACATTGGTCCGAATACAATCACAAGGAAAGCATTCTTGTTCCACAGTGTTAATGCCGATTGTCTTCTGAAAGTAGAAACGGAATCTTAATGCGTCGAGAGAGAGTTCTGAATTTTTCTTTTATTTTATTCATGTACCGAAGAAGTTATCTTAACTTCCATTAAGAAACTCTCCTCGCACATTTTCAAAAAGTGTCTCTCATACGCATCTCTTATTAAAGCAAATGGTGTCCCTTGGACACACACATCATGGGCGAACCGACGAAAAATAACATCTCCCACTCGCACATGATGGGCTTGATGATGCTCTATCACGAACATAAGGCATTCAACATTCATCTACCTTAGAAACAATTCATACTGGCAAGAAAGCCGTGCGACCAGTGAGTACACCTGCACTTGGGAGCTCTAATTATGCACCTGTTAGGGACAACATAATGGCTACAACCCCAAAAATAAATAAACAATTGATGTCTCACAGTGCCCCAGACATATTTTGTTACATCAGTCCAAGTATACCTATCCCTTAAAGACCATACTTGACTTTTCTCAAAAACACAATGTATTTACAATTATTTCCGAAAGCCATTGAAGGTGAAATAATTGGTCGACCAGTAAACACATGTGATTGATGTAAAACAACAATAGTCTTCCTTCACACTCATGTCTCTCTCCATTTCGGAACAACTGTTTTCCTAGACACGTCCCATAAAGCCATATCTATTCATGACCGCCGCCGGTAACATGCTAAAATAGTAACATTGATCTTCTATTTTGAGAACATAGTCAGAAGTAACATAGGGCACAAAGTAAGGTAAATTATAAATTAACTTAAGGACTCACACGATGAATAAATAAGGATAATTGTACTCATCTTCCTTATTGGTCAAATAAAGCACATGTAGTATGAATTACATGCTATAGTGGATTTCTTTTTCTATAAAAGCGTATGTCATTTATTAATCATATCCACTATACGAATCTTAGCCTAAACACAGTCGCATGCTTCTTACGTATTCATGTTTAGCCCAAGTGCTATATCAGCTCGCTTTCCACAGCGCCCAATTTAGTACTCGCATCCAGCTACCTTCAAGCATACATGATTGTGGGACTATCATGTTCGGTCATATCACATACGAATAACAGACCTCATCTTGATTTCGATCAAGGCGACATTAAATCATTTTATGTACTAAACTGCTTTTCCAGCATTTATAGTACATATCGTCTCATCTCAACCCGCTTACTATAGCGTTTGAGGTTATTGCTCGTGTGAGTGAGCCAATCATTGCCTGGTGACATACCTTTCAACAATATGTATGTTTGTGCTAGTCTCATAACGTTGTACTAATCGATAAAACATCAATTCATTAACAAACAAGTACAATACATATACACACATAATCTAGTGATCCTCAATAATATTACATATCATAATCACATTTTACGTAATCCTAGAGACATCCCGTGGGTCAAGAACACGTCTCTTGGAACAGCCTTCGTAAATGGATCAGCAACTATCCTGTTGGTTGAAATATATTGCAGGACTACTTCCTTCTGTATTATTATATCTCTGATAAAGTTATTCTTTATGTCAATGTGCTTTGTCCTACCATGGTACTTGGGATCTTTCACATAGGTAATGGCTGCTTGACTATCGCAATATACTGTCACTGGTCTTGGAACATTAGTGATAATGGCTAAATTTTCCAAGAATCGTTTTAGCCATACTGCTTCTTGCACTGCAGTAGAACATGCAATAAATTCTGCCTCCATCGTAGATAAAGCTATGCATGTCTGTTTCTTACTATTCCAAGAAATTGCCCCATCATTAAGCAAGAACGCATATTCTGACGTCGATTTACGCTCATCTAGGTCTCCTCCCCAATTAGCATAAGAGTATCCTAATAAGCGTAGATCACTTCCTTGATAGCAAAGTCGATAGTCTATAGTGCCTTTCAAGTATCTCAAGATGCTTTCCAGTGTGCTGGACCGGGATTTAATTGATATCGGCTCACTAACTACAACATGACATGTCGGGTCGAGTACACATCATAGCATACATCAAACTTCCGACAGCACTAGCGTAAGGAACAGTTACCATTTCTTTCTTTTCTTCTAGAGTCTTAGGACACATTTTAGTACCCAGGCCTTCGCCTTGCATGACAGGGGTATCAATGGGATTACAGTGCTGCATATTGAAGCGTTCAAAAATCTTCATTATATAAGACTCTTATGGTATAGCAAGGAGTTTCTTTGATCGATCTCTTTCAATTTTAACTCCCAATATATATGCAGCTTCTCCCATGTCCTTCATTTCAAAATTAGAAGATAACCATTCTTTTATGGTTATAACCAAACCCTTGTCATTCCCAGGCCAACAGAATATCGTCCACATAAAGAGATAAAATTATAAATTTATCCTCAGACCGTTTGATATATACACAGTGATCCTCTTCAATCATCATGAACCCAAAAGAAGTTATGGCTCGATGAAAATGAAAATACCACTGTCTAGACGATTGCTTAAGGCCATAAATTGAGCGATGAAGTTTGCAAACTTTATGCTCTTGACCTTCAGCAATGAAACCTATCGGTTGTTTCATATAGATTTCTTCATCTAGTTCTCCATTGAGAAATGCTACCTTTACATCCATTTAATGTAATTCTAGGTCCAAATGTGCAACAATGGTTAGGATAAGGCGTATAGAGGCAAACCTTACAACTGGTGAAAAAGTTTCCTTATAGTCTACACCCTCTTGTTGAGTATAGCCTTTTGCCATAAGGCGAGCCTTATACTTTTCAATGGATCCATCCGCCCTTCGCTTAATCTTGAAAATCCAATTGTTTCCAACAGCCTTGCGATTGGATGGCAGATCAACCAAGTCCTAGACGTGATTTGTCCTCATAGACTCAATTTCGTCTTCCAAAGCTTTTCTCCATTCTTCCTTGTCATGAGATGAGAGAGCCTCTTGAATTGTTTTAGGCTCCACATCGTCTTGTGGAGCAAGCATAAATGCTTCCCCTTCAATCTCAAATCGATGACGGGAAATACTTTTACGATTACTTTTACGCAACTGAACTTCTTGAGAATTAAGTTTGCCAGGCGACACTACACTCCCACTAGGTCTTGTATGTTGAGGTAAATCTGTATTTCCCTCAATAACATTAGTGGGTGTGTTTATGGGATCTTCCATCTCATATAATTGGAAGTCTTTATCGATCTCACCTCTACTAGGAAAATCGTTCTCTAAGAACGTGACATCTCGTGACTCCATTTCAGTCACACATCTATCAACATGTTTACCTATGAACACGTACCCTTTGGAGTGTTCGGAGTATCTAATAAAGATACATTTCTTCCCTTTAGGGCCTAATTTGCCATATTTATGGGTAGAATCATGAACATATGCTGCACACCCCCAAGGTCGTAGATTACTTAGGTCTGGTTTTCTAACGATCCACAATTCATAGGAGGTGGAAGCAACTGACTTAGAGGGCACACGATTAAGTATATAGGCAGCAGTCAATAACGCATCTCCCCAATATGAGACAGGGAGATTTGCCTGCGCCATCATAGACCTAACCATTTCCAAAAGGGTTCTATTCCTTATTTCTGCAACCTCATTTTCTTGCGGAGTACCAGGAATAGTCAATTGTCTTACAATTCCCTTTTTATCACAAAGAGCCTTGAATTGCTCTGATAGATACTCACATCCGCAATCGGTTCTAAATGCCTTTATTGTTTTGTTCAACTGATTCTCTACCAAAGCTATAAACCGCCTAAAGCAATCCAATGCTTTGGACTTATGGGAGATTAGAAAAACATAACCGAAACGTGTGAAATCATCTATAAAAGTGATGAAATATGAGGCTCCATGCCTCGCCCTCACATTTAAAGGACCACAAATGTCAGAATGTATAAGTTGTAATGGAAGTTCAGCTCTGGTTCCTTTACCAAATGGCTTTCTAGTTATTTTTCCCACTAGACAATGTTCACATATGGATAGTTTAATATTAGCGAGTGACCCCAAAAGGCCTTCTCTTGCTAATCGATTCATTTTTTTGTAACCCAATGTGACCAAGTCTAGCATGCCAAGTATTTGCATCAATTTTCACATTACTAGAAGATGCAATTAAAGAAAAACAACCGTCAACATTAACTTTGTACACATCATAATCTATGTCTAATACCATAAAACCATTCAATACATAACCAGAACCGTAGTAAACTGTTCCAAACAAAATGTCAACACAATCACCATGAAAATTAAAAACATAACCTAAGCTAAGAAGAACAACTACAGAAATCAAGTTTCGCTGAATATCTGGAGCATAGAGGACATCATGTAGGAATAGGTTTCGACCACCTCGAAAGGTTAATTTACATGTGCCGATACTCTTCACTTCAACTCTTGAGTTATTTCCAACATATATCCATCTTCTTTCAAGCTGTATTCGACGATACTTCACAAATGCTCCTCAGTCTCTAGCTACGTGGTCTGTTGCTCCTGAGTCTACAGTCCACATTGGATGAGATTCAGTAAGCATTACAGTGCTAGAAACAAAAGCATTACTCAAAGTGATGGAGTAATGTGGTACCTTTTTCGGCTCAGTGCATTCACGAGCGAAGTGGCCCATTTTGCCACAATTGTAGCATGTCAACTTGGCCTTGTCCTTCTTCCCACCGCGCTTCTTGCGTCGAAAGGTCCTGGCTCTTTTGGGTGCCTAATCAGTCTCTTTTCCTTTGTTGTTGAATTTATGGTTCCTCTTGCGCTTAAAGCCCAAAACTTTGCCCGAACCTGATTCAGCAACATAAGCATGGGTAGAGGATTTTGCAGCCTCTAGGCACTCATCTTCTAATTCCAAATGACGCGCAATATCGTCAAAAGTGACGATATTCTCATTGTGCGTCATATTGATTTTCATATGTTCCTAGCTGTCAGGAAGAGACCTTATAACAGCCTGAACTTGCTGTTCGTTAGTTAAGGTATGACCTGCCGACTTTAGCTCACGTATCATGTTTGACATCTCCCGAAGATGCTGCCTCATCGATAGATTTGAGCGCTTTTGGTATGTGTCAAATTTGATGGTGAGTCTCCTCAACTTAGTGGCAGACATACCCCCGAACTTATCTTTCAAGGCAACCCACATTGCTTGAGCTTTGTCATAACTTTCAAACTCACACATGAGATCATCTTATATACAACTCAGCAACGTGATGCGAGCAATGCTATTTTTCTTTTTCCAAGCTTGATAAGCTTCTTAATCTCTTTTATGTTGAGCAGAAGTTCCATACTCAGGTTCATCCATGGTGTGGTTAAGGATTTCCAAAACCTCTTGCTCCTCAAGGATATATTGAACTTTTCGGTGCCAAATATCATAATTGTCACCATTCAACTTCTCACCTTTATTGAGGTCAGCCACAATGGTCTTGGATGCCGAAGCCATAATCACTATCTACCACACATTGACATAATAAACGCAGAATCAATACTAGCACATTTTCAACATAAACACACATTTTAATTTGCAGCAAAGAAAAACTAAATTAATGATAATTCAACAAAAGAAACCAAAACGAAAGTTCACGATGTTCCCAATCAGCTTCGGCGTACGATTGTTCTACTATCGTTAACTTGTTTAATTTGTGCAAATTTTAAGTTCTAGGTGAGAATTTCTTCTAATTCTACCAACTTACGAACTCCCACTAGACTAGATAATTCACAAAAATATCTAAAACAATGATCACATCCTTTCTAGCAATCATCTAGCATGGCATGATGTAAATTAACAAATAGAACATTTATGCAACAAATATAATCAACAGCGAAATTCATGATGTAAGGATCTCCAGCCATTGTTTTAATATGCTCAAAATTAAAAAATTGCAAGCACATCAAACCAATGACATGCCATCAATGAATCATGCTCTACATAATCTTTATGTGGTCATTTACATAATACCCCAAAATACCAGGGTTCTGTATGCATTTTCCAAAACCATAAAATAAATACAAGTAAAATGCAATAATACCCCAAAAATACACGTATTTAGGGTTCTGTATGCATTTTCATACATTTAAAAGCTTCAAACATATAAAATAACTATACCACAATGTAGAGAATTTAAATACGAACACAACGGTACCAACCATAGCCACACGCCCCACGCCGCCGCTTATGTGAGGCGCGTGGCTCACGCGCCTCCCCAAGCCCGCGGCTTTTGAAGCCGATCCATGTGGTCCGTGTCCGGTGTCATTCTAGTCCGACTGAGATTGACCGTCAACCCACCATTCTCCCGTTCGAGTTCTTTAATTTTATTTAATAAAAAATTATTTTCTCCATAAAAAAGTTTTCGAAAATCATCCGAACAAAACGGTCGCCCGTAACGATGAAACCCGTTCTTCGTTTCAATTCATGTTTGTCGATTCATCTTGCAATTCCCGAGCAATGAATATCATCCAACAACAGTATGAAAGTTCATCATCATGATCTCCATATCAAACAGCAAACGGAAAAAAAAAAAATCAACAGGAAAACAAGGCAGAGATCATAACCGAGGCTCTGATACCAATGTTGGATAGAGTGTAGTGGGAGAATCGACTAACCTATTCGATGTACTCCAAAACAAAATTTCCAGGATCGTATGTTGAATCTCCAGCAAACGATAAACAATTCTACTACACGTTGGTCCGAATACAATCACAAGGAAAGTATTCTTATTTCACAGCGTTAATGCCGATTATCTTCTGAAAGTAGAAATGGAATCCTAATGCGTCGAGAGAGAGTTCTGAATTTTTCTTTTATTTTATTCATGTACCAAAGAAGTTATCTTAACTTCCATTAAGAAACTCTCCTCGCACCTCTTCAAATGTGTCTCTCATACGCACCTCTTCAAAAGGTGTCTCTCATACGCACCTCTTATTGAGCAAATGGTGTCCCTTGGACACACACATCATAGGCGGACCGACGAAAAATAACAATCACTATATCTTGATGAATGCTAGAAATTTACAACCGCTAAGCCGAATTAGAGTCCATTACTGTGTCCATTCTTGGAGGTGCCCTAACCATTCGCCACTGGAATTCCGTCGTCCATGAACCGTTTCCAGAGCCAATGCTGCATCCACACTTTCTCGGTCATCTCCTCGATCGGGACGTTCTTCGTCTCCGGTAGAAGAAATAGGACGAACAGCGACATGACCAAGACCCACCCGGAGAAGAAGAGGAAGATGCCGTACTTGAAGTGGCACAGCATTGAGAGGAAAGCCTGCCCGAACACGAAGGTGACGAGCAGGTTCACGCAGACTGTCACACTCTGCCCTGCCGAGCGCGTCTCCAGGGGGAACGTCTCACTCGGGATCAACCACCCAAGGGGGCCCCACGACCACGCGAAGGCCGAGAAGAACGTGCAGACCAGGACGGCCACAAAGATTGCAAACCCTTGACTGAGATTCTCCGAGTGGTCCTTGACTTTGATCCCGAGTATAATGGCAATCGCGGTCTGGGACAAGAACATTTGCACGCCGGCCTCCAGCAAGAGCATCCGGCGACCGACCTTGTCGACCGAGTAAATGGACACACAAGTGGATAGGACATTGACAACCCCGGTTATAACGGCCGTGTAGAGCGAGTTGAAGAGGACCGGCATGTAGAACACGATGTTGTTGATGCCAGTGCATTGTTGGAAAATCTGTTGCAATGAAAGAGAAGTGTTCTGATAAGAATTTGAGAACATCTATCATCACTGGATGATTTCCCTTTGACAAGATCATGATCTTGAGATCAAAAGGTAACATCAATTTGAAAACTTAATCTTATGTCTGTACTTTGTACCTATACTTAATTGAGTCAATTCAATGTAGGGCATGAGACTAAGTACCTGCAAGGACATGGCAATGACAAGCTGAGGCCTGTTCCTCCTCTTGAGGAGGTTCCGGAATGGGTGCTTCACTTCTTTGGCGATGCGGCTCGCCTCGACGAGCTCCAAGTACTCGGGCTCGATGTTGTCGGTCCCTCGTATCTTTCGGAGGACCGCTTTACCTTCTTCTTGGCGGCCACGCTCAATGAGACTGTTGGGAGTGTCGACTACCATGAGAGCCCCTATTGTTAGAAGAACGGCTGGAATGCCCGCTAGTCCCAGGGACAGCCTCCAACCCCATCCTCCTTTGATCCTATCACACAGTTTTCACAGTTATGTTAGGATAATCGAATTGAATCGAATTGGTTTAATGGAACGACGAGAAGATCGATTGGATTTAGATATAAACTCGGAATGTCTTGTATCAAATCAAGAAGCAGAGAAGAACAAGTTATCAGGAGTAAAAAACATGCATCAGAGTATTACACTAAAACTTGTGTATCGTGCTAGAGTCCAGTGTGATTAATTGATTATTGGAAAAATAGAGTAATCCGCAGCAAAACCTTCGGTAATTTGGTTCACATTTCACCCTTTGGTTCCTAAAAATCATCATCTAATAGTAAGACTTCATGAAAATTTATGAAGGAAATAATAATAGATACTAGTAGTAATGACGACAACGACGAGGACGAGGACGAGAACAACATTGATGTTAACCATACTGCTTCTGCCTTGGGGTGTTCTTGTGCATAGGCTTATAATGAAAAAGACTACATTTAGGTTTCGATTGTTTCACGAAAAATAATTAATTTGGAAAAAATTTTCCTAAAAAACATCGCTTGTATCGCTTACGGAAAAAAAATGAAACGAAAAATATTTTCATAGACATAAATCATCATTGGTAATGAATATATTTTTATGGACTAATTACTTCAAGCGATTATTTTTTAAAAAATTAAATTATTCATTTTCTATGAAATAAATGCTCTCTTAAATGAGTGTAAGCTCATAATCAAATGTAAATCATCGAACCCACTAATGACATAGGCATAATTTATCAGGCCCTATACAAATTAAAAAGCCCATTAATGCCACTGGCCCAAAGCCTCCCTGGTCTCTAACCTCTCATCTTCATATTGGCATATATTGACCTTGGGCATGCTTGATAACTTCAATAAGTGCTGAAAGTTAATCTATTAATAAAAATAAGCAAGCTCGGCATTTGCAACTGGTTTAACTTAAAAGATTTAACTAAATTCAAGAAATCAAGGATGGTTTTACTTAATTCATTTAAATAGAAAAGACATCCAGATCCAACATAGAATCTCCCTAATATATTGCTAAAAGCCTAAAACTTACCAATAATTTTCACAACTCCATATCCGGCAAGAAAGAATAATTATGAATCGATACTCGACATATAGCTTTTTCAAATATTTTATTTTCATCATCAGCACTTAAAATCACCGACACTTACAATTCAACACTCAAATTTTTCTACACCCAATTTTCGGTTCTACCAAAGAAGATCCCATTTGTTGTTTTTTCTCTTCTTCGCTGTAAATTATTATTATTATTCCTCTTTTGGTTGCTAGCTTGTCGACCCTACTACTAATTTCTTCATCTCAGCAAAGACGACGTGTGCGATGTACTTTTATTCACACTTAAAAAAAAGGGAGGGGATTATAAAACTCGATTTAAAAAAAAAAAATTGGAGGGCCTTTCACGGAATCAACAGGTGTAACACAGAAGATCTTGAAAATTAAAAAAATGTACATATGAGAAAAATAATTTAATTAGGAATTATTGGAGTTTGACTTACTAGTGCCGTAGTTGACGAGATTTGCAAAGAGGATGCCGATGGTGACGTTGAGATGGAACAGTATGTTGAGCCCCCCTCGGATCCTCGTCGGCGCGATCTCCGATAGATACAACGGAATTGCCTATTAAACATTATCGAATGCACATGTTTTGTAAGTACGAGAAATCAAGAAATGAATTGGAAAACCTTATTTCTTTTCTTTTTTTTTACCAGCTTCCATTTTACTCGAAATAATCGAAAATCTCAGGTATATGCACAACAATTTGGTTTTCTCTATATCATCCCCGTTCTAATGAAGGATTCTTGTAGTTCCGGAAGATCCAGCTATGGGAGAGCCAGAAATAGAGAGCTCTGTGACTATGTCTGAAGTTGTCACTGATCTTATAAGTCAAGATGATGTTGGTGACCATCGAGCAATATAATTTTTGAGAAAAAATTATCCTGCTTACTAGGGGGAGCAAGATGGACCAAACCGAGACCGAACTAGACCGACCGGGTTTGGTCCGATTCTTGGGAATATCGGTCCGGTTTCCGGTTCCTAAAAGTGGAACCGATTTTTGGGCGGTCTGGTTCCCGGTTCTAGGGTGGAAACCGGACCGGATCAGACCGATAAATATATATATTTTCTAATTTTTTCATATATGTTTATTTACTTTTTAAATATATATTTAAATAACAAAAGAGGTATTTGATAGTTCATTTTTATTCGGTTTCAATGGGATCAATCCAAAAATGCTTTCATATATTGGTCCCGAAAATGCTTCCCGATTCCCTCTTACATTTACCAATTGGTCCCATTGGAACTGGATCGGACCGACGGTTTGGTCCGGTCCACGGTCTCAAGATTAGCCGGTCCGGTCCCCGATCCTAGAAAGTGAGAACTGGTTCTCCCGTTCCGATTCCCGGTTCTTGGGTTGGACTGGACCGGATCGGAAACCGCTTACCCCTACTGCTTATTGACTTGCTAATCATGAAATCGATAAGTGTTTTGACAATAGGTTCGTTTCACTTCCTCCTGGAGGGTTATTTCCTGGTTTTGTTAGGTGATAAAATAGGGAATAGCAAATTCTCGACAACAATTTTCGTATCCAGCTTTTTTTTTTTTTTTTTTTACCAAAAGAAATAAAATAGCAGCTATGTTAAGTATGGTCTTTGATGTCCATGTTCAAACCCCAAAAAAATCACATAACGTGGTCTAGTCAGAACTCACCATATCGTTTTTTTCGCTCGATTAAATAATTCATATCTATTTTCGACTCACATGGCTTACTAGGTCAAACAATTATTTCTTGGAACTAGGAATGAGAGATTCTTTCGCAGGCAGTTGAATTTAATTTGGAAATTCAAGTCAAGTGAAAAAAAAAGAGGATAAGATAAATTTTAAAAATTTTAAAAAAAAAAAAAAGGCACGAAACATTGGATTGGACTTGAAAGATGGAACAAAAGCCAACGGACTTTTCACAAGGCGAAAATGATGCATACAAGCATATTATATTAAATGGGATGTTGTCGGCATTGGCCGAACGACTCCAAGATAGTCAATGTCGAATATGATGTTCTTTGGACCATCGACCAGAAAAAGATATATAAATGTGATGTCGCAATCATAATAAGGACGAACTGCCAATTCACAGAATATATATCTCTATCTTTTTTAAATTATTTGGCCGATCGAGTTTAAAGAACTATTAATCGGGTTTACAATATCTGCTAAAATATTTAGATTTCAAGCCACGCTTCACGGGTTCGAGTATTTCTAGACAGCGTATTGATTTTCCTTCCTACACAACTTCAAGTTTGAACTCGGGCCGAGTCTAGCCTATGTGGATGGAAGTATCCGAATTTTTAGAAAAGCCAGTACCGATCCGACAGAATCTCTTTGTATCTATAATGGAAGGGAAAATAACAGACGACCAATACTTCAAGGAAGGAGGATGCTTAATTGAGAAATAAGCAATTGATCGGACAACCAACAAGAAGCCGGTAATGAAACCTCGTTAGTTTTCAATAAATAAAACTTCATATTATTTTAGAAAAAAAAACCACTTTTTAAGAGAGAAATTAAGAAAAGAAATGAGAGAATTGATGTACTTCATGTCATCATGACCCAAAAATTAGGTCGAGTTTAAACTTTAGGCTTATCAAGAGGAGAACAATTTCACATGATTGAATGTGCTAGCGCATGTTTTTCTATTTTTTTCTCGTTTCTATTTTTCTCCTATAGAAAAACAAAAGGCCTCTTTTTCTTACCAGATGGTCAAATACCACCTTATGTTCTTCCTTATTAGCAGACAAACAGCCTTATGAACAAATCGTCCTTTGCTCGACAAACTTGGTCCAATCCACAATTCGCCACTTCAACCACAAACCCGACGTTCAAGTCGGTCACACATTATTTTCTCCAAATCAAGCATATTACTATCCGATTTAATTAGCACAATTAAAGCATAATATAATCTAATTAAATCACAATATAAATAAATTAAAATCACGCCCTAGCCGTCTAACCCGAGAAAGGTCAATGAACACCCACTTCACATCACAGCCCATCTCACTTGCCCACAAACCCGTCATTCACGCCTACCACATACTAACCTCAAGCCTACCCACAAAAGCCACGACAACGATATCAATTAGCCCAACAATTATCCCAATTTAATCTATTAATAAAGTATGCATTAAAATTGTCCGTAATCATGTTTAATCCCTAAGCCGGGTATTTTAATTATCCCCAGACAAGTCTAAGGTACCCAAAGTACTAAGTAAGGTTTAGGGAATCACTTACCAAATTTGGCCCGGAAAGTCGGCTCGGGCTCAAATTGCCCGGGAAGAAGTGCACGGGCGGGCGGCCGAATGGGCGGAAAGTGAGGGTCAAGCGAGAGGCGGTGTGGGAGAGAGAGGGAGTAGGGTGAAGGCCGAGGGGGCTGGCCGAGGGGCGGCCGTCGGAATTTTCGACGGAAGCCTAAGGGCCTACGGTCATTTCCATGAGGCGTATCGCGCTGGCGGGCGGTCGACGGCGACGGCGACGGGCGGGCCGCCTCGGGCTCGGCCTCGGCTCGGGCTGCGCACCGGGCCGGAGAGAGAGGGAGAGAGGGGAGCGGGTCAGTGGCGCATTTGCCGGGCGGCGAGGCCGGCTGGCTACCGCGCTGGCAAGCCGGGCGACACGCCGGGCTGGGATTAGGCCGGCTCATGACACGCCGGGCGGACTAGGCTGCTCAAGGCGAAAGGGGCCAAGGGAGGGGCCATTGCTGCATGGAGGAGGAGGAGGAGGGCGGCCGATTTAGCGACGACGCTGGCTAAGCGGGCGATGACGCCATGGGGCACGGCAATGGAGGCGGCGGGCCATGAGCTCTGGACGAGGCTGAGGCGGCAGACGCGACGAGAGACAAAACCAGAGAAGAGAAAGAGAAGAGAAGAAGAAGAAAGAGAAGGAGAGAGAGAGAGAGAGAGAGAGAGAGAGAGAGAGAGAGAGAGAGAGAGAGAGAGAGAGAGAGAGAGAGAGAGAGGGAGATCTGACAGGGGGGGGGGGACATGCATGCAGGGGGCAGTGGGAGGGACGCAGAGGGGGGGGGTAGCGGGCAGTATGGGGGGAAAGAGAGAGAGAGAGAGAGAGAGAGAGAGAGAGAGAGAAGCAGAAAGTCACGGGAGGGGGGGAAAATCGGCCGGAGAGAGGAGAGAGAAAGAGAGAGGAAAAGCTTGAAATTTTGAATTTAAGCGCGAACGAACGGACACGGCCCCAAACCAAAAATCGGCCTTTATCGGTCCCGATTAAATTCGGAAAAAGGCCTAACGGTCTCCGAAAAATCCCAACAATATTCTAGGCACACGCCAAAAATAAAACAATCCCAAATCACACTATTTAGGAGGTCTACCAGTCCAAATTTGTGACGGTCCAAAAATTCACTTTTTCACTTTTCTTGATAACCCTAAATGCTGGCCACAATAATATCGACATCATCCAATTTATTTCAACCCCAAACTCCCGTAAATCGATCGCCAAGTTCGGGGGTCTAAATTAACGATCAAATTTGATCGAGCGCGATTCTAGCAGTAATTTCTATTTTAAAAACAAGAACGAGGTGATCAGTTCTCGGTAGAAATTCATTATAAAGCATGGCGGCGTTACGTTTATAAACCCCAAAAATGGGCAAAATCCAGTTGTCACCGATTCTGCGGTGAGTCGACCCTCGCCGGCGTCGAAGCGAACCCGGCCCACTTGATTAATAGTGAGAGCGGCCTGGCCGTGACGGCCACTCGCCTTCAGCAGCCGTGACCACCTGGGTCGTCCTGTTGTCTGTGTGGCCTTAGCGAGGCCAGCGCTTTCACCGGCCCGGCGTCGCCGTCCTCGGCCCATGCCTGCGGGAAAAAAAAAAAAAATTGCGGTCTCGCAGGGCTGCGGGCACCGCAGCTCGGCCAGAACGCCGCGTCGAAACCTGCCGCGGGCGGCGCCCAGTGGCCCGCCTTTATGACCCGTGCCAAACGGGCAAATTTTTGCCCGTTTGGCAACGGGCCAACGGGCAAATTTTTGCCCGTTTGGCAACGGGCCAACGGGCAAAAACAAAAAAAAAAATAACCGTTGCAAAATTGCAACGGTTATTATCTTCTCTTTTTTTAAAAAAAAATTTTCTTCTCAATTTTTTCTTATAAATACTCACACAATTCTCTCAAATTCTCTTCTCTCATGTCTTAAATTTTCTCAATACTTTCAAATTTCTCCAATTGCCAATTCTCTTAAATTCTTCCAATTCTCAATCCCGTAATTCTTTCTTAATTCTCCCAATTAATCT
This sequence comes from Syzygium grande, assembly GCA_024733475.1. Lineage (NCBI taxonomy): Eukaryota > Viridiplantae > Streptophyta > Magnoliopsida > Myrtales > Myrtaceae > Syzygium > Syzygium grande. The sequence continues at coordinate 8,893,787 of JAMXDD010000007.1, read as the reverse complement.
GCTCAATTCTCTCAATCCATAAAAAATGGCAAGTGGAAGTCGAGTGCCATCGCAAAGGTAAGAATATCGCGACGGAATCCCATCATTCTTTTTGATCCTCGTGAATATGCAGATTTTCAAGATGATGAAATCAACATTTTTCCCGATATGGAGCGCGTCCCGACTCAAGAAAGTTTTTAATCCTCCCGGAGAAATATCTACAACAAAGGAAGTGGAACGAGAATTTACATCCGACATTTGGAATCACTTCACGAAAACGGAAAGGTTTGATATTGATGAAAAAGGTATGATATAACTTGTAAATATTGTGGGAAAATATATAAATATACACAATTGGACAAGGATATGGAACATTTAAACGACATCTTAGAAGCAAACATCCAACCGAAAACGGGAATCGATATCAGGCAACAACAAATTTCCGGGTACGTTAATCCTAACACTTCCCCTTTATTTCGTTTTAATGACAAAACTTATAGGGAAGAATTAGGCAAATTTATTTCCGTTGAGCATTTAGCATTTAATTTTGGAGAAAGATTTGGTTTTAATGAATTTGTACAAAATGCATGTGCTCCACAAGCAAAACGTGTTTCTAGAAATTCAGTTAAACGATCAATTAAAGATCTTTACAAAAAGGAAAAAAAAAGATTTACAAAACTTTTTTATGCAATTTAATGGATGCGTGCATATAGGTAGTGACATTTGGAGTGATCCTTGGCAAAGTCATTCTTACATGGGCATAACATGTCATTGGATAGATGACGAGTGGAGTATTCAAAAAAGAGTCATTGCATTTAGAGTTTTCGATGATAATCATACGGCAAATAATATTTATAGATTAATTAGGCAAATTTTAGAAGAATATTATTTGCTTAACAAAATTTTTTCAATTGGTTTTGATAATGCTGCAGCAAATACCGCTTCAATTGTCGAGTTAGAAAATATTTGTAAACCCTCTTTTGGCGGAAAATTTTTTCACGTTAGATGTGCTTGTCATGTTTTAAATTTATGTGTACAAGATGGTTTGAAAACTCTCGATATTTTTCTTCAACCAATAAAAATGGCGATTCAATTTTTATGGAAACATCCCCAAAAAATGAGAGAATGGGGTAAATTTTGTAGAGAAAATGGCAGAAGGCCAAAAAGATTTCCAAAAGATGTTCCAACTCGTTGGAATTCTACTTTCCACTTGCTTACTGAATCTTTAGCATATAAAGATTTATTATGTGCATTCATTTCTGATAATGTACCTCAGATTAATTTATACCCACAAGAGTGGGATATTTGCCAAAAAATTTTAGATGTTTTAAAGGTTTTTAATGATGCAACTTATACTTTGTCCGGTGTTTATTATCCTACTACACATTTATTTTTAGTAGAGTGTACTAATATTGTAGGAATTTTTTATGAATGTGAAAATGATGTTCAATTACAACATACTATATTTGCAATGAAAACAAGTGGTTACATTATTATAGGAAATTCCCATTATTTATTTAGTTGCTTGTGTTTTTGATCCGTTTGCAAATTTGATGGCTTAATTGATTTTTTTGCGTGTGTATTATCAATGTCTACATTGTGATGAGATAAATGTTACAACTTTAGTATGTAATGTTAAAAACGTAGTAATAGAATTATATAATGAATTTTATACTAAATATAATTTAGATGATCTTTGGATCTTCTCAATCTATGGAGATACAAAATGACGTACAGGTAAAATTAGTAGAGGGTACCAACTTTTATTACATAGACAAAAAAAAAAAACAAAAGGGAGTAATAGGAAATATTTCTGAATTAGAGAGTTATTTAAGCATTTCATTTGAGATTACTGAATGTGGTACAGATTTTTTAATTTTGGATTGGTGGAAGGGGCACGCAAGCCGATACCCAATCCTTTCTCTTATTGCAAAACAGATTTTTTTTTCAACCCCTTGTTCCACGATTTGCGGTCGAACAAGCATTTAGTGCCGGAGGTAATATTTTGGATGAACATCGTTCAAGATTAGATCCAGAATCGGTGCAGATGCAAGCTTGTGTTGCTGATTGGACGAAGGCTCAATACCGCAACAAGAGATAGATCGCAATACATGAATCCGAATTCTTTAACGATGGAGATACTACCGCCACTCCAGATTTGGAACGGGTAGTGACGATTGAGGGTAAAAAAGAACTATTGAGTTGGCAAATATTTCGGGAACCCTTGTTTCTCATATCGGGTACGCCCACATGAGCTTAGGGGAAACCCAAATATAATCCGACGACATGTGACCCTCGATCCCCGCAAAGGTGCACGGAATGTTTAGGTTTTGAGATCATTTTAGGGCATATATATTGTGCTCCTTTTTTTTATAGATCGTTGTTGTTGTAACGAATTGTAATGTGCTTAATGATAATTTATTAAGTTCAAGTCATGTCTTTTTATCCCCAAATTTAATTACAATTTATATTTAATTGTTTTTCTTTTTGTTTTTTTTTTTCCTTTCTCTGTTTTTTTTCTTTTTTTTTTTTTTTTTTTTGTTGTCTTCCTCCGGGCTACCGGGCGCTTTCCATGAGAAGGGCCGGCGGAGATGCCGATGGTGACGTTGAGATGGAACAGTATGTTGAGCCCCCCTCGGATCCTCGTCGGCGCGATCTCGATAGATACAACGGAATTGCCTATTAAACATTATCGAATGCACATGTTTTGTAAGTACGAGAAATCAAGAAATGAATTGGAAAACCTTATTTCTTTTTTTTTTTTTACCAGCTTCCATTTTACTCGAAATAATCGAAAATCTCAGGTATATGCACAACAATTTGGTTTTCTCTATATCATCCCCGTTCTAATGAAGGATTCTTGTAGTTCAGGAAGATCCAGCTATGGGAGAGCGTAAATAGAGAGCTCTGTGACTATGTCTGAAGTTGTCACTGATCTTATAAGTCAAGATGATGTTGGTGACCATCGAGCAATATAATTTTTGAGAAAAAATTATCCTGCTTACTAGGGGGAGCAAGATGGACCGCCCAAACTGAGACCGAACTAGACCGACCGGTTTGGTCCGATTCTTGGGAATATCGGTCCGGTTTCCGGTTCCTAAAAGTGGAACCGATTTTTGGGCAGTCTGGTTCCCGGTTCTAGGGTGGAAACCGGACCGGATCAGACCGATAAATATATATTTTTCTAATTTTTTCATATATGTTTATTTACTTTTTAAATATATATTTAAATAACAAAAGAGGTATTTGATAGTTCATTTTTATTCGGTTTCAATGGGATCAATCCAAAAATGCTTTCATATATTGGTCCCGAAAATGCTTCCCGATTCCCTCTTACATTTACCAATTGGTCCCATTGGAACTGGATCGGACCGACGGTTTGGTCCGGTCCACGGTCTCAAGATTAGCCGGTCCGGTCCCCGATCCTAGAAAGTGAGAACCGGTTCTCCCGTTCCGATTCCCAGTTCTTGGGTTGGACCGGACCGGATCAGAAACCGCTTACCCCTACTGCTTACTGACTTGCTAATCATGAAATCGATAAGTGTTTTGACAATAGGTTCGTTTCACTACCTCCTGGAGGGTTATTTCCTAGTTTTGTTAGGTGATAAAATAGGGAATAGCAAATTCTCGACAATAATTTTCGTATCCAGCTTTTTTTTTTTTACCAAAAGAAATAAAATAGCAGCTATGTTAAGTATGGTCTTTGATGTCCATGTTCAAACCCCCAAAATCACATAACGTGGTCTAGTCAGAACTCACCATATCGTTTTTTCGCTCGATTAAATAATTCATATCTATTTTCGACTCACATGGCTTACTAGGTCAAACAATTATTTCTTGGAACTAGGAATGAGAGATTCTTTCGCAGGCAGTTGAATTTAATTTGGAAATTCAAGTCAAGTGAAAAAAGAGGATAAGATAAATTTTAAAAAAAAAAAAAAAAAAGGCACGAAACATTGGATTGGACTTGAAAGATGGAACAAAAGCCAACGGACTTTTCACAAGGCGAAAATGATGCATACAAGCATATTATATTAAATGGGATGTTGTCGGCATTGGCCGAACGACTCCAAGATAGTCAATGTCGAATATGATGTTCTTTGGACCATCGACCAGAAAAAGATATATAAATGTGATGTCGCAATCATAATAAGGACGAACTGCCAATTCACAGAATATATATCTCTATCTTTTTTAAATTATTTGGCCGATCGAGTTTAAAGAACTATTAATCGGGTTTACAATATCTGCTAAAATATTTAGATTTCAAGCCACGCTTCACGGGTTCGAGTATTTCTAGACAGCGTATTGATTTTCCTTCCTACACAACTTCAAGTTTGAACTCGGGCCGAGTCTAGCCTATGTGGATGGAAGTATCCGAATTTTTAGAAAAGCCAGTACCGATCCGACAGAATCTCTTTGTTTCTATAATGGAAGGGAAAATAATAGACGACCAATACTTTGAGGAAGGAGGATGCTTAATTGAGAAATAAGCAATTGATCGGACAACCAACAAGAAGCCGGTAACGAAACCTCGTTAGTTTTCAATATATAAAACTTCATATTATTTTAGAAAAAAAACCACTTTTTTAAGAGAGAAATTAAGAAAAAGAAATGAGAGAATTGATGTACTTCATGTCATCATGACCCAAAAATTAGGTCGAGTTTAAACTTTAGGCTTATCAAGAGGAGAACAATTTCACATGATTGAATGTGCTAGCGCATGTTTTTCTATTTTTTCTCGTTTCTATTGGCACTCCTATAGAAAAAACAAAAGGCCTCTTTTTCTTACCAGATGGTCAAATACCACCTTATGTTCTTCCTTAGTTAGCAGACAAACAGTCCTTATGAACAAATCGTCCTTTGCTCGACGAGAATCCAATCGCTACAACTGAAGCGTCGCGAAATGACACCCTTTCCGGACCACATTTCAATCCACAATCGCACGCTAAATTTCATGAAAACGATCTTTTTGTGCGCGAGCATGCATATGTTTGGAAGGATTACCTGGTTGGTGAAGCCAACGCCGCAGCCAAGCAAGGTCCGTCCGACAATGAGCATGGCCAGGTCCTGGGCGGCGACGTTGAACACCACCCCGAGGATGAAGAAGACCCCAGCGATGAGCATGGTGAGCCTCCGCCCAAGCCGCCTCGTCGTGTAGGACGCGAAGAAGGTTGCGGTCAGGCCAGCGAGGTACAGTGATGACATGAACAGCCGGAGCCCCTGGTTGTCGTACTTGCAGTAGTTGCTGTCGAGCCCCGGCTCCAGGGTCCTCCGGTACACCCCCGGGAAGAATTTCTTCAGGAAATGGGGCATCGATGTGACTCCTCCTGTGTACATAAGCAGATAAATTTTCATTGCAAATAACCTTAGCATTATAGAAGGTAACAAGTTGCACATCACGGGATAAAAAGTGTCACTAGATACGTTCACATCAATATGATCGGAGAAATCATAATTTTCACCGGTCAAAAAGACGGATTATTCACTAATTTTATCGCTTAAAATTGAAGTGAAAAAGGGTTAATTGGCGATGAGAAAATTAAAAATTAAGGAAATTAATCTTGCTTTCTCACACACCAAGTAAACCTAATCTAAATGGTGACTATATGATTATTCTAAATTGTTCCATACATACCACGAAAATAGCATTAACATCATCCACTGGTGAGTGCATCCAGTGGTTGGAAGGGACCGGCTACCAGTATCCTCCACCACAACATACCTGACCAAATGAACTCTCTCTGTTGCTCTCAAACTCGTGAAGTTTTCGTGTCAATTACTTCGTTTCGAACGCTCTCTCTCTCTCTCTCTCTCTCTCTCTCTCTCTCTCTCTCTCTCTCTCTCTCTCTCTCTCTCTCTCTCTCTCTCTCTCGGATATCGGCAGAGTCGAGAGATGGAACCGGGCCGCCCGCACAAGACCGGCATCACGAGATGAACAATCGCAGCGCGTGAACGTGAACTTCTCTACGCGCACGGAGGCTGTTGTTTGACTATCCCATGAACGAATGGACAAGTGAATGGGGTTTTACCCGAGACGCCCATGTCGTAGCCAAACATGAGGCCACCGGTCGCGGCCATTATGCAGGAGATGATGACGATGGGCGTTATCTTCGCCTCGAACTGGCTCGCCCCTGGCGCCGCCACCGCAAAGCCTCCCCACGCCATCTCGTACTCTGGCTGTCGCTGAGCTAACTCTTGTGTGAATAACAAGTAATGATCCAACTCAATGAGCTCTTGTACTTTAAAGAAGAGGAGGAGGAGGAGGAGAGGTTGAGGACTTATGTTCAGTGCACCTCCATAATGGAGCCAGGGAGATATTATATATATGGCCCTCGAGACTTAAACAGCAATTATTAAATGGAGTGCATTTTTGGAAAACACCTGTTACAAAATATCCGATTTTGGAGGACATCGTCCAAATATAATTACATGCAATTATTGGTTTGGTCCATGATGCTCAAGTACAATTAATTCTTTCTCCATGTGTATGTAATTTCATGTCAAAACAAAAAAGGATTGGCTCGTCTTGCCCTCTTCTCATCGTAATTCAATCAAAACTTGTCGTACTACCTTAACATGTCGGACAAATTCTTTGATTCTTGAATTTCGATGGAATTAGTGTGGCTCCCCTTCGTCGTTTCGTTGGTCGAGTTTTGCGTATTCTTGATTTAATTACGTACAACAAATTATCAATTGGGAGATAGCTTTTCAAATTTCCACCAATTTCGCGGGTACTGTTCACATCAGAATGCTCTCGTTGGGGATTCTTGCGGGTACTGTTTACCCGTCGGACTTTTGTTGATTCCGGCCATCTCCGGCGGGCGTTGGAGCTGGTAATCGGTGACAAGGGACGTTGAACCCTCCTCTCCCTCCTCTCCATTGGAATCTTCCTATCCCGAAGTGCTTAAGGCGAATCAACTGACCTGATCGTCCCCACTTTCGTCTCCTGTAGCCCTCGTCGAGTTTATTGACCTAATCGTCTCTGGTGGCTTCCGACTGGCTTCGGGGTTGATCCTCGGTTACAAGGTCTGCTGAACTACCTCCTCCTTCCGGATTCTGGTTTTTGAAGGTGCATCTATTTTGGTGGCCTTATCTTGCGTCCCCTGTTTCTGGTCTCAAGGAGATGGTGGTTGACTGGTAGGTGCTTGTCATATTGTCTGCATGGCAGAGACTGTAGGTGCCAATCTGTCTGCCCCTCCCCCTGTGTTAGAAACTGAACCCTCTGCTGTTGAGGTCACCCACCAAGCTGCTCCTGAGCCTCTTGCGAAAAAACCACTTATAGAATCCTCTAAGAATGCTGATCATAGGGGAAAATTGGTAGCTTTCTCTAGCAAAAGCCCCCCCCCCCCGGGGCAATAGATATGTCCCTAAAAGGAATCTTAGGCGTAGTCACAGCAGGGGCCGTTCTCATAGCCGACACTCCTCCAGTAGACACGCCCATGTAGCTGACCCTCCTTGTGGTTCTGACCTCAGAACTCCTGCTCCGAGCCAAGCAAACAAGGAGAGACCAGACTCTAATAGCCAACATACTCCTGCTCAAGCTTCTAGAACTTGGGCGAATGTGGCCAAGGCCTTAACTAAAGGCTATAACCTAACCTTTGTCCCTCCCCTGGTTGAGAATGGTGAGATCATTGTTGATATAACTCCGGAGGTTGCTGCTGAAGAGAACCCACGGTGGCTGGAATGCCTAGTTGGACACTACAGAGGGAAGAAAGTCCTTTTCAAGTTGACTGAAGAGGCCATCAAAAAAGCATGGGGCGACCAAGTTGTGGATGTTAAATTGCATGAGAATGGCTTCTATTTTTTCCGAGTCCCTAATGTTGATTTTCGCAAGAGGATCTTAGATATGGGCCCTATTTCCATATTCAGTTGCACACTTGTCCTTCAGCAATGGCACCGAAATTGACACTCAAGAAGGGCAAACTGGACTCTATCCCGGCCTGGGTCAAACTCAAGGACATTCCCTTTTCTCTGTGGTCTCCGACAGGCATTGGATCCATCGGAAAACCCCTTTATGTGGACTCGCAAACTGAACAAATGACCAGAATATCCTATGCCCGAGTTTGCATAGAGATTAAAGCCACTCAGCCTAGAATGGAGTTTGTCAAGTTCAGATGGGATGGGGAGATTAACTCGATAAATGTTGAATATGAGTGGAAACCGCTCTTATGCTCTTCATGAATTTTCGCCATAAACCGGGAACTAAGGGCTTTGATTGTGCCCTCCGCATCCAAACTCCTCCCCCGCCTCGCCTACAAGCAAAGCAGATGAGTGGACGCTGGTCAGCAGGAAAAATGGCAAAGCTCATACTGTTTTGCACTCAGATCAACAGCAACACACCTCGACGCATAACCTGAGTAGTAACATGGGCACAGAGGTCCCGTCCATCCCTTTAGTCAGGTCAGCTGCTTCTTTGCCGACTGCAATAGAGTTGGTGGCTGAACAAGATTCAGGCAGAACTGACCTGATCAGCCCCAAGAACCCTGGAACAAGACTGAGCACCCCTCCTTCTCGAGGTCCAGCAAGCAGTTTGGCCCAACAAACGATAGAAGTTCCGTGCTCAGCAGGGCCCGATATATCCAAAAATGCTCCTGTCTTTCCCTTGGATACGAACTCAAGGGGGGTGGCTCCTCTAGCGCCTAGACTGCAACCCGGCCATGATCAGGACACGCTAACGGTTCTTTTGAGTTTCCCGGAAGTGCATAATGCTGAGACACTCCCCTTGACAACCTCCGATCCTCAAGGATGTCTTCAACAGCAAATAGAGGGCTTTCAGACTAATTCTCACACGTCCTCTGCAGCTTCTTCTAGTGCACGCGATGGGGGGGAAAGTAGTGACTCCGAAGAGCAAATCATAGGTGAACATACAGTTATTTCCCCTCCGACTACACGTTCGCGAGCATTAGCTTCTTATACTGTCAAAGAACCCGCCAAGACCTCCTTGGGGCCTGTTCCTAGTTTGAGTTTCCCCGAAACGACCACTGGACCATCCTCCTCGATGAAGAATAAGAAGAGGAGATCCGGGAGAGCTCGGAGATAACATCTCCTTTTCCATAAATGTTTTTTGGTATTTGGAATATAAGGGGACTAGTACATCCCCTAAGGCAAGCGGAAATTCGTACCTTCATCAGGGTCAATCGTCTCTCTTGTATCGGTATCATTGAAACTAAAGCTAAATATTCGCTTTTTGTTGGGATCTCGCAAGGCTTATGTAGCAATTGGCGTTGGATTTCTAATTACGACTCTTCTCCCCTGGGTAGGATTTGGTTTGGCTGGAACCCTGATGAGTTGAAAACTAGTCTTCTCTCCTCTTCTGACCAACTAATCCATATTCAACTCAGGCTCCTTCTTTTGAATAAACATTGCCTTTTTTCAATTGTGTGTGGTGAGCACTCTTTTGTGAAACAGCGACCGTTATGGGCGAACCTTGTATCCCTCTCTTCTTCCGACTTACCTTGGATCGTTGCGGGGGACTTTAACACAATCAAAGACCCATATGATAGAGTGGGCAGCACTACTCCCTGGATCCCGGCCTTTGATGATTTTGGGGAGTGTCTAAATCAGGCGGAGTTGGAAGATCTTCGTTATGTTGGGTGTAGATACACCTGGACCCATTCATCTGGAGAAAATTGGAAGCTCCGCAAGATTGACCGAGTTCTTGTTAACGACATATGGATGCAATAGTTTTCATTCTCGGAAGCTAGTTTTCTTCCTCCTGGGATTTCAGATCATTCTCCCATGGTGGTAAAACTTCTATCACCACCTAATTCCAAGAAGCCGTTTAAGTTTTTCAACTTCTGGTCTTCCCACCCCATCTTCTTGGATCTTGTGAAGCAAGCTTGGGATACTCACATATCCGGTACACCTATGTATATCACTTGCTGCAAACTGCGATTACTTAAACGGAAGCTGAAACAACTTAACAAGTGTTCCTTCTCTGACATCTTTGTAAGAACCGACCAGCTTAGAACAGAGCTGTATACTATTCAAGCTGCCCTTGACCTACAACCTTTTGATCAGAGTTTCCAAGACAGAGAAGTGGAGCTCTCACGATCCTTTTCCACTATGAGAATGCAGGAGGAATCCTTTTACAGGCAAAAGTCCCGTGTTCGTTGGCTTAAGGAAGGAGATCTAAACACGCAGTACTTTCACCATTTTGTTTCCAAAAGGCATGTAACTAACCGACTCCTTTTGGTTTCAACAGAAGATGGATCCTTAGTTACGGATCCTCAGGCGGTAAGGGTCCATATTGTCAACCACTTCTAGAAGCTGCTTAACGGAGATCCTGCTTCTATTAGGCCCTCTGTTAGCAAGTTGAGTGCTTTCCTTGGGCGGACGCTTGATGAAGATCAGAGGAACATTCTATCACTTCCGGTCTCAGATGAGGAAATTCGGTCCACTCTTTTCTCCCTAGGCAAGGGTAAAGCTCCTAGACCGGATGGGTACAATATGGAATTCTTTAAGTCTAGCTGGGAAATCATTGGACCCTCCACACTTGTGGCGGTAAGGGATTTCTTTGAATCAGGCTGTATGCTTAGAGAGATAAACAACACCATTCTGACTCTAGTTCCAAAAGTCCCAAATGCTTCAGCTATGTCGGAATTCCGTCCTATTGTGTGTTGTAATACTCTATACAAGTGTATCTCCAAGATATTGGCTAGGAGGTTGGTGCGTGTCCTTCCAGCACTTATTGGCCCTAGCCAAACGGCGTTTGTTAAAGGACGAAGGATTAGTGACAATATCTTGATAGCCCAAGAGCTATTTGCGGATTTCCACTACCGGCCATACCTTCCTAAGTGTGCTATTAAAGTGGATTTCCAGAAAGCATATGACACTGTGGATTGGAACTTCTTAGAAAAAGCTCTAATAGCATTCAACTTTCCTGCTTCCTTTATCAAGCTGGTGATGGCTTGTGTTTCAACAGCAAAATTTTCGGTCTCTATTAATGGGGAATTGCATGGCTATTTTGGGAGCTCTAGGGGCATTCGCCAAGGAGACCCTCTTTTTCGCTTTTTACCTCTTTATTTTGGTTATGGACATCTTTTCGGGCATTCTAAAAGCTAAAACTGATATGCCCCACTTCCACTGGTTCCGCGATGCAAGAAGATCCGACTTTCACACCTCTTCTTTGCGGACGATGTACTGCTTTTCTCAGAAGGCCACCTGAGGTCAGTTGAAATAGTAAAGGATTCTCTCCTCTTGTTCTCTGATTGGTCTGGCTTAAAGCCGAACAAGACGAAAAGCAACATTTTCATATCGGGAGGGACCCAGACGCTACATGACCAGCTTATCCAATGCCTTGGGTTCCAGAGGGGTACGTTGCCATTTCGGTATTTAGGAGTACCTATTATCTCAACTAGACTGCGTAAGGTGGACTGTAAAGCTTTAATTGATTCTATCACTGCTCGTGCTCGCTCCTGGTCCCAACGCTTTCTTTCCTTTGCGGGTCGCCTACAGCTTATAAAGTCGGTTTTACATTCCATTCAAGTATACTGGGCCACTATTTTTTCTCTACCCAAATCAGTATTGCATACTATTGAGGCCATTCTACGTCAGTTCCTTTGGAAAGGTCCTGACCTTGGAGGTGGTGGAGCTAAAGTAGCGTGGAATGCTGTTTGCTTACCCAAAGAGGAAGGCGGTCTAGGCATCCGGAGACTTGTCGAATACAATAATGCTATGCTTCTAAAGCACATTTGGATTCTCTTTACTGACAAAGAGTCGTTGTGGTGTAAATGGGTGCATTCTATTTTCTTAAAGAAGACAAATTTCTGGGTTGTGTCCAAACCTACTTTTTGTTCCTGGACATGGAAGAAAATCCTTGATATGCGTGCTTTTGCTCATACTATGTTTCGATGGAACATTGGAAATGGACGTTCTGTGTCCTTCTGGTTTGACTCGTGGCACAATAGGGGCCGCTTTTACCTACACTTTTCTAATGTTGAGATTTACTAGTCGCAAGATTCCTCGGGAGGCCACAAGACGATCCTTCTTTGAAGGTTCTTGGCAACCATCTAATACACCGCCACTATCATGAACTGGTTGGATAGCCCTTCGCGTTTTTTGGATAGTACGATGGACCACTTTGTATGGACACCTCATCCATCTAAAACTTTCTCTGTTAGTCGTGCTTGGAATCATATGCGAAGAAAATGGCATCATACCCCGTGGCATTCCTTCATTTGGGACTGACACATAGTTCCACGGCATCCATTTCTCCTATGGTTAATTTCTTTTAACCGGCTACCTACTCAGATATTCCTACTACAGCATCACAGGATTGAAGATGCCATGTGCGCTTTTTGTGGGTCTACTCCAGACTCGATCAACCATCTTTATTTTGAATGTGCCTCTACCAAAGAGGTGGCTTCTCTTTGGGCGACAAAATGCAACCTACCTTGGCGTGAATCGTCCCACGGCAAGAACACATTTTATGGGCGATGCAAGTATGCGGCGGTTCCTCTTTTGCGCACCGCATATCTAGGTTTTCCTTTGGGGAGTTATGTCACATTATTTGGACCGAAAGGAACAATGCGATCTTTAGGAACAAGAGCGTCTCTACCCCATGCATGCGTAAGCATCTCATCAAAGCGGTCAAGGACAAGGCCTTCTCTATGGGGAGAGTTGAGGACACATATAGGAATCGCATCCTACAAAGAAAGTGGGACCTTCCGCTTCCATCTTTGGTTAGTGCTCCCACATGTTCCGGTGTTCCTTCAGCGGATATTCGGAGATTGGGCGACGCCCCTCCTACCTGCAACTACTTCGGTTTTAGTAGTCTTTTCTTTCTCTTTTCCATGTTCTTAGCCGACTCTCAGCTTGTTGTATAGCTCCTGCCGAACCCTCTTGACCCTGTCCAGACATTTTATGTCCTAATATGGTCATGCCTTGGTTTGGGCTTAGGTTGTACTTGGTGTTTTGAAAAGTTATACATATTCTTACCTTATCAAAAAAAAAAAAAACAAATTATCAATTGGGTGTGCGGTACTGCAGATGCATCTAGAATATGGTGAGCCCTCGACTCGATGACTTACATGGGACACACAAAATTCGATGGTCCAAGTGTATTTTAACGTAGGAATACACCCGAGCGTGTGCAAAATGCTTTGAATTAGGATCAACTGTAAAGGTTAATGAGCTGAATGTAACCGATTCATGGAATTTACAAGATATTCATTGGCCTATAGATAGTTGTGGGGAAAAATGATGAAAAAGTCATAAATCATTTACATTTGTGCTAATTTAGTCCTAAATATTTTGTTTTTGTGTCAATTTAGTCCTTCCGGCTAATTTTGGCCGGATTTTGTTGACGTGAATGTCAGTCGGCCTACGTGGCGCCGCCGACGCTAACATGGACGGTTTTTAATAAAATTTTAACCTATTATTGTTTTTTAATTTTTTTTTCTTATTTTTTTTCTTGTTTCCTTCTTTTCTTTTTCTTTCTTCTTTCTTCAACCTTTTTCCGGTGATCGGCCACCCCAACCACGGCAGGATTGGCTAGCCTCGCCTGGGCGAGGGCTTTGGCAAGGCCCGATGAGGTCAGCCTAGTGCAGGCCAGATCTGGCGAGACTAGCCCCTGCCTAGGCTACGACGACCTCGCAGGAGGCCGACCCTTGCCTAGGCGAGGCCGAGCCCCAACGAAGGCTCCCCTCGCCAGATCTGGTGGGGCCGGCCCTCGCCTAGGCCACAATGGCCTTGTCGGGCATTACCCTGCCATGGCATGGGCGAGGGTTGGCCTCACCAGATCTAGCAATGGGAGCCCTCGCAGGGGCTTGCCCTTGCCTTGCCGAGGCTCACCTAGGCTGTGTTGGGCATCACCTAGCTAGGCGAGGCCGACCCTCGCCTCGGCGAGGGTAGCCAGCCCCGCCATGGCCAATGGCTGGCCATCGTCAGTGGCTAGTGGCCAATCACCGGCCATGGGAGGAAGAAAGCCTAAAAAGAAAAGAAAAAATAATCAGAACAATAATTAAAAAATCAATAAAATATTAAAATTTTATTAAAAATTATCCACATTATCACCGGCAGCCGACATGGCAGTGCTGGCGTCCATGTCGGTAAAATCAAGTCAAAATTAGCCAGAATAACGAAATTGACATTATGTTAGAAGATTTAGGACTGAATTGACACAAAAAAATATTTATGACTAAATTTATACTAATAAAATAGGTTAGAGACTTTTTGACATTTTTCCCTATAGTTTTGCCTTTGCATTTGTACCCCTAGATTAGCAAACACCATCAGGGAATGTCTTTTAATTAATGAAAGGGAAGAAAGATCACTATTCACGGCTTTCCAAAAGTGATGCTGCCTTATCCTCATTACAAAGTCAAGTAAAACCCTAGACTCATCATTCTCTTTCCTTTCTCCGTTTTTCTTTGAACATCCGACCACTCAGATTCCAAGCGAAAACGTCACACGTGTAGAATGCCCTTTCGATCAAAGCAATGGTCTCATGGAATTCCTTGTACTTGGTCACTTTCTATGCCAATGGGAACTACATGGGATTTGAATTCGGCGAAGAACGAGATAACGGTCTGCGTCAGCTGCAAGATTTGAGTGGTGCCACGTTACAATCAAATTTTGAGCATGGAAATTCGTTTGGGATTTATATTGAGGTCAAATTGGGTGGGAGCAAAGATTATCTAAATTGGAAAGGCGTCTTGAGAATGTACGAGGTCGGTCATCAGATTTGGTAGACGATTCGTGATGGTGAGAAGGTTGAATGTTGTAGCATTGTGATTTGGTGCATATATTAGATTTGGTTTGACTTAGCTACAACGCTAGCTTGATTTCCAAAACAGTATTGGGTGTGTATCGACGTGGAAGATCATTTGGGTACGTTTTGACGCAGTAGAACCGAAGAAAACGCAAATAGTCCAATTCGCAAATGCAGAAAAATTCGCTTTTAGTCAAAATTTTGGAGAAATTCTTCTCTCAAAGCATTTGTTCCGAATTAATATTTATGAAAGGTTTATCCAAAAAGAACAAATAATACTCTAGGCAACCCGCAATCAACCCTAAGCAACAAAGAAACTCGGAAAATAATTAATGGGTGAAAACAATGAGGAAAATAGACCTACAAAATGCAGGGTTGGCTTCAAACCCTTGAAAATGATGAATTTCGAGGCTTGAAACAACAATATATAAGTTGTCTTGTTTTGGCAAAGCATAGAGCTCGGAACGAACTTTCCATATTGATATTATGGCCCTTCGGGATCAAAAGTTGTGGCCTATCTACTAGACATTGCGCAAATTCTTGGTCCGGGCCCTCCTTTTGATTTTCTACTTATCCAAACACTCTAGGAAGTCTAGCAATAGCATCCACATCACTTTTTTTTTTTTTTTATGAGAGATAAACTTACCTCAAATTTATGTAAACCCGTCCCTAAAACAACATACGAAGGTTATAAACTCGTAAGTTAAGATAAGATGTCTAGATGCTCTCACATTGTCCAGTGAAAATGGCCCACTACACCTTTCTTTTAATATAGAGTCCATGTACACCTCACATTCACAAAAGTGGCACTTCCATGTAAGTTATGTTAGTCATTATGTGACATACAATATCATCTTTGGAGAGTTCATAAGTTTAACTAGTTATAACATTTGATATACATTTTTACAAATCCCTATTTTAATTTTCTTTTCTTTTTTAAATGAACTTCAATTGGAGATAGCTCAATATCGCATAAGAATGGACTTACATCTATATTTTCAGAATGAGGAAATATCTAACTAATCTCTTTTTTTATATCGATCTTTTCCATTTCGATTGTTAAATTAGAAAATGCCAATCATATGTGAACTCCGTATCTTTCACGATTGTAATTTGAGGTTATTTAAAATTGGAAAACATTCCAATTCGAAAAAGAAAAAGCATATCACCACAAATTTCGAAAAGTTGGAGGATGAGAGGTGTGAAGCGGCGTCATGTCACGGCGGCTTTGGAGTTTAGATCGTGACATTATTATCGTAATTATAACTCAAAGAACGGGGGAAATTAGATAAACTGATTGCGCCACCCAAAAAGCAAAAGAGAAATGATTAACAATAATGATTACAAAAGACATAATAATGCAAAAGAGACGAGAGATTGACGGGTAGGGAAAAGGAATTTTGGGGGAAATAGTATGCAACCTCACGACACGACTTAGGGCTCTTCAATGGTAGAGAAAATCATTGGAAAGATAGAGAATAAGATTCCGACAGGGAAATGGTGCAAGATTCCATAACAAACGTGTGAATTACTAATAGATTTGCATGATGCTCCCGTTAGTGGTTCCTTGAACTTTTTTTTTTATTTGGCGGATTGCAAAATTTGGATGTCATTGACGCTTACTCTTTGTTGAGCTTGCATATGGATAATGTGCTCGATTTTTTATTCATCAGTTATAGTCTTTTAAGGAACGGGGGAAAACACGATCCCCCATTAATTATAGCTGAAAGTTGAGTGAGCGGTTAGGTAGTCCTTTATAGGCAGTTAAAACTTGTGAAAGTCTTGAACGATAATAAGTTTGATTGTGGAAGAAGAGATGTTGTTGCCAAACACTATACCTACCTCTTATCGCGACACTGTTCACCATTTGATTTAGGCCATGTGACGATCCAGCACCCGCTCCTCCTCCGTTCTTCTCGGGGCGCGCGCTCTCTCTCTCTCTCTCTCTCTCTCTCTCTCTCTCTCCTCTTTTCTCCCTCTGTCTTGGGTACGCGAAAACAGCTGCTCCTCTCTTTCTTTTGTTTGCTTTTTGACTTTTCTTTCTCTTTTTTTTCATCCCAGAGATGTTCCTGTTCATACGACCGATAGTCGTCACCGAGACACCAACAAGGCTAGTCGAGCGCGGGAAGGAACAATGTGCCGAAGAAAGACTCTCGAAACATCAGGGGTGTGAAAAGAGTCGACGGCGAATTCGAGCAGATCAAAGTGGCCTGTGAAGTGGCCCGGCAAGTCAAAGAACCCGTCCAGGAAGCTCCTATGGAGACCGACCTTGCCTTTCCTATTAATCGGGATCTCATTGCGAGTGTTCCAGAAGCAGTTCACCGGGATCAACGCCTTGATGTTTTACGCTTTGGTCCTCTTCCAGACAGTCGGGTTCAAGAACAAAGCATCATCGTCGTCCTCTTTGATCACGGGGATTCTGAACGTGTCGAGTACATCGGTGTCGATCTACGCTGTCAATAGAGTGGGAAGGAGAAAGCTGCTGCTCCAAGCCTGCATCCAAATGTTCATCAGTCGGGTCTGTCTCTCTCTTACTCTGCGCCGAACTTTTCGTCTTGCTGTATCTTGATTTGGTGATGAGCAAGTCTGGGTGATTTAGGCTGCTATTGGAGCAATTCTATTAGCCTATTTGAAAGCCGCAAACTCACTAGACAAAAGAGAGGCTGCGATCCTGGTCGTGCTTGTGTGCTCGTTCGTCGGGCATTCGCATGGCCTTGGGGCCCGCTCAGTTGGCTGATACCGAGCGAGACATTCCCCATTGAGACAAGGACTGCCGGGTTCACATTCGCGGTCAGCTCCAACATGCTGTTCGCGTTCCTCATAGCCCGAGCCTTCCTCTCGATGCTGTGCGACATGTGCTCCTACATTTTCTTCTTCACGGGCTGGATCTTCCTGATGGGGCTGTTCGTGCTGTTCCTGCTGTCCGAGACAAAAGAACAACGTGCCAATGGATGCGATGGTCGACAAGGTGTGGAAGCAGCACCCAGTGTTTGGAAGAAATTCATGGATTGAAGATCATGAAAGATTGAATCTTTGTAACGTCAATCAGCAAGGACATGTATTTATGTTGCGGACATGTCACTTTTGCTAGTGAAATAAAACACTTGCGACATCATCAGGAAGCGACGTAAAAAGTACTCGGGTTGGATTTTCTTTTCAAGCAATCGTGATTAAAGGATCGATTTCACAATCGACATCTTGTTCGGACATGACATAGAGTCCGCTAATCAGTACAATAAACATAGTCACCCTGAAAATGTTTCGTACTAGCATATGTAATCATAACTCTATCTCGGTGGATACTGAAAATTGACAACGGCTAAGCCAACTTAAGAGTCCACAACTGTGTCCATTCTTGGAGGTGCCCTTACCATTCGCCACTGGAATTCCGTCGTCCATGAAACGTTTCCAGAGCCAATGCTGCATCCACACTTTCTCGGTCATCTCCTCGATAGGGACATTCTTCGTCTCCGGTAGAAGAAACAGGACGAACAGCGACATGACCAAGACCCACCCGGAGAAGAAGAGGAAGATGCCGTACTTGAAGTGGCACAGCATTGAGAGGAAAGCCTGCGCTATCACGAAGGTGAAGAGCAGGTTCACGCAGACTGTCACACTCTGCCCTGCCGAGCGCGTCTCCAGGGGGAACGTCTCACTCGGGATCAGCCACCCGAGGGGGCCCCACGACCACGCGAAGGCCGAGATGAACGTGCAGACCAGGACGACCACGAAGATTGCAAACCCGTGACTGAGATTCTCCGAGTGGTCCTTGACTTTGATCCCGAGTATAATGGCGATCGCGGTCTGGGACAAGAACATTTGCACACCGGCCTCCAGCAAGAGCATCCGGCGACCGACCTTGTCGACCGAGTAAATGGACACACAAGTGGATAGGACATTGACAGCCCCGATTATAACAGCCGAGTAGAGCGATGCGTCGCCCCCGAATCCCACCGTGTTGAAGAGGACCGGCGCATAGAACATGATGGCGTTGATGCCGGTGCATTGTTGGAAAATCTGTTGCAATGAAAGAAAAGTGTTCTGATAAGAATTTGAGAACATCTATCATCACTGGAAGATTTCCCTTTGACAAGATCATGATCTTGAGATCAAAAGGTAACATCAATTTGAAAACTTAATCTTATGTCTGTACTTTGTACCCATACTTAATTGAGTCAATTCAATGTAGGGCATGAGACTAAGTACCTGCAAGGACATGGCAATGACTAGCTGAGGCCTGTTCCTCCTCTTGAGGAGGTTCCGGAACGGGTGCTTCACTTCTTTGGCAATGCGGCTTGCCTCGACGAGCTCCAAGTACTCGGGCTCGATGTTGTCGGTCCCTCGTATCTTTCGGAGGACAGCTTTGCCTTCTTCTTGGCGGCCGCGCTCAATGAGACTGTTGGGAGTGTCGACTACCATGAGAGCCCCTACGGTTAGAAGAACGGCCGGAATGCCCGCTAGTCCCAGGGACAGCCTCCAACCCCATCCTCCTTTGATCCTATCAGACAGTTTTCGCAGTTATGTTAGGACAATCTAATCGATCAAATCGGTTTAATGGAACAACGAGAAGATCGATTGGATTTAGATATAAACTCGGAATGTCTTGTATCAAATCAAGAAGCAGAGAAGAACAAATTATCAGGAGTAAAAAAAACATGCATCAGAGTATTAAACTAAAACTTGTGTATCATGCTAGAGTTCAGTGTGATTAATTGATTATTGGCAAAATAGAGTAATCCGCAGCAAAACCTTCGGTAATTTGGTTCACATTTCACTCTTTTGTTCCTAAGAATCATCATCTATCAGTAAGACTTCATGAAAATTTATGAAGGAAATAATAATGGATACTAGTAGTAGCGACAACAATGACGAGGACAACATTGATGTTAACCATAATACTACTTCTGCCTTGAGGTGTTCTTGGCCATAGGCTTAATTATAATGAAAAAGACTACATTTAGATTCCATTTGTTTCACGAAAAATGATTAATTTGGAAAATATTTTCCTAAAAAATTTGTTTGTATCACTTACAGAAAAAAAATGAAACAAAAAATATTTTCATAGACATAAATTATCATTAGTAATGAATATATTTTTCATCAACCAATTACTTCAAGTGATTATTTTTAAATTTTTTTTCTAAATTATTCATTTTCTATGAAATAAATGCTCTCTTAAATGAGTGTAAGTTTATAATCAAATGCAAATCATCGAACCCACTAATGACATAGGCATAATTTATCAGGCCCTATACAAATTAAAAAGCCCATAAATGTCAATGGCCCAAAGCCTCCCTGGTCTCTAACCTCTCATCTTCATATTGGCACATATTGACTTAGGGCATGCTTGATAACTACAATAAGTGCTGAAAATTAATCTATTAATAAAAATGAGCAAGTTCGGCATTTGCAACTGGTTTTGACTTAAAAGATTTAACTAAATTCAAGAAATCAAGGATGGTTTTACTTAATTCATTTAAATAGAAAAGACATCCAGATCCAACATAGAATCTCCCTATTATATTGCTAAAAGCCTAAAACTTACCAATAATTTTCACAACTCCATATCCGGCAAGAAAGAATAATTATGAATCGATACTCGATATTTAACTTTCTCAAATGTTTTATTTTCATCTTCAGCACTTAAAATCACCGACGCCTACAATTCAACACTCAAATTTTTCTACACCCAATTTTCGGTTCTACCAAAGAAGATCCCATTTGTTGTTTTTTTCTCTTCTTCGCTTTAAATTATTATTATTTCTTTTGGTTGCTGGTGTGTCGACCCTCCTACTAATTTCTTCATCTCAGCAAAGACGACGTGTGCGGCGTACTTTTATTCACACTTAAAAAAGGGAGGGGATTATAAAACCCGATTATAAAAAAATTGGAGGGGCTTTCACGGAATCAACAGGTGTGACACAGAAGATCTTGAAAATTAAAAAAATGTACATATGAGAAAAATAATTTAATTAGGAATTATTGGAGTTTGACTTACTTGTTAGTGCCGTAGTTGACGAGATTTGCAAAGAGGATGCCGATGGTGACGTTGAGCTGGAACAGTATGTTGAGCCCTCCTCGGATCCTCGTCGGCGCGATCTCCGATAGGAACAACGGGACCGCCTATTAAACATTATCGAATGCACATGTTTTGTAAGTACGAGAAATCAAGAAATGAATTGGGAAATCTTTTTCTTTTTTTTTTTTTTTTACTAGCTTCCAGTTTACTCGAAATAATCGAAAATCTCGGGTATATGCACAACAATTTGGTTTTCTCTATATCATCCCCATCTAACGAAGGATTCTTGTAGTTCCGAAAGATCCAGCTATGGGAGAACCAGAAATATAGAGCTTTGTGATTACGTCTGAAGTTGTAACTGATCTTATAAGTCAAGAGTTTTTAATTGATGATGTTGGGGACCATCGAGCAATATAATTTTCGAGAAAAAATTATCCTGCTTACTGACTTGCTAATCTTGAAATCGATAAGCGTTTTGACAATAGGTTCGTTTCACTACTTCCTGGAGGGTTATTTCATGGTTTTGTTAGGTGATAAAATAGGGAATAGCAAATTCTCGACGATAATTTTCGTATCCAGCATCAACCATTTTTTTTTGTACCAAAAGAAATAAAATAGCAGCTATGCTAAGTATGGTCTTTGATGTCCATGTTCAAACCTCCAAAATCACATAACGTGGTCCAGTCAGAACTCACCAGATCGCTTTTTTGCTCGATTAAATAATTCATATCTATTTTCGACTCACATGGCTTAGTAGGTCAAACAATTATTTCTTGGAACTAGGGATGAGAGATTCTTTCGCAGGCAGTTGAATTTAATTTTGAATTTCAAGTCAAGTGAAAAAAGAGGATAAGATAAATTAAAAAAAAATTTAAAAAAGGCACGAAACATTGGATTGGACTTGAAAGATGGAACAAAAGCCAAAGGACTTTTCACAAGGCGAAAATGATGCATAAAAGCATATTATATTAAATGGGATGTTGTCGGCATTGCCCGAATGACTCCAAGAGAGTCGATGTCGAATATGATGTTCTTTGGACCATCGGCCAGAAAAAGATATATAAATGTGAGGTCGCAATCATAATAAGGACGAACTGCCAATTCACAGAATATATATCTCTATCTTTTTTAAATTATTTGGTCGATTGAGTTTAAAGAACTATTAATCAGGATTACGATATCTGCTAAAATATTTAGATTTCAAGCCGCGCCTCCTGGGTTCGAGTATTTCTAGACTGCGTAGTGATTTTCCTTACTACACAACTTCATGTTTGATCTCGGGCCAAGTCTAGCCTATGTGAAGGGAAGTATCTGAACTTTTAGAAAAGCAAGTAGCGGTCCAACAAAATCTCTCCGTATCTATAATGGAGCGGAAAAGAATAGATGACCAAGACTTCGAGGAAGGAGGACACTTAATTGAGAAATAAGCAATTTGATTGGATGACCGACAAGAAGCCGGTCATGAAACCTCGTTAGTTTTCAATAAATAAAACTTCATATCATGTTATAAAAAAAAAACCACTTTATTTCTGAGAGAAATTAAGAAAAGAAATGAGATAATTGATGTACTTCTTGTCATCATGGCCTAAAAATTAGGTCGAGTTTAAACTTTAGCTTTACGAAGAGGAGAACAATTTCACATGATTGATTGTGCTAGCGCAGGTTTTTCTTCTTTTTCTCGTTTCTATTGGCATTCCTATAGAAAAAACAAAAGCCCTTTTTTTCTTACCAGATGGTCAAATACCACCGAATGTTCTTCCTTAGTTAGAAGACAAACAGTCCTTATGAACAAATCGTCCATTGCTTGACGAGAATCCGATCGCTACAACTGAAGCTTCGCGTAACGACACCCTTTCCGGACCACATTTCAATCCACAATCGCACGCTAAATATCATGAAAACGATCTTTTTGTGCGCGAGCATGCATATGTTTGGAAGGATTACCTGGTTGGCGAAGCCAACGCCACAGCCGAGCAAGATCCGTCCAACGATGAGCATGGCGAGGTCCTGGGCGGCGACATTGAACACCACCCCGAGGATGAAGAAGACCCCGGCGATGAGCATGGTGAGCCTCCGCCCAAGCCGCCTCGTCGTGTAAGATGCGAAGAAGGTCGCGGTCAAGCCGGCGAGGTACAGCGACGACGTGAACAGCTGGAGCCCCTGGTTGTCGTACTTGCAGTAGTTGCTGTCGAGCCCCGGCTCCAGGGTCCTCCGGTACACCACCGGGAAGAATTTCTTCAGGAAATGGGGCATCGATGTGACTCCTCCTGTGTACATGAGCAGATAAATTTTCATTGCAAATAACCTTAGCAATATAGAGGGTAACAAGTTGTACATCACGGGATAAAAAGTGTCACTAGATACGTTTTCACCGCTCAAAAAGATGGATTATTAACTAATTTTATCGGTTAAAATTGAAGTGAAAAAGGGTTAACTGGTGATGAGAAAATTAAAAATTAAGGAAATCAATCTTGCTTTCTCACACACCAAGTAAACCTAATCTAAATAGTGACTATATGATTATTATAAATTGTTCCATACATACCACGAAAATAGCATTAACATCATCCAATGGTGAGTGCATCCAGTGGTTGGAAGGGACCGGCTATCCCCCACCACAACATACCTAACCTAATGAACTCTCTCTGCTGCTATCAAACTCGAGAAGTTTTCGTGTCAATTACTTCGTTTTCTCTCTCTCTCTCTCTCTCTCTCTCTCTCTCTCTCTCTCTCTCTCTCTCTCGGATATCGGCAGAGTCGAGAGGCTGACCCGCACAAGACCGGCGTCGCGGGATGAACGATAGCGGCGCGTGAACGTGAACTTCTCTACGTGCACGGAGGCTGTCGTTTGGCTATCTAATGAACAAATGGACAAGTGATTGGGGTTTTACCTGAGACCCCGACGTCATAGCCAAACATGAGGCCACCGGTCGCAGCCATTATGCAGGAGATGATGACGATGGGCGTTATCTTCGCCTCGAACTGGCTCGCCCCCGGTGCCGCCACCGCAAAGCCTCCCCCCGCCATCCCGTACTCCGGCTGTCACTGAGCTAACTCTTGTGTGAATAACAAGTAATGATCCAACTCAATGAGCTCTTGTACTTTAAAGAAGAAGAAGAAGAGGAGGAGGAGGAGGAGCGGTTGAGAGCTTATGTTCAGTACACCTCCATAATGGAGCCAGGGAGATATTATATATATAGCCCTCGAGACTTAAGCAGCAATTATTAAATGGAGTGCATTTTTGGAAAACACCTTCTACGTACAAATATCCGATTTTGGAGGACATCGTCCAAATATACTTACATGCAATTATTGGTTTGGTCCATGATGCTCAAGTATAATTAATTCTTTCTCCATGTGTACGTAATTTTATGTCAAAACAAAAAAGGATTGGCTCGTCTTACCCTCTTCTCATCGTAATTCATTCAAAACTTGTCGTACTACCTTAACATGTAGAACAAATTCTTTGATTCTTGAATTTCGATGGAATTAGTACGGCTCCCCTTCGTCGTTTCGTTGGTCGAGTTTTGCATATTCTTCATTTAATTACGTACAACAAATTATCAACTGGGTGTGCGGTACTACAAGTGCATCTAGAATAAGGTGAGCCCTCCACTCAATGACTTACATGGGATACACAAAATTCGATGGTCCTAGTGTATTTTAACGTAGGAATACACCCGGAGCGTGTGCAAAATGCTTTGAATCAGGATCAACTGTAAAGGTTAATGAGCTGAATGTAACCGATTCATGGAATTTGCAAGATATTCATTGGCCTATAGATAGTTGCGGGGAAAAATGTTGAAAAGGTCATAAACATTTTGCATTTGTGCTAATTTAGTCCTAAACATTTTGTTTTTGTGCCAATTCAGTCATTCCGGCTAATTTTAGTTGAATTTTGGTAACGTGAACACCGGTCAGCCTACGTGGCGCCATTATCACTAACGTAAATAGTTTTTAATAAAATTTTAACATATTATTGTTTTTTAATTATTTTTTTTTATTTTTTTCTTGTTTCTTTCTTCTTTTCTTTTTCTTTTTTCTTTCTTGAACCTTTTTCTGGTGATCGGCCACCCCGCCATGGCAGATTGGCTGGCCTCGCCTAGGCGAGGGCTCCAGAAGGCTCGATGAGGTCGGCCTAGCCCAAGCCAGATTTGGCGAGGCCGGCCCCTACCTAGGCCACGACGGCCTCATCGGAGGCCAACCCTCGCTTGGGCGAGGCCGAGCCCCAACGAAGGTTCCCCTCGCCAGATCTGGCGGGCCGGCCCTCGCCTAAGCCATGGTGGCCTTGCCGGGCATCACCCTGCCGTGACCTGGGAGAGGGTTGGCCTCACCAAATCTAGCGAGGGGAGCCTTCGTCGGGGCTTGCCCTTGCCTAGTTGAGGCTCACCTAGGTCGTGCTAGGCATCGCCTGGTTGGGGCAAGGCTAACCCTCGCCTAGACGAGGGCAGTCGGCCCCGCCATGGCCAATGGCTGGCCATCGTCGGTGGTTGGTGGCCAGTCACCGGCCATGGGAGGAAGAAAGCCAAAAAAGAAAAGAAAAAAAAAGAAAAAATAATCAATAAAATAATTAAAAAATCAATAAAATATTAAATTTTTATAAAAAATTGTCAACATTGTCATCGGCGGGCCTACGTGGCACTGCTAGCGTCCATGTCAGTAAAATCAAGTCAAAATTAGCCAGAATGACTGAATTGACATTATATTAGAAGATTTAGGACTGAATTGACATAAAAAAAATTATTTATGATTAAATTGACACTAATAAAATAGGTTTGAGACTTTTTTGACATTTTTCCCTATAGTTTTGCCTTTGTATTTGTACCCCTAGATTAGCAGACACCATCAGGGGATGTCTTTTAATTAATGAAAAGGAAGAAAGATCACTATTCACGGCTTCCAAAAAGTGATGCTGCCTTATCCTCGTTACAAAGTCAAGTAAAACCCTAGACTCATCATTCTCTTTCCTTTCTCCTTTTTCTTTGAACATCCGACCACTCAGATTCCAAGCGAAAACGTCACACGTGTAGAATGCCCTTTCGATCAAAGCAATGGTCTCATGGAATTCCTTGTACTTGGTCACTTTCTGTGCCAATGGGAACTACATGGGATTTGAATTCGGCGAAGAACGAGATAAGGGTCTGCGTCAGCTGCAAGATTTGAGAGGTGCCACGTTAAAATCAAATTTTGCGTATGGAAATTCGTTTGGGATTTATATTAAGGTCAAATTGGGTGGGAGCAAAGATTATCTAAATTGGAAAGGCGTCTTGAGAACGTACGAGGTCGGTCATCAGATTTGGTAGAGGATTCGTGATGGTGAGAAGGTTGAACGTTGTAGCATTCTGATTTGGTGCATATATTAGATTTGGTTTGACTTAGCTACAACCCTAGCTTGATTTCCAAAAGAGTATTGGGTGTGTATCGACGTGGAAGATCATTCGGGTGCGTTTTGACGCGGTAGAACCGGAAGAAAATGCAAATAGTCCAATTCGCAAATGCACGCAAAATTCGCTTATAGTCAAAATTCTGGAGAAATTCTTCTCTCAAAGCATTTGTTCCGAATTAATATTTATGAAAGGTTTATCCAAAAAGAACAAATAATACTCTAGGCAACCCGCAATCAACCCTAAGCAACAAAGAAACTCGGAAAATAATTAATGGGTGAAAACAATGAGGAAAATAGACCTACAAAATACAGAGTTGGCTTCAAACCCTTGAAAATGATGAATTTCGTGGCTTGAAACAACAACATATAAGTTGTCTTGTTTCGGCAAAGCACAGTGCTCGGAACGAACTTTCCAGATTGATATTATGGTCCTTTGGGATCAAAAGTTGTGGTCTGTCTACTAGACATTGCGCAAATTCTTGGTCCGGGCCCTCCTTTCGATTTTCTAGTTATCCAAACACTCTAGAAAGTCCGGCAATAGCATCCACATCACTTTTTTTTTTAATGAGAGATAAACTTACCTCAAATTTATGTAACCCCATCTCTAAAACAAGATACGAAGATTATAAACTCGTAAGTTAAGATGTCTACACGCTCTCACATTGTCCAGTGAAAATGGCCCACTACACCTTTCTTTTAATATAGAGTCCATGCACACCTCACATTCACAAAAGTGGCACTTCCATGTAAGTTATGTTAGTCATTATGTGACATACAATATCATCTTTGGAGATTTCATAAGTTTAACTAGTTATAACATTTGATATACATTTTTTACAAATCCCTATTTAAATTTTCTTTTCTTTTTTAAATGAACTTCAATTGGAGATAGCTCTATATCGCATAAGAATGGACTTACATCTATATTTTCAGAATGAGGAAATATCTAACCAATCTCTTTTTTTATATCGATCTTTTCCATTTCGATCGTTAAATTAGAAAATGCCAATCATATGTGAACTCCGTATCTTTCACGATTGTAATTTGAGGTTATTTAAAATTGGAAAACATTCCAATTCAAAAAAGAAAAAGCATATCACCACAAATTTCGAAAAGTTGGAGGATGAGAGGTGTGAAGCGGCGTCACGTCACGGCGGCTTTGGATTTTAGATCGTAACATTATTATCGTAATTATAACCCAAAGAACGGGGGAAATTAGATAAACTAACTGCGCCACCCAAAAAGCAAAAGAGAAATGATTAACAATAATGATTACAAAAGACATAATAACGCAAAAGAGAGGAGAGATTGACGGGTAGGGAAAAGGAATTTTGGGTGGAAATAGTAAACAACCTCACGTCACGACTTAGGGCTGTTCGATGGTAGAGAAAAAAATTGGAAAGATAGGGAATAAGATTCTGATAGGGAAATGGTACAAGATCCCATAATAAACGTGTGAATTGCTAATGGATTTGCACGTTGCTCCTGTTAGTGGTTCCTCGAACTTTCTTTTTATTTGGCGGATCGCAAAATTTGGATGTCGTTGATGCTTACTCTTTATTGAGCTTGCATATGGATAATGTGCTCGATTTTTGATTCACCAGTTATAGTCTTTTAAGGAACGGGGGGGAAAACACGATCCCCCTATTAATTATAGCTAAAAGTCGAGTGAGCGGTTAGGTGGTCCTTTTTAGGTAGTTAAAGCTAGTGAAAGTCTTGAACGATAATAAGTTTGATTGTGGAAGAAGAGATGTTGTTGCCAAACACTATACCTACCTCTTATCGCGACACTGTTCACCATTTGAGTTAGGCCATGTGACGATCCAACACCCGCTATGAGAAAGCCCTAGCCCTCCCTCCCTTCCTCTCCTTTGCTCAACCTTGCCCAGGTCGTCACACGTCCGTCATTGTCGCCGCTACTCATCCATGACATCTTTGGTGACCCGCAATTTGCCCCCGCGTGCGATGACAACCTCTCTCTCTCTCTCTAACATTGGTTGGGCTTGAGGGCAGCCGTCGACCTCTAGGATCCTAGCCATGGCCATTGCCAACCATCGGCCAAGGTCAAGTCGAGCCCTAGTCTCATATCTAGGGCTTCGGTCGAGTTATCCACCCAAGTAGAGATATGTGGATTAGGCTCGATCCAAACATTTGATCTAGGTTCGTTGGCACCTTGTCTTTATTTGCAACAGAGCCTCTAGGATTAACCGTTGACATCTAGGATTAGGTTCGTTGGTCTAGTCATTGTCGGCCATCCCATGTGACACACGTCAGTAATTTCCGGAATGATTATATTAGAATTTCGCGTAAAAGTTTATAACTAAACTGGTAAAATTGAAAATTAATGAGTAAATTGGTATCCATACAATAGATTTAGGACCAACTACACAATTTCCTCCAAAACTTCCTTCGATTTGGGTGTACTCACAAAAATGATTGATTAAAACATTTCGATTAAAGACTTGTTACCCATAATTAATACCTCTTATTATTAAAGGGTGAAATAACAATCGCATATAGGGAGGAGCCATCTAAGATTAAGAAACTATTTTGTTATACACCACGTTCTGTGCAGTGTTATACTCAATCATACCTCGTGGATTTCGTGGGGGGAACTTTATAAATGATATGACAGAGAGCAACCTAGTACTCGAAACCCAATTTCATTAAAAGATATGGATGACCTCTCCTCACCCCACCAGCCAATCTATTCGAAACTAAGCATTAAAAATCAAAAAGAACTAATCTCTAGCGGACTTCCAGCGCAAATTGCATTGTAGTAGAAGTAGCAAAAACAAAAAAGTCTGCAGCACTTAGAAAACTTTGGTTTGAGGGCTACAGCACTTAGAAAACCTTGGTTTGAGGGCCCAACGTTTACTATTAGTCATGGTGATATCTCAGTTGTATATCGATCCAAAAGTGTCATTTCTTTCCAAGAAAGATGTCACCCTCTAGAAACTAGTCAATCCACTCCTAATCAATTTCCACTCACTTAGCATCAAGAAGTGGGACTTGCAATCTTTTCTTCCCAAAAAGCATGAACAGGTGGAGAACCCAGGAACCTCCTCTTTATTCTACGGGGGGCCCAAGACATCATGGAAAATATCATTGTGAACACGAAGGATTTCTTGTTTTGATGTGGAAATTTTCCTTTGGACATGTTCCACTAAAGCAGGGCATGTGACATCGAACTCACTTTAAGAAGGTGATTTGACGAAATATCCACATACACACACGGGTCGCTCTTGTGCCAATCAGAGAGCACGAATGTGCAAAGAAAAAGATGATTGCATTACGAAAGAATAATAATGACCTTTCATCATCATCCGAATGTTTAACAGTTGAGACCGGGGGGAAAAACCCACCCAAAACAATGCTTGCGCCAAATATAATGGAGATTGTGGAGCCCTCGGATTCCTATGGCCGTCCCGTTCCTAGATCTATACAAGCTGTGTAAAAGGACTCCTACTTCCCGGAGATCTTTTTTGTGGGGGGGGTTGAGGAACCTAAATAGTGACCTATGAAGATCTGTCACTATAAATCAATAACTCTAGTTCCATAAGGGAAAGAAAGGGGGAAAAAAGCAAAGGGGATTATAAAGGTGGCGCTTCATCGACCTGCTTCATCAGACAGATCAATTTGAATTTGTGGCCGTGGATAACCTGTTTTTCAAGTCGTCAAGCTCTTTTTCTTGCTGTTTCTTCAGATAACTTTGAGCAGTCGAAGTTACTATCTTAATGAAGAAGTTCAGGAGCATAAGCCATACGATGCTGTTCCATATCGAAGCAAATGAAAAATCCCATTTCTTCACCTGCAAAGCATACTATTCTGTGAGTTGCAACAAGATGCAAGAGAGAGAGAGAGAGAGAGAGAGAGAGAGAGAGAGAGAGTGTGTGTGTGTGTGTGTCTACAGTATTGAATACTTAATCTTTTCATAAAAAGAGGCCATACCTTCACATTTGAGGGCACAGGAGGAGGTGCTGTGAGATACTTATCTCTGACAGCACTGAGTTTGGCAATGAGGTTAGGAAGGATAGAAGCAAGACCAGGGATAAAGCTAAGCGCCCAAATCAACTCATTCTCAATCCAATTTAGAAGTTGATTGTTGCAAACTGATATGATGAAAACCGTCTGCAGAAGATAAAGAATCAAAGATAATATCCCATCTAGTATCAGTGCATAAAGACATCGATGAAATCTGGAAACATTGTGAGTATTGTCTACATCTGATTAATAAGTTGATTGTTACAAAGACATCTAGACACAATATAAAATGCCAAGGATGCCTAAAACTAGAGAAATCCTAGACAGGAAATGAGGAAGTTCTGTTCTTAAAGAGAGCATACATCTGAATGAATAAACATACTGAAAGGGCACAGCCAAAAAGATTCCGCACACCTGAATGTGAGTTTTGATAACAGCCTTTCCAATCAATGTAGCAAGAAAAAACTCCCAAAATGGAATCCCAAATTGTCCGCACATGATGCCAGCAAGGTCAAAGAGAGGATTTGGAACCTAAACCAATATCCAGACAAGCAATATTAAGTAGCTGTCACTTACAAAAGAGGCTTGTGTCAGTACATCAGGCGACGGAGTAGCAATCGCACAAATAGATAGCTTGATGAAGTTGTCAATGCTCGGGAGAAATCCCACAGAAGTAGAGATCATAACAAATAAAAGAAGACTCACTATATATTTCGACAGATCTCGGTTAGGTAATCCTACATGACACCAACCATTCTCCAGAGTATTATAAAAGCACATGCCCATTACCAAACTAGCTAGTGAATGTCGAGACAATTCCTCACTTAACCTGTTGATGTCAGTCATATATTTGCATTAGAAAAGAGATGCACCCTCCCCGCTAAATTATCACAATGGCGAGAACCTTACTTGCACAAAATGCAAATAAATGAGGTCACACAACAACAACTAGTAACCTAATACACCACTAGAACAAAAGACAGATGTGTCAAGTTCAATGAGATAGTTAAAATAGTTCGGATTCCATAATAAGATGGTATCCAAATAGGAGAAACTTTGAAAAGTGAAATGACCAGGAGTTGAACTAACCGAGGCAAGCACTAAAATTGTAAAAAAAATTCAAGTTTTGAGAGTGTGAGAGGAGCCAGCGTTTGATTCGTCCAAGGTAAGGAGCTATAAATCCGCCATCTTCACTAGTGGAAACATCCAAATCTTCCATGGGATCTATTCTGCTGCCCGACAGCTGTGCTGCAAACATTATCAAATTTGTTTGAACCCATACTACTATGGAATAATACTTTAACCACGAGAACTGCTACCATTCGGCCAACCTAACCAAAGGATTAACACTATGGTAGCAAAGGCAAATGGTACATAACACACATACCATCATCATAATGGAAATTTCATCACTTCATGCAAGCTGAGGATAATTTCTTGCATAATTCATAGATTTAAAAAAAAATAACAGTAAGTTCTCTACATAATTCAGAGGGTCTCGGTTCTTTCAATCAGTAGTGAAAAATTCTGGAAAGCAGAAGTGACGGAATAGTCCCCAATTGCATGCGCAATGAACTATCTCCTAAGTTGGTTTTACTCATTCAACAGTAACCGCCAAGTAGTTGAGAGCTTCAGCATGACAAGCTTCAAATCAAAGGATGGGTAACAATTCCAGTTTAATAAACAGCCAAACAGAACTTTGTAGGGTAAATTATTGTTTAAGAACTATAACATTCATGGGTCCACACACCTGCCCTTGATATAAAATATGGAGGAAGCTCTCCAAGTGCAGTACCAATTCCCCACAAGACAGCCTCTATCTGGACCTGTGGTAAAATGCTGCTGAGGGGAACCCGCAAGCCATCAACGAGCGTAAACATAGCAGGTCCAAAATCAGAGCAATCCTTGTCAAGCCAAGAAGGAACCCTTTTCAGTTGTATTGTATCATAAGGAGCAGTTTTCAGATCAACTCTCCCACATTGCATTGCTTTAATGGTGAACAGAGCAATATGAGGACCAAGATATAGTACAAAAGTGTGCAAACCAGATCCTGAAAAAAAAAAAGCAGTCATCAGAGAAAAGCAGGCAAAATGCCCCAGTCATCTTTGTCTGACATGTGAAATGATTTTAGTAATAAGAGTTATCAAGCCACAGGATGAGGTACAATCAAGTCATTTATGTTTTATATAAATAGAGCAGGCACAAAGTAGAAATGCTCAAAAAGCTAATCAACACAAAATGGGGCAGCAATACCCAGATATTGTCCAAGCAGCAACAGGTGATTTTTATTACAAAATACATTCCTAAACAACCGCAGTCTTGATTTTAAGATGTCAAACAAAAAGGTAAAAGCACGATAACCCATCAAAAAATGCTTGATCAGATCTTCACAAACGTGACCTTCAACAAGAAAAAACCCAGCTGCACTCTAAGAAATGTAGAAACGGAATACAGCCCTTGTCGAGATGTAAGACCATTGACTAGTAGAAAACCAAACGGAACAGACAATCTTAATTAGATGACACTGGCACCTCGGCATAGTTGTGCCCTGTGGCTACTGCTCTTTTCTTTTGGGTCTCACCCGTATCTACTACATGTCATCTTAATACAGGTCATGGGAAGGGTTAATACCAATCACAAACCTAGAGTTACACAGAATCTTTTCTAAATCAAACAATAGAGCTATGCAGGATCCTTTATAGGGCACGCATCTCACATTATTAAAAAATCTCCAGACTCATCCATCTTAAGCCCAGGATAAATGGCTCAGAGAACACTTCCTCTTATCTGGGATTTTTTTGTCAAGGATGCAGAGGATAACTCGAACATTCTGTAAGCAAGCAGCTGGAACTTCATAGGTTCCAATCTTTAGTATAACAAACTTAAACTTCTCGTGAAGTCATCCTCTCATCCATTTAAATCTAAGATAAGACACAACAATGGCGTCTTTTATTATGATGCACAACTATAGTGATGATTAAAAGGAATGCTTGAGGACCACTGCTAATACACATCATAAACATGCCACAGCAGGATCAACTCTTATGAGACTTCATCACTCATATCAGATCACATCTGATGCATGCATAACTCTCCAAGTGTCAAGAATGATATGCTTATTTGGAAATAATAACAAAAGAACACCTAGCAACATTTCCAGAACTACCTTACGATAATGAGCTTTGACTTAAAACCCAAAAATACCAAGTCACGACTACACCCCCACCCCCTCTTCTCCCAGCCCTGCCGCCACCACCAACGACAAAATATATAAAACACCATCAATCACTCAAAGAAGAACATAAAATAAATGAAAAAGAGTGGGAGAAAACACACACAGGAAACTCTCTCACATCTCAAATATGTAAATAAATTCTAAACAATGAATAGACAGTGATATCAAATCTTCGACAAAGAAGAAACAGTCTCTCATAAATTGATGCATATACTGCGAGAAAATTAAACACCTAAAATTGTTTTTCCCAAATGTTTACTTCTCCTTTACCAGGGACTCTTAGCAAGAATGTTTTATGTCAGACAAGCTTTCTTTCGGGTGTTTAAGGGGAACCCAATGTGTTCCATTGCCACCAGTAGCAGCAACAGAACACATCCTCTCCAAGTAAACTTTCCTTACCCAAACCGATTGAAGATGCTACACCAAGTGCTATCCACCATAAACCAAATTGAATATATTCAGAGAGCTCCTCGACATGCTGCATACACAAAGCAGAAAAACTCAGAACAAAGGTACAACCAAGATATTAAAAAAGAATCAATAGTAATTATCAGGGAAAAATAAAAAGGTCTTCATAAAGCTTCAATCCCCCCCGCCCCCAACCAAAAAAAACAAGAAAAGAAGAAGAAGAAGAAGAAGAAGAAGAAGAAGAAGAAGAGGAAGAACTACTAATTTGCCATGCAATTACCAAATCGGTTGAATATGATGAGGGAGAATTCCTGCTACATAACGTAAAACGGGGAAAAAAACAAACAGGAGTAGCGAGGGAAGAAAGCCGATATGGGCAGGATTTATATTCTAAAAAAGAACTCCAAAATTACTAGTCGTGGCAGATAATTGATTATAAGACATAAAACCTCTACATGATAGTATTATCCCAAAGAGAGACACATCAAAGGCGTTTTGTGTTTGAGCCTACTGCCTCTGTATCAAACAAAAGCAGACAAACAGATACACAACGAAAACGAACATGACACCACAGATGAACAAACTACAACAAGATACCTTTTCATGGGGGCCATCAAAAGTCACAAGCAGAACCCCAAGAGCCACTGCCACAGTACTTAAAAGCAAAAGCCAACCACCTCTTCTGAGAAGATAAAACATTGATCTTTGAACATATTGGATTACAGCCAAAGTAAAGAACTTAAACGTTTTGAAGGGCTGCGCTGTTAGTGTCAAGTTCTCCAGATCATGCTGATGCTTCTGCTGGAGTCCTGAAAAAAGTACCATTCTTATTTTAATTTGGGAGGAATCACAGTTTAACATGTTAGAGCATAGGATATTTTAAAGTAACATTATTCCAGTATTCATGCAATGAAAGAACAAGGAGCTTCAAAACTTCACATTAAGAGAATTTTGAGGGAAAAAAGATCTACAAACATCCTATCCAACTGCAAAGACAATATTCACTATCATAAACTAATATTTTTGCTAGAACTTCCAATTGAAAATCTAGTCAAAGACAAAAAAACTGCATGACTTTTTTGCACTTTAGTTGCTTGATTTATTGCTCAATCAAACTTTTTTCTAAAATGCCCTTTTCTTTTTGTTTCCCCGAATTTATAATCTTCTCAAACACCTTATTAGCTTTGGAAGCACGATTAATGGAAGCACTGAATAATGTATCATCAGTTATTTCCAAAACAGTAAAGAAAGGAAAAAGAAGTGCACGACCTGTGTAATTTAGGAAACACAAAACTTCCCCACAAGGATTTCAATTTACTACAAAGTTTGATCAACACTGACCTGATCCAAAACAAACTACAGCCCAAAGAATTCACATTTGATCTCTCACCATCTACTTTACTTGTTACAATCAATCATTTGACAGTGATAACCGGTTCAACGAGTTCATTAGTTTGTATTCTCCCTTCCAGACCTACAAAGACTAGAAGTCAATAACTCCTCTGGGTGAAAATGATAACCTTTCACATGTCTTCGTAGGCCTCCATTGGCCCTCTATCGCTAAGTCATATTCTCCCACCCAACCATCCTGTGATTCGCACATTACTTTTATGCACTACCTTCAAATTTTGATCTTGCTCCAGCTGCAATGAGAGCAACGCTAGCTTTTTATTCTGAATTCTTTTTTTTATTTACAGAACTGCCTCTAAAGACCATACAAACACTGGACTCTACGCAAACTAAAAACTTCCAAAGCGAGAAACAAATGCCGCAAAATCAATGACACCCATCCCTCTCGCACCTGATCTAAAGATTTCACAAGACACCACTCACAAATGACAAGACTTACGCAACAAGGTTAATAACAAGTGCACGGTGATAGAGCGTGTTTCCCATAATCCATAGCTAATACCCATACCCAATTACGAAAATATCCAATTACACAGCCTGCCCAAAAGTTAGGTCAGCTGTATAATCCGGAGGGAACAAGACGCAACCCAAAACTCCGTTTCATCTGAGCAAAACATGCTCGGCGTACCCAAATCCAAGACGACAGATCGCGACCAATCAAACCCACGTTAGCATTCCACGAAAAGCACCGCTTAGCCAATAAAAATCGATCGACCCATCCGCGGATTCATTCCCAATCTCTACGGGAGATCCAGAAACGCTCGATCGCTAGCTTTCTTTCCGAGCTCACAGACTCGATTCAGCGCTCCCGCATAAAAAAAAAAACAAAAAAGAACAAACAAAACAAACCCACCCGAGGATTCGGCAAACGAAACAAGGACGCGAATCAGAAAGCGGAAGGAGCGCAACGTAAACGAACAACATTGCCAGACGAAGAAAAAAACAAACGGAAGCTTGCCCGCGACAGACGAATCCATGCGTTCGGACGACGCGCCTCCCCTGCCGGACCCCATTCCCGCCTCCCCCCCCGGCGCACGCCGCGATCAGGGCCTCGCTCTCATTCGAATTCGGTCGGACCGCCCCCGCCTTCCCGCCGATTCACCGGTCGCGCCGCCGCCGCCGCCGCCGCGAAATCAAGCAACAAGGGAGGGGAGCCCGCAACCGAAGGCGGCGGCGATTCGGGTGTCTCGGAAAGGATCGGGAAGGGAAGGGGAGCGGAGGCGTGCGGAGAGGAGGAGGAGGAGGAAGAGGAGGCGAGCGAAGACGATCTGCTGCTGATGGAGAATCCGAATATTTGTAGGATTTCTGCTTTTCGTTCCTGGCTTTCTCTGTTTCCTTCTTTTTTTTTTTTTTTTTTTTTTTGGACTTTCGATGTCTTTCCGTTTTCTGTTATTTACAGGAAACGCCCCGAATTTCCGTCCCCGAGGTCTCGAAATTCGGTTCTCGTTTTTTTTGTTTTTCTCTCTCTCGAAACATGTTTTCATTGTTTTCGATATGTCCAATTTTTTTTTTTTTACGAATATGGTTTTTAATTTCCACCAGCGTCAGCGGTTACCATGTGCTATGCTGAGTTTATGCATTTTAATTTTTTTTTTTAAATATCAATTCGGTGCATCGCTATTTTTAAAAATATATATATTTATAACCTAGTGAAAGATATATCGGGGATTTTCGGTAGTTAAATTTTTACTTGGGCGATAAAAATTGAAATTAGGATCGTGAATGGCTGCGACCTCCGAGCTTGATGATTTGCAGCCACAATTGCGCTAGATCTGAGTCGGTGGCCATGGTCACTCAAGCTTTGGGCTCGCAGCCCTAGTAGCTAAATTTAGATCGAGCAGAAAGCAGAGGGTTGATGACTGTAGTAAAGAGGGGGTCGACAGTCATTACGGTAGCGGCCGAGTAGTGGGTCAAAGGCAGGGCCAAAGGCTCTTTGCAATATAGGAGAGATGGTGATCTGTAGACGACAAAGATGAAGGTTTGTGGGAGAATTTTTAGGCACGATGATTTGCAAAGGGGAGTAATTTGGTGTTTTCTTAATAAAAGCTCTATCAAAAGATACCAAATTAGTATTCTAAAAGGGAAATGATACTAATAATATCTAAATTTTTGTCCAATGTATAACGTCATCATTGGACTTTAATTCATTCAAACTGACCATTAAACTATTCATAAATATTTAATGTAGTATTTTTGTTTGATCAAACAAGAGAAAATCACCACAATGCCATAAATTACTATCAAATGTGTAATCTAGTCCTTATATTATTGGGAAATGTGAATCTAGAACTTAAACTTTCAATTTGTTCAATTTAATCAATTAGCTTTCCATAACAAAGTCAGATCAATCTTTTGATGCTATTCATTAGTTTTTTTTAATTATACTATTGCCCATATTTTGGAATATCATTTCATTCCAATCCATTTATGAAATCAACAAAAAATACAATCTTTCTACTACTTTTTTTAAAAAAAAATTTATGGATATTGCGATAATTTCATTTAAGTATATATTTTGGCTTGTTATCTTTATTATAGTAAAAATATAATTCAAGTTGTATCAAGTTAATATTTCTGTTATTTTAAGTACAAGTGCTTTCGTAGGGATATCTGGGAAAGATATTAACTTATCTATTGATACTCATACTTATATTAATACAAATCTAATTTAATTAAAAGAGCACGATACGCGAAAAGCTTTAATATTTTATTTATCTAAAAAGTTAGGAATCGGATTTATCTTGGAGATAGCTAAAGAAACAAAACAAAACCTTATGGGGTGCGCGAATAACAGGAGGTCTTGAGCATAGAGATGAGTGGAAGCAATAGAGTAGTTGTTAAATTATGTTTCGAGTTTGAGGTTGTGTACACTTTCCTATGTGGATCAGGACTGATTTAATGAAGTAGTTTTTCTAGACTTATCCGCCGGGCTTTACCATTATTTTCGCATTAGAGATAAAAAGAATTAAATAAAAAAAAGGAAAAAAATTCTCTGCCACTACAAGACAAAATAGGGGCACATGTTAGAAAAGTCTCTTGTCAAAAACAAAAGAAGAAAAACCAAGAAGCAAGGGTTTGCTTTTACTCCTCTCTCCAGCTGGAGAAAGCCGCGCACAAGGAAAGAACGTGGACCTCGTGGGTCTGTTGAGATCTTCCGGCCGCGCGACTCGAAAGAGCAAAAGGGACGCATAGAGAAGCTCTCTCTCTCTCTCTCTCTCTTGGGACGAGCGGCACGTTCTTGGTTCAGCCTTCATTTTGCTTTCGGCTTGAATATCCTATCAATCGAGACCGAGCTTTGCATCTAATTGAGTTATTTATTTGTAAACATTTTAGATTTGGATGTAATTTAGGTATGGAAAATAGCCGAGCATGAGCGGTTATAGCTCTAATTCTCCGATTATCAATAAATTATTTGCTACCAATTCTCTTCATGGATGTAGGTATCACATAAATATTTTCGATGTTTCTATGGTGATATCGCATTGATTTAATTGCAAGATATTGTTCGGGTTTCTGGGTTCGTTTTATAACAATATTG
Source organism: Syzygium grande (assembly GCA_024733475.1). NCBI lineage: Eukaryota > Viridiplantae > Streptophyta > Magnoliopsida > Myrtales > Myrtaceae > Syzygium > Syzygium grande. The sequence continues at coordinate 8,855,112 of JAMXDD010000007.1, read as the reverse complement.
AATAGGGAAGGCAAATCTGGGGTTGGCGGGGCTATTGCACTCCATCGAAGCGACATGAAGAGCCCGAAGCTTCAGAGCCTTGGCAATCGCGGTTTGTGTCTCTTTCCTACTGACCTCTTGGCCCTTAATTGGACAAACATGGGTTTGACTAGACAAGTTATGCAACCTCCGAGGACGTGATTAGAAAAAGTTGAAAAATTCAAGGACTTAATTGCAACAAATGTGTAATTTCCATAGTCTAGTTTACAACGTTACCTTCTGATTTGCCCTTCAAATCCGAAAAAGAAACAATTCTAGCTCTGCAGAGTCATGAAAAAGAAAATGTACAACCTTAAATGACTATATTTATTAAAAATTGTGATATTCAACATCTAATAAAAGTCAAATTTCAAATTCTATAAAGCAAAAAATCAAAAAGACGAAAACAGTCATTCCAAGCAAACTCTTGCTATTTTATAGATTTTGGGTTCTTGATCTGTCCAAGGACAAGCTTGTAGCCCTCGACAGGTCTCGAGGGCAATCAGAATTTATCAATCTCATCATGAACAGAAGTATCGAAATTAATATCCAAATGGTGACGATATTAAGCGCATGAATTAACTTAATGTTCGAATCGATGGCCCAGGTAGATACCGCCTCTCCAGTGGTCAACGAGGAAAGTCCATCTAACATCGGTTCTCCTCTAATTACTGAAATTTTATAGTTGAAATTTTGTTCATCGAGCATACCACAGCGTACCAATTTTGACATATATAGTATGCAGAGGAAGGTATTATGGTAAAGAGAGTTAGCACAAATCCCATGAGTTTGAAGAATGAGAGGTTAGGATGAGAGAAAAATGTGCACATGATAAAACATTAAATTGGACGCGAAGTTTATGAAGTTTGGAAATCTTATTAGAGAATCTCCCAAAGTATAGTTATGTAGGCCTTTTCCTCCTAAGTAAGAGGTAAAACTACTTCGTCTGAGATCTCGTGCGGATCTCAGCATCCCTTGGACGTAAAACATTAAGAAATTATTTTCTCCTCTTGGAAAAGATAAAGACAAAGGAGGATAATGGGGAGTATAGCGTGAGGGCACCGATACAATAAAATAATGAGCGCAATCTGGCCTACAATAAATTTGAAATTGGTACATGATAAGTCTAGAGAATAATGGGAGGGTTTCATTCTCAAGATCCATTCTCAAAGTTACTGGTCCACAATTTTTTTGGATTTAATCAAAGTCATTGAATTTTTCAACAATTACTTATGTCAGCCTCCATCAAAGTCAAAATCCAAGAATAGGATTTTTCACAGGTATAATTATCACACCCCACCATAAAACAAGGGAAGCCTTCTTCCAAGAAAGAGTGGCTTTCACCAAGCATTTATCTATATGATTGCAAAGAGCGAAGGAAGAATGGGGCATACGTCCGGTGATGGCTAGGCGAAGGTGCGTAGGGAGGAGATATGACGGTGCATCCGCGCATCGGTCCTCAGATGTGAGCAGGGAATGAGAGAGCCTCTCTTGTCCCACATCGTCTAAGAAGAGAGTCCTGGACTGGCTTATAAAGTTCGAAGTTCTCTATTTGTACATACCCGTTTTATGGGCGAAGCCTAGAGGAACAAAATTCTGGGGGCCCAGTGGAATCCAAAGCGGATAATATGTGTAAAGTAATGGATCCAGGGGCATTACAAGTGATATCAGAGTCGACCCCCAATCACGCGTGGGGCCCCAGCGAGGACCTTGTGCCCGTAAGAGGTGGAGAGTGAGACGACCCAGGTGGTGGTGGTGGTGTGTGGGAAGGCCCCTCGGGGAGGGAAGTGAGGGGAGCCTCTTGTCCTACATGGCTAAGGAGGAGTTCCCGTTTCAGTCCTCGGACGTGCACAAGGAAGTGAGGGGAGCCTCTCTTGTCCTACATTGCTAAGGGAGGAGTTCTAGATTGACATATAAGGCTTGGGGTTCTATATCTATATAACGCGTTTTAAAGCCGTGAGGGTCAGTGGACCAGAGCGGACAATACTACATAGTGTAGACCCGGGGCGTTACAATTGGTATTAGAGCTAACTCTCGACCGTGTGTGGGGCCACAGCGAGGGTGCAACGAGGGTGGAGAGTGTGTTGGCCCGTGGGGGTGGAGATGGTGATGCATCCATACCTCGGTCCTCGGGCGTGCAGGGAAGGTGAGATGGCATTGCTAACTCCACCCCGTGTGGGGCCCCAGGCTGTGCCTGCAAGGGGTGGAGGAGTGTGTTGGCCAGAAAGGAGAGATGGTGATGCATCTTGTCCGAGGGCGTGCCTGGGGGAAGGGTGAGCCTCTCTTGTCCCACATCGCCTAAGGGAGAAGTCGTGGACTGGCTTATAAGGTTCAGGGTTTTTTATTTATACATACGCATTTTCTGGGTGAAGCCTACAAAAACAAAATCGTGAGGGCCCAGTGGGGCCCAAAGCGGACAATATGTGTACAATGGTGGATCTAGGGCGTTACACATCCCTAACATAAATTAAAGGGATAATATTACGAAAAATCTTAAATTGATATATTTGTGACAAATTCGTCTCAAACCGATTTTTTCGCCATAAAAAACCTCAAATCGGTACACCTATGACGAATTCACCCAAAACTAACTCTTTGACCATAAAAACCCACAAACTGGTACATTTGTGATAAATTTATTCTCAGTTAGTTTCCATTGAAATAGATTAATACCACGAAATCCATAAACTGATATACATGTGACAAACGGAGGGTAAAACCCTCAACTGACATACCTATCAACTATCACGTGTCATCCAATTTAGGAATTTGATAGTAAAATTTAACGGAAACTAATGGAGGATAAATTTGTCACAGGTATATCGGTTTAGGGGGTTTTTAGTGGTCAAAAAATTAATTTAAGGTAAATATGTCACATATAACCAGTCTAGAGTTTTCAGTGGTATTAAAATTTAAATAAACAGCTTTATTCATCATTTATTTGAGTCTTGAATAATAACGAATTAAACATAGTGTATGTTATAATTACTCATAAATGAATCAGATCGTGCGGGGTAATATTCAATGGTAGTGAGACAGTGACTAAAGAAAATTTCGAGTTCTCGAATTCATTAGCATCGGGGGGACACATCAACATTTTACACATTCTTGAGCAACAAACTCGATGTTTTCCAAATAACAACACAATAAATCGTTTGGAAAAGAGTACATATTTGGAAGTTCCAGATTATGGGAAATGTCCAAACATAGTTACTGTGTAAAAGAAAAGGCCAAAAATGGTGGAACACCGTGATGGAAGTGCTATTAGGACAAGGAAGGTGGGGTGCAATCTCGGGAAGCCTCCTCTCATGTCTTCATCGTTGAAAGCCAAGGTTGTACGTTCTGGTCCGATTTGTACAAGTCCTCCACTCGCTTTGAATAACATTGCCTTTTTGCTCCTTTCCTTTTCGCTCCTTTCTTATCATAATTTGAAAGGAACAAATGCACCGATAGTTTTAAAATATTTTACGAAAGTGCAATTGAATTTTAAAATTTTCAAAAAGTATAATTAAATTTTAAATTTTATTAATTTAATATAATTAAGTCTTAAAACTTGTCAACAGTTTTTATTTGTTAAGTTAGATGGAGTTATCTCTAATTTGAAACTATTTAACGAATTAAAAGCCAAAAAGACAAGGAGGAACCGCCATTCACTTTATAATATATTCTTTTTGGCTTTTTTGTTAGGTATTATTTTTGAGGTTCACAATCCCATACACCTCTGACGGTCTAATCGCGAACTTAACCCTGAGTTCGCTATAGGCTGGCCACCAAGTCGGTGTACTAAGCATGTTGTTTTGATTGCTATAATTGTCTTGATACCGTGTGAGACTATGGTGGGTCTTCTATCAATTGTGTTCAAAATTTAAACTATTAGATAAATGCATGATTTAAGATTTAAATATTCTAACATTATCTAATTTACTTCTTCACTCTCCTGACTTCCAATTCATTTTCAGAAGTGGAACTTGATACTCTTCTGTTACGATCTTTTGAAGTCCCCGCTCATCGATCACCAATCCTCATAAATTACTTGTTCTCATCCTTTACTCGGTTCTCTCTTTTCCTCTTGACTCTCTTATCATATTTTGAACATTCAATTGTACTGTCGATATCTTTAATCCGGGTCTTGAATTTTCAAACTCGATTGTTTTTCGAAATATGGTTCGAATTTGACTCTTCTTACATTCTTTTGATCTTGACACTCTCTAGCTAACCTTTACTAGATAGTCAATACATAGTCATTGACATCAACTTCTCTTTAAGACATTAGTTTTTTGATATTTGCAAGACAGCGATTATTTATGGTTTGACAGGAGGATTGACCATGTAAAGTAATCCGGGTCTTGAATGTTGTTATTCATGACCATCTCTTATTAGTGGTCAATGAGGAAAGTCCCTCTAAGATCGACCTTATTACCGAAATTTCACGTTTGAAATTTTGTTCACCAGATATAGTATTTTATACCAATTTTACATGCTCTCCTAGCTAGCTCAATAAAAAAAAATAATCAAAACTGTTTGGCTAAAGCAATAGCTACTTTGGGTCCATTTATTTCGCAAAAAATATTTTTTAGAAAGTCATTTTTCAGGAAAGTGACAATATTTTTCGGTGTCTATCTGAAATCCAAAAATGAACTAGAAAATATTTGTCATTGTTTGGTATAAAAAAATTGATTTGATTTTCCTAGGGAAAATTATCAATTAAATTCAAATTTTTAATTCTTTTCTTTCCTTTTTTTTCTTTCTCCTTCTTCCTCTACCAGTCGCCTATCGCTGACTGAGGAAGAAGCAAAAAGCAAAAGAAAGAAAATACAATATAGTTAATAGTTAATAAATTTAAAAAAATTTTAAAAATAAAAAAAATTATATACTTTTAAAAAATATATATATTCATTAACCAATGACCAGAGCCCAAGTGCCGAGGACTCGTGCATGGGCATTGTTGTCCTGAGCTTGAGGGTCGGGACTAGAGCTCGAGCATTGAAGACCCGAGCATGGCATTTATGTACGTGGGCTCATGTGCCAAGGCATCGATAATGAGCACCGAGAGTTCGAGCCCAACCTCAATGGATCTAGGCATGGGTGCTAGGGACCCAGTTGTGGGCGCCGGGGTTCTAGGCTCGACCTTGATAGACTCGAGCTCAAGCGTCGGAGACTGGTCCCGTATACCAAGACTTTGGAATCAATGTTGGGGTTTTCATGGCCAAGCGTAGAGTTTCGGGTTTAAGCATCAATACCTAGTCATATTTTAGAAAACTTTTTAGGTTCTTTCAAAGAGGAAATTATTTTTTTTTGAATTTAAATTTTGATGGGAAAATATTTTTCGTTTACTTATTTTTCTAAGTGAACCAACTACCGAAAAATGATAAAAATGTTTTCCCGAAAAATATTAAGTTGCTTTTAGCAGGTCAATCAATTTGAGGGCATTGTAAAATCGCCGTAGAATAGAGTTAGCATAAATCCCATAAGTTGAAGAATGGAGGATAAGATGACAAATAAAAAAACTGTGCACATAATAAAAAATTGAATTGGACGTTAAGTTAAAATTTGTAAAGTTTAGCCTCAATCATATTACAGAATCTTCCATGCTAAAGTTACATAGGCCTATGAATCTCAATCGTAATGGGAGGGTTTCATTCTCAAGGAGCCAGGAATATCCACTCTGAAAGTTATTGGTCGACAATTTTTTTCCGATTTGATGAAGTCCTCGAATTTGAAACAATTACTTATGTCAGCCTCCATTAAATATAAAATCCAAAATATGATTTGTCACGGGTATAATCATTACACCCCCACCATAAACAAGGCAAGCCTTCTTAAAAAAATGTGTTTTCATCTAATCTCAATTTTAGTACAAACTTTTTTTATCTCATAAAAAATTATAAATTTTAGTTAAAATTTTCATTCTAGCCCAAACTTTTTTTTTCCCATAAGAAATGACCGCTTTTAATTCGGGTCCCAATTCTTGGCTCAAGTTTTAGTCGGTACCCAAATCTAACCCTTATCAAGTTTCACGCGGCACCTAGAACTTTTTTCCTTTTGCCTTCAAATGATGTTGTGGTGTGCGATCCTTCCATGGAAACATAGCCATGAGTCACCGAGTACATGTGGAATGACACATCAGATTTTTAACATTATCAATGGATGGAAACCGATGAGGGCCAAATTTGGATACTGATTGAAAGTTGGTGCTTTTTAATGATAATAAAAATAGTTTGAGCCATAATGGGGACCATTTTGAGACAAAAAATTTGGGTTAGAATTGAGGCTCCAGCTAAAGGGGCCATTTTTTTCACTAATCATTTACTTATATGCTTCAAAAGAGCAATAAATAAAGCGAAAAAAGCATACACAATCAGTATAAATTAAAATTTTACACATGATTTTATCCACTATTAATTTGAGTCTCCAGTAAAAGATGACTTACATTGACATTGTTTGCTATAATTTATCTTAAATGAAATTGATCATGTGCAGGCTAATATTTTATGGTAGTGAGAAAATGACTCAAGAAAATCCCAAGTTTTAAATTCATTAATATAAGGGGACAAATAACATTTTACACATCCTTACTCAGCAACTCAATATTTTCAAATAACAACACAATAAATCATTTAAAAAAAGTATACATTTTGAAGTTCCAAATTAATGGCAACCCCCAAACAGAATTACGGAAATAAAAATAATAATGATGCAAGCAGAGAAAAAGTCAAAAATGGTGGAACTCCACGTTATAAGTGCCTTTAAGACAGGAAGCGTGTAGTGCAATTTAGGAAGCCCACTCTCATGTCTTCATCGCTGAAAGCTGAGGCTGTACGTTCTGGTCCAATTTGTACATGTCCGTCACTCTCTTTGAAAAACTTCGCCTTTTTTCCTTCTTTCTTACCACAATTTGAAACTAGTCCAACGAATGGAAAGCCCGAAGACAAGGAGGAATCACCACGCACTTTATGTTATGTTCCTTTTTTTTATTGACCCGAACTATTACTACCGTAACACATTTATCCTAAACTTTTTTTGTAATATAAAAAACCCCAAAACTATACCCATTGAGATACATTTACCCTAAACTTTTCCTTATGACACTAAAAACCCCAAACTTGTAACTGTGTGAACTCATTTACCATCTATCACGATTCAGCAAAATATTTTTTTTAGCCAAAATAACGTCATTTTTATTTCACTTAAGTCATGTAGGCGCCATTGTCAACGCAGTTTGCCTTCTGCCATCCATCAACGCAGATTTTTAGCGATGCTCATTGATGGAATATTGATGTAGGATAAATGTGTCCCATAGGTATAAATTTGAGATTTTTTTGTATCACTAAAAAGTTTAGGATAAATGTGTCACAGTGAACATACTTTGAGGGATTTTTGGAGATTTTTTTTCTTAATAGTTTTTTTGCTTTTTTGTTTTTTTGGTAAGGTATTATTTTGGGTGGTTCACAATTCCATACACCTTTAAGAGTCGAATCGCGAACTTAACCCCGAGTTTGCAGTAGGCCGATTACTGAGTCGGTTGTATTAAGCAAGTTGCTCTACTTGCAATAACCGTTCTTACTTATTGTACTCCTCCGGTCTATTTACTTTCGATTCATTTTCAGAAGTCAGAATTTGATGCTCTTCTACTCACGATCTTTGAGAGTCAACGCTCATCGATCTCGACTCCTCGCAAACCACATGTTCTAGTTCTTACCTGGTTCTCTCTTTTCTTCTTGACTCTCTTGTCCAACCTGAACGTTCAATTGTACAGTCAATATCTTTAATCGAAGTCTTGAATTTTTAAATTCAATTATCTTTCTATATTTGGTTCCACTTTGACTTTTCTTTCGTTCATTTGATCTTGATACTCTCGAGCCAACCTTTATTGGATAGTCAATACATAGTCATTCACATAACTTTCCTTCTAAGTCATTGGCTCTTGGATATTTGCATCGAAGACAGCGATTGTTTATGGTTCAACAGGAGGATTGACCATGTAATGCAAGCCGTCAAATGTCAATGCATGTGATTCTCAAACTCTATTGAATATCACTTGTTATTGACGATCATCTCTCCTTTTTCAAGAAAACCTTCACATACAATAGCTGATTTTCTTCATAATTTCATGCCTGTTGGGTTGAGCAGCGAAGAGACCCTAGAAGGAGAAAGGGGATAAAGGCTATGAAATAGAAAGTCTGAGCAAGAAAATTGAAGACCGAACCTTGCAGCTAAGCTGGCGAAGAAATTCATTCTTCACATTTTTGTGAGTTTCATCCGGACAAGCTCAGCCTTGATTGATTTGACTATGCTTAACATCATTTTCAAATCAAACAATAGAAGATGTCATATTAACAACCAAGCTAAAAAGTCCCATGGACAAAAGTGAAATATATCTCCATTGGGTGCTTGTTTGCACCAAAAAGTGACCTGTCAACATAAGTAGACACGTGACTAGAACATTAAATATCGATAAGCATGTGACCCATTGTTGACAACTAGAATCGGTATCAATGTTGGCACACATCGTCGATTGTCACCAGCTGGTTGTCAACCTAGGACGACATTTGGTTGAAGATAGTTGACAAGAGTATCGATAAGTATGGATTGGTAAGTCGTCAAGATGTTAGAAGAGAGAATACATAGGGAGCATCAAGATGCCGTTACCATGGGAAGTAAAGCAATCGGATCGAGGAGCAACTGGTATGCATTTTAAAGGAATAATTGCGCAAGAACTAGATTATGGCATTGTGAGAACATAGATGCAAGACTTTCGGAAGTGGAGGAACATGGACACAACCACTAGGAACCGCTTAAGAGCAGCTATGACACAACCACTATAAATACCACTAGCCATCTACTGAAGAAGCATCCCCCCTTCCCTGTGCACAAAATCAAACAAATTTACTATATTTCAGTATCTTTACTTTTGTGCTTTGTACCTATATTTTCCAGACTTGTGTTGACGATTAAATTTCGGCATGTTTCTTAACTGTAGTTTCCAAGTTCGTGTCGCCGATTAAATTTCAGCATGTATCTTTATTTTGGGTGTTTCGTTGTCGATTAAATTTCGACGTAATATATGAGCCTTTTCAGGTTATGTTTTGCTAGAACCACTGAATAGCTCATCGGCGTGAAAATCGATGATGGTACCAAGAGGAAGACTGAGCTGGTTTGAAGGATTCCGATGGTATTTTGGCATGGCTGAGGTTGCAACCAGCTAGGGGGAGATATGAGGGACTATGGTGAGGTGATGGTCCGTCCAAGTGAGGCTAGCGGCCAGCCAATGGATGCAATGAAGACTCTCGGCTGAGAGAGAGAGAGAGAGAGAGAGAGAGAGAGAGAGAGAGAGAGAGAGAGAGAGAGAGAGAGAGAGAGTTTTTGTGAGAGAAGATAATCTGAAAAATAGCAGCCCCCAAGATAATTTGAAAAATGGCAACCCCCTTGGTTTTGGAGGAAAATTTCATTATATACCCCTTATGATTTGAATCTTGGCCCTTTGATTTATCCAATGGTTGAAATTGAACCCTTAATTATTAAGAAAGCCCCTCATTGGTTGAATTTAGATCACTAGAATAAGTGACATGACACCATGGATGGCCAAAATGTGATCTTGATGAATGGCCAAGATAGTTTGCTTAATCATTAAGGGAATATTCTAATTGGCCTAACCTTAATGACATGGCAATTAGGGGCATTTTGATAATTTTAGTACGGGTAAATTGGTAATTTTGGGCATATGGGAGAGAAGCTGGCCAGTCATGGCTAAAAATTAGCATTCTCGCTAAGGATGGAATTCGATCGGTCGGATCGGTTGGGCTGGTTTGGGCAGATTCAGCTAGTCTAGGCCAAAGAATTTTGTGCAATTTAGTCCAATTTGTTCTCTGTAGGGCCTAATTGCAAAGAATTTATTACCAATTATCAAAGAAATGAGCCAAATTAGAAGAATACAACTCAAATCCAATTGATTAAACTCAATTAAACTCATTTTTAACATCTCAATTGAATTCTTTTGTTCTAATTTCATAATAGATAATGTTAATTTCATCTCAATAGATTTGCTTCTCACAAATTGGGGATTTTCAATAATTAATGCAATTTTGGCAATTTTTGTCCATGATTGTCAAAATTGATTTCAATTAAACTCAATTGACTTGAAAATCATTCAATTCAATTGAATGAGCTTGTAACACTCTAAGGTGCACAAATTGACCTTTACAGGATGGCTGGAATTAAACCCCAAAAGGAAATTGGGGCTTAATCGTCACATTAGATCTCAATCTATCAAATTAACCCATAGATTAGGATGGGTCAACTTAACATATGGGAGGAGATGTACTAGGGTTTGTGATCAAGAATTAACTGGCTAAAGTGAGGGGCCGGGGGGTTATAAAAATACAAAATATTTTCATGCCACTACAATACAGAGAAGGCAACAGAACAAGATCTCAATGTTGAGAAACTCACAAGTTGTTTGGATTTGAGACTTATGTCAATTAAAGTAGCAGACAATGGATTTCTTCATAACTTTGTATAGTTCTGAGGGCCCTTGACATTTTGAACCTATAATGGAGTTTGTTCCTAACTTAGTGGGAGAGGAGATAAACCAAGTCTTAACTGCACAACTGACAATGAAGGAAGTTACAAAAGCTACTCATCAACTAGGTGCCACTAAAGCACCAGGGCCTGATGGACTACATGGGAAGTTCTATCATCATTGTGACATTTCAAATTTCAACCCACTTGAGATCTATGAAATACATGATTTCATTAATGCACTTGTAGTAAATCTTGCTCAGAACTGATCATTTTTGGGATACTAACCATTGGGAAAAGGCTAATTAGGGAATTAGATTCGCGCGACCAAAGAACTTGATCATGAATTGACTTTCGATCATAAGGATTGTCGAGGTGATGTTTTGGGCCAGTATAGACCAATCCAATGATGGTCACGGATCGATTTACTAATATCATATAATTGGAACGCGGGTGATTCCGTCTCACCATAATATGATATTGGCGAACGACTTTAAACTTATTTCGAATGATCACGTTCTTGGGAACTAGTAATTGATCCTTGCAATTACATGACAATCGAGGTCACCATGGTTCAAGTCTACTTAAACGTGACTCAATTGAGTATTGACCACGGGTCGAATATATGAATTTTCCCAAAAGCTGCCATTTAGTTTGAGATATGCTCAAGTCGTGTTTATTTGAATTTAGCCATTAATTAGAGACCGAGTTTGGGTATCGAAAATTTCGAAAGTCATGACAATTAATTTGATGACGTTATTATTAGCGTGGCTAGCTTCGGATTTGTTTAGATTCGTTAGAAAATCAAAATTTTGACTGGAAGTAGAAAATGACCGTTTTGCCCCTGCGACTTTGTGAAGGCTAAGTATAAAAGTGGAAGGGCATATTGGACATTTCACCCCCACTTTAGAAGCCACAATTTTTGGACAATTTTGCCCTATCCTTTTTTTTTTTAATTCATGTTTTACCCTTGGATATTTTTTATGAGAGTTGATCTAGGCCATCGATTTTAAGATAAGATTGAATCGTGGCTATTAGATGGAAAGTTGAGAGGAGGGCGAGATGGTAATTTTGCTTGGGGTAGACTTTGACTAGCTTTTTATTTCTTTTTCTCTCTTTTTCTCTCTCTCCCCCTCACTTCTCATGCCTCCCTCTCTCTCCCTCTCTTCTTGGCCGAGCCACCCTCCCCCTCTCCTTGCCATGCTTGTGGCTAGCCGGCCATGCCAACCATTGCCACTATCCACCCGTTGCCGCCACTATTCCACTTGTGGCCACCGTGAGCTGTCGGTGCTCTTTTTTGTTTGGAGCTGCCACCGCCGCTGTTTTCTTCTCGTTTAGCCATCTTTAAGTGCTTGATCTGATGTAGGACCTCGTGTAAGTGATATCCTAAACCCCACTTAGGATAATGGGTAAATTCAGGTTAGTTTGGGCACGAATTGATGAAATTTTGGGGTTGTTCAAAGGTAATTTTAGCAGACTAAGTTGGCTGTGATGTTTGGGTGAAATTGTGATATTTTTTAGAGGTTAAATCGTGATTAAAATAGGTTGATTTGATCGTTGGATCAATTAGAAATGATTGTAATGAACATAGCATAGAAAATGAGCTCAAAGGTGATGTTTTTGTGATTTACATGGTGTGGCTGAATTGATGTGCTTAGCATGGTTAGATTGAATGTGTGAATATGTGTGAAATATGTTGCGTAGTGAATCGGGGTTGATGACGTAAGTGCGACCATTCTTGATTGATGAAATATGGTGCAAAATGCGAAAATTGTGTTAATTGTGCTCATGGAAGTTGAAGTGGTGAAATTGTGAGTTAATGTGGCTCGTTGGTAGCTTGAATATCTTGGGTGATGTGTGCAAATTGGTTGTATGAGATAGATATGTGATCGAGTGCTTGATGTGTTGCATCGAACATTAAACACCTTGAGGCGTTTTTACGGGTCCAGATAATAAATGGAAAATGTGTGTATGTGTGATCACCTAATTCCTTAGGCGTGTTTACGCGGGAAATGAAACCCGTCTTGAGACATGTTACGCGAGACGTTGCTCGGTTTTTACCGGAAGACCTGTCACCCTGAGGCGTTTTTATGCGGGTTGTGTAGTAGATTTGAGGCATGTTGACGTGAGTCGAGATTGATTGATTGTTTTTGAGCCCTGAGGCGTTTTGACGCGGGCTGTGGAAAGAGATTGGACTTGAGGTGTGTTGATGTGGGTCGAGAATTGATTGATCGTTTTGAGCTCGAGACATGTTTACACGGGCTGTGGAAGGATTAGACCTAAGGTGTGTTTACGCAGGTCGAAATGAGTTGGACACGTATGCTCGATTGTGATAGTGACCGCAATATATGTGTTGACAATTGAATCTAATCAGATTGTTATACCGAACTTTGGTACGGATATGGATTGATTGGTATTGATAAGTGCTTTATTATGTCAATTTCTGAAAGTTATGTTTAAAATCGTATGTAAGGTTTCTTGTGTATCAAGGAGAGATGGTTGTGCCTGCGATTTTAGGGCATGTTGATTTTATGATCTGAGTGTTTGAACTGGTCCGGAGGTACATGTTAGCCTAGGTAGAGTCTAGGGTATTCGCTTGCTGAAAAGTGTTCTCATGATTGTTTAACCAAACCATTTCAGACCCCCAACCTGGACCATGAAATACTCCCCCGCAACGTTTTGGGATACCGATGCACTCTGAGCACTCAATAGTCGAGCACCCGGTAGGTGAGAACCAGGCTTGGATTAAGCATACTATGGTGATTTGGGTAAATGTAGGTGAACCCTGGTTGCAACCCAATAAGTTCACAGTATGGTGTTTCCGAGATGGTTTTGATGAGTTTGGACCCATTCGGAGCTTTGATGTCTTGCGTGATGGAGTTAGTGATTAGGATCCGTTGACCGTTCCTCTTCCTGATGGTGAGCTTACTAGTACTGAGATGTGCCTTGTGAAGTTAGGCCCTACACCTGCACCTGTACCTGTACCTGCACCCATAGACCCTGAGCCTATGGAGGTCGAGCTCGACCTAGAGCCCGAGGAGTCACACCAAGGGGCAGTTCCTATGGAGTCGGAGGTTGAGCAGGAGCTGACTAAAGAATTTGAAGACCCCAAAGGAGAGTACGAGGAGCCTGAAGAAGAAGAACCCGACGAAGAATTGCTGATTGAGGTCCCATCAGAGTCAGGATCCGAGGATAACCCGATTAAGATTGAGGCTAACTCTGAGTCAGTTGATGAATGGGTGGATTCAGGGGAGCTTGACACCGATTCTAGGGAGACTGAGCCGGAGTGGACACCTTCTAGGTCTCATAGGGGTTAGTAAGGGCTAGTTGTTAGAATCATTTTTGAGAATGCTCCCTTTTTGGTATAGAAGTTAACCTACCCAAACCATTTGCCCCTTTTTAATGATAGTGGTTGTTAACCTTGTAAGCCTGGTCTATTTTGTAAGGTTGGATATTATATGTCTGTCTCATGTTGTTGAAAGTTGTTCGTTTGGTTATGTGATTGTTCTCCCTGTTACCCCTCTTCTAATTCTTGTCCGAGTGTTACACTTGTTTTTGTTTGTGTTTGATCTCTGATGATTTTGGGGTTGGGTCGGCGACGAGCCTCGGATGTCGTATTCAATTTGACCAAATTAGGGGTGTCACGCGCTCTTGGGGGGTTCGTGACAATCATCACTGGGAAGATCTAAAACAAGGGGTGCTCAAAGAAGTACTGAGCTTTCTAAACTCTAGGATTCTCAACCCAGAGCTAAATAGAATGCATATATTGCATATCCCAAAGATCTCTAATTCAGAGAAGCTGGAACAATACCGCCCCATTAGCTTATGTAACTTTGTTTATAAAATCATCTCAAAAGTCTTGGTGAATAGATTGAAACCATGGATGCCAGACTTAATCTCGATGGAGCAGGGTGCATTTGTAAGTGGAAGACAGATCCGGGATAATATTTTAATTGTCCAAGAAGTGCTACATCAGCTCATAATTAGAAAGAGAAAGAAGTTTCAGGTTGTCCTTAAACTTGATATGAAAAGGCATATGACATAGTAGAATGGGATTTTATGGAAGCTTGCTTGCTAAGATTGGGATTCAGTGCTCAACGGGTTAGATGGGATATGTAATGCATCACAACTGTGTCATTTAATGTAAAGTTGAATAGAGGGCCACTACCATATTTTCATCCCTCAAGAGGTCTTCGCCAAGGTGACCCTTTCTCTATATTTATTTATCATTGTGGTGAATGCATTATCTTTTATGATGAAAAATGCACTGAAGAATGGGATTATCAAAGGAATTCAGTTAAATAGATCATGCCCAACTTTGACCCATCTACTCTTTACGGATGACTCATTTTTTTTTTGGATAGAACAATTAGTGAGTGCTAAAGTGTAGCTGCAATCTTGAATCAATACTACTATGCCTCAGGTCAAGCCATTAATTTGAATAAATCTGGGTTGTTTGCTAGTAAAAGAGATTGAGGCAGAATATGGTTTGGAGATGCTAGTGCCGATGATAGAGAAAACTATCAGGTATTTGGGAATTCCTTCTGATTGGGGTGAGTCAAAGAAGAAAATGTTTGCATGGATTATGGTGAGAGTCAATATGAAGCTAGAAGGCTGGAAAGAAAAGTTGATATCCAAAGTAGGGAAAGAAATCCTCATTAAAGTAGTGGTTCAAGCTCTCCCACAGTACGCTATGTCCATCTTTAAAGTTCCTATCTCCATATTCGTGCTATTGAAATGGGGCAAGCAAATTAGGGTTGCATTGGAGAAAATGGGATGTGCTAAAATTTAGAAAGGATAACAAAGGACTGGGCTTTAGAAGCCTCATCACTTTTAATAAGGCTATGTTGGGGAAACAAGCCGGGAGATTGATTCATAACTCAGCATCTTTATGGAGTTAGGTACTTAAAGGACTCTACTTCCCTCATTGTGATTTCAGACATGCTAGTAAGGGACATGGCCATCTTAGGGGTGGCAAAGCCTTCTAATAGGGAGAGATGCTATTCTTCCTTCCATTATGTGGTTAGTTGGAAATGTAGAAAAGATAAGAATTAGAGAGGATAAATGGCTACCCAAAGGAATGATAAGGGGACCATCAAACAAGGGAGAGCTAGAGAAGGTAGCTGATTAGATACAAAAGCAAGATTCAATGTGGAATACACATACCCTACATGCTCTATTTGATGAACAAATCTCCACTGAAATCCTCTCAATTCTGCTGAGGTCTTAATTAACGGAGGATTAGTTAGTTTCGAATAGCACTAGATCAGGGCCCTACACAGTTAAGAGCGGGTACAATGAACTAAAGGGAGAAACTGATAAACAGATCGGAACTTCAACGTCCACCTCGTATCAGACCCCTCGAAAACTATGGACAAGGATTTGGTAGGCAAAAACTATTCCAAAAATCAGATTTTTCTTGTGGAGAATATGCCAAAATGCGTTGCCTACCAAGGAAAATTTGTTTAAAAGAAGTATTGTTCAAGAACTTACCTGCAGTCTATGCAACCAACAGGTTGAGACAACCGAGCACTTATTCCTACTCTGCCCATGGACAAATTAGGCGTGGTTGAACCTGGCCCTACATATTCAAATCTCTAGTCAAGGACTTGCGAGAATTGAAGAGTGGCTACTTAATTTCAAAAGTACCTCAATTTCCTTTGATTTTCTAGAGATGGCTCTCTAGTATATATGGAAATGGAGGAACAACTTCATTTGTTGAAGTCAATCCCCAAATCCGCAGCGCCTAGTGAGCTTTGCAATGGCCATGAACCAGAATATATGCCGATGGACTAAACCAGAGAAGAACACCAACTCAAAAGATAGCCACTCACCTGAATTGTGGCAACCACCAGAGAAAGGGACTCTCAAGTGGAATATCGATGGATCCTACATCGCGGTTCAACGAAAGGCTCCATAGCTGGTATTTGCCATGACTTCTCGAGGAAGATTGTGGATGGATTCGCCAAATTGGTAAGGGCAAGTTCAACTATCAATGTGGAAATCCTTGCGTGCCTTGAAACTCTCAAGCTACTTCATGCACGGAGGGAAGAAGACAAAGTGAAGTACCTACTAGAATATGATAACTTGATTTTGGTTAATCTGATACCTGCTCTTCATGAAAAATGTTTGTTAAGGCCTTGTTTATGACATATTCAAATTTGAGAATTTTTGAAGTCCATTCACTATGTTTTCAAGTCCAGTTTCGTGAACAATACAAAGTTGTCCGATTTTGTCGGATTTCAAAGATTCAGCATTTTCTATACGAGAATGTTGGAATTTGGACTTGATATCTTCTGTTGATTTAAAGTACACGTTTTGAGCTTTCAAGTGAAATATTTTATGCTTTGATTGGAGGTCATCTCGAGAGAAAACGAGAGTTAGCCGAGAGATTTGCCAAGAGAAAATTATTAGTTCTTCATCATGAAATTTTGTCCCTTGTTATTAATGAAGCTGTGAGGTAAGCAATGACTTCATGTTCCAATGACACGTGCGCTTACCTCATCTAAACTTTAGCCCTAAGTTTTGCCTCTCTATAAATAGAAAGAAGGCCATTCGGCCAAGGGGAGAGAGAAATGGAGAGAGAGAGAGAGAGAGAGAGAGAGAGAGAGAGAGAGAGAGAGAGAGAGAGAGCCAATAAGGTAAAGATATGCTTGGCCCTTTTATCATTTTCTTTTGGCTTTAGTCATTAAATGGCATTTAATGAAGGCCATCATGAAATTTGACTAAGAGGCCCTATCTTATTGGCTCAAGTCTAGGGTTTTTTAGTTCTATAAATAGCAAGACAATTCCCCCCTTCTCTCTCATCTCACGCCACTTCCTCTCTTTCACGCCATTTCCACGCCCAAACTAGCCGGCCATCACCTTCTTCTTTGGCTTTCTTGCTTCCTTGCTTCTTGTTCACGCCTAGAAAGAGAGAAAGAGAGAGAACTTACCGACTAGCCCATGTCTCTCTTGTGGTTTGATCGAATGAGGAAGCCACGTCCAAGGCTCGAGTATTCGTGTTCATGCCCGAGAACCATCAAGAATCGAACGAGAATCGCCGAGCTCACATGTCCTTCACACGCCTCGTTCTCTCTAGTTCTTGTTTAGTTGTTGTGTAAGTGAATTCCCTAATATTGGGAAAGGATGTTGAGATGCATTGTGATGTGGTTTGCTTGGACCATTTCTCGGTCGTTTGGTTGGTCGTAGTTGGTTCATTTCCTTGGTTTGATCATGTTTCATGTTTGATGTTTTTTTGAGATAGAACCGAGCCTTGGTTGGTAAAGTGTACACAATGTAGTCATGCATGATGTTCTCTTGTTTGAACTTTGCTATTGATCTGCCATCGATGCTGGTGTAGTAAGGGCCGACTTATGTTAGCGGCGATCGATATATCCTCACTTAACATTAGTGTTTTCACTTGTTAAGTCTCCCCGACTCATCCCCCGTTGTTTCCCTTTTTCAGATCCGTAGGATGACATCTCCCCCAACCCGCGTTGGCAATCCCGTGGAGCAGAGAGCCGAAGTGCTCACCGTGATAGATGTCAAAGAAGACGGCGCCTACCGTCAAATCACGACGCTTGTGATGTTCGATGAGGGCCTAACGGACTTAATGCCTCATTTGTACGTGGCGTGGTAGCACTATGCGAACGGAGAATGGGTTGGATCCCTATATGGGTTCAACGGTGCTTTGGCGGTACAGGCGAGCCGGCTTTGGGATAAAGGCACAGGTGGGATGTGAGATGGTCAGGCGGACGAGACCGGGGTGGAGATAAAGAAGAGAGGAACAAAAAGCTGTAGTGGGCTTAGGACACCCAAGCCATAACGTTTGTTGTGTAAATGGCTAAAATCTGCTACGTTGGCTTGTAAAATATGTTTGCGTGTTCTATAAATACAAAGTTTGCTCATGATGCTGTTTGTCTTAATCCCGCTGTTGTTTTTAATGTGATTGTCCCGAAATATGCTTCGCTTGTGTGTAACGAAAGATAATAATGAACGGGATGTCACGTTAATGACCCCGAGGTGGGGGCATTACAGATTAATTTGGTATCAAAGCAGGTTTTCCCTTTAGTAGGTGCAGTTCGGGGCAGCTTGCGATTTGCCAGTTCGACGAGGGTGGAGAGTGATCGCCGGGGCAGAACCTGATCAAAGAGCGGCTTTTGGCTATGAAGTGGACGCGGGGGCATGAGACCTGATTAAGGTGCGGCTTCTAGCAAGAGTGGTCATCGGAGTTGAAGACCTGAAAAAGGTGCGGCTCCTGGCAGGCTTCCAGAATGATGGGTAAAAGAGGAAGAAACCGAACTATGTACTGAATTGGAGAGAACGATTCTGAAATCAAAGTGGGAATAAAGACCTGGAATGATAAGGTGCGCTGAAGTTAGGGTAGTTAGCTAGAAAATACCCATATGCATGTGAATGATTAATTGTAGTTGAATAGGTTAAGTGCTCCTGTTTGTTTGTGATCATTGACCTGTTCTTGTGTTGAAGAAAGTCTTGTTAGACTGATAGCAAAATAAGTGCTCACGACCAGACTACGACCGCTGAGGAAAAAGTAAAGTCCCATCAGGACGCCACGACCTCGAAAGAGAAGTCCAAGCAGGTTCCCCTCTAGTAAGTTATAGTTCTGTGTTGAGCCAAGAGAAGGCTGTTGAATTTTGACATAACCCGATCCAATGAGGGCGGGGGAGTGATCCCTAGAGTAGAACCTGATCAAGGAGCGGCTCTTGGCTAGGAAGTGGACGCCGGGGCAAGAAGCCTGATCAAAGTGTAGCTTCTAGCAAGAGTGATCGCCGAGGTTAAAGACCTAAACAAGGTGCGGCTCCTGGCAAGCTTCTAGGATGACGGGTAAGAAAAGAAATAAACTAAACTAGGTATTAAATTGAAAGTAAGGTGGGAACTGTTACTTGAAATGATAAGTATGATCTTCGTGATTGTTATAAGTAAGTAAACTATGTTTGAGGAAGATTTTATCAGAGTAGTGTAGCGGAAGCGTAATCAAACTTGCTGCACTCTAGTATGTTGGATTGAGGTCAAGGAAAGAAAGGTCGCTGGTCCAGAGTTAGCCCACATTACAGTGGATGCTATAAAGGTACTAAGGTAAGATAAGTCCCAAGTACGTAGAATCTTTTGAAATTCAAGAATGAAAAGGGAATTGGCCTATCGGTTGGCATTGCCATCGAAACTTGCTTATGTACATGTTGTGTTCTATGTATTGATATTGTGAAAGTGTAAGCCCGATCCGGCACGCGTGCTGAATTTTTTGACGAGGTCGAAGTGGATAGCAAAGTGTCCTATGCTGAGAAGCAAGTGCGGATCGTGGATTGTAAGGAGCAAGTGTTAGAAAGGTAAGGCCATTCCCTTAGTTAAGGTTCTATAGTATCACCGAGGCATAAAAGAAGTCACCTGGGAGAGTGAGGAATTGAGGAAAAGTTGATACCTGCATTTGTTTGAGGAACTAGGTATGTTTTAAATTTCGAGGACGAAATTTTATTAGAGGGGGAGAATTATCACATCCCGATTTTTTGCGCTTAGGAAGCTGCAGGTAAATAGTAACATCCTCAATTTCAATTCTTGGACAATGGCTATGGTTTAAGTTTGGTGATTTTTCAATCGGAACAAAATTCTACTCTTGTTTTAGAAAACCCTATTTTGGATCCTTTGTACCCTTTCATTTTGTTATTTTTGGAGAGACTTTTGTGGTCCGAATTTTCAATCACTTTCTTCTTGAAAGTTTCTCCAAACATCTTGAAGTTTTACATACTTTAATTTCAGAATTTTTGGACTTGATATGAGTAATATGATGGCCTAATTTTCGAACCATGTAAAACTGCCCATAATGGGTATTTCGGTGATGTTCACATTTTATTGATTTTCTACAAGCTTTTCTAGGTTAATTTTGGAAAATTTTCCTTCACAAAAAGTTGTTGAAAACGTCCTTTTTTATAATTTACATAAATTTGGGAATTTTTAGAGATGATTTGGATTCTGGACAGAGCTTACTTTGAGAAACAAGAATGCTGTTCCAGCGAACTGTTTTTAGTCTGTATTTGAACTACTAAAAATGGTATTTACAAAGAGATTCAGATTTCGTGCTCTTATGAAAAATGTTTATTAAGGCCTTGTTTATGACATATTCAAATTTGAGAATTTTTGAAATCCATTCACTATGTTTTCAAGTCCAATTTTTTGTACAATGCAAAGCTGTCCGATTTTGTCGGATTTCAAAGATTCAACATTTTTTATACGAAAACGTTGGAATTTGGACTTGGTGTCTTCTTGTGATTTAAAGTACACATTTTGAGATTTCAAATGATATATTTTATGCTTTGATTAGAGGTCATCTCGGGGGAAAACGAGAGTCAACCGAGAGAGTTGCCAAGAGAGAATTATTGGTTCTTTATCATGAAATTTTGTCCTTTGTTATTGATGAAGCTGTGAGGTAAGCAATGACCTCATATTCCAATGACACATGCACTTAACCTCATGTTCTAATGACACGTGCGCTTACCTCATCCAAACTTTGGCCTCAAGTTTTGCCTCTCTATAAATAGAAAGAAGGCCATTCGGCCAAGGGGAGAGAGAAATGGAGAGAGAGAGAGAGAGAGAGAGAGAGAGAGAGAGAGAGAGAGAGAGAGAGAGAGAGAGAAAGCCAATGAGGTGAAGATAAGCTTGGCCCTTTTATCATTTTCTTTTGGCTTTAGTCATTAAATGGCATTTAATGAAGGCCATTATGAAATTTGACTAAGAGGCCCTCTGTTATTGGCTTAAGTCTAGGGTTTTTTAGTTCTATAAATAGCAAGACAATTCCCCCCTTCTCTCTCATCTCACGCCACTTCCTCTCTTTCACACCATTTCCATGCCCAAACTAGCCGACCATCACTTTCTTCTTTGGCTTTCTTGCTTCCTTGCTTCTTGTTCACGCCTAGAAAGAGAGAAAGAGAGAGAACTTACCGACTAGCCCGTGTCTCTCTTGTGGTTTGATCGAGTGAGGAAGCCACGTTCAAGGCCCAAGTGTTCGTGTTCAAGCCCGAGAACCATCAAAAATCGCTCGAGAACCATCGAGACTCACGTGACCTTTACACGCCTCGTTCTCTCTAGTTCTTGTTTAGTTGTTGTGTAAGTGAATTCCCTAATATCGGGAAAGGATGTTGAGATGCGTTGAGACGTGATTTGCTTGGACCATTTCTCGGTCGTTTGGTTGGTCGTAGTTGGTTCATTTCCTTGGTTTGATCATGTTTCGTGTTTGATGTTTTTTTTGACAAAACCGAGCCTTGTTTGGTAAAGTGTACATGATGTGGCCATGCATTATGTTCTCTTGTTTGAACTTTGTTATTGATCTGCCATCAATGCTGGTGTAGTAAAGGCCGACTTATGTTAACGGCGATCGATATATCCTCACTTGACATTAGTGTTTTCACTTGCTGAGTCTCCTTGACTCATCCCCCGTTGTTTTCCTTTTTTAGGTCTGTAGGATGGCATTTCCCTCGGCCCGCGTTGACAATCCTGTGGAGTAGAGAGCCATAGTGCTCACCATAATAGATGTCAGAAAAGACCGCACCTACCGCCGAATCACAACGCTTGTGACGTTCGATGAGGGCCTAACGGACTTGATGCCTCATCCGTACGTGGCGTGGTAGTGCTATGCGAACGGAGAATGGGTTGGATCCCTATGTGGGTTCAACGGTACTTTGGTAGTACGGGCGGGTCGGCTCCGGGATAAAGCCACGGGTGGGTTATGAGATGGCCAGGCAGACGGGACCGGGATGGAGATGAAGAAGCGAGGAACGAAAAGCCGTAGTGAGCTTAGGACAACCAAAACATAACGTTTGTTGTGTAAATGGCTAAAATCTGCTATGTTGGCTTGTAAAATATGTTTGCATGTCCTGTAAATACAAAGTTTGCTCATGATGCTATTTGTCTTAATCCTGTTGTTGTTTTTAATGTGATTGTCCGGAGATATACTTCTGCTTGTGTGTAATGAAAGATAATAATAAACGGGACGTCACGTTAATGACCCGAGGTGGGGGCATTACAATATTCTTCCAAAGTAGGAGTTAGTTCATCCTCACCAAATATAAAGGTGGATGTCTCCGAACACCAGAATTGTGTCGATGTGTAAATGAGGCCAGGACAACCTTCATTTTGAATAGAGGAAGCAGCCATCCTATTTTGGACTTCACAAAAATATTGCAAATCGGATTGAGTCTAGTCCACCATATGCACAGCTCATCTTTAGGAGTAGTATTAATTCGAATGTTGACTCCTACCATCGCATATAGACCAAGACTTACGATCAACCTAATGTCGTGGACCAACCAAAAGAAATGGAAAAGTAAGTTAATTGCAAAGCAAAGGTTTAGAAGACTTACTTCATCCAGTAGAACTGTGGCAATCACATAAAGATACGCATGAGATGTGAGGTTCGATTTATACTCTAGACGACTTAGCAAAGTGGAGCCATCAAGATTACCGAACCGAACCGACATGGTCGCGGTTTGGCGGGGGTTCCCCATCACTCTGGCTTCATCAAAGAGCTAACTCGTGTCGCGTAGTGGCAGATCAGGGTGGTAACTCTATGACACCAAGATGAAATTTCGAAACTGAGAAGGGCGGCTTGTACTATGTAGGGTAAGTCAGAGTGTCCATGGTCTCAATACCATCCTTATAACCTATGCGGCCTAGTTTCGGCTGCAGGTTGTGTGTGTTGTGTAGCATAAACGTAAGATCATGCACAACAAGTTATATGAAACAACGCTTCAATATTTGTGAAAATAAACATTTATCCCTACACCTCCTTGCAAAACAATGGGCCTAAGCCCACTAAGAATTTCTCAAGTCCCCAATGGAGACCTTAATATGATTAAGGCTCGGTTTTCTATTATGTCATACCTCATAGGGCATAGTTGGCACAAACTTGGGCGAGATTCTATTCAGTAAATATGTAGTTATCTCAAAGGCACATTCCCAAAGGGATATAGGCAAATCGGTGTAACTAATAATAGATCGCACCATATCTAGTAAAGTGTGATTTCTTCTCTCGAACACACCATTGTGTATGGAGTTATAGAAGGTGTCCACTTTGATAAAATTCATGGTCTCTAAAGTATTCACCTCCTTGATCAAATTGAAGAGCTTTAATACTCTTTCCCGTTTGTTTCTCAACTTCTCTCCCGAATTTCTTGAACTTTTCAAAAAATTTAGATTTATACCTCATTAAATACAAGTAACCATAGCGTGATAAATCATCGGTAAATATAATGAAGTAAGAATAACCACCTCTAGCTAATTCGTTAAGTGGTCCACATACATCTAATGTATCAATCCTAGTACATCAGCAACTCGCGTACTATGTCCTTCAAAGGGCGCTTTTGTCATTTTTCCTAGAAAACATGACTCACAAGTTGAGTGCGGCTCAAAGCCAGATGGATCAATATATCCATCATTACTTAACTTAGTGATTTTATCTTCTCTTATATCACCTAATAAGAGAAGTCAAACATTCTTCAGGTTTGGACTATCTCTAGGTCATTTATTAGCCATGACATTTATATTATTTTGCTTATCGACACTGGTGATCACATAACCAACACATATTTTATTATAATAAATAGAACATACATCATTGCCAAAAGAAAATTCATAAATCTCTTTGCTCAAACGAGATATAGAGATGAGGTTCAAACCACGTTCTTATAATGCAGGCAATTGTTTAAAACCAATATATATCCATAGGTCAAAGATAAACGAAAAGTACCCATAGCTGATTTAGCAACTCTTGCTCCCCTTGCAAATGTCAAGACGATCTCATTTCACCCTAATATCCTGCTTATTTCTAAATCTTGCAAAGACATATAATAATGTGAAGTTGCAGCATAATCTAAAACTCATAAGTTGAATTCAGCACAAACTATAAGGTTAGTTTCAATAATCATAGATACCATACCTTCACAAGGCTCGTTCTTCAACTTGACCTTCAAGCTATCGAGGTACTTCTTACAGTTCCTCCTCCAATTCCCCTTGACACCACAATAATGACATTTCCCTTTTTCGATTTTGGGCTTTTCATGTATAGAAGATTTTACAGTCCTCTTCCATTTGTTTTTTTCAAAGTAGTCTTACTCTTTCGAGAAAAAGCCTCAACCATAGCAACTACAGTTGGCTTTGTATTGTGCATCTCCTTCTCATAAACTACCATCATATTGCATAACTCAGCTAGAGTTTTCTCCATCTTATGCATGTAGAAGTTTTGGACAAGTCCAAAGAAGGAATCGGGCAAAAATTGGAGTATCAGATGCACAGCCAATTCGTTATCCATAGTAAGGTTTAACCTTGCCAACTACTCAATGTGCCAAATCATTTATAAATTTCAAAACGTGATCGTTTACTAATGATCCTTCCTCATACGGTACAATCTCTTAGATATCTCAAATTTAGAGGTTCAACCATTCTCATTAAAAAATTCTTGTAAGTGCATAATGATCGACCAAGCACTTTCCATAGTCTCATACTACTCCTGTAATTCATTATTCATCGAAGCAAGCATGTTTGAGCTATCTTTTATGCCATCTTCATGCCACTTATCATAACTTTCGTGCTCCTCTTGGGTCCCACCCATATGAAAGGAATTTGGCAAGTTTGATCAAGCAGATACTCGATTTTCTCATAATTGAGAATAATTCTCAAATTCCTCATCCAGTTAGTGAAATTGGGTCCCGTTCAACAGTTTTTGTCAAGTATAGAAGCAAGTGGGTTCGTAGTTACCATTTTTCAAAGTAATAATATGTCTATGCAGAAAAATAAATTGTTAGTCATTGTCTTTCAACAAGTACTTCATTTTGGCTTTTGAATGAAATAGATCCTCCCACTACGTTTATTTGGATCCTATACTCCTTAAGATGGGAAATGACAATCTTCGTTGGCTTAAGATTACTAGTGGGATTGGAGTCCCACCAACCCATAGCCCACCTCACTTGATAGTTATTGGTGTTTTATAAACTTAGTGAGCAGATCAACTTATCCAACGCATCATATGCGAGTTCCAATCTTATCTTCAGCCTCCATATCATGAAAGTCTCACTTAAAAGTTATTGACCTCATGATCATAGTTAAATCCAACTCATCATCTCAGACAAGTATTTAGAACACGAACGTATAAGGGAGTGGTCATATGGTCTAAATGGCAATTGACCCATTTTTGTCCATAGCCGGTCAATCAACCACTAGAATATTGGATCAAAACACGACGATGGAAGGCCACAAATTGAGAACCCATTTCTACATAATATTATAAATAAAGAGGTTTGCATCGTTATCAATGGTCTCACCTTGTATATTAAATATTTTAATATACCTATCAAGCTAACATATGTAGGCCGCTTAAAAACAATTCTCTTAATATATAAGAATCGGCCATTAGATTGTAAAAATAAACATGATACAAAATTAATTAAACACATGAAAAAGCCTGAGGATTGGCTTTGATACCACTATTGGGATTTCATGAAACTTTCATAGGTAAAATAAATCAAATTACAGTAAAAGAAAATACCCATACA
Organism: Syzygium grande; assembly: GCA_024733475.1. Lineage (NCBI taxonomy): Eukaryota > Viridiplantae > Streptophyta > Magnoliopsida > Myrtales > Myrtaceae > Syzygium > Syzygium grande. The sequence continues at coordinate 8,829,040 of JAMXDD010000007.1, read as the reverse complement.
TGTATCTCCCAAGCTTTGCTCATGCAGTTTAATTAGAAATTCGTAGAAATGGAAGAATAAAATAAAAAGAGGGCCTATTGGATTACCCTTATTGCATGCCCTAAGCAATTTAGTCAAGACGTTCCTTGTAGTGTGCCTAGGCCAATTTGGTTCAAATGTTCTTTAATTCCTTCCCACAAATGCCAGACCTATATTTCAGACACAGCACCAATCACATATCAAATGGTGGAGAGATTTCAAGAGAGTTCACCACTTCAATTGTGCTAGTAATTGTTCAAAAATTTGATTGAACTCATCTCATTTTTTCTCATTAGACTCGGCTCTAATATATTTAAAATTAATCTGGCCATTAACTCTGAAATTGTTTCTGAGCATTAATTCGGACATAAACTTTGAAACCGTTTTAGAGCAATAATCTGGTCATTGACTCTAAAACCGTTTTAGAGCATTTATCTGGCCATTAACTCTAAAACCGTTTCAAAGGATTAATCTAGGCATTGAATCTCAAACTGTTTTAGAGCATTAATCTAGTCATTGACTCTAAAACCATTTTAAAGGATTAATCTGGCCATTGACTCTTAACCGTTCAAGAGCATTAATCTGGCCATTGACTTTGAACCCGTTTCGGAGTATTTCTTAGGCACAATTAGTGTTGATTTTGTGCTATGTGCGTGCATCACCTGCACGCATGGCCATGACCCAAAACAATTGAATGAAACTTCATTTAATTTCACTTGAGCTGACTCAATCTGATTACCATAATTGCAAACACATTTGCAATATTGTCTCTCCTATTTAAATATCATTTTGAATTGGTTATGGTGTGTGACCTCCCTAGATTCATCACTGAGCTGGTAATGGGACCCTTACCAACACATTAGTATTCCAAAGAGAATTAATTGTCCTCATTAGTCTCCCGGTGTTGCGCCACGCTTTTTGGCACGCTAAGAAGGTACTTCCATTTGTCACGAATGGGGAAACTATCCCCCGAATGGACTACTAGGGTCTAATAAGGATATTTCGCCCAAACGTCCCACAGACATCTCATCACTAGACAAATAGGAGTCTCTCCCAGACCATAACTCACGTGACAGCGGGTTGTAATTTTTATCTTCCTATTCAATCTAAATTTTCGATTTGGAGTCGTCACTAGTCATTATTGGTAAGTTGACTAGAAACCTAATTGAGGTACGGGAGAAATATCACCATTCTACAAATCAGAGATTCTGAGTAAGGGGACTTGGTTACGCTAATGATCCCAAATTGAGATCTCTAACGCCCTTTTCAATACCGAAAACGAAACGATGTGTCTAACATGTCACACGAGTTTCCGAGGTCTATCCACTAATTCTAACCATTCTAATCGTGGAAAATCAATCAATCAATCAATAATTGGACAATCAATTGTAATCAATCAAAGCAATCCTAATTTGTCTCTAAAAGGAAGCCAATCCAAAACACCCAATCCCTAGTAAAGCCCTAAAGGCTTGTTCACTCCATGATTTATATTGTTTTAAGGTTTAGGGTTTTTTAGGGGTTGAAACCCCTTTTAATCCCTAAACTAAGGATTTCCTAAAAATGCCATTTAGGCACTTCAAAAAAATTCTAATTTCACTTGTAAATGTTGGCCACGGTGTTTCTAAATCATTCTGTGAATTTTTGAAATTTTTTATAATTTTTTGGGAAAAAATTTTCTAAGAATTTCTTTGCCCGAGAACTGATTTTCTTGATTTTCTAAAAATTTCTTTGAAATTTTTGAAATTTTTATTGGATTTTCAGATTTTTCAATTTTTTTGTATTTTTATGAATTTTTCACATTTTTTATTTTTTTTTTTGAGTTTTTTAGATCTTTATGAAATTTTCAGAAATTTTACAATTTTTCTTTGAATTTTCTGAATTTCCGAAAATTTTGGATCTTTTGAAATTTTCATTGAATTTTCGAATTTTTTTAATTTTTCAAAATTTTCTAATATTTTTTATTGATTTTTATATACTTTTTATTTATTATTTTAAAAAAAAATTTCTCACCAAGAAAGTGAGCCGGACTCGCCGATTCAGATCGATCCGACTAAGTCGAACCGGCCGACACTGACGCCAAACAGCGCTCCGACCAGATAATGCTAAAACGGCGCCGTTTCTGCTGTTTTTTCATTGGGGCATTTCCCCAAATACCTAGTGGGCACAAATCGTGTATTAAAGTTCTTGAGGCCGCCGGTTTGGACAAGCCGTCAATGAGTCTTCGGCGACCTTTTATCCCTTTCAATTGGTTCAGTGTTGAGACCTTATCATCCCTTATCATCCTTGCCTGACTAATGCATCACCGGACCTCCGCCGACCAGCAAAAACCGAACCCAAAAATACCAAGTCAAAACTAACCTATTCAACTTTTCTAAGATTTAAACTCCTATTATGATCGCCCTAGCCATCTAAATTGCTCAAAATGTATACAAAACCATCAAACAAGGTTAGGAAAAGCTAACTTGGACGGCCTATGGCCATAGGGATGCTCCGACGAGATCAGAGAAGCCCCAGCAAGGTTTAACAATGGTGACCAAGGTGGTTTATGCAGATTTTAATGGCCCAATATGCAACAAACAACCAATATCATGATCAGAAACATGTTTTGAATATCAATAAACTCAAAATCATGAAGGAAATCACGCGATCAAGCAAGATTAAACTCAAAACACATGTTCTGGAATTTTATAAAACCGTGACCATGAAACAACTTTACTTGTCTCGTTGATGATCGATTCTAAAATTTCGAACCAAACTACGATCGTAGGATGATTCCCTAATGTATATTCCTCAAGTTCATGATCGCAGCTTCATTGAGAAGTCCCGAATTGCTTGGCCAAGACTCGTTTTCAAGCCTTGATAATAAACCTTGTAGCAGGTTCTCCGGTGAGGAAATTCACCATCGAGACCAATTCCCATTGAAAAAGCACCGATCGCTGGGCCCTGGGAGTCTCTACTCACACTTACGCTTAATCTCTCTCTTCCTTGCTCTAGTTTCTCTCTCTTTCTGGAATTCTCTTGAGCACTTTCTATGCGCAAGATAATGTTTTTTCTCTCTTTTCTAGCCCGAATTACCAGCCAAAAATCATTACCACCGACCTCCAAATCGGTTATAACGATTCTCTGATGCCAACTGGAGATTCTCTAACTGGTAAAATTGATTTTCACATGCTCATTTGGCCTCAGTAAGGCAGTAAAGAGGTGGGCCGAGAAGATATTTTCTCGGTTTTGTGTGTTCTGGGCAAGTCGAGTAAAGAAGGAGACCGACCCAGGTCGGGTCAAGTCGATCCGACCAACCCAGCAAACCCGGGTTGGTCTGAATTCGCAAATTTGACTCGATTTTAACCCTATTTTTCAATTTTAACCCCAAAATTGGATTCCTTAGCACATCTTGCACCCAAATATGAGATTTGTCCTAATTTTTATCACAATTAAACCTAAAATTCCCAAATTTTAAATTCGGATTTCTGGGGTTTATGTTCAATTCTATATCTAGATGACCTGATTGGAAAAAATTGATGCCAAAATTGGATAGCCCATGACTGATTAACCCTTGGGATGGTGCTCTCTTGATTCGACAATTTCAAATTGGCCAAGATTCCCAATTTGGGCTTAAAATCCCTAATTTTTAATTGATTTTTGGGGCTTTTTAATTCCTTTAATAAATTGTGCAATTGGACTGACCAATATGTAAATCAAGGTCCCACAATCATTTGTTGTGAAGATATTATAGCCTAGAAATGGTTCAATTGAATTTTTGATTCAATTTAAGCTTAATTTTACCCAATTTTGGGAAAAACACATTCCCAATTGAAATTTTCTAAAATTGATGTGGTATTGATGAAATTGTATTTAAAATAAGACCAATGGATATTTTTATGGAATTTTTGGATTCCATTTTCTATTTTTCTTGATTTTCTCTCTTATTTTGGCTTAAAGAAATTAAGGAAAAAATTATTTTTGGTTTAGAAATAGGTTCCTAAGCTTGGCCAAGGTTCCTAATCCTAATTTTTTTAATTTTTTTAGAAAAATTAAAGAAAGGGCTAAAAATCAGATGTCAACTCTAAATACTACAAGCCATGAGTAATATCTAGCAATATGTCATAGCTACCAAGACAGTGTAAATATTTTAAGAACGTAATGAACCCATCAACTTTGGCTACGATGTTATTCAATCCTTCTATCTTACCATGTCCCAATCAGACAAAGACCATGGAAATTTCTTGTCAAGCCACCTATTCTACCATATGCACAAACCTAATTGACATGTGTTCTTAATGGGGCAAGAACTCTTCATTCTCGGTTACAACCACAGCCAAGGATTACAATACAGTGTCACGATTAGATTGCATTAGACATCATTATTGTACTTTGTATATAACAAGAAGACAGATTCCATATTGCGCACATGTGTGCTTCTGTATGCGAACAAACTATGACCATCAAGTACAGAGACTGTTCAATGAAGTGTCGATATGTGCACTTGTGAACTATAGCCATCCAACATACAAGTCAACACTATACCTCAGGTCTAACGATTTTTTACACAAAACAAGAGCAAGAGCATGAACAATTAGACATTGACTACACTAAAAGGTTCAATGTTGCTAATTGTTCTGTGCGTGTCACATTTAGTGAGCTTGTCTAATACAAGCACCAGAGTTATTCCTTGGGTATGACAATACCCAATGACTTGTGACTCATCATTCCCTTGGTATGCAATACTTAGTGGTGAAGTTAAGAACACACCAATCGCAACGTGATCATCAATATCCAATCAATGATTCATCGAGTGGGAATTGTTTTAAAATTCAGTCTACATGTAAACCTACCACACATATTCTTAACACCTTAAGAATAAGTCCGGTCACAATTGACCTTATAGAATCATTCATATATATAAGGATCAATGAATGAATACGTTTTTGCTATTAAATAGTACAACTAAAATCCCTGTCATGCAACTATTACATGGTCGCTTTAGGGCATATATCCAACATATACAACATATCTTCCTCTTTACTCCACATAGAATAATAGAGGGAATAGAAACATCTTTATATGTAAAACCCAACAAATAAATGAAAACAACAGAGAGAATTTCTTGTTTTTGGTATGTTTTTATTATGATTTGGAGATTCTCTTTATAGACAAATAAAGAAGAGGGTTAATAAAGAAATAAATCAAATCAAGCATTATAAATCCATTACAAATTGATTGCGGCCATACTTTCCATTAAAACTGTTACAAAACAATTGCTTTGAATAATTAAAACCGTAGAAATATCCAACATATAACATATTGGATAACCGTTGGTGGGAGTAGGGAAGACCTATTGTAATTCCATTTTGTGGAGTGGAAGCTTTTAGAGAGTTTGGTCCGTGGTATTTTCCTAGCTTGGGCTTCCACCTTAAATCCCTTCTATATAGATTCTGCATTGCTCGATTAATTGTTATATTGTTGTAGTGTTTATTGTACGTATTTAATTACACAAAGAGGGGAGAAGAAGTTCGTTGTACACGGTGAGATGTGGTCGCACTAGTCTTTTCGTAACAGATAGCTTAGAGGAGAAACGAGAACCCTACTCTAGTGGCATGACATGAAAGCGCCTTTGACTTTTGTCCATAACATTGTGAACAAGTATCGAATAATCTTTAAATAACATTCTTTTGTATTTCAAGTGTAATCATAATTATCAATTTCGGAAAAAAAAACCATCAAGACGAGTTGTTGATTTTTTTAATGACTTGAGGCACCACGAAATATTACTCCAAAGGTACATAAAAAAAATTATTTGCGACTTTATTTAGTGTCTTGTGTTTGGCTTCTCGACAAATCTAATTCGACCTCAGTGAACCCAGTCCTTGATTTTCCTTTCCGGTGAATACAGTCCTGGATTTGATTGTAATATGAGAGCGCTCCACAATCAGAAAACGGGGTCATCACAATGACAATACCATTAATGGAAAGCAAGAGCGAAAAACCAAAAACATAAAAGAGCCATGTCTGCTTTATTCCAAAATATTTTGTGCAGCCAATACAATTTTGAATCACACATGATGGCATGGTTTATTACCACGTATAATAACGCTCATACGTGGCGGAGCCATATGATCTAACATAAAACCCATCCTCCCGCACAGACCAAAAGCAAAAGGGATTACAATGGAATCTATCCCGATCCGTCCTGAACACGACGAACTCCTTGAACCGCCCCTGCCACCGGGCAGAGCAGGCGAAGATGGTCTGCTTGAACCAATGAATCCGAAAACGGATCTTTTGCTTCTGAGTCGGGTGTAGGGTCCGGGCCCCAAGATCGTCATCTGAAGATACGCAATGGAGAACGAAGTCACTAGGCAAGTCATTGACTATGTAGATATGGCGGGTGTCGTATATTTCACCTATGAAGTTGGTAAACTTGTTGGCCTGTGAGGGTGGAAGAGAGGATATGAGGGAAAGGAAAAGGAAAAGGACAAGCGTGAATTGACTTAGGGATTTCATTGCTATGAAGTGTTATGATAATTAGTGATGTTTGGTGTAGAACCTTTTGATGTAATTTATAATGAACATTCTCTGTCCGTCATTTTACCCAAAGGAAAAAAAAAGTTAATATCACAAAAAACTCAAAACTTATGCACCTGTGACAAATTTACTGCAAACTAATTTTTAGACTACCAAAACCCCTAAACTAGTGCACCTATGACAAATTTATCTCAAACTAATTTTTTGACCACCAAAAATCCTAAACCGATGCATTTGTGACAAAATTATCCTCGTTAAATTGGACAAATGCAAAGAAAACCACAAACTAATACACATATGACAAATGGAGAGCAAAACCATAAACCGGTACATCTATCAACTGTCACGTATCATTTTACTTGGAAATTTGACAGTAAAATCTAACGGTAGGTAAATTTATCGTAAGTGTACCAGTTTGAGATATTAGTTTGGTGGTAAATTTATTATAGATGTATCATTTTGAGATTTTTTGTGATATTAATTCAAAAAAATATCTTAACGTTGTAGATTATATTATATAGTATATATATAAATCTTTCTTGAGAGGGGGAAAAAAAAAGGACGAAAAGAAAAGTTTGTGAAGTGTCGCGGGACCGGAACGTATCAAAATCACCTCCTCCTCATTGGCCCAACACATATCTCCACCTTATCCTCATCCAGTTCCGCACACCATCCATCCTTCCACATAAGCCCCCAACCTTGATCTCATTCTCTATCTCTCACAAATTCCATAAAAATCACTCTACTCTTCATCTCTGTCTTCCTCTCCATAACTTCAAGGCCTTGCTATTATTTTTTGTGTTTAGTCCTCCATGGCCATGGCAACTCAAGCTTCCCTCTTCACCCCGGCCCTTGCCACCCCGAAGTCCGGCGCCGACCGCGTGGTCGCACCCTGGAAGCAATCGGCGCCCTCCCTGGCCTTCGCCGCCACTCCCAAGGTGGCTACCAAGTCCGCACAAAGGACCGCCGTCAGGGCGGCAGCAGCGGAGGGCAAGGCCGAGGCCCCGGCCAAGGCGGCACCCGTCGGGTTCACGCCGCCCGAGTTGGACCCCAACACCCCGTCCCCGATCTTCGGCGGCAGCACCGGCGGGCTACTGCGCAAGGCTCAGGTAACAATAGCAGCCGCCAGATATTTTTTTTTTATGGACATTGATATAGGGGCACGACTTGATTCTAGACGAGTATGATATTATATTTATAGACTAATTAATCATTGAACCAATTGAATTTATACTTAAATGTCCATTTTATTAATCATGATGCTGACAGTTCAAAATGAATAATCACGTTTTAACTATACCAAGTACTATTCACAAACCCATCGTGTATTGTCCGTCTCCTCAGGGCATCATATAAGGTAGACTTGGCCCGACCGAGGATTTATGTACAATTTTTTTTTTTGGAGTAGTTGATGAATTGAGTCTGTTGTGCCGGTTATTCAGAAATGATATATGATACATCGGGTATGTCAGGTCGAAGAGTTCTACGTGATCACCTGGGACTCGCCGAAGGAGCAGATCTTCGAGATGCCAACCGGAGGAGCGGCAATCATGAGGCAAGGCCCGAACTTGCTCAAGCTAGCTAGGAAGGAGCAGTGCTTGGCACTCGGAACCCGACTGAGGTCAAAGTACAAGATCAAATACCAATTCTACCGGGTCTTCCCTAATGGTGAAGTCCAGTACTTGCACCCCAAGGACGGTGTCTACCCAGAGAAGGTGAACCCGGGCCGTCAAGGGGTCGGTGTGAACTTCAGGTCGATCGGGAAGAACGTGAGCCCCATCGAGGTCAAGTTCACCGGAAAGCAACCATATGATTTGTGAGGCGGAGAAATAATTTACTCGGGTTCTGAGTACTTTGCTTCTTGATGTATTTATCTGTCATTAATGTGAGCACTGTATTAAATGTTCGTTAGCAGTTGTTAATTATACATTTTCACTGTTGAAAAATCAAAATACTGCATGCGTAGCGACAGGGTGACTCAATATTCAGCGGTGTATCAAGTTGGGTGCTCGCTTATATTAATCGGAGGGACGATCCTCTTGAAACGATTCAGAAAACTTGTTCGAAGTGCTAGAATGGCACTGAAATGGATCCACAATGCTTTTGGACATTTCATACTAACCCTAAATAGCAAGATTATGCCGTAAGTATGACGTACCGAATCGTGCTGAACAATTAAGATATGCAACCACAACTTCCTAAATCACACAAGACCGCCTATGTTCAACAAGGTTCTGAAAATTTTCCATTTCTTGATGATGCTACGACTTGCTTCGCTTGAGTAGGTGGCGTTCTCCACAGTGAGAAAGTTCTTGAAGCATCATAGTGTGATGATTACCCTCACAAAAAGGCCTTGGCAACGAAAAGACAACATTTGCAGAAAGCACACTTTGTAACACCAAATCTGCGTATAATAAGAGTGACGCTTTAAAGGCACTACAAGGGACAGATGGACGTATGGGAGGCAGAGTCTTGTAGAGGACTCCTCTGTGTTCGAACGAAACTTGGTACTTTCTTAGAAGACAAGGGGGTGATCCAGAACTGGTAAAGAATGAGTAGACCTAGTGGCACTCTCGTATTTGCCAAAAGAGGATAAAAGAAGAACTTACGGTAAGGCTTGAAAAGCAAGGCATGTCTTGTGACTTGCACTGAAAGTGGAAAATAAGTTTTAAAATATGTTTGTGGGGGGTGGCTTCTCTTTTTGGACAGTGACATCTCACCAAAGATCAAATCTGGTGTGCATAAACTAGCCCTGCAATGGAATGTTTAAATTGCCTGAGCAAACCCACAACCTATCTTGGCTCTCAACACCCTTTGTTTTCCCTCCTCGGTTGCTGCCTCGTTTACATGAGCGGCTGTGGATGCAGCTCCAGATGAGGTGGTATCGGTCCCTCCTTACTCCGTTGAAGAAGCTATGGTCGCGTCTGCATTTTACCACAAAGAAGAGTACGTCCTGCAATTCGATAAAGCTTAATATACATTCGTATGCGGTTTTCTGTTCATTCTCTCATTTATAGCCTATCTTGCGTCTGCAATTTTTGTTTGAAACCAAGATTCAGCACATTTTCTGCAACTGCATGTCTCATAACTCAAAATTCATCAATGCTAATATATCATGCTCATTTTAAAGTCTTTTTCAACTTGGTGTATCCTTCTTTTCTTCCGATCTCTAGTTGCACCATAAACTCCCTATCAGGAAACAATGCGAACTTCAGAGCGCTTGCTTGCTAGTATAAACCATCTCGTCGCTGAAAGCATGTTACGGGAATCAATTTCCCCATGCACACGTGCGCCCACCTGCGCGCACGTAACCATGCCCCATTTCAGACCAGTTTTTACTATTAGCTCTGCATGTCCTCCCTGATTTGAACATTTTCCTATAAAAAAAAAAAACAGATAGTGACTAATTCCAAGCACTTGTTTCGATCTTATATTTCCCAGGAAGAGGAGGGATATACATTCTGTACGATGACGTTAAATCGTGCCAGTACGAGGATGTTCACGTCCTCTGGTCCATCCTTGTAGAGTCACATTCGGCACTACCATCAGAAGGCTGAAGAAGAAGGCAACAGCAGCTCTGGGAGTTGTTCAAGAGATTAATTACATCATGCACATATAATATTTATAATGTCTTATATTTTCTTTCTTCTTTTGCCCTGTCTTTCCCATCCCTTGATCTTCAAGTTCTCAACTTTCCCTTTCCTTTTCAATTGAGCTTCAAGCTATGCAACCAATGTGAAGATCTACTTGAAACTAATTTAAGGGACGGTGGAGATTGCTGTTTTGTCTGCATCAACAGTAGAAGTTGAAGGTGGCAGTTGGTCTCTCTCTCTCTCTCTCTCTCTCTCTCTCTCTCTCTCTCATATATTAAAGTGGGGAGAACTGAAGCGAAGCTAATGCAGGGGACAACTAGACGCGGTTTCTATGCTTTTCACACAATCATTCATAATCTCAACAGTGATTTCACTTTTGACCATGGCTCCGGAAAGCAATTTAAGAACTCTAGAGTAAGATTAACAGAGACAAGTGCCACGAGATAAAACTAATAGAAGAAAATAATTGGCATGACAGATTGTAAAGTAGTTGCATAATTTGGGACGATTGTGCAAATTTTGTGCTTTATACAAGTTCAAAAAACTATGGTAGCACAATTCGATAAGATGAACGTTATACCGCATGTCTCCTGAGTACCATCACGATCTTGCATTACCACAACCATCCCGACAGTAAACCGGGCGACCTACTAGTCTTTGCAATAGCTGGTGCAATTAAAGAAGGTGAAAAGGCTTCATAAGTTGCTAACTAGTTTGGGGGAGGTTCTTGACCTATACCAGGATCCATGGATCAAATGCAATCACAGACAATGGATTTCTACAGAACTCGCACAATCAATAGTTTTTTTTTTTTGATAACCATCCCGACATAAACCGGGCGGCCTCCTAGTCTCTGCAAAGCTGGTGCAATCAACGAAGTTGAAGAGGCTTCACAAGTTGCTAACTAGTTTGGGGGAGGTTCTTGACCTATACCAGGATCCATGGATCAAATGCAATCACAGACAATGGATTTCTACAGAACTCGCACAATCAATAATTATGATTGTCTCCTTTACCAAAGAAAAAAATAGTTATGATTGTCTCGATCCATTATGTACCGGTTCCTTTTCTCAAGTTAAGGAACGAAGCTTCTCATCGTGAACTTGCTCGGTTAGGAAAGTTATATCACAATGCATGCAGTTTAAGTGGATAATCTATACGGGAAAAGATGAAAGAGATGCTCTATTCTCACTAACATGTGCTTCAGCAATCGATTATATAGACGAGAGCATGCAGTTTAAGTGGAAGAAGCACTTCTGTGTATGTGATGTAGATGGGCCAACCATGAAGAATAGCAGAATTAGCATCGTGATTCGAGGTGATTACTAAGGAGTTAAAGCGGCCAATCTCATTTCACAGGCAAAAGTTGGAGCAGCAACCACATAAGATGAGTCAATTTTGGGGAATGGTAGCTATTACATTATTCCAAATAAAAAGGTAGCCGTTACACTGATGAGTATCATCCACACACATCATATGGTTGCATAATGATAGTGCTCTGAATAACATTTTAGGCAGACATCCTTGATTATTGTTCTCCCAGAAACTAATTGCACCCTCAGAATCCCTCAGTATACAAGGGATGATAACGAGATGAAGCAGAATAAGATGATTACAGAGCTTCAGGATGCTTTCAATGGAAACCACGAACCTATCAGCAACAATCCATTTTTAGGAATATAATTTGCTTCTAGGAGAAAATCAGCAATATCTGCCGAAATAAAAAAGAGGGCATCAGAATATAAAGTACCCTCTGTTATATTCATTCTCATTACACAGCTACAAAATCGCAGACCGGGAAACTGAGGGTAGGGGGACAAGGCAAAAATTACTAGTTAAATAACATAAATGTAAACTCTTTCCAAAAATACATTAACATAGAAATATAAGAATTTTTTGGACCTAAAGGTCCGCCATTGCAGCTATAGTGTTTGTACTAATAATTAACTAGCGATGACAATTCACAGATTATTGTATTACATAGATTACAAAGACAGCAGAGACACTCTATCAGGTTTATCAATATAGAAAAATTCAAAATCACTTCCAATTGAATATAAACTTAAAGAGTTTTTTCTTTTTTTGGTTGAAATTAACTTTACTAGTTAAGATTAAAGTTTTTTGCCCCTATTCGAAAGCTGATGCTTCCAACTCGCATATAATTAGTAACATAGCAACTCACGTGGAAATTGGAGAACTATAAGGCTGATGAACAGGGGCGTTCAGACAAACAAGGCAGCCAATCTTTAAAGAAGGCCTGAAATTCTTTCTCAGAAGGAGAAAGGCCACCCAGAGGAGTGACGGTAATCTGAAAATAAACGAAGTGTAGTAAGTTACACCTTTGGCATCAACTCATATTAATTATGCCAATACATTAGGAGAAACACATACATATCCTTCTTGAAGAGAATGATGTTCCATATCGCTGTCATCAACTTGAGATTTCCTTACCTAATAATATTCAAATTATAGTTAGAAGAGAGAAACAATCTACAATCACGCTCAATCACAAAAAAACCCCATAATTTCGCTCCTCAATATCATTTCGAGAAACATTAAAAGCAGGAACTTTGATGGCATATCTTCTTACACGAAAATGTTTCAGACATCTTGATAATGCAATCCCCTAAATACTACCATATTTTTTCCCCAATTTTTCCTGCTGATAAAATATATGCAGCTAATTAGAAGAGCCCCTATATTCTGTGCATGACAAGCTTTGCCTGATAAACTTCAGTTCATGAAAAAGCTAGAACCTTTTGGAGACTGGTGGAAAATTTAGTTAATCAGAATGCATTTAACTTTGCAATGTGGAGTCGCAGTCAAAGATCAAAATGACAAGTGTGAGGACAGTTTTTTGACAACAAAAGTTTCTCCAAGAAGCAAGCTGAGAATTATATAATCAAACACATAAAAGGACAGGATTCAGTGAGAAATCATTAACCACAACCAGTGGAAGATACAATAAATAGGACTCAACAGGACAAATTGACAAGGAAACCCACTTCTCTCTTGAACATACGATGTTCTGCTGAAATAGTTGATGCATCCATATCAGGCAATTCTGCTACATCTTTATCCATAGTCATTGTTGATAACATTTGTCCACCTTGTGTTTCTGAGGACACCAGTCTCCATCCCATCACGAAAAAACTTCTACCCTGCTCGGTCAGCTTATAGCCCTTTCAAGGAAATAAAAGAACTAGTAAAACATCATTACATCCTCCTGACTGCAACAAAACTCCAGTTAGATATTCCAGAGTAGTTGCTCTATAGATAGTTAGGACCCCAACATCAAGTTTCAAATTCCAATAATGGTCAAAGTCACAAAGAAAAAGTTCCAGATTCCAATAGATGTAAAGTTGCAAGCATTCTCTACTCAGTATTCATGGATGACATGCTTTAGAGCTCATTGGGTATTATAAGGTCATTCATCTGAAATCTCATGAAATGAAAATGACTACATCGCATGTCAGTCAAGGAGGTTGGATTTCAACAGGCTGATTTGAAATCCTTGTTAAGCTAATTAGTTATCCATGCTCTCCCCCAAGGAGTGCTGGCACGATGCTCTAACAGCCGGTTAGAAGAGATGCAAAAAATGAAAAGGCAAGGGCACTTTTGGAGGAACACATATCACAACCCTTCCACTGGTACATCTATAAGAGTTCAATCCGGTCACAGCCTAAGAAAGTGGCGAAGTATAACAGCACATGATCATTTGAATACGGCAGGAATCATCCCATAATCAATAGTAATAGTAATGCCCTAAAAAGAACAGGTCAAAATTGGCTTGTGAAGACTCTGAGGTGTTTCAACTGATTCCAGTAAAGCACGTGTCATAAGACAGCTTGACCTGTCTATCCACTCTAAAAAATCTCTGGTTATCAAATTATCCAAACAGTTAGAATCAATTACTTTGCAATCTGATTCCTAAATTTCAAGTTATAAATAAGCAATAGCATCTTCATCTAAACTGAGACCAGTTCCCTCAGTATTTATGTTCTAGGATTCCCCCCAAATAACTAAAACACAGGATATACCAAACGGACAAGGGAGTCTGACAAGCTGAAAGTATGAACAGTAAAGAGGGAAGAGATCGGAATGCATGTGGATGGATTCACGTGCACGTCTGTGTGAAAACAAAAAAACTTTGACCGAATAAAGCTCTCTTTATCAGGGACCAACAAACACTTCGGTGTTTTTTTTTTTTGGTCAGAAAACACCTCAGCGTATGAAAGGTACATCGCCAATGGCAAATAGGAGATGTTGAAAGTATGCCTTGAGGAGACACCTACGTGACATATATACATATGTTTGTAGTGATAGTGACTGTCTAGATTATTAACCTAACCATGCCATATTACCTGCCTTTCAAAGAGTGATTTGTGAAATTTACCTTGTGGTTTGCAATATCTGTTGGTAGATCTACATTCAGGAAACAACCATTTGGATAACTGTGGTTTCTGATCCTATCGAGTATTGCACCAATTATAGGTAGACAAGCCTCAGCAGCAAGTGTGTAGTCATCAACCTTGCTTTTACCTCCAACCCTGAAAGGCAATACTGAAATCAGGCCTAAGCAACAAGGGTAAGTTTTGGAGATAACAACTCTGTGGTGGTTATATGAAAGGTTGTCCCCATATTATACACAAATGTGCACTTCCTACCTAGCGATTAGAAATCAATCACAACAAAACATTTTGATGACATCTATAAATGAATATTAGAGTATTCCAACAGTAACCTTGGTCAAAATCTTAGCAATATGTTTCCTGCAGTGTCTTTGGTACAATCCTTTAAAAATTTGGACTGCATCCTATTTTTTAATTTGATATGTTGGGTCCAAACTTCAAACCATGAGAACCTCATGCTGGAAACATGATATATTCAAGTGAACTGGAGACATTTTCAAAGTGTGCGTAGAAAACCATCTTGGCAATTCACATTTGTTCAACAAGGTCATCATAGTAGATTGCTGGAGACTGAACTTATATGGCAGATTGGTGCATACACATTCATTCATATTATGAGTCTTTAAAGTTCGGCTCGGTTACAGAACCAAGACATAGACAGGTCGACGTTACAAGTTGGACACCAGTCCAACCCTACAGATGTCAGCCGCATACTCCTATTTCACAAAATCAAATGTAAGTAAACATAAATGAGGGTGAAAAAAACAAGGAAATGAATCAGAAGTGACTATTTCTCCTACTTGATCATTCTATAACATGACTAACTGGAAACTAGTATAAATTTGACTGAATTGTTACTTAAGCTTGTAACGAACTTATAAGATGTCACTTTCTCAATTTGCAAGTGTAGAATTTACCTTTATATATCAATTTTTTCTTTTCATTTTGTTTCTGATTGTTATTTCTTTTTTTCGATATACATACTCTAAACCAATTCAACTGGTTCATCTAGATAACATGATTCGGCTAAGTCAAATGGATTCTAGCCATGCCTCCTCTGAAGGGTTGAACAGGCTTGGAATGGTTTGTGGCCCAGTTTAACCAATCAAATAAAGCAGCCTCTCATAATCTCTAGTACACATTCCAGCATGAGCTTTGACATGCAAGGACACAGGTAAGTAAGTAAGAGAGGGGATGGAAGATTGCATGCTCATGCTGGTCATGCTAACAGACATTAGGATGGGAGGTGGAGGTGGCTAACTACATGCTAGAGAGGAATATTAGCAGAACAATATTTGAAACTAAGCCCATGATCGACGCCCAGTAAAGATGAGGTAAATTTCCAATACAATGCAGCTATACTCGACTTCTCTTTATAGATAAAATTTAAAGATTTGAATACCAGTTTATGCTTGCAAAACATTTCATCTTAATGCAGCTCATGTGGCAAGAAGAATAATGTGGTTAGCAGTAGATGTGCAAAATATCAAGAACTTGCAAAGCTAAAAATTAATCAGCAGGAAGAACTATTTTCATTGTATTATAAACAAGATGAATATCTCAATGACCAAAAAGAGATTATTGAAAAATGTAAATTGCTAAGCTAGTCATAAGGAAGAAATTGAGACTGCCATAAGAAAGGATTATAACAAAGTCTTGGGTTTTCTCTATGAACCAAGCTGTCTATTGAGTAACATAGCATGTGGAGAATGGTTAGTGGCCCATACCAGTCATATGACAATGAGACAGAAGGAACACCATTAAAGAAGGCCTCACGAGCGCCAGCTACAGTTCCTGAGTAAACTCTGTAATGTAACAAGTAGGTATACATTTATGTCAGCAGGCAATAGCATATTACACAGTATTACATCGTGACTACAAAGGCACTAGCTACAAAATCACAGAAGTCACAGTACAGCGGATTTAATACTATGCTTGCATCTATTTTGAAACTCAAATCAAAATTGTAATATCTTTCCTTTACTTTAAAAATAATTTTCTTGAGTGTTAATGTACGCCTGAACTGGTCACAATCTAATGATAAAATGTCAGACTTAGCATGAGGAAACAAAAACAATAATGAAAATGTCTGACTTAAACTGAATAGGTCCACATTGAAAAGAGTCTTTTCTTCCACCTCCCACCCAAGACAAGGTACAACGAAAGTATAACCACTTATAAGTCAAGATCCCTCATTAATCTACTGTGACAAGAAATCTAAATATGCTCGCTTGAACTTTCCGCCATTTATTGTAAAAACTATATATTCAATGGACATATCAAGCGGATGAATTTTCTTCTTATGGAAAAGTAAAAATGTTTAAGTCTAAAGTTGTGTTCCCCAATATACAGAGAGTAAATTGCTCCAACTCCCCTATTTTGGCCAACTTGTGGGAGCACCACCTGGGCTTTTGCAAAACTATTCCACCAAATCCATAAACAGTGCGACTTCATGTGCATTTTTATTGTTCCAGGCAAATAGATGCCTTGGCAATCATCTTTTCAGTCTACTTGTACAAAAATGCAAATTAAAGTTATCTAAGCACATGGAATTTATTTGGTGGATCCAACAGCTCTTAACAAGGAGTGTTCCTACAGTGTTTAAAATACGAAGAGTGTCACACAATTTTTCCAAAACAAGGGATGTGGGAGAGATCTAATATGAAATAAAATAATTTTAAATATTGGTGGCTGATTGAGTATTTGGTGGATTTTGAGGCTCTATACGCAGTTGAGATACCAAAAAATATGGAAAGCATACTCCATGAATAGACCAAAAGAAATGGTTTACTGACGTGTGATAACCACAGTTGCTGCCCTTGTTAATACCACTGAGTACCTGTGCATGTAAGAAGTGGTTAAGAAATCAGAAAGCAAAAACTCTACCTGTATATAGGAATAAAACTGCACAGAAAGGACAGAAAGAAGGGCTCGGCACATTTTGAATTAACACGTGTAAAATGTTCTGACAGACTAACATAGATAAAGTCCCACAGAGGGCTCATAGCTAGCTATTGCATTGTCCTAGCATAGAAGAGTTGGACTTTGACACTTTGAAAATATCGGGGTGACAGAAGGAGAGCAAACGGTTTGTGTCTCCAAATAAATCCTCAAAAGATGATAATCATCTATTCTGTTGATTGCCCAGAAGCCAGATATACCAGGTCAGGAACCGAAGAAAAGATTGCATTAGAGATTCCCAAAGAAGTACAATCTGCTGGAGTTCCTGCAAAGTACATGAGAGATGTGAATTGGCTAAGATAACAAAGCACAGTACTTCTTTACACTGTCATGATAAAACCAATATCCTGCTTGACGATTGTGGCAAATCCCAAGGCATGTGCTTTAGCATATGGAGAGCAATTAGTCGGCTCATGATTAGCCCAAAAAATTAACTAGACAAAGAAGTTATGGTTAGCAACATATAAAAGAAAAGGAAGAAAAATAAATATTTCAATGATCATTGAAGAACCAACAGGAAACTTCAACAGAAAAGGCAATTTTAACTATGAGAACAAATTATAGAAAGTTTAGATAACATACTGATAAAGAGGTATAGATCTTCTAGTCTCGTATATATTCTTTCCTTCTGCAATGCAACTCAGCCCAAAAATTTAGACATGATTTTTGAGGAGGAAAACAATGATGAAAAGATGATAGGTTCCTCCCAAAGAAAGGTATAAATAGCTTCTATTATACCGACATTCAGGTAGATGGAATGGTCCATTTGGACTGCAAGATATATATCTCTATAGTCAGAGGTCAGTTCACACAATATATCTTCCACTGCCATTTTCAAGAGTCACCTTCAAAATGACAAATAATGTTAAGAGTTTAAGACAAAACTATCTTGGCTTTAGAGAGTTCGATCGTGGGTGGCAAACAATTCCACAAGAGGATTCAGAAGTGGATTATCTGCCAGACCCTGACCAATCTTTTGAGATAAAAGACAGTCTGGTCTTGACTTAAGTATGACCATATGGACATCCAGTTCACAAGTGATGTTCTCTTTTCTTTTCCTCTGTTTCTGTAAGTTCCTCAAGCGTCTTAAGAATATTAGAAAATCACCAAAAGTGGAAATGCTGTTCCACCCAATAACATAGGTCAAGGGATAGAAGCTAGAACAAGACAATAAGAAAAAGCTAGAAATTAAATATCCACTGAATGGTAATGGTGTCCAACCAGAGACTGCAAAGGCTTCAGCCCCATCGATATCTACTCGCTTAACAGCTATAGGATGACGCCATGTGATGCTATGACTGACAGCAGACTTTTCCCTGCCAACAGCGCAACCCAGGATGAGAAAAGCATTCCGTTCCATTAAATCCATGATTCATTTGAATTTCAAGGGGACTGCAAATGAAGAATAGAAATCATGCCAATAAAAAGAATTTCCTGCGTGGTTAGGAAGCTTGCAAGCAAAGGAATGGATATTCCGAAAAATTAACAACACCATCCCCCAACCCCAACACCCCTCTACCATCCAATGAATGAAAAATGGGCTGCTCTACATTTTAACCAGTACGTCAACTAGGATCTCTGTTCCAAAAAAAAAAAAAAAAAAAAGCACTAGGACCCAATACATCCGTTGAACCTTTCATCAGAAACAAACAACTACCAAAGTTTCAAAATCAAGACTTTAGAGAAACTAACTTTGACCATTTGTAGATTACCTTAGGTCCTCACCAAATTACCCAACAGTGAAGACGCATTCACTGAGTATAGGTTGGCTCTCTCTCTCTCTCTCTCTCTCTCTCTCTCACACACACACACAACTCACCGCTTAAATCGAACAGGAGGACCTTCACGCTGAAAACTTACGAATCGGCAGCGCACAGGTCAAAGCCCCGTGCGATAGCTGAAAACTTACGAATCGGGAGCGCAGACTCGGACGTGGTATCTGCCGGAGGAGACGAGGGCGCGAACCAGGGCGCGCAAGCCGGGAGCGTCGATGCCGTCGTCGTTGGTCACCAGGATCGTCGGCCGCTGATCGGAGCTCCGGCCAACGACGCCGTCCATCACAGAGGAGAGAGAGAGACAGACAGACAGAAATGCGTGAAGTGCGAGCTCGGAGCGAAGGCGAGCGAAGCGCAAATTCGAGCTTCGCAGGCAGTATAAATTCTTAGGAGGTACCAACAATTATAGGCCCACTTGAACGCGGATCGGATTCGAGCCATTGGAGTGAATATAGTTCCGGTCAATGAATACCGAAAAAAAAAAAAGTTGATTTTTTTTTGTTCATTTCTTCTTTTTATTAATGCTTTAAAGAAATTATCGTACCGGTACAATTATCCCAAATTAATTTTCGTCTCACCGAAAAATCCCAAACTGTTATTCCACGAGGCATTTCACCCAAACTAACTTTCGTGTGAAAAGGCAAAACCAAATAACCCCGAACTGGATTTCGTCCAGCATCTCATTAAAATGCACACGTGTTAACGAGAAAAGTAGCGAAAAAGTCTTAAACATATTGCGTTATTACTAATTAAGTTATAAACATTTCAATTGGACCAATTTAATCATAAACCTATTTTTCATTGATATCAATTCGGTCGATCCGATCAATTTAGACTAAAAATCGTTGACGTAAACGTTAGCCGTTCTACAAGGCATAGCCAGCAGACAACTAGCGAACAGCTAGAACTGTCGTAGATATTTTTAACAATATATTTTAATTTTTTAATATTTTTTTAAAAACATTTCTTTTTTTTTTTTTTTTTTTTTTTCTTTCTATTCCATTTGCTTGTGACTAGTACTCAGCCATGGCTAGCAACTAGCCATAGGGCGAGGGCGTACCACAAGTGAAAGTCGACCTCCCTAGAGAGGGCTCAACCCTCACGGCTTGGTCAAGGACCACCCTTGCCGGCCCACACCTGTAGCCAATCGCCAGTCATGGCCAAATACTAGCTACAAGGCAAAGGGAAGAGAAGGAAAAAAATTCAAATTTTATTAAAATATTATTAAAAATGTCTACGTCAGCGTCTATTGCTTACTAGTTGTGTCACGTAAGACGGCCGGTGTGCACGTGAGTGATTTTCAGCCTAAATTGGCCAAATGAATTGAATTGGTACCAATTGAAAAGGTTTATACTAAATTAGTATAATTGAAATGTTTAAAACTGAATTAGTACTTGATTATGACTTTTTTTTATACTTTTTCTTGTGTTAACACACATATCAAAGGATTGCATGACGGATATGATGTGAATAATGACAAATTCGACATACAAAATCGAAGTATTTTGACACGTATGCATTTAAATGGAGGGAAGATTTTGGTCTGGGGTATCGATTTGAAATTTTTCGTGAGACAAGAATTAGTTCAAGATGAATTCTCGTGAGAATCAATTTGAGATTTTTCATGATATTAATTGTAGTTTTTTGGGCTCTTCACAGCTTCAAATATTCGAGTATAATGGATTACATTATGGAGGAAAAACTCTCCCAACAATTTTTTTTGCTCGAGAGAATGACTGGGGATATAAAAGAAGGTATAGATGCTTTTGCAAGAGAGATGGCCTTATCGGTCGATGAAAAGCTTGATGTTATTGAAAAGGAGGAGAATGTAAAGAAGCCTTGAGGGACAAGCTTCAACTCAAGTCTCTCATGATGAGGCAAGAAGCCAAAATCTTAATGGTGGCGAAACTAGTAAGTTAGCCTAGGATCTTAGGCAATCTCCAGGGCTTGGCTGAAAAAGCTCCAATACATATTGAGGATTAGAACATTTAATGAGCTTTAAAAACGAAAAAGGCTTCTTTATATAAGTTGGATTATCCATGTGGAACAAAATTGGTTTGTTAAGGAGGATAATCCATTAAGGCCCGTAGTTAGTCTCGATGCACCTCTTAATAAGAGAAATTATCCAATCAATCCTAGACTTATTGTACGGATGCCAATTTTATCTTAAATTTTCTAATTTTGCTACTTTACATCGCAACCTTTACATGAAATTCCAATATAGTCCTTCCGATCAATTTTCATCAGAAGTCGCTAACGTGGCGATGTGCCCCGTAGGCTGACCGGCAATAAATGGACTGCGACTTCCGAGCAAAAATTGACTAGAATAACCACATTGGAATTTCGCTTAAAGATTTAAGATTAAATTGGAAAAATTGAAAAATTTATGACTGAAATAACATTTATATTATAGGTTTAGTATTGATTGGGAAGATGAAGAATCGACCTAATAAATAAGATAGATGTCGTCTAAAAAAATAGATAGACGAAGAGCTTACTATAGATGGGATCTTGGTCATTGTAGCAAATATTCTAAAGAGAGAATTCCTTGATTTCTCACATTATATGCAAACAGTAAAAAGAACGCAATCTTTTAAATGCGCCGATAAAATTACAGATTTTATGATATGCACTATTTCGACAACTATTTTTGTGTATTTCATCAAACATTTTTATAACGTATATAGAGTTGCTCATAAGTTACTATCAAAGCCTTTCTTTGCTAAACTTTCGGAGCCACGGCCAGAGGTCACCAAGAAGGCTTAAGATATGCTCGTTCACGAAGTGAAGATCCTTGATGGTTTTAGGTGGTAAAGTGTGCCATCAGAAGTAGGGGTGAGTATGGTTCTAGGATATAATCTAGAATATGAGAGAATGACTAGTGGGAACTTGTAGGTTTTAAGTTTCAAAATATGCATGGTAGGTTCTAGGTTCCAAAAATTTGGAAACCTGTTTTGATGGATAGGTTTCAGGTTCTAAGTAGGTGAACCTGGAATCTCAAACCTTAAATAAGCTTTTTGTATTTTTTTTCTTGGTCTATATCTTCACATGATCCTACGGTGTTCCGTGACGTTAGATGATAAGTGTATAATATGAAATCATTAGTTTGAGTTTTCATTTTATGACTTGTTAATATTTCATATTTTTCACGTGTCTAAATATAAGTTATGATCAGTCAATAAATGGTAGTCATCAAACGTGATGATATTATTAATTAATAATACAGATAAAACTTGGATAGATCTTGGAATTTGTGATAGTGTAGGTTCAAAGTTTCAAAGGTATGAATGGTAGGTTTCAAGTTCCAAAAATGAGGAACCTATTCCTATGGATAGATTTCAAGTTTCAAGTAGAACTTGTACGAAACCTAGAGCCGCTCATCCCTAATCAGAAAAGCACGTGCTGAACTCCAAGTGAAGGACTAGCCAAAAAGCTTCCTTTGCAAACAAGAGTCGTTGCTCTCACATAGGATATGTTCCGGGCAGATGTGGAAGAGAATCAAAGCTTTTAAAAGAAAGCATGGAAGAGAACCTCGCGCATTGTCCTTAAGGTAAACCCATGAGCAGCTTTAACTATTGTTGGGTTTCTGAATCGAAAACCCACAAGGTGGATGCTCGTCCATAAAAGTATATGTGAAAAGAAAATCTATCGAGAGTATTTATGGAAGATGAAAGTCTCTATGATGAACCCACCCATGAACCTATAGACGAGTAAGAACTTGAAAATCTAGACTATGAGGCTGGATCTATCTACAAAGTCTTTTTGCAGTAAGAGACGTATTGTTGAAAATATGTCTTGAGTTTGAGTTCAAGAGAGAATAGATTTCCTAATTGGAGAAGGTTTCCTAAAAAAGATTTCCTATCTTGGATTATGTTCCTGTCTATATATATAAGAAGTGTTGAAGAGGTGATTTCTTGTGAATTACATCATGAAGCAATTAAGTGTTGAAACCAATAAATCTTGTGGCAAGATTACAATCATATTTAAGAGATTATTCTGTGAAGAATTATTGGGTTAAACACTATGTGAGTTATGGGTATAATTGGGAGCTATGAAACTACTCGTTCAGAATGGACATATTTTCAAGGTTCCAAAAGTAAATCTACTCAGGTTCATAAGGTAAATATATTCGGGTTCAAAAAGTAAATCTACTTAGGTTCATAAGGTAAATATATCCAGGTTCATAAAGTAAATATATTTGGATTCAAAAAGTAAATCTACTAAAAAGTAAATATTCTCTATTTCAAAAAGTAAATATACTCATACTCATACACAGAAAATGAATCTTGCTAGACAATAGAAGGCGGATATTACTAACAACAATTGAGTCGGAAATTTCAAGGGGATTCTTCCAATTTCATATTCATCATTTTCACTTACTATTTATATCACACTTTAAGAAAACCGATCACACCCCTTATGAACATGTACGATACCAACAAAATGAATCCAACAATTATCATATCCACAATATTAGAAGAATATAGTCTCTTTCGATGATCACGTTGTCATCGGCATGAGGGGATCGCCGCTTTGTACAATGCAGTGAGTCCATGTGTCCACAATGTGTTTGCAATCACCGTTATAGAGACGAACCCCACCCCCGACATATTGTGGTGACTTTCACTGGGGTGTATGACACTTTGCTAGAAGGGAGATTGTTTGTGGAGGTATTTTTCTCTCAACAATCCTTCTTCAGCATCTTTTAATTGGTAATTAATGACTTAATGACAAACTTGTTTTTTAAAATTTTGACCTACAGTCGACGCTGTAAGGCGGTGTACGCATTGGGGGCTCTGTGTTCCAATCAGAGGAGATGCCGCCGCCACCACCGGCATCGGCCCTGGCCTTAGACGCTCGAGCTCAATCTTTTATGGGATGTGAGATGAGCATATGAAGCTGTGAGGAAGGCCGAATGTGAATAGTGATTTGAAAAATGCTTCATAATTTGGATTATGAAGCATGAAGCAATTAAGTGTTGAAACCAACAAATCTTGTGGTAATATTACAACCACATTTGAGAGATTATTTCGTGAAAAGATATAGGGCTAAATACTGTATGAGTTATGGGTATAATTGGGAGCTATGAAACTACTCGTTCAGAATGGACATATATTCAAGGTTCCAAAAGTAAATCTACTCAGGTTCGTAAGACAAATATATCCAGGTTCATAAAGTAAATCTACTCAGGTTCGTAAGGTAAATATATCCAAGTTTAGAAAGCAAATCTACTAAAAATTAAATATTCTTGATTTCAAAAAGTAAATATACTCAAACTCATACATAGAAAATGAATCTTGCCAGATAGTATAAGGCAAATATTACTAACAACAGTTGAGTCGAAAATTTGAGGGGCGATACTTCCAAGTTCATATTCATCATTTTCACTTACCATTTATACCACACTTTAAGAAAAGTGATCACACACCTTATGAACATGTACGATACCAGCAAAATGAAACCAACAATCATCGTATCCACAATATTAGGAGAATATAGTCTCTTTCAATGATCACATTGTCATCGGCATGAGGGGATCGCCACTTTGTCCAATGCAGTGAGTCCATGTGTCCACAATGTGTTTGCAATCACCATTATAGAGATGAACCCCGCCACCCGACATATTGTGGTGACTTTCACCGAGGTGTATGACACTTTGCTGGAACGAAGATTGTTTGTGGAGGTATCTTTCTCTCAAAAATCTTTCTTTAGCATCTTTTAATTGGTAATTAATGACTTAATGACGAACTTGTTTTTTAAAATTTCAACCTACAGCCGACTTCGTAAGGCGGTGTATGCACTGGGTTCTGTGTTCCAATCGCAGGAGATGCCACCGCCACCACCGGCACCAGCCCTAGCCCTAGACTCTTGAGCTCAGTCTTCTATGGGACGTGAGATGAGCGTATGAATCTGTGAGGAAGGCCTAATGTGAATAGTATTGGAAAAATGCTACTTGAAGTTTCCAGATGATGGAGCCGAAAATAGGAGAGTCTCCAAATAGCAACACTAATAGTCTTGACACTAGAAAATGTGTCTCTAATCACACGAATTGACTGTTAATTAGCTTTTCACCTTGGAATGTAGTCCAATAAGCATACAAACCTCCATGTTATCATATCTTTTGATTAGCAACTAAAATTCCGAGCAAAGAATTCTCATGCCTGCAATGGTATCCCATACCACCTTGATAACACATAGTCTAGATACCTCAGGCTCTTTGAGTTGCCTTTTGATTAGAAAAAGACGGCCGAAACATAATTTCGGGACATTTTTCCCCAAAACACTCACAAGGAGATTAATAGTAGGTGACCATGTCTACCGCCCACGAGAGCTTCGTGTGGCTATGATCGATGAAGCCGAGGCACACCCTAAGGGAGACGAGTGAAAAGAACACCTTGCCCATGCTGCTCAGCAACAATGGCCACCGCCCGACCCGATTAATGAGGAATGCGGCAAAGAGGATGACCGATGTCTTCACCAAGTCAATTACCATGTTCATGAGTAATTTTCCGTAGGATGTGGTGATGTAGACACTCTCAAAAACTTTAGGGCTAAAGAGTACTAGGTTGTCCATGCCACATGCCTGTTGGACAATCTGGATTCCAACTGCACACACGAGCATATGCTTAAGGGATCGGGTTGGGTGGAGGAGATCCCGCCATACGCCCATGTTCTAGTTAGTGTTCGTGACGACCTTGTCGATGCACTCCTCAAGTATGCCAAAATTCATTAAAAAAATTAATTTGAAAAATCTTATTTATCATTACAATGTTCGCACCTAAATCTTAACCATATATAAGAAATTGAAAACATAAAAAAAAAAAATTTGTGCCCTATTTTCCTCCCTTTTTCTGCAAAATTATTTTCCAAATATATATGATTGTGAAATAATAATGATGAGAAATAATAAGTGCGATGGACACTATCCAAAATTAACTAGCTTGGCTAAAAAAGGAAAAAAATAGATGATATACGAAATTAAGTAACACGCAATGCACGTGCTATACACGTGCAATGCATGTGCTATACTCGGCAATCCATGTGCAATATGGGAAAAGAAACATATGACCTAATTGGTGTTCATGTTGCACTCGTATGTCGGTAGCATTCTTGATAGTGGCAAGCCGGAGCGCGGCCTCCTCCATGAGCCTAGAGGTCTTGGTGAGCAGGCACTTCGGATTACCCATCTTAAGAAAACATATTGAATAAGTTCAAGGCCTAGTTCTATATATACCTACATCTCAATTCCATATAATTGGTTCATAAAGCCTCATTATTCACTCGTCACCGCGGCCTCAATCCTTTGCATCTCCAAATCATTTGCTGCGAACCTCCTTAATGTATTGAACAACTGTCCGGTCTCTTCCAACATTTTCCCCTTTCTCTCCGGCATCAAGGGATAGAATACCAAACACTCAATGATTGTGATCACCAAAATAGTAAGGCAGCCCCACCGATGGTGATCACTTTGAACACCCATCTGTACATTAGTGATAACCCTATGCTCGGTGGGAAGATCTCCATGCAATACACATCTGTGATCGGCCGAGCCCGATCGAGAAGAAGATCACATAGGAAATCGCTGAGGTGATGGCCATGTCTACCGCCCACGAGAGCTTTGTGCGGCTGTGGTTGATGAAGCCGAGGCAAACCCTAAGGGAGTTGAGTGAGAAGAACACCCTGCCCATGTTGCTCAACAACAATGGCCACTGCCCGACCCGATTAATGAGAAATGTGGCAAAGAGGATGACCGATGTCTTCACCAAGTCAATTACCATGTTCATGAGTAATTTTCCATAGGATGTGGTGATGTGGACCCTCTCAAAAACTTTAGGGCTAAAGAGTACCTAGGTTGTCCATGCCATAGGCCCATTGGACAATCTGGATTCCATCAGCACACATGAGCATTGTCGCGACCTAAATTTCCTCATGCTAATGGATTGTTAAGACTAAGCCTAACTCGGGTCCTCCCAAGCCCTATCAATTTGCAACTTAGGGTTTAAATTTTTAACATGCAAAAGTTTTCATACTTGGAGTCGCCACTAATCTATTTGTGGTAAGTCGATTAGAAACCTAAATAAAACATAGGGAGATATGTTTTATTCCTACGAACTAGAGATTCTAAACTCAGGGACTTGGTTATGCTAGATTTAGTCTAACGTCCTTTCGGTACCTTTTCTTTTCAAAAAAAATATTTATACAGGTAGTATGCATCCATTTTATTACTTAATCACTAATATGTGAGGTGTTCATGCGGGTGTGCAAACCAGCAATTTAACACCCAAGAAAGCAATAAATAAATAGCAGGATAACATACCTTAAAGCCACGCAAGCATCTGCATTATTAGTAGAAAATTATACAGATAATCCTAATATGATTTCTAATTAACAAAGCAAGGCATTCAAGATGTTCATTAGGGTTTGCACTTTATTAAAATACAAACTAACCTATATGTAATGACGTGCAAAAAATGACATGCGATTAATGCAACCTAGCATGCGAACTATATGTCATGCGACGATGTGATCTAATTCTAATGATAAACAAATGATTTATTTTTGGTATTTTTTCAATGAAATTCGGAATAAAAAATGCCCAAAATAACATGCAATCTAACAACTTTTTTTTTTTTTTGGTATTTTCATAGAAATTCGGAATCTAAAAATAACCTAAATAATCTATTAGGATTAGAATAATACCTAATTTAAACTAGGAAAAAAATCATCTCAAGTCCTAATTTAAATTAAATAATTATCTTATCTTCTAGATACATTTAGGGTTCCCTAAACATGCAAAGCTTCTAATTGAAATCCTAACTAACATATTTTTGGATTTTCTTTATTTAAAAAGAACAAACGACACCATATCACAAAATATTACCGACATCCATTTAAATTTAGAAACAATAGATTGACAAATCGTATCCGGGCATGAGGATCGGAAATTTAGATCCTTTTCCCGGATTTAAGAAATGAAATTGATCAATGCACTATAGTGAGATTGAGCTCGGATGCTAAAGGGGTAAGGCCAAGGATGGATTGAGTTCGCACGACCAAAGAACTTGACCTTTTTAGGAATGTTTTGAGCCAATCAATCATTTATTGATCGCGGTCCGAAAGGCACTAGTGGCATGACAATCGAGGGATCGAGCAAACTTAAACGTGATTTCTTAGTGTCGGTGTCGAGAGCGTAATCCTAATTGTGAAATTGGTCAAAATGAATTCCGAATCGAGAATTTGAAAGTGACAATTTTGGGGCTATTCAAAATTTCATGGATATGAATAATAGGTCGTTTGAGGTTATTTTTCATTTAAAGGTCATTTTGGAGTCATTTAGAGTGGTTTTGGACAAAACGGAATTTCGACAAAAATTGAAAAAAAAATAATATTATTTTATTCTCGGAACTTCAATCCGAGGACTTAGAAAGTGATTTTCGCGATTCCAACAAAATATATGGAACAGCGTATGTCGAAAATTGAATTTCGCCCGGATTGGAAAATTACCATTTTGCCCCTGGAGTTCGGAATTCCGAATTTTGGACAATTTTGGGCAATAATTGAGGACTAAAATAAGTGAAAAAGAAATTAGAATTATTGAATTACCATTTTGCCCTTTAATTATTGGATAGAGACAAATCGTTCGGATCAAGGGCAAAATGGGAAATCGCGTAGGACGTGGCACTTTTGGGGCTGATATTTTTGACCAGTGACTCTCTCTCTCTCTCTCTCTCTCCTCCCATTCTGGCCAGAACTCCCACGATCACCACCCCCCTCTCTCATTTTCTCCTCCTTTCTTCCTTAGCCATTTCCTCCCTTTGTTTTGCCTTTGCTGTTGCCCGCCCTGCCTGTCTCGCCTTTCTTAGGTAAGTGACCTCCCAAATGTCGCCTAGGACCTCGGGTATTGTGAGGCTCGTTTAGGGCTCGGTTTAGGGTGAATTTCGTGGCTGGATGTGTTCGGTGGTGTGTGTTGGCTGATTCCAGTTAGGTTGCTGCTGCGTCGCTGGTTTTTGTTATTTTTATTGTGACTTATGTGGGCATTTGAGGAAGTGTTCTTCATTAAATTTGTTCCTAACATCTTGTAGTATAACATAATTTAATTTGGGAATTGTTGGAGATCGTTTGATGCCATTCGAAGTCCATCTTTGGACCGAAATGGATCTGCCTGATTTACTGTTCATCCGACCTTCGGGTCTGTTCGAATTTTTATAAATTTTTTTCAGGCCTAGTTTCAAAATACTTCCTTCATGAAAATTGTTGGGGACATTTGTGGCTATAACATATAAAAATTTCAAATATTTTCAAGGTGATTTGTGTGTTGAAATAAATGTATTTTTAGGACAAAATGGTCTGTTTAAGCGAACTAATTTTGGTCTGATTTCAAGGGACAAAAGGCATGGTTTCAGATTGAACTGGATTTCGTGTTCTTCATAAGAAATGTTGATCAAGATGTTTTTTATGACATATCCAAATTTCATAATTTTTGGAATTATTTTACTATTTATTTCAACTGGATTTCTGTCCTTGCGCAACAGCCCAGTTTGGACCCGATTTTGTTCACTCTCGGTTTTTATCTCTCTCGGATTGATTAGGTGATGAAATTTTGAGGTTTAGGGAGCTTGGATTAGGGCTGTGATGTTGGGGTTTGATCGGAATTAATTTGTGCGATTAATTAATGGGATTGTGCTTTGAATGGAAAATTGTGCGTGGTTATGTGATTGTGCTTGTTGGTTGGCTTGGAAATCGTTGTGGGCTGATTTGGTTTGTGCATTGGGCTGAATGTGGGGTGGTGGCATGCCGTGTTTGTGTAGCCGTGAAGTGTGGTGATATGGTGACGTGGATGTGCATTGAAATGTCAAGAGCGTGGTGGTTAAGTGGTGCGTGTTCGTGTGACGAGAATGCTAAATTATGGAATGTACGTGAAGTGTGTATGTTTGGTAGTGTGTTTGTGTGATGACGTGGTACGTGTGGAGAGTGTGGAACGGAAGGTTTGGAAATGTGGGATTGGTTGGAAAGGATCCGCCCGAGGCGTGTTCGCCACGCGGGACGATGCCGCCCCCGACGAGGTGACGATGCCCGGCCCGACGAGGTGTCGATGCTCGACGTGGTCAAGACCGTGGCCCGATGCGTTTTTTACGCGGGCACGGTAGAAGGAAAGTGTGTGTAGGATTCCGCCCCGAGGCGCAGACGTTTACGCTGGACGATGCCGCCCCGACGAGGTGACGATGCCCGCCCGACGGGTGACGATGCTCGACGAGGTCAAGACCGCTATTCTGATGCGCTTTTACGCGGGCGCGTAGTGGTGGAAAGGTTGAGAATGAGCAAGAATTGGCGGGACAAGTGAAATTAAGAAAGTGACGTGGTGGTGTGAGTTGGGGTGCGAGTGTGTTTGTATCACGTGGCGTGATGCTCGATTATGAGATAAAAACGCTAGGCATGGTATGGGACGTGCCCAAGTGGATTTTGCTCTATAATCGTCGCCTTCTTGATGTATTTTACGTGGCATACTAGCTGCGTGGTTGACTAAGCAGGACGTGTATGTTGGATTCCAGGTAGGGTGGTGTGTGGTTGTTAGTTTAATTGATGGTCATGTGTTCGCGTGTTTTAAATTCGGCGATGCGTGAGTGCCTACGTGGGGTTTGGGGTTGTACACTTATTGAGATTCGTCTCACGGTTGTTGTATAACCGACACTTTCAGACTACCATGAACCCGGAAAACCACTCGAGGAATCGCTTTTGGTGCCCGGTGGAACTCAGAGGCGATCGTCCAAAGATCCAAGCCAGGAAACATGAGCGGATTGGATAGGAGGCGATTAGTAGGCTTTCCTAGGGTATTTTAGGGGTTGTGTAGATTGAGTAGACCGATAACGAAGTTAGGGTAACCAGACCCCTGATCTTTTGTTAAATCGGTGACTGTGGATGTTTAATTGTTAATTATGTCTGTAATATGATGTTTGTATATTTGGTACTGTTTAAATATGTTGCTGTTTGATTGCTGTGGTGTTCTACCCCGTTGTCGTCATCTTTCTGTCCGGGGTTTTTATATTCGCCCGCATGTGGCTCTGATTTTTGGGTTGGGTATCGGGACGCCGCATCATTCATTCGACCGGAGAAGGGGATGTCGCGAGCTCAGAGGGGTTCGGGCGTGACATTTCACGCAATCGCGAATCATATTTCGAGCATGAAATCAGATTAACGATTTTCCGTGCGATCGCAAGTCATATTTCGGGCATGAAATCGGACTGTCAATCTTATGCACGTTGAGAAATTAGGAAATAATTCCTAATTTAAAGGCTATTCAAGAATTTCATGGATATGAATAATATGTTCGGAACTTCAATCAACATCAGAATATTCCCAATAATTCAACAAAATATATGGAAATTGAATTAACCCAAATTCTTACCTAGTTCACGGTGTCACCCGGATGCGTTTCTATATTGGATTCGTTAGACACGAATCTTGGACCAACGAACGACGGAAGCTCACGGATAGCAACACTCAGTTTGGTGGATGGCCAGTGGATCAGGCTATGGCCGATGGGATGGCGAATAATGGTGCTTGATTAAAGTCGGAACTGGATGGTTCACAAACTCGCCGAAAAAGAACCTGCAAAATAGCAATGCACCTTGGCTCGATGAATGGTTAGAAGTGGTGCTTCAACACAAGCTGCAGGGACGTTGTGGGTGTAGCGGCTCGTTGCCATCGTCGGAGGTGATCTCAAGCTCGGGAATAGTGATGAGGTCGGGATAGGAACAGCAGCGGCATCTGTGGTCGTCGGGGCTGCAACAGCTCAGTGGGATGAAGGCAACAAGCTGTCGTTGAAGTAGGGGCAATGCTACAGGACTTTCTTGGGGCGTCGACTCGTTGGGACAAGGGCCTCCATAGGATCGGCAGGCTGCAGAGGCTCGTCGGATGCTTCTTTGTGCGACTTATGACGTAACAAGGTTGGTCATTGCGAAGCACCCAAAGAGTCCATCTCAAAAGACAGCAATAATGGCGTCGGTTGCGGGAGTGGAAGGAAGAAGATGACTTCCTCTCTCTTCTTTCACTCTTGTCCTATCTCTCTTGTCCTTTTATCATCAGACCACTAGAAGAGCCCCCTCTCCCTTTTTTGTCCGCAAGAGGTCCTTTTATAGGTGAGAATGCCTAGGCCCTTTTTAGAAAGAGACCCTTTGAAGAATATTTAAAACATATTACGCTTTGGCTTCTTTCCTTTTTACCTATGCCCATGACATTAGAATAGATATCTCCACGTTGACCTTTTCCTTCTATCCTTCGTGTATATATTTTTTTCCTCTTGCACAAAAGATTCAAAGAAACCAAATCAGCTGATACCCCTCCTCTTTTATATATTGCCTTCGCCTCAATGAACAACGTCTCCCCTTGCTTTGTCATGACGCCCAAGATAATAAATTCCCCTTCCTTCTTGGTCTTCTATTTGGCCGAGAATATATATGCAGGAGATTTTTTCTTGAAGTATCACATGGGCAAAACATATCAATTTCGGTTATGGGCTTGATTTAATTTAACTCAAAACCATTTACTTGAGTCCATCCGCCGCCAGTTCGATAAATGTGCAAATTATATGAGCCTAATTAACTATTAATGAAAATGCTCCTAAAAACTATATGTTGTGCAATTTTAATATTTTTTATGGGTTAAAATTTAATTGCTAATTTTCTATGCAAATTAACATTAAATGGTCGGTCGAAATTTAGGTGTCAACAACTGCCCCTCTTTGAAGGTAAGCTCGTAGAGGTTACATTCAAAGATTAAATGATGTCTAAATTTTGACCCTACAATTGCAATGAGTGATATTTTTGTTGGGATTATGAGTCCCATTTTAAAATGCAATAAGAAATGATGCATGCTGATGTGAATAACACATACCTAGAGTTACTTACCTGACAGGAGTGGTAGCGTAATTCAAGGTATGACTCCGACTTTGTAGGTTGTTTGGCAAATGTTGGGCTTTGTCCCAAAGGTATTGCTTGATGAATGCCGATGGGCTTTGGTGACCCGCAACTCAATTAGGACACACGAAAGGTAGTTCGAATTACCTGGATATCGTCTGAGGTAATTAAAGATGGTGATCAATAGACACCTGGATATCATCTGAGGTATCTAGAGATCAAAGAATGGAAGATTATTTCAAATATCTGGATATTGTCTGAGATACTTGAAACGGACCTTCCACCGAACGCATGGATATCATCTGAAGCGTCTAGTGATAATCTAGCGAAACAGAATTTATCTCACCTTTTGTCGAAATACTTGGATATCAGTAGAGGTACTCGAGCAAATTATTCATTAGAAACTTGGATATCGTCAGAGGCGCCTAATGCGAGGCTTTCTCCAAAAAGCTAGAAAGGGGGCTTAACAAGGTGCCTAGTTATCATCTAAGGTACTTGAAAAGTAGTTCGACAAATTGGAATACATTCCTACTTTTAACGAAATACCTAGATATCGTCAGAGGTATCTAAAAAAAGTCAACTGCTAAAACACCGGATATCGTCAGAGGTGTTCAAGAAGGAACTTTCCAAATTGTTTGAAAGGTGTGCCTCACGAAATATCTAGTTATCATCTGAGATATTTGAAAGGACTTAATCGATAAATACCTAGATATCACTAGAGGTATTTAACAATTTGGCGAACAAAGGGCTAGCCCAAGTGCTCAGAAATTCCTTGACAAAGTACCGGATATCATCAGAGGTACCTGAAAAGGCTTGATCAATAGATACGTGGATATCGTCAAAGGCATCTAGAGATCACAACAAAATGATCAAATATAGGGGCCTGACGATTGCTCGAACAGGTTAGGGATACCTGGATAGTCACAGGCATCCAAGGGATAGAGATATACTTACCTGGTGATATCTTCGACTCTTGAGGGCGTGTCTCCTGCTAGACACGGTTTTAGGCAACATGTAATAAGCATTCATGGACAATCAAGAACACATATATTCATGTACTATAAATTCAACCGATTTCCATGCATGACGATTTTGTCGAATCGGCATTGCCAAACTTCACTAGGGAGAATCATGATAAAACAATCCAAACTCACAAGTGGGTATCTTGAAAATGTCAAATGAGGGACTTTCAGTCCGAAAGGGCTTTCACTCACTCTCATCGAAAAGTGGCTAATTTATGAGAATCACTCTATCTCACCATCATCATGTCAACAAGGGTCCAAGTATTCTCGCAAGCGATATAACCTTACAAATCCGAGAGGTCTTTGCTAGGACCGTAACATGGGCTTGATCAATGGCTTAGCAAAAGGGGACTCTTTGAGTCGAGGCTATTGAAAGAAAATACTTCGCAATCGTCTCCGGGTTTACAAGTCAAGAACCCTGCAAAATGAGATAGAAATAGACTTGCTCGCACTTCTTCGAGCTAAGCTTATAAACATCTAAAAGTCTACGTTAGTTCAAGTGCCCTAATCTGAAGAGACTTTGCAAGGGATGTAACGTAGGCTAGGCTCATGGGTTAAGAATGAATGGATCATAAGGCTAAAAATGTGTATAAATAAGGTGAGAGTTGGTGATCATCTAGGCATTATCACTGATCCTCTTTTCCGCCAGGGATTATCTTCTCAGTAGATGCTCCATTGGGCTCGAGAGCTTATCGCTTGACTCCTTAAGACTGTGGATAACTTTGACACATCTCAACATTTTCTACTCCGAAGTTTTCTCCTTTTTCTTCATTTTTTCTTTGATTCTCTTCTTCTTCTTTTCTTTTTTTTTTTTTTTTTTTTTTTTTATGGCGAGCATTGGCCTTCTTTTTACTAGGCACACTGCTTTTTCTTGCCCCTAGGTTTTTCTCTTGTTTTTTTTTCAATTTTTGATTTTTGACACACACTGTCTACAATGCATATATTGTCCAGCCACACTTTGGCTTGTTTTGACTAACATTTGGACTTTCAAGGTCTTCGTCTTCTATCGACGCTCCAGATATGCTGCGTGGACAGTGATGGCTTTTACCTTACCCCGGTGTTAGGGGATGATCACCAGCTAGGTTTAAAAAATGAATTTGCAGGCTTAATTGGGCTTAGCAAAGGATAAAGTGTGTATAGGATAGAGAAAGAAATGCTCTTCGTCATCCTAAAGCACTTGAACTTCGTGTGAATTCATCTAAAAAAGCAACACTCGAAGATTGATGCAAGTGAGAGCAAAACAATCTCTATTTATTTTTCACCTTATAATGCTGACTTACCTCTAGTTTGCCCCAATGTGGGATGGTTTTTGACAGGGGTAATTTGAAAGGATTTCTCCAAGTATTTAGGCTTGAAGTGGAAAAACAATGGATAACCTGTAGTGTTTAAGATAGAGAAATGAATTGCCTTTCGTCACTTCGGTTGCCGTACCTTTTGCAAGATAACCCTTTACCTTGCAGACATAGAATTTTTCCACTCAACTCATTGGGGATTAGTGCATGGGACTATGTGTAGGATAGGGCTTGCCTTTCATCATCCTGATGTACCTCATTCAACACATTCAATTCATTTCACATGAGTTATGAGATTGTCCAAATAGATTCTCCTTTTGAAGTCAATGATGCAGACCGACAAAATAACCATGCAAAATTTAAAGCCAATGCACACATCTTAACTTGAAATTGATTGAAACCATTTAGTCATCAATGAAATGTTTGCAATTCAGAATATAAAACCCAACACTTGAAAACTTTTGCTACAAAATGTTAGATTTTATCAGGGGTAATACATCTTCACAGCATCAGAATTAACAAGAGTGGAGAACTCACAACCATCCATTTCTGCGAGAATTAGGGTACCTCCGGAAGCACCTTTTTAACCACATATGGACCAATGTAGTTTGGGGCAAATTTACCCCCAGGAACAGGAAAGACTAGCAGTACCTTTCTTAGGACTAGGTCATTTATCTCGAAGTGTCTTGGATGCACCTTTTGGTTGAAGGATCTAGCTATCCTCTGCTGGTAGGTTTGACCTTGGCATGGCTTTCAATTTCTTCTCATCAATTAGGTTCAACTGCTCATGCCTTTGTCGCATCCATTTTGCCTTGGACAACTCCACCTGAGACAAGACTCGTAGAGAAGGGATCTCTACTTTGACAGGCAGGACTGCTTCCATGCCATACACCAAGGAAAAAGGGGTTGACCCGACAAAGGTTCGGATCGAAGTCTGATACACCATTAGTGCAAATGGCAACCTTTCATGTCAATTACGATAGTTTTCATCCGTTTTGGCCAAGATCTTTTTGATGTTCTTGTTAGCGGCTTCAACTGCTCCATTCATCTGTGGACATAGGGAGATGAATTCAGGTGCCGAATTTTAAACTCGTTGAATAACTAATGTATGAACTTATTGTTCAAATTTGTCCCATTGTCAGTGACAATAGCCTTAG
Source organism: Syzygium grande (assembly GCA_024733475.1). Classification (NCBI taxonomy): domain Eukaryota; kingdom Viridiplantae; phylum Streptophyta; class Magnoliopsida; order Myrtales; family Myrtaceae; genus Syzygium; species Syzygium grande. The sequence goes on along the minus strand of JAMXDD010000007.1, from coordinate 8,792,375 downwards.
GGACACATAATGAGCGACTATGTCTCGCCTAATGAATCTTACAACATTCCTTACAGTAACGTTCGCATAAGATGCTGCCTAAATCCACTTGGAAAAATAATCAATCGCGACCGAGATAAATTGGTGTCCATTCAATGCCTTGGGATTAATTGGGCCAATCACATCGATACCCCCACATTGAAAAGGGCTATGGCTCAGACAACTGATATAATTTTGTCGGGAGAACATTTATTTTATCCCCGTGAACCTGACAGCGATGACATTTTTGAACATGTTGGATGCAGTCATTTTCAAGACTAAGCCAATAATAACCCAACCTCATGATCTTCTTAGCTAACATGTGGTCATTCATGTGTGGACCACATATCCCCTTGTGTACTTCTTGCATGATTCTAGTAGCTTCAGCCGCATCCACACACCTCAAAGCAGGATCAAATTATAGGATCTTTTGTACAGCTTTTCACCACTGACAAAGAATTTTGAAGCCATTTTCATTATATACTTCCTGTCGACAGGGGTACTTCCCTTAGGAAATTCTCATCTAGATGTAACTCATGATATCGTAATACCATGGCCTTTCGTCAGGTTCTTCGGTCACAACCATACAGTAGGCCGGTTTTGTCAAGACTTCGATTTTCAAGGGTTCTACCTCTAATCCACCAGTCACTTGCAGCATGGATGATAACGTAGCTAGCGCATCAGCGAACTGATTATGGGACCTGGACAAGTACTCAAAGGAAATATTCTTGAATTCCTCCATGATTTTTTCGAGGTATTCATGGTACAACACTAGTTTGGTATTTCTCGTCTTCCATTCTCCTACAGTTTGGAGAATAATTAGAGCAGAATCACCATATGCCTTCAATTTAGTTACCTCCATTTCCACTGCGGCTTGGAGTCCGAGGATGCAAGCTTCGTACTTGGCTATGTTGTTTGGTACTGGGGAGCACCAACTTTGCTACTGGATAATGTTGCCTATTTGGGGATATTAAAACGCCTCGGTGCCAAAACCAGCCAAGTTTACAGCTCCTTCAAAAAACATGGTCCATGTGTCTTCCTTTATCACCAAAATGCATATCTTCTGGAGAATATCTATCATCATCAGGGATTCTAGGATTTTCGGCTAACACATCAGCAATTACTCGGCCTTTAACTGGCTTCTGTGGCATCATCTGAACATCAAACTCTGAAATTAAAATCTTCCACTTGGCTAACTTTCCCACCAAAGTAGGTTGATCAAGTAAATATTTGATGGGATCGTTCTTAGTCACAAGCAAAGTCTGGTGATGCAGTGTATATTGTCGCAACCTATGGAGCACCCATACTAGTGCAGTGCAAATCTTCTCGGCTTCAGGATAATTCAACTCTAAGATAGTAAATTTTTTACTTAGGTAATAAATGGCTCGCTCTTTTCCATCTTCAGGCCGCTTCCGGACTAGCATCGCACCTAAAGACTCGCTATGAATCGTGAGGTAAAGGATCAAAGGTTGGCCTGGCATTGGTGGGACTAGCACTAGTGGTTTCATCAAATACTGCTTTAGTTTGTTAAACGATTACCGACAATCATCGTCCCATTTCACTTGAGCATTCTTCTTTAGAAGTTTGAAGAATGGCTTAGCAGTTTCAGAGAGCTAGAAAATAAAACGGGCTATGTAGTTCAATCTATCCAGGAGGCTTCGCACTTCTTTCACGGTCGATGGGGGTTGTAACTCACATATAGCCTTCACTTTGGAGGGATCAACTTCAATGCCTTTACTACTTACTATAAACCCGAGTAATTTGCCAAAGGTTGCTCTGAATATGCACTTCGCTGGATTGAGACGAAGCTTAAACTCACGAAGTCTCTCAAATAATTTCTTCAAGGTATCGACATGACTCTTCCCTAGTCAAGACTTGGCGATCATGTCATCGACATAGACCTCGATCTCGTTATGCATCATATCATGGAAAAGTGTCACCATGGCCTGTTGATACATTACCTCGGCATTTTTAAGGCCAAAGGGCATGACCTTGTATTGGAATGTCCCCAAGAGGTAATGAACGCTATTTTTTCCTTATCACCGTCTTTCATCCTTATCTGATTATAACCCAAGAAACCATCCATGAAGGAAAATAGCTCGAATCCAGCAGTACTGTCTACCATAACGTTTATGTGTGGTAATGGAAAGTCATCTTTAGGGCTGGCCTTGTTCAGGTCGCGATAATTGATGCAAACCCAAACTCGACCATCCTTCTTCATGACTGGCACGATGTTGGCCACCTAGCTGGGGTATTGGGTAACTTCAATGAATCCTACTTTCAAGAGCTTCATGACCTCCTCCTTTATTTTCTTTAAAAGCTCAGGCTTGGTTCTTCTATAGCCTCTATTTCTTGGGCGGCATGCCCAGATTAGTAGGCAATCGTGTTCCACAATGGAAGGGTCTAAACCCGGCAAATTAGCGCATACAACCAAGCAAAGATATCTTGGTAATCTTTCAGCAGTTGCACTAGGCACTTCGCTTCGCTTCACTTTCAAGAAGGGTTGCCCCTATCTTCACCTCTTTAGGCTCCCCTGAATCACTTATGTTAATAGTGATAGTTTGGTCTGTCGTCACGACATTAGGTCTTTCATGATGCTCTAGATCACGCTGAAGGTCCGAGGAATCTTCTAGTTCGTCGGTGTCATCGAGATCAGGCTCGGCGGCACATAATTCATCAGATTGGACCGTTCCCATACCATTAAGTGTCACAAGATTGCCCCTTGAAACAAAAAGTATGGGGTTCATAAGGACAAACATGGCTAAACATTGCATTTTTTTCTAAATTTTTCTCTCTTTTTTTCTAATTTTTTTTGAAATTTTTTTTGTGATTTTTTTAAAATTCTTTTCAAAAAGGTTTTAACACGACGGAGCATGAAGAAGCCTAGGCCTCAGAATTCTCCTTGGACTATATTTTTCTTTTATTGGTTGGATATCACCACCGGACTGGTTTAATGTACCTTAACATGCCCTCAAAATGAAAATAATTTGTAATTTCATTGATTATCACCAAATGAATTACATTTATAGGAATGTAAATTGCAACAATCAAGTCCTAGAAACGAAAAGTCCTGAAAAGCAGCTCCCGAGACGGGGCAGGTCCTAAAAAGTAGTAAAAATTCCCACGAAAGAGAGTATATGAAAAAGTAAAGGTGTTACTCTTGCGGGCCAGTGCCCATTCCCTCCAACGGTCCTTCCTCAATAGCCCAATGAAGAAATCATCGAACAGGGCAGTGATTCCCTCCATTGCATCATCAGGATCTTCTGTCACTAGAGGTGTTGGATCATCCATGCCTCCCCATCCATCCGGAACAATGTCACAGGGATCAACATAGAAGCTCGGGGGTGCCGATTATTTTACAAAGTAGTCAAACTTGTCGCTCAGTTGCCCTAATATGTCGATCACCTCTTTTTCTTCATCAACTTTAGTTGTGCTCTCACGATCTCTTCATCATCGAACCCGTTTTCGAGCGGAGACATGTCTTCAAGCAAAGGGTCTAGCTTGTCCTTCCGGTGTTCAGTATAGCAAACTCCTCCTCCCAATTAATAATGACTTCGGAGATAGTGGAAACGATGCCAGTGTGGTTAGCATAAAAGATCATCTCAGCTTCTACCATTCTTGAGATTCTTTCTCTCATGATAGCCAGGGGAAGGACCTCATTACTCGGGTAATAATTGAACTTTCACCAACTCACCGTAGACATCGGTGGTATACACCTTGACATTCTTAATTCGACCAGCATTGAAACTAAATATGGCATTCACATTGCCCGCATGATTAGGGAGCGGGTTGCTCTGAACATTTGGCTTAGCGGGTTGAAAGGAAAATGCCTTTGTGTCAAGCAAGTTCTGGATCCGATGCTTGAGGGTGATATAGTCATCAGTTGAAGGCCCATTTCACCCATATGATAATTACATTTCTTAGACGGATCGTAATTATAGAACTGCTCGGGGTTGGACCGCTTTGGCTCAGTGGTAAGCAAACCTTTTTTCCGAAGGACCGCCAGCACTTGAGACAACGACCCGAGGAAGAGGGGTGAATTGCCTCTTATTGTTCCTTCTCTAAGAAGGTTGACGACCCGTGCTATGTTGTTGAGTTTCTGCTACTTGGATCGTTGGAGCGACATTAACATTCTTCCGACTTGGCTGGGTATACGTCACATTGACTTCAGTTGTCGGTTCTTTCTCCTTTCTCGTGCTAAATCTTTTGGTTGAAGAAGACGGCTCCACAAACCATCCATCTTTCAGGCCTATCTCAATATGTTCACCTATGGGGATGAGTTAATTGAAGTTATCAGCCGAAATGGCTACCATTCGATTACGGTACTCGAATGGAAGAGTTTTAATGAACATCCTCTTCAATTCACTGTCTATGGGCTTTGGGATAATCTGAGCGGCTATGTTTCTCCATCTGATAGCATAATCCTTGAACGACTCAGTCTTTTTCATCTGAGCACACTCAAGGTCTTCGCGGGTGGAAATGATATCCGTTATGAACCTGTACTGCTTTAGAAATGCTTCACTAACTTCCTTCTAGGTTTTGAGGCTATTTATCTTCTTCATGAGATACCAGTTCAAAGTGGGACCCGTCAAACTTGCTTGAAATGCATGGATCATCAGGAGTTCATTATCAACGTATGGGGTCATATGTACATGGTATAGTTGCAGGTGGGCTTTTGGGCAAAGGAGTTGCCATTGTACTTGTCAAAATCCAGCATCTTTAACTTCTTTGGGATTTTGATCTGTGAGTAAAGAGACAAGTCGATTGAGGGTGAATCATGTGAGCCTTCCAGTTGCTTCACTCTCTCTTCAAGCTTATTGACCCGTTCATTAGGTTTGTCCTTGTTGACGATAATTTGGATGGGGTTATCTAATAAATCGGGAAGATCATCATCTTCCTCACTATTGGCATTCTTTTCACCTTTCTGCTTTGGGGCTGATGCCTCAGGGGATGCGGTATGGGAGCCAATCAAAGGGCTTTAATTTCGACGGACATCTGTTGCATTGTGGCAAGGACTTGCTTCATTTGGTCCTCAATGCCAACGACACAATCTCGTAAGTCAATTTGATTGGCCATTCTAGTTCTCGATTGCGTACGAATAGGCGATCGTGATCGGTCCGTAATTACCTGATTTCACGGATAAAACAAGCATACATAAGTGTCAAGAAGAATGATATGCCAATCCATGACATTGGTCTACTCGCTTTGATTTATAAGAAAAAACTTTATTCATAACGGATTCTTGAACAAAAACTATGAAACCAACAACTTGAAATCCCCTAAACAAATATGCTAAAATAATGACCCAACTTCCTAAACAACGAATCTAGAAAAAAAATATCTTAAAAGACACGAGCCATTTCATTTGGCTTGATCAATATACAACTGGGATGTGATTTCCAAACGTAATCACTTATTCTCCTCAGGCCAAGTGTGTAACTTGCTCTTGTAACTTCTCAGCTTTTCTATTGAGACATCTTTTCTTAACACGGTTGGTGATCTTCTAAGGCACCATTGGTATCTTCGGGAGTAGATTATCTGCAATCTTGTGTCATTGAATGTATTCAGCCGTAGCATAATACTTTCTTTTTTTACCATCTAATTCTTTTTCGGGCCATATGAGCATTTGTGGATGGCACATATCCTATAGCGACTTGATTAAAGAAATGCTATCCTCATGGTCGAGGTCTCCGTCAGTGAAGTCGACTTGGATTGAATTAGCTTGCTTCAAAGCTGGGGGAAGCTCTTGCACCACTTGATATTGGCGAGTCACCCTAGTCGTGTAATATTCCATTACCCCAGTGAATCCCAGTAAAGGGATTGGGCCAACACGTCCACATGTGAGTCTGGCCTCACGAACTTGGAACCATTTAGCATGCCATAGAAAACATTTGGACTTTGGATTTTTTAAGAAAGCTAGCCCATTGGAATAATGATAATCCAGTGCATGTTTTTGTTTATTCTCAAATCTCATGACAGGGTGATCAGAGTTGCTAACTTCACGTATAATCATTAGACCACCAAACCCTTTTAAGTGAGATAAGAACCAAATTTGCAAAAGCTCATAAGAAGCATGAAAGATTTTGTCACCATTTTCTTTAAATCAAGAAAGGGAAAGGAAAGTTTCTGCCAAGAAGGCATTAACAAAGTTCATTCCCCCACACACTTGCCCTACTAACTTAGCAATTAAAGGATTAATAGCATTCTTACAGTGAGGGAAAAGTATAAATCCAAAGAAAGCTAATAGGAAAATCCTTCTCCTCTGAAATGAAGTACCATTTTGCAAACATTCATCAAAAAGTGAAAATGGGCAAGTATTGCGGTGACCTTTCAAATTTTTTCTTATCTTTTCTTCCTTGATTCTTAGAAAATCAAATAAAATCGAGACAGGATCTATTCTAATAGGCGGACTAATCAATTCTGATTCCAAAGGTTTTCCAATAGCAATGCTATATTCTTCCAAGGTCGGAGTGAGCTCATGCTTACCAAAGATGAAAGTAGTCATCTCTGGACACCAACAATGGGCAAGTGCTTGAATGAAGCCGCCATGAATGTTGATACGCAACAGAGGGAGGAGTCGGCCAATTGTTGATTCCACGAACTCACGACTAGCTCGGTCTAGCTTGTCCCACCATGCGTTGAGTTCCTTCTTGGGAGGCAGAATAAGTCGAATGTTGGAATTTCCCATTGTATATTGACCAAGACTTGCGATCAACCTAAAGTCATGGACCGACAAAACAATACAATAAAGTAAATAAATTGCGAAGAAAAAGTTCAAAGGACTTACTTTACTAATAACCGGGTGACAATCACATAGACATACGCATGCTACATGGCTCGATTTCTACTCTATAAGGCTTAAAAAGTGGAGCCACGAGAATGATCGGACTAGCCGTGGGCATGCGGACTAAGTCGAGTCCTCGTGACTCCGGCATCATTAAAAACTGACCCATGTCGCGGGCATGCGGACCGGGGTGGTAATCTCTTTGACATCAAGAAAGAAATATTGGGATTGAGATGGGCAACTCGTACCGCGCGAGCAGACAGTCAAGTGGTATCAATCTCAATACCACCCTAGGTGATCCTATGCGACCCAGGTCTGGCAATAGGTTGTGTGTGCTAGAGTGTAGTGTAAATGCACAGGCATGCACAACAGATTACATGCAAACAACGCTTCAATATTAAAACATCCAATCTCAACACTTCCCTGCAAGAAAATGGTTAACAAACACTCCACCCTTATAACTCCCATTCTGCAAAAACATTTAACACCTTAAATGTTAGGGATGTACTTGGAGTCCTCGCTGCCAAATAAAAATATGTTTTTTTCAAAAAGAGAAAATTCGGTCTAAGTCCATTAAGAGTTTTAACTCAAATCTCCAGTGGAGTCGCCAAGCTGTCGTGGCCTAAAATTCCTCAGGCTAATGGATTGTTAAGACTAAGCCTAACTCGGGCCCTCCCAAGCCCTACCAATTTGCAACTTAGGGTTTAAGTTTTTAACATGCAAAAATTTTCATGCTTGAAGTCGCCACTAATCTATTTGTGGTGAGTCGATTAGAAACTTAAATAAAACATAAAGAGATATGTTTTATTCCTACAAACCAGAGATTATAAGCTTGGGGACTTGATTACGCTAGATCTAGTCTAACGCCCTTTCGGTACCTTTTCTTTTCAAAAAAATATTTATGTAGGCAGTCTGGATCCATTTATATACCTAATCACTAAGGTGTTCATGCGGGTGCGCAAACCACCAATTTAACATTCAAGAAAGCAATAAATAAATAGCAAGATAACGTACCTTAAAGCCACGCAAGCATCTGCATTGTTAGTAGAAAATCATATAGATAATCCTAATATGATTTTTAATTAACAAAGCAAGGCACTCAAGATGTTCATTAGGGTTTGCGCTTTATTAAAATGCAAACTAACCTATATGTAATGACGTGCAAAAAATGACATGCGATTAATGCAACCTAGCACGCGAACTATATGTCATGCGACGACGTGACCTAATTCTAATGACGAATAAGTGATTTATTTTTGGTATTTTTCCAATGAAATTCGGAATAAAAAATGCCCAAAATAACATGCAATCTAACAACTTCTTTTTTTTTTTTTTGGTATTCTCATGGAAATTCGGAATCCAAAAATAACCTAAATAATCTATTAGGATTAGAATAATACCTAATTTAAACTAGGAAATAAATCATCTCAAGTCCTAATTTAAATTAAATAATTATCTTATCTTCTAGATACATTTAGGGTTCCCTAAACATGCAAAACTTCTAATTGAAATCCTAACATATTTTTGGATTTTCTTTATTTAAAAAGAACAAACGACACCATATCACAAAATATTACCAACATCCATTTAAATTTAAAACAATAGAATGACAAATCATATCCCGGGCATGAGGATTGGATTGGCCAATTTTTCATGCAATCGCGAATCATATTTTGAGCATGAAATCGGATTAACGATTTTCCGTGCGATCGCGAGTCATATTTCGGACATGAAATCGGACTGTCAATCTTATGCACGTTGAGAAATTAGGAAATAATTCCTAATTTAAAGGCTATTCAAGAATTTCATGGATATGAATAATATGTTCGGAATTTCAATCAACAACATTCAGAATATTCCAAAAAATGGAAATTCAACAAAATTCTCACCTAGTTCACGGTGTCACCCGGATGCATTTCTATATTGGATTCGTTAGAAACAAATCTTGGACCAACAAATGACGGAAGCTCACGGATAGCAACACTCAGTTTGGTGGATGACCGCTAGTGGATTAGGCTATGGCCAACGGGATGGTGAATAATGGTGCTCAATTAAAGTCGGAACTGGATGGTTCACAAACTCACCAAAAGAACCTGCAAAACAGCAATGCACCTTGGCTCGATGAATGGTTAGAAGTGGTGCTTCAACACAAGCTGCTAGGGACGTTGTGGGCGCAGCGGCTCATCGCCATCGTCGGAGGTGATCTCAAGCTTGGGAACAACGATGAGGTCGGGACAAGAGCAGCAGCAGCGGCTGTGGTCGTCGGGGCTACAATAGCTCAGGCTAGGACGAAGGCAACAGGCTATCGTCAAAGTAGGGGTAATGCTACAAGACTTTCTTGGGGTGTCGACTCGTCGGGACAAGGGCATCCACAGGATCGGCAGGCTGCAGTGGCTTGCCGGATGCTTCTTTGTGCAACTTATGAGGCAGCAAGATTGGTCATTGTGAAGCACCCAGTAGCAGCGGCTCCGGTGCAGCAATAATGGCATTAGTTGCAGGAGTGGAAGGAAGAAGATGACTTCCTCTCTCTTCTTTCACTCTTGTCCTATCTCTCTTGTCCTTTTATCATCAGACCACCAAAAGAGCCCCCTCTCCCTTTTTTGTCCGCAAAAGGTCCTTTTATAGGTGAGAATGCCTAGGCCCTTTTTAGAAAGAGGCCCTCTGAAGAATATTTAAAACATATTACGCTTTGGCTTCTTTCCTTTTTACTTGCCCATGACATCAAAATAGATATCCCCACATTGACCTTTTCCTTCTATCCTTCGTGTATATATTTTTTTTCCTCTTGCACAAAAGATTCAAAGAAACCAAATCAGCCTGATACCCCTCTTTTTTTATATATTGCCCTCAGCCTCAGTGAAGAACGTCTCCCCTTGCTTTGTCGTGACGCCCAAGATAATAAATCCCCCTTCCTTCTTGATCTTCTATTTGGCCGAGAATATATATGGAGGAGATTTTTTCTTGAAGTATCACATGGGCAAAACATATCAATTTCGGTTATGGGCTTGATTTAATTTAACTCAAAACTATTTGCTCAAGTCCATCCGCCGCCAGTCCGATAAATGTGCAAATTATATGAGCCTAATTAACTATTAATGAAAATGCTTCTAAAAACTACATGTTGTGCAATTTTAATATTTTTGTTTAGGGGTTAAAATTTAATCTCTAATTTTCTATGCAAATTAACATTAAATGGTTGGTCGAAATTTAGGTGTCAACAAGCATATGCTATAGAGGGATCAGGTCGGGTGGAGGAGATCCCGCCATATGCCCATGTTTTGGTTAGTGTTCGTGACGACCTCGCCGATGCACTCCTTAGGTATGCCAAAATTCATAAAAAAAAATTAATTAGAAAATCTTATTTATCATTACAATGTTCACACCTAAATCTAAACCATATATAAGAAATTGAAAACATAAAAGAAAATTCATGCCCTATTTTCCTCCTTTTTTTTGCAAAATTATTTTCCAAATATATATGATTATGAGATAATAACCAATAAGAAATAATAAGTGCGATGGACATTATCCAAAATTAACTAGCTTGGCTAAAAAAAGGAAAAAAATAGATGATATCCGAAATTAAGTAAGCACGTGCAATCCATGTGTTATAGTCGTGCAATCTACGTGCAATATGGGAAAAGAAACATATGACCTAATTGGTGTTCATGTTGCACTCATTTGCCGGCAGCCTTCTTGATAGTGGCTAGCTGGAGCATGGCCTTCTCCACAAACCTAGATGTCCTAGTGAGCACTCGTTTGCCGGCAGCCTTCTTGATAGTGGCTAGCTGGAGCGTGGCCTTCTCCACGAACCTAGATGTCCCGGTGAGCAAGCGCTTTAGATTGCCCATCTTAAGAAAACATATTGAATAAGTTCAAGGCCTGGTTCTATATATACCTACATCTCCTTTCCATCTAATTGGTTCGTAAAGCCTCATTATTCACTCATCACCGCGGCCTCAATCCTTTGCATCTCCAAATCATTTGCCGTGGACCTCTTGAATGTAGTGAACAACTGTCCGATCTCTTCCAACGTTTTCCCCCCTATCTCGGGCATCAAGGGATAGAATACTAGACACCCGACGATTGCTATCACCATAACAATAAGGTAGCCCCACCGAGGGTGATCGCTTTGAACATCCATATGTACGTGAGTGATAACCCTATGCTCAGTGGGAAGATCTCCATGCAGTACACATCCATGATCAAACCTAGCCCGATTGAGAAGATCACATAGGAAATCACCGAGGTGATGGCCATGTCTACTGCCCACGAGAGCTTCGTGTGTCTATGGTTGATGAAGCCGAGGCAAACCCGAGGTAGATGAGAGAGAAGAACACCCTACCCATGTTGTTCAACACCAATGGCGGCCGCCCGACCCAATCAATGAGGAATGCGGCAAAGAGAATGACCAATGTCTTCACCCAGTCAATTACCATGTTCACGAGTAGTTTTCCATATGATATGGTGATGCGGACCGTCTCGAAAACTTTAGGGCTAAAGAGTACTAGGGTGTCCATGCCACAGGCTTTTTGGATGATCTGGATTCCAGCAGCACACATTAGCATATGCCAGAGGGACCGGGTTGGGCGGAGGAGATCCCACCATACATTGGTTTATGGTTTGTGTCCGTGACAACCTTGTCATTGCACTCCTCAAGTATGCCAAAATTCATAAAAAAAAATTAATAAAAAAATCTTATTTATCATCACAATGTTCACACGTAAATCGTAGCTATATATAAGAAATTGAATACATATAAAAAATTTCATTCCCTAGTTTCCTTCCTTTTTATACAAAATTATTTCCAAATATATATGATTATGAGATAATAATGATGAGAAATAATAAGTGCGATGGACACTATCCAAAATTAACTAGGTTGGCTAAAAAAAGGAAAAAAATAGATGATATCTGAAATTAAGTAACACACGAGCAATGCACACGCAATGCACATGCTATACACTTGCAATCCTTCCACAATGCACGTGCTATACTCGTGCAATCCACGTGCAATATGGGTAGAACCTTCCCATTAGATAGCCAAGAAGAAGAATAAACCTAATTGGTGCTCGTGACAATGTTGCCGTTGCCCGCAGATATCAACCAACCAAGTTAAAAGTATTAAGTAGATTGCACTAACATAATGTGTAGAGTTTTCACTGAGAGATTTTAACAACCCAAAGTTAAAATCACTTTGTAGGTCTTGGACCGAAAGGTGATGAAAATAGAGTATTTTTCTTTGAAATTTTGTAGATGAAGATGAGTTACGGCCAAGATAAAAAATTTCCTCCGATGTTACCAAGGTTAAAGTGATATATAGAAGAAGATTTTACATGGACGAATACATGTTATCATATGTGGCAACATCTCACTCAATTGATGGCCAAATGTAAGAAGTTAGGATATAATATGGATGACTAATAACCAAAAGTGATGATGGCTGTGTCAAATTAGCGGAAGAGTTTGAGTCTAAGAATGGCATGTGGCCATGCATGTAATCTCCAAATGCCACGTGAGGTTTTAGATGTCTTGAGAGGAGTTTTAGTGAGAAATCATAATGAAAATAGAAATTCTTCTCCCTTTAATACCATATTGTAAATATTTAATTATTATCACTAATTAGCTAAAGTTTAACCAATAATATCACCCATCAACTACTAAGATGATGGTAAATTAATTAATAGCACTCCAGTATTAACATATACATCAACTTTTGTAAATTTTAATTTTCAAAACGTCTAACTTGAAATGATTATGTTTGCAAAAACACCCTCGACGTTCCCGATAACTCACAAAATTTATAATTCAACTAAGATTTATACGTGTCCAGCTGAATTCTAAGCTAAATAATACTTAGCTTTAAAATCTAAGTATTATTACTGGATACGAAATTTTCGAATGTCATATAAATATGATTAGAAAATTCCAAATGTCACAATTAATCCTAAATTTTTAGTCTTATTTCCTATTTAAAATATATATATCAATGATTTAATAGTGATGAAGTAAATAAGAATTGGAAGGTACAATAAAAAGCAAATTCTATGTAACTTATAGTTGAAGAAATTAATATAATTAGATTATTATATAAAGATAGCTTATTGCATAAAATAAAAATAATTGCAATTAATAAATATATAATTTAATAAAATAAAAATTATTTCATTAAAAATGGAAAAGTTAGTTAAATGTTACACACTTACCCTTTTCCCGATATGAATTGACGAGAAATTATATTGTGGTTATGAAATTGTACTTGTGATTGTTATATCTAATTTGTTAGGAAATTATAGTGTAAATAATTATAGCTTCATGCCAATAATTAACATTATTTATTTATTATTAGTTAATGAATTAATATTTTAGAAAAATATTTGGTAAATTGACTGATAAGATTAGGTAGTATAAGAAATGCAATTTTTAAATAATAAAAAGTGAATAGTATATCTTAAATTAATTTTTTGACAATTATTCAATTTCATCTTGACAAGGCATTGGAAGACATTATTTGAAATAGTTTGAGATGATCATTTGTGAATGTCTTGATTAAATACTTCATGAAAGGAATTGCCAAAAGTTATATGTATTGATTTATGAAATGCTTCATGAAATGCATTCTAATTTGATAAATGGAATTAAGAAAGATTATATACTTCGGATTATGAAATCGGTTTATTAGATGGATTATGGATTTGTTTTGTGGTTATTGGAGAATGATATTAGTGGATTATGCTCATATCGCTATGACTATAATCCATTAGAGGGGGTAAGTATGCATATTGTAATAAAGATGTCCTTTTGGAATGAACCCCTGGCTGATATAGGTGGAGACCTAGTCAAGGGAGATGTGACATCCGAAAATTCCCACATCCACTCAAAAGTACTTAGGAAATGAATACGATAAATGTCCCAGGTGGAAATTATAGTCAAATAATTAACATGGTGTAGTGGAAGGTCCAAATTTTATTTTCCGTGTCCGTAGTTTTGGAAAGTGATTCAATTAGGATTTAATTAATGAATATTTGTTCTTAGGTCGATTATTTAGGATGGCAATGAAACATGTATCACCACATTGGTTGTTAATGAAAACCGATACGTTTTGTGTTTATGTATCTTGATGAGTGGTGAGTTAAAAAGTTACTGAGTTGTGATTCTCCTGGTGTCTGGTAACTTTCGCTGAACTTCTTAATGGTTCAAAATATTTTTTTGAATGATTAGTATTTAGAATGGACACAAATCTCTTTGTTTATTTACTAATTTATTAGATATCTTGTTAATTTATCAAAATATCTACTTTAGAACCATAAAGTTGGGTCATTTGTCATCTATTAATTTGACCCCCTCTCATTCAATTTCAACTTGGTGTTTTAAACCCAATGTTATCATTGTTTTTACCCTTGGTTAAACAATCTTATCCCTTTGTAACTCATGGGGGTCTTCTAAACACATCCCCTTTTGTCATGTGACTCCATTAAGAAATGTTTCAAGTCTTCAACTCCTCTCTCTCAATTTTCACTTTCCAATCTTCCAAGTAAAAGCAAGGGTTCCACTCTTGTGTTGTTGAAGCTTCTAATTTCATCTTTGCAAGTGTTCACAAGGTGAATTATTGTATTTCCTTTTCATCTTATCAAACTAGTTTTGTTGCTTACAAAGATTGAAAGTTGTTAATTTATGTTCTTGATTATTTTGCTTTGAAGGTATTTAAACTTTTATTTGCTCAAGTTGTTTTTCGGGTAAGTGAAACTGTCACGCCGAACCCTATGAGCGCACGATTATCCCTTCATGGTCGTAATGTACGCGACATCCCAGAACTTGTCGCCAACCCAATCAAAACACTAACGAGTAACTTGTGCGGAAGCAACCTCGAACTCTTCGTATAACATATAAACAACGGGATAGTAGAGAGACAAAGAATACATATCAACAAGACACTTTTATAAACATAAAATCAATTACAACACATACATTTGCAAGCCTTCTATGAGGCCACTATCTACGAACCACGCACAACAACAAGGATTGGGTGGTTGGTAAGCTTAACTCCTCTACAAAAAGGGGCACTCAAAAAATGGGGTAACTTGACCTATCCTCAATCCCCACAGTATCCTAGCAATGTCTCCAAATCAATCACGGTCACGGGTCTCAAATGGTTTGGTTATACAACCACGAGAACACTTCTCAACAAGCAACTACCTAAGCCTTGCTTAGGCCAAAGCATACCTCCGAACAATTCTAAATATGTAATACCGACTTGAACATGTCATAACAATCACAGGCGCCCTTACCTCGCCTCAGTACATACGTGAGCCCTACATGTTAGAATATCGCCATAACATGGCAATCCGCTCCTT
Source organism: Syzygium grande (assembly GCA_024733475.1). Taxonomy (NCBI): domain Eukaryota; kingdom Viridiplantae; phylum Streptophyta; class Magnoliopsida; order Myrtales; family Myrtaceae; genus Syzygium; species Syzygium grande. Next base: position 8,777,219 of record JAMXDD010000007.1, on the reverse strand, counting down.
AAGCACATAATACTACATGACGTAAACATGCATAAAATGTTTATTAATCCAGACATGCTCAACAGCAACACAAGCACATTGCATTCCCCAATGCATAACACACGATTATAAATGTCTAGATTATTAATGGCCCATCAAGCCATCAAATCCCCGTCGGTCTTCTGGCGTAACCAAGCATCATCCCGCTACTTCAGTGACGGCAACGTCCGCAACCCCTGCCCAGACGGCATTCCACAAAGGAGCATCGATCCGGCCTCCACCACGATTGGCAACGTCTAGAACCCCGCCTAGACGGCATCCGAACCCCCGTCGGGCATCATCTAGAACCCCACCTAGACAAAACGTGTCGTGACCATGCACACACCTCAGTAATCATTACCAATTCTTATCTTTGTAAATTAGTCCAATGTCAACTAAATCCGTCAAAACACCACGATAACACCGAATAATTCTTGAGAGAGAGAAAAATCGAGAATATACAAAATCAGGTCCAAACTGGGCAGTTGCACAGTGACGGAAATCCGTTTGAAATAAATAGTAAACCAATTCCAAAAATTATGAAATTTGGATATGTTGTACAAAAAATCTTGATGAACATTTTTCATGAGAATACAAAATCCAGTTCTATCTAGAACCACATCTTTTTGTCATCCAAAGTTGGACATAAAATATTTCATTCGAACTGGCCATTTGACTTTCAAAATGCATTTCAAACAGTAACCAAATCTCCTTAGAAAGCTTTGAAATTTTTATATGTTATAACCACAAATATCTTCAACAAGTTTTGTGAAGGAATTATTTTGAAAATAGGTCTGGAAAAATTTATAAAAATTCGAACAGACCTAAAGGTCGGAGGAACAATGTTTTCGACAGACTTATTTTGGTCCAAAGATGGACTTTTAAATGGCCTCAAATGACTTCAAAAAATTCCCAAATTAAATTATGTTATACTTCAAGATGTTTGGAACAACTTTCATGAGAACACTTCCTCAAATTCGGCCCACACAAGTCACAGTAAAAATAGCAAAATCCAGCGACATAGTAGCAACCTTACTCGAAATCAACCAACAAGCACCACCAAGCAAACAAGCACAACCAACCACTAAACCAATTATTCACATCCCTTAAACCATCCCTAACATGTCCATTAGTCACCCCTTAGCCTAGTCAAGGGTTAGGAAGCCGCTTACACTTAGCCTAAGCAATAAAACCCAGAAGAAAAGGCAGCAGCAACTCCGACGATGAGCTGAGCTCACGGTGGCTGAACGGCGTGGCTGTGGTGGTTAGCGAGCAGCTAGTCTGGCGAGATGAAATGGAGAAGCAAGAAGCCGCAGAAGCCAAAGGAAGCAAAAGCAAAATGAAAGAGCCGAAGAAGCAATGAAGAAATAGAAGGGAAGAAGAAGTAGAAGCGGCAGCAATTGAGGACAGAAGCAGCAGCAACGTAGGGCAAAAATGAAGCAAAAATAGCAACAGACGTGAGGGTGGTCAGCAAAGCAGCAGCAAAGGTCAGCAAAAAGCAATAATCGAGCAGCAAGGGAATGAGTGGAAGTCAGTCACAGCAGAGGGAAAGCAAAAGCAACAGCAGCAATCAACGTAGGAGCAGAAGCAATCAACCAACATGATCAACAAGAGCAGAAGTCAGCAAAATAGAGGCATGGCAGCAGCAGCAAAGTAGAGACAACAGCAATATGGGGGTCAGCAACAACGTCGGGGAGTCAGCTAAAGCATGAGGGAGTGATGATGGCTAGTGGAGTTGGTGGAAGAAGTCAGTAGCAGAGTAGCAAAGGCAGAAACTATGTGGGGGAGGGCAGCGGGGAAAGAATGAGGAGAGAGAGAGAGAGAGAGAGAGAGAGAGAGAGAGAGAGAGAGAGAGAGAGAGAGAGAGAGAGAGAGAGAGAGAGAGACCAAAGTCAACATACCAATCAAATGCAATCCAAGGGCTCATAATTGGTCTTGTTGGGCAAGCTAGATCCAAGGGCCACGAAAATTCGAATTTCAAAATCAAAGAAAAGACTAGATAGACACTAAACAAAATAAACCAAGAGGGAGGTTTACTGATCTAAATCCTCATCCGATCCAAATTTCACTTTTCGACAAATCCAGGCAATCTCGAGGTTGGCCACGCTTATGTGATGTCGTCCAAATAAATTAGTCGTGACACTTCGAGAAATTCACTATCCAAGTTTGGATTCAAATGACAATCAATTTCACTCAAATGCGACTTTAGTGTATCTCTGATTAATGAGCAACTTTTTAAGGTTTGCGCATATTGACCTATGGTTACTCAAGTCATGGCGACCTCGATCGTCACCGAAAGTTGACTCATGGTCGACTTCTTAGGTCCACGTACATTTCTCTAGGTAGCCATTCCTTAAAAGTTAGTATCCCAAGAATGATTAGTTTCAAGCGAAATTTAACTACAAGTGCATTGAAGAATATACACATTTCATTTATCCAAAAAGTGGATCAAAATTCAAAATATCACAGAAACTCTAGGGATTAGTATTCTTGACTTGGTTGTTTGATGGTTGTTAATTTTAGTTTGATATTTAATGTGATTGTGTGTTGAATCGTTGTGATCGTTTGACTTGAATTGATGAGTCTCTACATGTTGAGTTTGTGATTAATCGATATCCATAAGATTCGATAGTATAAAAAGTGGTAATGGTGAAATTAAAGCTAAAAGTAATATTTTTGTAATTTGACTAAGTTAACGATTTACTAGCTAAGTCTTGCCGATTAATTATGTGGTTGATTATTTGAGTTGTTGATTGTTATGATGTCAATCAGTTGAATTATTGATGTTGACGTGGTTGATTTTTTAAGTTGTTGATGTTGTTGTCGATTGTTTGTGTTATTGATGTTCACATTGTCGATTTATGAGCATTTGTTCCTAAATTACAAATCACCTATTTGTGACTTCCGATTAAATAATGATGGCTTAGCATGGAAAGAGTGAGGATACATGCGTTGAAGTGCATGTAATTAATTGTTTATCATTAATTGCATGACAAATGGCAAATTATTATGATTTGAATGGGGATTGTTATGTTGTTTTAAAGTGTATGTGAAAGTGAGGAAGACCTTTGCCATGGCTGATTCCCTGTGAAAGACTCTTAAGTTAATAAGATGTTCTATTGTCTAGAGATGGGGTCTATCAAGGTTGAAGGGACATGAAATTTATTACACCCTACATCCACAGGCACGCGACAATCCATTGTGATCGTTTTGTTGCGACGTCCCAGTACGCATCGCCCACCCACTCATTTCATCTTTCAATTATTAGCACGCGGAAACGTGTACTAAACTCCTCACAATTAAAAAGATATAGATAGCACAAGAAAACAATCATCCAAATACATATCAACAACACACTTCTGTACCTTTACATCCTTACCCCTAGGAAGTTAGTATATTTACAAATGAATACTATAGTACTTCCTATAGGATCAACCAGTCAGAAGGGTTGGTGGTCAGGGGTTTAATGTTATGCTTTTACTCCAAAAAAGTGCTTCCAAAAAGTAGATCGTACGCACCTTTATCATTACGGTTTTGAAAAATGTTAACCCAAGTATAATATCTCAAAGGCCATTATTATCCGTGGTAGAACATGCGTTTCATTCTACACAACCCAAGTATGAATTACAACAAAATAATTCAAGTAGAATAATATAATTAATTATTTTACTAATTCACGATAAGTTATCATTTTATTCAAGATAATTTAATAACCAATTATCGATAACCTATCAATAATATATCAATAACTTATCACGAAAATAACGATAACTTATCACATAAGTGAAAAGATAGCCTATCGCAATTATTGATAAGCTATTATTAAAATTTCCGATAACCAATCACCATTGTTTCGATAACCTATTATAAATACAATGATAACTTATTGCAATTACCGATAACATATCCCGATAACAGATCCCAATAAATTATCGTGCTAATCCTAATCAATTAACAATAACTAGATTTACTTTTAATCTAATCTATCCCTAAGCGTAATTAACAGCCTAATCAACAATTAAGTATTTAACTCCCCATTTAATGGTGAGTTTAACAAAGGTGGTAGCGTGGTGACGGCGGAGCTACGTGAGCATTCCAAAGTGCAAACCAACTTCATGGAATGTGGCAAAAGAGATAGACGGTGGCCGATGAGGCTCGGTCGGGTGTGGCTTGAGGCCCGGTGAGGCGACAACAAGCGGCGGCGATGGCGTGCAACTCACAGTGACGGTGGAGGAGTGGTGAGTGGCAAAACACAAGAAAGAGAGAGAGAGAGAGAGGAAAGAGAGGGAGACCAAAGTGAAAATTGAGGGAAATGAGTGATGAATTATGAGCCAAAGGTTGGAAATGCAAGAGAGGCTCCTTTATTTATAGGCCTCTTGTCAACTTGCTAGAGAAGTTAGCCAAACTAACTTGCAAGATAAGTTATCCAAGCCAAGAACACTTGATTCATATATCCCTTCTTGGTCAACAAGCTTGAATGGTTGGCTAAGAATTGAACTTGCGAGCCAAGTTTACCAAATATCACAAATTGCATTAATATGCAAGAAACAAAAGAAGAGAAGAAGACCATCTTGGCCTTGTCTTCTTCAATTGGGCGGCCAACAAAAGAGAGGGGAAAAAAGATAACTTTGCCCTAAAACGTCTTCAATTTGCGTAATCCCAAATAGTAATCCCGTCTTTGATTTCTGTTTCTGAAATTGGGTTCGAAACAAGGATGTCACAAAAGTCCTATAATTTACACACGTTATGAGTTAGATAGTATAGCCTGAGTTGGCTCGTGTAGCTGAGTTGATTGTTATTGCCTGTGTTGACCATTATTATGCGATCATACGGTGGCGTATTTATCCTTATTGATGTAGAGGATGCCCATGATGATTGGGTTGTGGCGTGGCAAAAAGGTATTTATAATTTCATCTCTTAAGAGTTGGTGGTGTCGATATTGAGTATATTGTGAAAGATTCAAGAGTTTGAAATTAAAAAAAGTCGATGTGCAGAGTCACAAGATTTAGATCGAGCAAAAAAAATAAAAGTCATTTCAGATGTGCCTGTAACCTCAACGTCAAACAAAATCAATGGAACCTTCATCCTTTTCTCGAGTTCCAATCTTTTTAGTCCGTAGTACCAAAATAGCACAGTAATGCGAAAGAATTAACAAATACAACACAACATAAAACCATCATTGTTGCAAAATTAATGAAAAGTTAAAAAAATGCAATAAAAGAAAAATGACATAAACTACCATATTCACACCGAAATCTTCCAAACACTAAAACCGAACCACTGCCACACAATTGAAGGGGTTAAAATTGCACTTGTGTTTCCCCATGTATTTTACCAGGCCAAACCTTAGCAGTAGAAGAGAGTATACACTTCCAAATACGCCCGGAATTTTCCTACAAAATCCAAGTCCACAACCATCTCCATTTTTTCCAATAGATGCACTGGCCCGAGAAATCAAGTCTCGAGAGAACTGATTATATAGAAAACCGACAACGCTGTCGCCGAGCAAGTCAGCGATTGACGATTCCCGAATACAGAGGCTCGGGGAGTGCCCAGCCGAGACGGATCCCGCCGTTCACCAGTCGTCCCTAGCATCTCCTTCGAAATCGAAAAGGATGCTCTATTCTCCGGCCTAAAAAAGGTTTCCATCACGAACTAAAACGACCACCTACACTTTTCTTATATACTTCAAGTGGAAATCCTTAACTACCTCTTCCCCGCGACGTAAGAAAACAGTTGCGATGTTGGAAAAAGTAAATGCAGACATCCTCAGTACTTACCACGCCAGTTAAAAAGCCCCATGGTCTAAAAAAGCGTGATGACACTACAGGGGACAAAAGAAGGCCCCCCACCCCCACGCGCGCTTCCTCAGCGCGTGTCGCGCGGGCTCCCTCGCTCGGCTGAGAGAGCAGCCCGCCGCGACGCGCGAGCGCACGGCCCCAAAAATGCTCTACCCAATGACCCCTCGACGCGTGGCAGATCTGGACACGTGGCGGGTTCTTGAGTTCTCCGGGACGGGTCCGCAGGGGGGGACCCGGTGGACGTGCGCGCAGGGGAACACGCGAAGGAGGTAGCCATCGCCCCCGATTCACATTTTCATGCGGGCGCTGACAAGGCTTGGCATCTAGAGGAAAATCGCAATCTCTCCCTCTCTCTCTTCTCTCTCTCTCTCTTCGGTTCTTGAATTTGATTCCGTCGGCGCGGCGGGCAGCTGCGAAGGTTACTGCTGATCCCGGCCGGGCGGCCGGCCGAATCGGGCGCACGCGCGGCGGAGGTGACGTCGGCCCGAAGCAATCTCGCACTTGGGTCGCCGTCGAGGTTTCGGGAGCTTCCTTGACGGTTCGGCTTCAGATCTGCTGATGCTTTGATTCTTTTTGTTTTCTCGCGCTGCTGTTCGTGGGGGAGAGAGAGAGAGAGAGAGGGTAATCGTGGGTTCTTCTTCTTATTCTTCGTATTCTTTCGTTTTGAGGTTTCGGGGTGGCGGTGATGGGTTTCGAGATTTAGGGCTCGGGCTTGGTGGGGGGGTGTGCGCGAGAGCGGCTGAGCCTCATGGAGGAGAGTAGCAGAAGATCTGTGGAGCGGTCGGGGATAGTGTTGAAGAAGAGGAGCTCCTCGGGCTGCTTGATCGTGAGGAAGAAAGGGGATGGTGGGGCGGGTGGGGTTGGTGGCGGCGCTGGTCCCTCGCGGAGGAAGAGGCCCAGGTTGGTCATGAGCGATTCGGGGTCGAGCGAGGAGCTCTCCCTGGCGCGGCCCCGCAGGCTGCCGGTGGGTGCGGAGACGATTCGGGTGTGTAATGGTTTGACTGTTCCGAGGAAGGGCGTCTCTGAATTGAGTGATGGGGTTGGCCGGAATGGGGAGGGGAAGAGGAGTAGGTTAGATGTGTTTGAGTTCGATGAATATGATGGGATTGATGGGGAGGGGATGGGGCGCAGACGGTTTGATGATGGTGGGGTCGAGCCGTCGGGAAGGAGGTTCCTGGGCTCGCCTCCCCCGGCTCGAAGCAGCGGTAATAGGGACTTCGCGGGTAGTTCAAGTAGGCAGACTGTTATGGAGAGGAGAAAGAATACGTATATTGATGAGACGAGTAGTTTTGGGAGGGAAGATGGTGGAGGTAAAAATAGGTTTCAGATGAAGCGGGAAGGCGGTCGAATCCCCATACAAATGCTGAGAGAAAAATATGGTGGTCGTCCAGACGAGGCCATCAGGGTTCAGGGTAAAAATGGTGTTTTGAAGGTGCTGGTTAACCCAAAGAAAAAAGTAGGTGGGCCTGTGAGAAATCTTGATCAGTGGGATGAACGTCGGAAAGTTTCTGTAGGGGAAGGCAGGAAAGGTTCTATCTCTGAAGATACTACCCATAATGTCACATCCCGTCCTACTGCATTTGCTGAGATAAGAAGGAATGAGGTGCGGAATCTGATGATGAAGATAGAGAAAAATAAGCTGAATGTTCAGAAACCCGTGTCTGCTAAGATCAATAAGCCTGATGACTGGGAATCAGGGGACAGTGATATATCTCCAACACGGTCACGGAGGCGTGCAGATAGACGAGACTCAGTTATGAGAGTCAGCTGTGAGAAAGAAAAATCCCCACAATCTAAAATAGGCCGTGACAGAGAGAAATCTCCACAATTGAAAATCGGCCGCGGAAAGGGAAAACCCCGACAAGCTAAAATGAGCCGCGAAAAAGAAAAATCCCCACAGTCTAAAATTGTTGCACGGGCCAAGTCACCCGAAACACCTGTTACAAGCGGACCCAAAGAAGGAAAATTGAAGCGTGGCAGTGGCACGGAGAAGCAAAAACTCAGAGAACGTATAAGAGAGATGCTACTGAATGCAGGGTGGACAATTGATTATAGACCTAGAAGGAATAGAGACTATTTAGATGCTGTCTATATTAACCCCGCCGGGACAGCTTACTGGTCTATTATCAAAGCTTATGATGCACTTCAAAAGCAACTCGACGATGACAATGATGAGGGAAAAGCAAGTGAGGAGCGGTCTGCTTTTGTTATATCGGATGAGACTCTTGGCCAACTAACGAGGAAAACCCAGAAGAAGATGGAGAAAGAAATGAGGATTAAAGAAAGAGAAGGCGCTGGAAGTGCCAATGCAAGACAAGCTTCTATTAGGAGAAACTCAAAGCCAAAGCATGAAGAAGAGAGCATGGACAGTGATAGCGAGGAAGAAAAACTAAGCTCCTTCATAAAGCAGGGGGGTAAGTCATCAAAGAAAGGTCCTGTTCATCCTATGCACAGCAGTATTGAGAAAGGCACCTCTGACTTCAATTTTCACCAAGTACACGGAAGAAAAGGCAGAAAACTAGGCAGATGTACTTTACTGGTCCGCAGTTCTGACAAGGGGCTGAACTCAGAGAGTGATGGTTTCGTTCCTTATACTGGTAAAAGAACCCTGCTTTCATGGCTGATTGATTCTGGGGTTGTGGAGCTGAGCCAGAAAGTGCAGTATATGAACCGTCGAAAAACACGAGCGCTATTGGAGGGATGGGTTACAAGAGATGGCATCCATTGTGGTTGCTGCAGCAAAATCCTCACTTTGTCAAAGTTTGAGATCCATGCAGGCAGCAAACTCCGCCAGCCATTTCAGAACATACATCTGGATTCTGGTGTCTCCCTTTTGCAGTGCCAGATTGATGCATGGAATAGACAAGAGGAGTCTCAACGTGAGGGGTTCCATTCTGTGGACACTGATGGTGATGATCCAAATGATGATACATGCGGCCTTTGTGGAGATGGTGGAGATTTGATATGTTGCGATGGTTGTCCATCGACCTTTCATCAGAGCTGCTTGAACATCCAGGTAGTCTTGACATGGATGGCTCATGCCTTGTGATCCTTTTTTCTACTTCAAAAATGTTATCTTTATTTCAACTGTTTTATTGAAATTCTGCTTCATTCTTGGAGCTTTTCACTGGCAACTGAAGCCTTTCCCTAGTTAGAATATAATTGCTCCCTGAAGTGATTTTCAGTGAGAGGATATGGCTATTCAATAGATTTTCATATAATGGAACTTGGAGGTAGTCTAATGGAAGAATTCATAAAAGTCATCATTCTCTTCTTCCCTGATAATTTTGGAGGTCCTCTGAATTTGTGACCGTGCTGTGCAACGAAATTGAGCCAACTGCCCGAAAACTTGTAAGATTAATTATAACTGGAGTTTGCAATTCCAATGGTTATTTGAATTGATTTTACGAAATTACTGACATCTGATTAGTTTTGTGGAGAAACTTGCAATATTCAAATGGATTCTAGATTTTTGTGATTTTTGTTTGACTGGCTGAGTCACATCATCTCAGTGCAGCATGGCTGTATCTGTTAATTGCAGTGGCATTGTTTTCATCTGCCGTTTTAGGGGCAAAGAAATTATTAGTGTCCTTTCTTCGATGTTCTTTGTTTAGTAGTTGATAACCTTGCTCTCATATACAACTCTTTGTCATATTACCGTTACTGATCACGATAGTACGAGAGACATAAATGTGTATATGTATGTAAATTATTTGTCTACATTCATAGATATGGACATCTGTGTTTGTTCATTCGATTCAGCTAACTGGTCAGCCCCAGTTATTTGCCTTTTGACTGATTTTAGTTTTAATGTAATCTTGTTTGACTGCAGAAGCTTCCTCCTGGGGACTGGCATTGCCCTAACTGCACATGCAAATATTGTGGAGTAGCGAGTGAATGTACTTCGCATGTTGATAATGCAACTGTCGGTGAAATCTTTGCATGCGACTTGTGTGAGAAAAAATGTAAGTCTTTTTATTTCCTGTAGAACTTGATGTGATGTTCGGCATATGCTCTCTACATTCACTCAGCAGTTTGATTGTCATTGCAGATCACAAATCATGTTTTGAGGAAACAGATACTTTTCCTTTGGACTCCGATAGCACAGGTCATTCTTTTTGCGGTGAGAAATGTGGAGAGGTAATCTTCTTTTTGGGTTCTCTCTTTGCAACCAAAACAGCTCAGATAAGGTCATACTGAATACTGATCCACATCTTAGCAGCAAAGGATCTGAAATTGATTTTGTGGCCCATCTAGGTGATTTTTTTATAGTAGTAACTGGTTCATTATTCTGTTGTGGGATTTTAACCCTCGAGGATTTGGTTTTAATAATTTTTTATTCTTGGTGTTGTCGAGTTAATGTCTTTTAGAATTTAATCTTGCCAATCTAAATTTGTGGCTTTTCTTTTATACCTAGAACTGGATGCAATTTTATAGTTCCAAATTGTGCTTCCAATTGGCATAGCAATTCATCATATGGAGACCTACTTGTAGTGCCTATTCTAGTTGGGCAAGGTAAAGTCACTGTTATATTCAAGTCAAGCAGTTGCTGATGTTTATCAAACTAAGTCATTGCCTTGAGGAGCATCTGTGTTTAGCAATTATGACCAGTTGGCATTTGTTTCCATGCCTTCTAATGGGTTGCATTTGGCATGGAGCATCTTATAATGGCATGCAACATCCAAGCTTGGACCGCATGTTTTGTGAGGCTGATAATGATATCTATTTCGGATATGTTGTGGTGAGCATGGGATTTGGTTTAGGCAACTGGATAATGAAATAGAGATGGCAAATAGATAACTGATTTTTCTTTCCCAGGCAAAATATTATCTCAGATGTCGGCAAAGTAATACTGATTTGCTGCTTTATTGGTCTTGTTGATTTCAACTTTCGTTCTGTTTATGTTTACGTTAACAAATTTGAAGTTAGAAGATTTTTTCTTAAAGGATAATGCTTTTTAGTTGCGTTGCTTATATTGTGTTTAGTTAGCCATATTGTTCCTCCTCTTCGGGTAGATTTACATTATCTATGCAGAGTTTGTATTGGTCACTCAAGCTTTTGTTAATTTTGCAGCTCTTTGAACATCTTCAGAAGTATCTCGGGGTCAAACACGAAGTAGAAGGTGGATTTTCATGGTCTCTCATTCGCAGGACAGATGCAGAGTCAGATATGTCTCTTCGAGCGCTTCCTCAAAGGGTGGAATGCAACTCCAAGCTTGCAGTGGCACTTACAATTATGGATGAATGTTTTTTACCCATTGTTGACCGGAGAAGTGGTATAAATATGATTCACAATGTTCTCTATAACTGTGGGTAAGCTCTACTTTTGATCCTTTACCTATCAATTGCTAATTGGTGAAAGAAAACTGTGACATGTTGATGCACCTTTTTCATGAAGCAATGATTATTTTGGGAAGTTCTTTGATTTGTTACGCTGATACATTAAAAGAAAAATTTGACATGTCGATGCACCTATTTCATGAAGAAATGATTATTTTGAAAATTGCCTTGATTTTTACACTGAAAGAATTGCAGGTATGTGATGGCTAATGCTAAAATTTACCTTGGGTTTCCATTGTCATGGATAAATATATTGTGGGCATTTTTGTGATCTTATCTGGTAATTTATTGCCATATAATGACAAGCAAAACAACTTTTGCCACTTGTTTGTTAATTTTTTTTTTTGGTAAAGATTGTTTGTTAATTTTATGACTGCTTTATTCTCTTTTCCAAGTATTTGAGCGATCTGGAACGAACATAAGTGAGAATGAGGAGTGATTGTCTGATATAATTCTTAGTAAACATGATTAATTCTTGATCATAAAGCTGTCAAGAATTCAGGCTCAAATTTACTGCAATGCCTTGTTGTGTTTGTGCAGTCTATTATAGTATGTATCTCGTTAAGATACCTGCCTCGCATGTGTCTACTTTTCACAGAACTTTTGAGATCAGTGGGACAGTGAGATGAATGCGACAGTCTTCTAGTTGGTCCCGCATCCATCTTTAAGAGTGAAAGATGCTCGACATGAGATTAATTAGCTGTCGAAATATTCTTAGTAACGTTCTTTTGCAATTAAGCGGATTTCTTAGCTGTCAACTGGTTATGTTGTCTGGTTCTGAAAGTTGAGGCTATGTTTTGCTCCACAACCAATCTGAGCTCCTAGGAGTCTGATTACTCATTTTATTGATGTGATACCATTGTCTTCCCCCCTGACAGATAATTTTTTCTTTTTATTCCTTTGCACAGATCAAACTTCAATAGGATTAACTATAGTGGATTTTACACTGCTATATTGGAGAGGGGTGATGAAATTATCTCTGCAGCATCGCTCAGGTGTGTTTTCTCCTTGTTTCTGGTTGGCTCTGTTTTATTATTATTGTAGTTTGTCTACCTTGGAGAGAGTAAAAGAAAAAAAGAAAAGCACAGAGAGGAGAAGGGCTAGAGGAGTGAGGAGAGGTTTGAAGAAATGAAATCTGTTTATCTAGTTGAATTTTTGGTGTTGTTTGTTACATTCTATAAAGATTGACATGGTTCCTGTGCCTTTGAAGAACTTAATTAAAAAGGAGTGAGGAAAGCACTGTGTAGCAGCTTGAAAATGGATATGACATGCGAAATTATGTTAGACATGCTTGAACGTTGATAGAAGCATTATCTTCGGCTGCTGTGATGGTACTTCTGATAAACTTCTGTTTTCCCATTCTGATTTGTGCTTTCAAGGCAAAAATGCGTTCCGTCACATTTCCTTTTTTATGGCTTTCTTTATCTCTGTCGACAAGCTAATGTCCATCTTTCTGTCATTCTTTAACTTGAACTTCAATGATTTACTGTTTTTTTTTTTTTTTTGGTTATCTATTTCTCTATCGCCTAGTTTACTGGGGGATTAAGTGTACTACATAAATGCCATGTCAATATAGATGCATTTGCTTGCGTGTGAATGCAAGCAAGATGTCTGTCTTTATCTTCTAGCTTGGTATGGACATGGCAGGTCATATTCGTAGTTCAACCTCTCTCTTTTGTCTGGATAGGTTTCATGGTACCCAGCTAGCAGAGATGCCATTCATTGGGACGCGACATATTTATAGGCGTCAGGGGATGTGCCGTAGACTATTTTTTGCCATTGAGTCGGTAAGCAACGATAGTCGTGAATGGTGACCTCAAGCATTGTGTAGATGAGATTATCCATACATGCATTTGTTGGACCACCTTGAATATTTTATTATGACGATTAATTAAATTACCATTATTCAATAGTTATTTGTTCCACTTCAGGCTCTGCGCTCGCTCAAAGTTGAGATGCTGATTATCCCTGCTATATCTGAACTTATGCACACATGGACTGTTGCCTTTGGTTTCTCTCCTCTTGAGGAGGCATTGAAGCAGTACATGAGATCCTTGAATATGTTAGTATTCCCCGGTTTAGACATGTTGCAGAAGATGCTTTTTGAACAAGATACTGTCGCGGGCTCAAGAGGTTTGGGCTCTGGTTCAAGTCTGAAAATTTTGTTGACATCTTCTGTTATTCTCAGTATATGCATCTTACTGTTTATATGGTTTCTAACAGAAGCCAGGACCATGGAACTGGAAATGGACACGCAAGTTACTTCCCCCTGAACCTGATGATAGTTGTCAGCATGACGATCGTGGCGAGCATTCTGGTGAGGGTGATAAAGCAGATATCATGGACTGCGATCCAAAATCTCAGAATGTTTCCCCGGGTGATGCTTCAACAGGGAATGGCTCATCTCATGATACTTCAGATGATATGGAGCTTCGAGTTTCGAGTGAAAGGCTTAAAGGTGCTGACCCTGATTTGGCTGACAAGTCTGCCGAATCTGATGTAGATCATATAAGTTCTGCTCCGTGTAAAGCTGAGGTAGAAGCTTGTAAGGTGGAAGACAAATCAATGCCAGCTTTGCCATTTCAAGTTGGTGTTCAATCCACTACTGAAGATGGTTATATAGATGATTCCCCAGAAGCTGAAGCTGGTGTTGCATGTAAGAATTACACTAGTAATTCCGCGAAGTAAAACCTGCAAAGATTCTTGAGGGGATCAATGGAACTCCAGATGCTGCTTCTATTTGTGATTCTTGTGCCATAAATGGAAGTCAGATGTGTCCCCTGCTTTCTGATGTCAGCCATAACAAATCTGGGATGGATGACAAGTCGATGTTGGATTCCTGTGTTGCCGGTGATTTTCAGTATTCAGGTTGTCTAACCAACGCCAATGAGGAAAAAGGGGATATTTTAGCAGAGAATGTAACTGAGGGTGCAGATGGCAAATCAAGAGATGCTCGTAGTATTCTCCAGTCTGAGGAAAATCTGATATTGGTAAATTCAAATGCAGATGACCAAATCAGTTATCGAAAGGAAAACGTGATCGAGTTCGATAATGATGAGGAGTTACTTTCTCGTGCGGATGTGAAAGTAGAAAACAATTCACTGTTGAGTTTTCCATCTAAAGGTGAGTCTTTGAATGAGACTGACTGGGATTCTTGCGGTGGGAGCAATCAGTATGACAATGCTGATGCAGATGTTAAGGTTACACTAGTTGAGCCTATTGCAACTTCAGAGGAAAGGCGGGAGACCATGGAAATCTGGAAGGAGGAGAATGCAGAAGATATTCCTGTCTCTACTGTGGTCTCAATTCAAGCATCAAAGGAAACAGAGGACTTAAGGAAAGATGATATAACTGTGGGGAAGAATTGTCAAGATGCTTCTGTATCTGAAGTGAATTCAGTGCAGATCAACTCTGAATCAAATTGTCCAACTACAGAGGGAGAGGAGAACAATTCAGTTGAAACCATTTAGCAACCGATGCAGCTTAGTAGAAGTTATTTTTCCATGTGATTGAAGCGACAATGTTCTGCAGTTGGGAACTGGATCCTCTTTGATTTAATCTCAAATCTGATTCGGAGGCTGCTATCCTTAAGATATTCGAGGGTTGATCATCACAGTACATGCTGGATTTGCTTCTTTAGTCGAATATCCATGGAGGTGACTGCGCACAATTCAAGTTAATCTGTTTAAGTGAAGTTGATTGACTAGACGGGCTAGTCTGAGCCAATCGTTATTTTGCTTCTGATGCTGGATGTTATTGACATTGACTAACTGGCCTACGGCGTCGGTGCAATTAGGAAATAGCACCCTGGATTTGGTGAGATTCATGGTGCTTACATCATGAGAGCATTCTGCACCATTGCAAATTCTTGCTAGTCTCTCGGTACGTTTCTGTCACTGGTTCTGGATGTTTCATCAATGAAGGCGATTTTGTCTGGGATGCTAATCTGACAAAGTAGGTTTAAACGTTTGGTTTGCTTGGTCAATACAGCCGTTCTATTGTTCATGCTAGTGACTGTTAAGGCAGAATCATCTCTGCCATAAGGGAATTAGCCGTTGCAGTAAAATGATAAGGTTGATGGACTGGGATTGGAAAGGCACAGTGTTTTTCAGTAGACATATAGGATATGTGGTCTTGCTTCCTCATGGTGTATATATCCCAATCTTTTAGCTGCTTTTTTCCTGTATTATTGTGTCTTACTAGTGATGATTCAATACGACCCTTGTTACCCAGCATTTCCTACATAATTTTTGCAATCAGAGCTGCTGCAGTTGCCTGTGCATTTGGTGCCATGGGTTCATCTCAGTCTAGCGTAATCATGATTACGGATTCGGCAAGAAAGACAAGTTCATGGTATTCATCTGTTCCACGGAGTGCAACTACATTGGATTCGAGTGATGTTAACTCCCACAGCGAAGGTCAAGTTTCTCTTTTCAATTTTTAGTGCATATAGATTTGACTCTGCAATCAGGATTCAGAATATGCGTTAGTGCAGGAATCTAATTGTGAGGTTGCTTGATTGGATGATTTAAGTGACCCATTTGTGTAGACTGTAAAACAGTTTATTTTTTACTCGTCATGTGGGTTAGGCTTGTCTTCCACTCTCAGTTTTTCGGTAGCTGGTTTTGATTCTGATCCGAGTGTACACCTTGAAATGGTTCTTTGATTGTAGTTGCTAGTCTCCTTTGTAGGCAATAATTGATAGTCTTGAAATCTCGCCATATGTGGTTCTGAGTAAAAAGATGCGTTTACGTTCTCAATGCGAATTGCCTATGTTGCCTCTGGGTTTTGACTTTGTATGCCTTTTAGGAGAGTTTTGAGATTGCAACTAAAGTAATGATGAGGTACGTGTAGCAGTCACATTTGCGCATTTCGTGAAACTTTTGTCAAAAGAAAAGGTCCGCGATGCAATGGAAAGGCTTTCGACGTCAGTGGTACCATCGACTCTCGAGAGGTAAGAATGAAAAACATTGGACTGTTCCTGTAGAAAGTCTTCAGAATTACTTACCTAAAAGTTTGGTAGGTAGCAATAAGTTTGATTCTAATCATTAGTTAGGATAAAGTGAAAATAGTGTCACATGTATGTGGACCACCAATTCTGTATCAAGGAAACTATAGATGGTATTGTTTGGGCGACTTTTAAGTTTCTGGATACAACTATAAAGAAATCATGAAGGATTTAAGTTGAGGAAATTATATACTTCTGTAGAAGTTTTCTGGCTAGATCAAGAGTGGCGATTCGCATCAATCAAAAGAAATGTTTACTTAATTTTATAAGGCAAGTGTATTGAAAGTCTTAAAATTTGTCAAGAAAGTGTAATTGAATTTTAAAACTCATCAAATTGGTGCAATCAAATTAGTTCGCCAATTCTGTCTAACTTAACTGGTGCCAAACTCAGTTGATGGAAAATGTTGGTGTGAATTTTTTAAATATTTTCTCTGTCTTATGGTAATGATGTTCGTTTTAGCCAAAATCTGATTTCTAATACAAATTTTATTTGAATTAAATTTAAAAATAAGCTGAAAAAAAAAAAGAGAAGAGAAGGATTGAGAACTGAGGGCTACTGCTCCACCATCGTGAGGGCCAACAAAGGGCCAACAAGGGTGGGAGATACCCCACCCCAGATCAAGCGAGGGCCTACAGGACCTCGCTTGCGGTTGGCAAGGCTCGCTGGCCACTGGACGGGGCTCGGTGGCGATGAGGGCTATGCAAGCCCTTGCTGCCTGAATCTCAACCCTTCTCCTTTTTTAAAATTTAATTTAAATGCAATTTGTATTAAAAATCATATTTTGACCAAAACGACATCAATTTAGTCTTATATTTCATGATTTATTCATGTTATGGCCACGTAAGAGGAGAGAAAAATATTTAAAAAAAGCTATGTTAGCATTTTCTATTGGTTAAGTTAGATAGTTAACGGAAATACTCGATTGCATCAATTTGACAAGTTTTGCAATCTAATTGCACTTTTTTTAAAGTTTTAGAACTCAATTATACTTTCGTAATAAATTTCAGGACTTTCGATACACTCATCCCTAATTTTATTGTGGTCAATGCAAACGATGTCCAATTTAAAACTAGTTTGAGTGCTTCACTCGCCATTTCTTTTGACAAGTCTCCCGCCATCGTCCATTGAGGTTGGCCACTCTCCTTTAACGTGCAGCCATGTCTTTCTGCTCTCTCCCTCTCCCCAACTATTTGTACCCTCAAGGATTTCCAATTCATCACACGTCCGCGCATGAGAAGTGCTATTGATAAGTGAATAGCTCATCTCTGCGATGCAGAGGGAGGCATTGGACACATACTCGGGGCTAGTCCCTCTCATCTGTCGCGCGGTCAATCGCATCAAGCGTAGGTGGGGTTTCGGAGGCTCCCTATCGATGAAGAAGCGACGATGCTCGCTCCTGTCGATCAGAGGAGGTTCAGAATCGCGGGCATCGCAGTCATAATGCTCAACAAGTGGAGGAACATTGCGCCCGGCGGTGGCAGACGTGGTCGGCCAGGCATTATTTCAAATTAGACCGATGTCCGTGATTTTGAATTTTCTTGACTGCGAATTGTTATTTCGCTCTCCTTTTAACTTTTCGTGTTCTTGAACAAACTCAATTATTTGGTTCTTTCTTGGGTTGCATATTGCAACTCTCTTCTTTGAATTTACTACAATAACATGCCAAACTCGCTCAGATGATACGACAATTTCGCTCACTTTCTTCTTGTCCAGTCATATAGGCAAAACAATGCTTGAGACTGACCTGGATTTAGATACCAGAAGAGTCGCGACATAGATCGACCAAATAAAATTTGGTCAGGCGTAAAACTTACGCTTTCATGTCGATCTTCGAGGCAGATTATTCAGTCCATGATCCAGGTATATTACAATGAAGGAGAAGCAAATGTAAATTGCAGAAAAGAGAACTACAAAAACAAAATGATTCCGATTCAAACGACTAACAATCTCAAAACCATACCCTTGGCTTTCACCATTCAATCCCTTCGAGCCAAATTCATACTTTGGAAAGAAGCGAAGGTAGTAACATCTAGAAGTGGAATCACACTATACATTCGTCATCGAAGAGGAAACAGTGTACTCGTGGTGCTCGTGTCAAAGAGACGACAATGTGTGATCATTCCGGTCATCATGATAATTCTCTGTTACGTGTAGAAATTACTGAAAGAGGATCATACACTGCATCATCGATGACCGACTACAGCTTCTTTAATGTAATCGCTCACCTCAGATTCACCCGCTTTCACTCGCAGAAAAGTAGAGATTGGAATGTTCAATGACTAGACGGTGAGCATTTCACTGAGAGATGGCCCTGAAACTCCAAATGAATTGTTTTGGCTCTGTTGATCTGAAACCACTATCAATCAAGGCAAGGTCAACACATGCTACAGAAACAAATAGTACTCAAGGCTTTCCTGATTGGTATGCTCGTATAAATAGCAACATTGATGATCTAAATAAAATAAACAGTAGTTTGAGGCCCCGCACTTTAGAGCTGCGAGTGGCACTGCCAGTGACCTAATAACAATGATGGTTCTAAAGCTGTAAAGGGCTATTTTTTTTTTTCACAAGAATTCATCAGCTTTACTCAGATCGGCCAATATTTCAGACTTTATCTCTTCTGGGAGCAGGGCAGATGGGCCTGCCTTCGAATAGAAACTCGCCAAAGACCTAATTGCCTTCTCGAGCATTACATATGATTCCTGCAGAAAAGCCACGAAGAACATAGTTAGGGGAGAAATTCACAGTTATGTGACTTCAAAAGCTTCAAACATAAAACATTAAGAACACGCACCTCGTTTGCAACTTTCGACTGTCCCTTCCAGTTGCTCAGATATTCTCGAATCGACTCCTTTGCTGAATCCGCCGTCCTTCTGAACTTTGCATTATCCTTAGGGTCTTCCTTCAATGATTCACGCAGGGTCTTCACAACCTCCCTCGCTGATTTCAAGTACGCCTTCGGCAATGCTTTGCCCGATTTTGTCTTCTCATTTGGATCGAACAGGGTTTGGATTGCCCCAATGACTCCTTTATCTTCATCTTCCTCTGAAGTCGACTTCTCCTCAGCTAGTGCTAGTAATGGGGCAAAGACATAGCTCACAGGTACAATAGAAGCCAGCGAAGAACCGATGCACATAATGGCATTTCGACGACTGAATGTTGGTCCCTCAAGTGGCAGCACAACTTGATACCTAGATTGTAGTTTGTCTGTTATGAAATACAGTCATGAAAATGCGTGCACAGTCTAAAAAAATTCGCCGGGATAAAGAATTCTTAAATCGTCAAAGCAGGAAGACACAAAAAAATTCTGAGTTTAGGGAACTCAATCTTCCTCTTAGAGAATCCTTACTGGGATATATAATTCTGCTGCTTTCCTACTGAAAGCTGCAGTGTTGGTTCAAAAGATAAAGAAAGTAACTATTGGAGATACAGCAATGATGTCTATAACGATTAGTAATCAGTGACACGGCTGTATTAAGGACTTTCAGGAAAATGGGAATCGAAAATTTTGGAATTTCCCACTCACATTCACGGACAAGGTTCGAGATTTTCTCCGGGGCTCCAGAGATCGCTGAGGGACATAACTTTGCAGCAACAGTGATGACAGCCATCCTCAACGTGAAGTTAACAGCCAACATTCAAATCTGGAAGAGATAGGAAAAAACAAAATGGTATCCACTCAATCAAACTCCAAAAGATACATGCTTACACTGAATTAAACCGAAGCAGCCATATCAGCATAGCGGATCAGCTTCGCCAAAATATATTAGAAGAGTTGCACTTCTTCAATCCTCACCTCCTCCAAAATCATTAAAGAAGGATAGGGGCAAAACGGGGTTGAGAATAATTGGATCAATAACTTGTGCAACCTAAATGCATATCCTGAAGAATTCAAAAGTGCCCAGGTAACATTCCCTGTAAAGTTTAATTTTTGAGGAAAACCCAATCAAAACCCAGTCTTCACTCACCAAATCTATTAACCAAACCACGCTAATCAAACAAAGCACTCATCCCAAAACAAGAGCCTATCTGGAGACACCCTTTTTCATCCATTCTCAATTTTCTTTCACCCATCTGGTTCTTGATTCAAGTTGCAACGTGACATCGAGAATCCAGTGTCAGCATAAAGAAAAACGAAACGAGCAGACTGTCAGAAGTTCCGAGCAACTAAACAGGCTCTGATGATACGGAAGAGATGCCAAAAAGAAAATGGAACTTGACTCTTAATTGTTCTTTGGATGGAAGCATTACCCAAAAGCTCGCAGAGTAGGCGCTACGATGGCTCCATAAAAAATGTCGTCGCTGTGGTGTTGCTGGTTCTGTGAGAAAGGAGGTTGGTTTCGCTTCGGTGAGATAAGGCGTTTTCTGTTGGATGGCGAAGAACGGCCAAGATTTCTTGGGAGGCTAATAAGGTTCTTTTTGTAAAATGCGTGTAAGAAGTCACATTGCGAGTGATGTCACAAGTTTCACAAGGTGTTGAAACAAATAGGATCCATACGTACCAATTTGGTGCTTGATCGAGTAGATTTTGGCTTACAAATAGGCTTGGCCACGAGGTTACGCCGGCCGGGGGCACAGCACGAGCCCGTTTCAGACAACGTCGTGCCCAGGCACAGCCCGTTGGGTGGCGGGTTGTGCTTGGGCCGGGGCCGAGGCCGTGTTGGGATGGAATTGGTCTAAGGCCTAACAATTTATTTTAATGAATTCGGCCATGTGGGTCCAACCATTATAGTGATTATTCGATCATTGGGATTACTTGATCAGCGACCGTTGGCACAAGAAAAAAAGAAGACTTTTTTCGCTTCTATAAATCGGTCTCCGCCCTTTCACATTTTTCACCATTCCTTATTTTTCACTCGCATATCGCTTACAAAAGCTCTTGCTCTCTCAAATCGTTTTCAATTTATTTGTTTCCTTTCTTTTTATCACGAATTAATCGCGTCCTAAGAGGATAACAACAACGGGGTCCAATTATCCCAACTCCATTTGGACTTTACTGCGCAATTGACGCGAGACTCGTTCAGTGAGTCCTGCGACAACAGCGTATACGAGCCAACTCTGCTCCCGCAATAAGTATAATTCGATGACGACGAGACG
This sequence comes from Syzygium grande, assembly GCA_024733475.1. Lineage (NCBI taxonomy): Eukaryota > Viridiplantae > Streptophyta > Magnoliopsida > Myrtales > Myrtaceae > Syzygium > Syzygium grande. Next base: position 8,755,955 of record JAMXDD010000007.1, on the reverse strand, counting down.
CAAAGGACCGACGATTGAGAGGAACTGTAGGGATAAACACCGAAAGCTAGCCCCCGCCAAGACGCTTCATCGAACAACACCTCGAACAAAACCTTCAAGCAACTGCAACGGCGGCCTCGTGGAGACGAACCGTGAGGTAACAATATTTCTTCTAGAAGAGCAAAAATACTCCAGTAAAATGGCTGCGGAGTTCGAGTTGCAAGACAAATTTCAAACTTGTCCCAAACCTTATAGGTTTTTTAAAGGAAATCACATGCTCATCCCGCTACCACAATACGTTCAATCCCTATTAGTATTCGGCATGTAATGGGTTCCCTATTAAACGCGACCTACTGCCATCCCTAATGTCGAAGCGGGGCACTACTTTTATGTTTATATAGGTGGAATTCCCGAAACATTTTGTTCGCTATGGAAAAAATTATTTTCCAGCAATTCTGTTAGGAATTGTAGTTTGATCTTCTAGTTTGCTGCTAAATGTACTTAACGATTGTTCGATTTTTGGAATGAGACTGAGACACATCCCAACTGGCAAATACACGACATATACCCATCAAAAATTTTCATGCTAATTCGAAATTCGGGTTATCGTTGCCGTTGCTTAATTTCGAGGGTTTTAACCTCATTCAGTTGCAGTTTTTTTACCAAATCTCTTGAAAGAGGCTTGATAAGTTGATATGGTAAAATATGGTGCATACTCCTCTGGAAATTAGTAAATTGAGCATACTCATGTTTCAGGCTAAGCTGTTCATCTTTCTTCCATCTGTTTTACTTATCAGTACAAGGTTATCAGCTTCTGAACAATCGAAATGCTGTACAGAGTCCAAAGGGACTAAAATTTCAAGACACGAAACTTCAAAAGCATGGTTGAAACCAGGTAATTATTCACATGGAATCCTAGGGTTTTGCATGGTTGAAACCAATCAAAGAGGTCATTCATTCTACTACAGATACAGAAGCAGATTACGACTATTTCTAGTTTGCCTGAATCCAGTTCGGCAGTTCTTTTGTTTTCCATTTCGTGGACGATTAATTCCCTCCAAATTATCGCTGCAATTTACTTCTCTTTTCATTCTACAAGTGAACAGATACACACCCCAACAAGTGCGTTGCTCTGTTAAACTTGGCTGGCTAGCTAAATATATGTGGGGACAGAACGACAGTGTAACAAGAGTCTTCTCTTGATTCAATCATGCCCGAAGTCTTCATCTACAATGGAATAAGAATATAGAGGATTGATCTAGTATACATTCAGCAGCTTTATCATTACTTCTACAAGACTTTGGATAGATACAAAACTGCTTGTCCGGCCACGAACAGATGCATTTGACTTTCTGAAATACGAGATTAGTACACTGTGCTGTCGAACACAAAAGCCTCACCCAACCAACATAATACTTATCTCAATTCTCGAGGGGGTGAGCAAAACACCTTAGCTTGTCCCATGAGGAAGGTTCCTCGGCCTCACAAACCCTTCCACGCTCTGTACCTTTTTCCCACCTCTAGCCAAAGAAATCCTGGATTCCCTTGCCTGCGAAAACTTTGTCGGACAGCTCTGCCAAAACTGCATTAACAGTGAGCAAGGCAACGCTCGATCCAGCAATTACGCCCAAGACAACACCAGTAGTTCCCAACACCTTGCCAAATGCAGGCCACTCAATCTCCCCAATCTCCTCTACCACACCACTCAACAAATTGTCATCTGCTTTCTCCTTCCTCTCCTCCAATGCTTTCTTTATCTCGGCCCCCAGCTCAGTTAACTCTGCAGTCGACTCGCTTGGCTGTTGGTCAATCGATTCGACCTCTTTAACAGTGTCACTGTTTTGAACATCCGTTTCAGTGCTTTCCTGGCTCTCTTCTACAGCTCTAACAACGTGGGACTGCCTATGAGTATTGCCACAGAGTAGAGAGCCTTCACTGCCTATTGATGGTCTGGAATCAGCCAAAGCACAGGTGGATGGCAATTTTGCTCTTACCCGAAGAGTTGATGCAAAGGGAAATTGCAAAGGAGTAGAAATGGCCATTTGGCCGGTTTTTGTGACTCCGGAAGAAACAGAAAGGCACATGTTCGCACCTACAGCAACAACAGCCATCCCTGATATGGTATTATCCACTGCTTCAATGCCAAAACTGGTAATGGGAAAAAAAACACCGTCCATTATTAACAACCATAATAACTATCAGGTCAACTTCAAGATGCAAAGGCACAGTAAAACTGTTCATGCCCACCCAACAAATGGAAAAGAGAATGGTACTGAAGAAGATCTCTCTCTCTCTCTCTCTCTCACACACACACACACACACACACACACAACACACACATGGGTGCATGCATTTCACCGTCATGCTGACCTCGCTTGCTTCGCTCAAGTCGAGAAGATGACAAAGCCCGCCACTTTCCTTTACACAAGAGGTTTGGTTTCATATGTAATGCTAAATATCATAGCCCAAACTAAAACAGCCAAACTACATTCCTGCTTCAGTAAACTTCAGTATTCTCATGTTAACTCTATGCTGACTAGTAACATTCCAACTTGATAAAATAGGCATCGCGATATAGCATGTAGTCACAGCAGGAACCCCAAATAAAGTGCATCCCCTCTCTCCTTGAGCGGTTTGCTAGCATAGTCAGACCCAAATCAGTAAGAATAAAAATCGTGTTATTTTTTGTTAGACACAGTGCTAAGTTCCCCGTGAAGCAGCTCGTTAGAAAATTTCCTGGACTGGCATCTTCGTGTCAATGACTCCTAAGAGAGTAGAAACAAGTCGATGAGCAAAATCAAGCCACACCCACCACCCTACTCTCCCCTGCCTCACACTGTTATCTTGATTTAGAAAAACGCCGAAACTCCGTTCAAGTGCCGTGGCGCATCCGAGACTCGCAAGCTCTATATTCTTCCTTTCTCATTTCAGTTCTGGAAGGCAGAAATACGCAACGTGAACTAGCATAGGAATTTGATCAAACACTTCAAGGGCATTGAGGGTCAAAACAAAACATCCTCATCAACTACCGTCCGCTCGACCGCAATCGCGAAAGAATCGCATTGCCAAGCGAAGGAACCCGATCTAGAACGCGCCCAAGAACCCCAAAATCAAGGACGGAACAAGAGAGGAACCAGCACGCGCCAAATGGGGACAGAGCCACCAGCGCCGCTGTCTCGGCGCTCGACCCGAGAGCCGGAGCCACCGGCGGCGGCGAGAAAGCAAGGAACGGCGGCGAAATCGAGAAGCGGAAAGCTACGTGTGTGTGTTGCAGACGCGAGGCGTGAACGGCGTACCTGCACGGCCCGTGCGCGGCGGAGCAGCGCCACCGGAGAGTCGGAACTCGGAAGAGAGAGAGAGAGAGGGAGAGAGAGGGAGATGGGTGAGGTGAGAGGGGAGTCTTCTGGGGATAGAGTTGACCATGGGCCTAGGCCTCGGCTTTTTCCTGGGCCTGGGCCTTGACCTTTTCCCCACGAACGGATGATCAGTACGTGCGCGAAGGGCCTCTAGTTAACGCAATTAAAAAATAATATCAAAGAGAAAACCAATGCATTTTTTGAAATTTGGAAAATAAAATATTCTAAAAAAAGGGAAAACACCACAAAAAAATCAAACCATGCCACTTATGACAGATTTACCCTGAACTTTTTTTTGCGATACAAAAAACCCTAGATTAAAATTTATTCCATAATAAAGGGGCATTTTCGTCATTTTCCTGTTTCTGTTTTTTTTCCATGAAAGGAAGAAGAAGAAGAAAAAAAAGTTTAAAAAAGAAAAAGACGAAAATGCCATTGGGAAAAATTGAGATAAATTGAACTAAGATATTTTATATTTTTTATCTCAAAAAAAAAAAAGTTCGTAATAAATTGGTTGCATAGTTTAGGATTTTTGGTAGTATTTTTCTACAAAAAAAAAACTAGCATGATTCGAATTGAACTGATTTATATTTCTTAGGAAAAACGATTGGTTGCCTCCGCTAAGGGTCCTAGGGACACTTTTAAAAAATTTCATTTTGCTAGTGCTTATTTTGTGCACAAAGTTGTTTAGACAAGGACATTATGTTTGAAAAATAAAGAAAGTGCTTAAAAAAAAAATCGTTGCGACCCCATTGAAAAAAATTACTCTTTTCTCATTATATATATAAATCCTTATATTTTCCACATGTTTCGCCTCTTCTTTTTTGTGGAATTTGACCCAATAGATATAATGACCCAGTAACCTGACATTATCTCAATTTAAAAGCTCGAATTAGAATAATCACTTCCCAAGTTCTTTGATGCATAGGACCATTTCAATCATCAGCGCCGACAATGGCCAAATATGGTGTTTACTGAATAACGCATCGCATTAGGCAAAGAGACTCGAACCGGCAACTTAAGCTCAAATTTCGACGGCTTGTGTCGCGGTTTTTCTCGGCTTTCTCGTCGAATTAGAGACGAGTTCAATTAAGCACTAGCTTGTCGATGCAAGGACCCGACTAAACATTATGTGTGGAATCTTAATGGAGGGCAATCTAAACGTTGTTCTGTTAAATCAAATTAGGCAACTTGATTAGCGCTAGCTCAAAAGTTCGTGATATCCAAGCGGCTCGCAAAACTAACTGAACATTCGAATCGCTTGTACAAGCACTTACATAAATATTGGTAAAAGAAAGGACATTGAATTTAAGTACATGGCCATATTACGCGAGCAACCCCTTCGCCCCCGAAATGGAAAGGTCAACGACAAGAAGAAAACGCCTAGGAAACCGCTTTGCTCTAAACAGAAACTCTACCGATGGAGGAAAAGAGCGTTGCTACATTCTTCACGGATTGGTGATACTCTCGTCGAGTCTCACAGCTGCCGCCACGGACGCCGCCGCCCGCCCGGGTGGGCTGCCGTCTTGCCCCCATCCTCAGCTCCCCGTTCGCCACCGACTTCCCGTCCGCACGGTTCGCCGCTCTATCCGCCGGCAGCTTCAATGTGGCCCCCTGCGAAGAACAACGTTGCCTAATGCCGCACGTCAGTTACGATTGGCCCCCTTAATTAAGTAATTGTTTAAGCTCATCCGGATGGACCTTAAACCCCAAAAAAGCCAGAGAGCCACATCACGTAGTGCACTAAATGATGTCACAGAGACTGAATTCAAGGAATGGCGAGATCCGGATGGTCTCTTAACTTTGATTCGATATGCAATGTGATTCAATATAGTACCTTAACTTTAGCCCTACGTGTAATATCGTTCATATATTTTTAATTTGTTTAATGTCGTTCTTAAACCTTTGGGACATATTCAATTTAGTCAAATTAAAAGTTTAATGACAATATTGCACATTAAGCTAAAATTCTAAAACTCAAAGACCATATTAAACAAAGTCAAAGTTCATGAACCATTTATATTATTTACCTAAAACTTTAGGTCAATTTTTTCTTCCAAGAATTACCTTGAGAATGTCGGAGATCTGGATCTTGGCTTCGTCCCTGAGCGTTCCCTCGTTGTAAGCCGCGGCCGTCTAAGCAGAAGCCGCCAACCCTCCAGGGATGACCAGGTCGCTCCCTCGTCACGCGTTGCTCGGCCACGAGAATGGCAGCCGCATCGCCTCCGGTCCAAGGGCTTGTCCCCGGCCGATTGGGCGGCTGCTTCCAGCGCTTTGCCGATGGTTGTCGCACTCTGCTGGGTCGCCTGCGACTGTGCCCTACCGTCGACACGCCCTCGACGGACTGGCCAACAACCTAATGACTTTGAACGAAGAAAGTTCTCGGTACAATCCGAACAGTTGACGACCCGGATTTTATTCGCTTATTTGTTTTCCCTAGGTAACAAAGATGAACCTGTCCAGCTACTCTTTCAGTGACGGTACGCCCGACCGTGAAACCCTCTTTTCCGGCGACGTCCGTGACGTCCCCGTGCTGTGCTTGGGCTGCCGCGCGGCGTCTGCGGGGCCACCCCTCTGCGACCCTTAATGGATAGCTAAAAAATGGCTTCCACTCTATCTAGCGATGCTTCCAACCTTCCAGAGTGCAAGTTGAATAGTGGTTCATCAGTACCAAGACCCCTGTTAAACGAAACGCCCAACTTAAACAACAGAAAAATCTTGATAAAAAAGAGTGACGCTTCACAGAAGTGCATGACCCACGCGAGTTCACTGATATTCTTAATTATCATGCTCTGTACTGGCCAAATTTTAACTCATTACCTCAACTAGGTGATTATAATAGAAATTGTTTTGGTGTCATGGCTCATCTAGTTTCTCCCAATAGCGGCAGTTGAGAAGGAAGAAACTTACCCTGTGATTTCTGAACGTAATCAGCCCTCCATCTAAGTCAAAAATCTTCACCTGGACAAAGTCCAAGAGTGGTCTTATTTCTAATTGGCGATACACCATTTCCACCCAATTGCACTTAACTGAAAATTGTGGCCTACATCAACCTGTAATTTTCAAAGCATACAAAGCTGACTCCCCAAAACCTTTATCAATCATGGCTCGGTACCCACAGAAGTCAAGAGGCTTACTGATAATTGAGAATATTCAGCCACGCTAACACGCAACAGAGGTGAGATCAAACAAGCCTCAAACCTAGAGATTTAAGAATGTCATCACAGAAATCTTTTTGGAGAGAATGCGAACGTCTTGATGTATAGGTTCATAGACTAACTTCCACTGACGATTTGGGGATACAGGCTTGAACACAAGCTTCGATTGAAAACATTCCTTGGAGCATTGTAAAACTGTGTTAAAATGTTGAATCAAGAACGTCATAATGAGGCTATGTTCCATAATTGCGTCACTGAACAAGCAGAGTTAAACCAGGCCTTTAAGGCAGGCTCCAACAAAAGTTTTGCTTGATGGTCAATCTTTGGAGCACTATAAGACAGACCCAAAGTGTCGATTACCATGAATCATAATGAGTCACAAGTACACACATAAACATTACACACAAATACGTTCTGATTTGTTCCGCTTAAGCTGAAGTATGGTGAACGAGGAGACAGAAAGCAAAATATCCGATGAAGTAAAATCGCAGTCAGAGCCTAGAAAAGAGCAAAGAGAGAAAAAAAGAAAAAGAAAGTCTAAGTTGGTCTACTTCATCATGCGACCGTTACTGACAGAAGCTGTATGAGGTCAATAAGGACGAGTAGTGAACAAAAAGCCAAACCAAGCCAACCAATGGATTCATGGAAATCATGTCGATTAGCATATGTCGACAGAATCTATGTGAACAACTGTAAGGCTGTAACACTTTAGACCTATATCTCAATATCGAGAATTTGACCCTCATCACTAATCCAACACTTCTTCGGAGATAATACAGTCCGTGGGCAATCAGTTTTTGGGCGCCTTGACATGAACGAAGCTGCATCTGTCAATTTAATCTCACAATTTGCATCAAAACGAGTGATAACAGTCTAATGCATAACTTCGAAACGTAAGAAACCGGACTCTTTTGGCGCCAATCGAACTGTTGTTGAATGGCTAATTAAAATTGGAGTGAAGGTGGTGTTGCCCGGGAATGTGTGGTTTGGGCCGGTTAGATTATATATACTACGAGTATGAATGAGTTTCTCTCGAGTTACAGATTATTGAGGCACATTACTGACATCTTTTCACACTACCATGTGATGTTGAAAAAAGGAATGAACTCTGATCAGATTAGTGATTACCAGAAAATTGCAAAGTAAAATTTGTTGTCGAAAGAAATTGTCCGGTAGATTACTACCCGAGCAGAATACACCTTTGATCACTTTGCTTGAATATAGCCTTTCTTTTGCTTTTGTGAATGAACAATTTGATGGCAATCATCCATATTTATAGCCTGTGAATAACTCTTTACCTGAATAAGAATAGTGCTGCTAATTTATGTGCTTACATTTCATCATGTTGGACCATATGGCAGCCTAATAATCATGACTCGTAAAAGGTAAGATTAGTTGCTAGTTATGCAATGTCATATATTTGGTTGGGTTTTAATTTATATTAATCCTCCTAAGTAAATGCTTGCTAAGTTGGTCAATATATGCAAGTGATGATCGATTCTGTTTAATGTTAGATTCGCATTTTATTAGTCGTGGGTGATGTAAGTGCGAAGAAACTTGCTCCATTGCAAATTTGACATGCAATAGGCATGAAAAGTGCCATGGTCTAGATCTATCTTCATCGATTATATTGTACTCGATTCTAAAATGCAAACGAGACCAATAAGGAAGCTTAGCTCGCTCTTGGTCGAGTGTCAATTGAGAACAAGTGGACAACATATATTCCACGCTCGTCCCGTGGTTGAGGCTCACAACCTCCACTCTGACAAAATAGGCACAATTTTTAATGATAATTTGCTGATTTTATAAATATATTCGTTCTACTTCTATTCATTCTGTATTTTTCTTCATACTTATCCTAAAGAGATTATTTTGACTTGAGAAGTTTATCCCAACAAGAAAAATAAGCAAACAGAATTCCTATCATTCTATAGAAAAATTTCTCGGTGATCTAGTCAACACAAAAATATCTATTTAACAAGTAGGGTGTTCAATGGTTCCGTTTGGATAATATTATTAACTCACACCAAACTTTTTTCCATATGAAGAAATATCGATCAAATAAAATTAAAGCAATAAGATCACAACCTATACCTATATCCGGCTAATAGTTTTGATTTGCTCTAAATTAGCCTAGATGACCTATGTGCTTATATTTTATCAAGATGAAGCATTTACTAACTTATTTATGACTCATGAAGAGTTGGATTAGTTGCTAATCATGAATGCCAAATATTTGGCTGGGTTTTAATTCATGTTGATCCTCTTATGTAAATGCTTTATGAGTCAGTGAATAAACAAGTAATTATTGATTTAGTTTATTATTATGTTTGGATATGATTAGTCTTGAGTTTGATGTAAGTGCGAATAAAGTCACTCTGTTCAAAATTTGACATGTAATAGGCGTGAGGGCTATGGTCTTAATTTATTATGATCGATTTTGCTGTTCTCAATTCCAAAATGCAAGCGAGAGTAATAAGGAAGCTCAGCACACTCTTGGCCAATGTCAATTTAGGAACAGTGGACAAGCCAAATTCCGTGCTCGGCCAATCATTGAGGACCATAACCTCCACTTCGACAAACTGGCATAATCTTTTATGATAATATACTGACTTTATAAACATATTCTTTCTACTGCTACTTATTCTGCATTTTTCTTTATTTTCATTATAAAAAGATTATTACGACTTGATAAGCTTATCCTACCTACCAAAATAAAAATATAGAGATACTATTATTAAATAAGAAAATTTCTCTGTGATCTACTCGACACAAAAACATCCATTTGACAAGTAGGGTGTTTGATGGTTGTATTTGGATAATATTATTAACACCAACTAAACTTTATCTAGTTGAAAATATATCGACCAAATAAAATTAAAGCAATAAGATCACAATGTATACCTATATCATATCGAGAGTTTTGATTTGTTCTCAATTAGCCTCGATGACCTATGTGCTTACATTTCATCAAGTTGAAACATATGCAAGCTTATTTATGACTCACAAAGAGATGGAATAGTTGCCAATCATGCATGCCAAATATTTGGTTGGGCTTTAATTCGTGTCTATTATCCTAATTAAATGCGTTCTAAATTAGCGAATGTGTGAGTAAGTGCGATGCAGTTTAATATTATGTCTTCATTTGACTAGTCGTGACTGATGTAAGTGTGAAGAAAGACGCTCTATTCCAAATTTGACACGTAATAGGAATGAAAAGGCCATGGTCTTAATCTATTATCAACATTTTATTGATTCAGTTGCAGAAGGCAAGCGAGACGAATAAGAAAACTTACCTCAGTCTTGGTTGAATGTGGACAACCCAAATTCCTCGTTCCACTAGGGGTTGAATTACTGATTATATAATTAAATTCTTCCTTCTTCCGCAACTACCATAATTTTCTTGATACCCATCTTCAAGAGATTACTAAGAGTACAGAGATAATACTATTCTATAAGAAAATTTCTCCGTTATCCATTCAACAGAAGAATATCCATTTGACGACTAAGGCGTTCAATTTGGTCTTGTTTGGATTATGTTATAATGCAAACCAAACTTTATCTATCTATCTAAAGAAATCTCAACCAAACAAAATGAAGGCAAACTTGTCGATTGAAGTTTTCTTCATTGTACGTTCTTTTTTCAACTTTTGAGTAAGTCTGGATGTGATGTCGAAAAGCCAAATTATAAATTGCATGGGCAAGCCAATCGTGATGACTTAAATTTTCAAAAGTTAAAATCATCAAATTACAAACATTAAGATCGGGACATTTTCTATAATCGGAAGAAAATTTCTCTATGACTTATGACCAAGAAGAAAATTTTTTACATGGCAGGTGTTTATAATGCTTATATAATTGGAAGAAAATTTCTCTAAGATTTATGACCAAGAAGAAAACTTTTTTTTTTATCGAATAAACCTCATTTCATTTCAATTAGCTAATGTAGGATAACAATCTAAGGGAGCTTCTGAACAGCGAACATCCAACAAAAGTTGGGGAGGGCTAGAGGTCCAGTTTAGAGGGAGGGACTAACGGAGTTGGGTTTTGGCGACCCAATCCGCAGCTTTATTTTGCCCTCTGAAACAGTGAGTTAAACTTAAATTTGGCAGAGAAGAGAGTGCGGTCCGGCCTTCTTGATAAGTACAATGACTTCCCACGGTTCTTGATCTGCTCCCATAAGTGTCTGAACTAAAGTGAGACAGTCAGACTTCATAGCTAACACACGTGTGCCCTTTTCCTTCTCCCACTCGGAGGCGAACTTCAAACCCTCAATTACTGCTAGGGTTTCAGTATGCAGTGCTGATTGCGCCTTCACCTCTCGGGCGAACCCACCCATCAACACTCCGGAGGCGTCTCTGCACACTCCGGCGATCCCTCCAGTAGAAGTTCCGGCAACGAAAGCACCATCAACGTTGATTTTAAGCAAACCCAAAGCTCGATCTAGTTTTTCTTTGATAAAATCATCTCCCTCTTGGTTATTTGCCTAGGTGAAAGCACATCCTTTACCCTCCAATTCCATGAAAGGGCAATCATTAATAAACTCTTGAAATGCCACCATCCGATAATTTTCAGCCATTTGCTTTCCTACCTTCTCCCAATGATATAGAATTTCATTGAAATCACCAAGATAAATCCAGGGAAGATGGTTGTGAGAGTTGATGTTGGAAGCGTGTATCGGGAGAATTGACTAACCTGTTCGATGCACTCCAAATCAAATAATTTCCAGGATCGTTTGTTGAATCTTGAATCACCAACAAACGATGAACGAATCTATTTCACGTTGGTCCGAATACAATCACAAGGAAAGTATTCTTGTTCCACAGCGTTAATGCCAATTGTTTTCTGAAAGTAGAAACAGAATCCTAATGCCTTGATCGAGAGAGAGTTCTTAATTTCTCTTTTTCGTGTGTTGTTCTTCTACCGAAGAAGTTGTCTTAACTTCCATTAAGAAACTCTCTTCGTACCTCTTCAAAAGGTGTCTTTCAGACACACCTCTTATTAGAGCAAATGGTGTCCCTTGGACATACACATCATGGGCGGACCGACGAAATATAACATCTCCACTCGTACATGATGGGCTTGATGATGCTCTATCAAGAACATAAGGCATTCAACATTTATCTACCTTAGAAACAATTCATACTGGCAAGAAAGCCGTGCGACCAGTGAGTACACCTGCACTTGGGAGCTCTAATTATGCACCTGTTAGGGACAACATAATGGCTACAACCCAAAAAATAAATAAACAATTGATGTCTCACAGTGCCCCAGACATATTTTGTTACATCAGTCCAAGTATACCTATTCCTTAAAGGCTATACTTGACTTTTCTAAAAAAAAATACCATGTATTTACAATTATTTCCGAAAGCCATTGAAGGCGAAATAATTGGTCGGCCAGTAAACACATACGATAGATGTAAAACAACAATAGTCTTCCTTTGCACTCATGTCTCTCTCCATTTTGGAACAACTGCTTTCCTAGACACGTCCCATAAAGCCATATCTATTCATGACCGCCGGTAACATGCTAAAGTAGCAACATTGATATTTTATTTTAAGAACATAGTCAGAAGTAACATAGGGCACAAAGTAAGGTAAATTATAAATTACCTTAAGGACTCACACGATGAATAAATAGGGATAATTGTACTCATCTCACTTATTGGTCAATTAAAGCAGATGTAGTATGAATTACATGCTATAGTGGATTTCTCTTTCTATAAGAGCGTATGTCATTTATTAATCATATCCACTATACGAATCTTAGCCTAAACATAGTCACGCGCTTCTCACATACTCATGTTTAGCCCGAGTGCTATATCAGCTCGCTTTCCACAGCGCCCAATTTAGTACTCGCATCCGGCTCCCTTCAGGCATACATGATTGTGGGACTATCATGTTCGGTCTTATCACATACGAATAACAGACCTCATTTTGATTCCGATCAAGGCGACATTAAATCGTTTTATGTACTAAACTGTTCTTCCAGCATTTATAGTACGTATCGTCTCATCTCAACCCACTTACTATAGCGTTTGAGGTGATTGCTCGTGTGAGTGAGCCAATCATTGCCTGGGGACATACCTTTCAACAATATATGTGTGTTTGTGCTAGTATCATAACATTGTACTAATTGATAAAACATCAATTCATTAACTAACAAGTACAATACATATACACACATAATCCAGTAATCCTCAACAATATTACATATCATAATCACATTCTACGTAATCCTAGAGACATCCTGTGGGTCAAGAACACCTCTCTTGGAACAGCCTTTGTAAATGAATCAGCAACCATCCTGTTGGTTGAAATATATTGCAGGACTACTTCCTTCTGCGCTATTATATTTCTGATGAAGTTATTCTTTATGTCAATGTGCTTCGTCCTACCATGGTACTTGGGATCTTTCACATAGGCAATAGCTGCTTGACTATCGCAATATACTGTCACTGGTCTTGGGACAGCAATGACAATGGCTAAATTTTCTAAGAAACGTTTTAGCCATACTGCTTCTTGCACTGCGGTAGAACATGCAATAAATTCTGCCTCCATTGTAGATAAAGCTATTCATGTCTATTTCTTGCTATTCCAAGAAATTGCTCCATCATTAAGCAAGAACGCATATCCAGACATCGATTTACGCTTATCTAGGTCTCCTCCCCAATCAGCATCAGAGTATTCTAATAAGCGTAGATCACTCCCTTGATAGCAAATTCGATAGTCCATAGTGCCTTTCAAGTATCTCAAGATCCTCTTAACTGCTTTCCAGTGTGCTGGATCGGGATTTGATTGATATCGGCTCACTAACTTTACAGCATGACATATGTCGGGTCGAGTATACATCATAGCATACATCAAACTTCCGACAGCACTAGCGTAAGGAACAGTTACCATTTCTTTCTTTTCTTCTAAAGTCTTAGGACACATTTTAGTACTTAGGCCTTCGCCTTGCATGACAGGGGTATCGATGGGATTACAGTGTTACATATTGAAGCATTCAAGAATCTTCGTTATATAAGACTCTTGTGACATAGTGAGGAGTTTCTTTGATCGATCTCTTTCAATCTTAACTCCCAATATATATGCAGCTTCTCCCATGTCCTTCATTTCAAAATTAGAAGACAACCATTCTTTTATGGTTATAACCAAACCCTTGTCATTCCCAGCCAACTGAATATCGTCCACATAAAGAGATAAAATCATAAATTTATCCTCGGACCGTTTGATATACACACAGTGATCCTCTTCGATCATCGTGAACCCAAAAGAAGTTATGGCTCGATGAAAACGAAAATACCAATGTCTAGACGATTGCTTAAGGCCATAAATTGAGCAATGAAGTTTGCAAACTTTATGCTCTTGACCTTCAGTAATGAAACCTATCGGTTGTTTCATATAGATTTCTTTATCTAGTTCTCCATTGAGAAATGCTGTCTTTACATCCATTTGATGTAATTCTAGGTCCAAATGTGCGACAATGGCTAGGATAAGGCGTATGGAGGCAAACCTTATAACTGGTGAAAAAGTTTCCTCATAGTCTATACCCTCTTGTTGAGTATAGCCTTTTGCCACAAGGCGAGCCTTATACTTTTCAATGGATCCATCTGCCTTTCGCTTAATCTTGAAAATCCATTTGTTTCCAATAGCCTTACGATTGGGTGGCAGATCAACCAAGTCTCAGACATGGTTTGTCCTCATAGACTCAATTTCATCTTCCAAAGCTTTTCCCCATTCTTCCTTGTCCGGAGATGAGAGAGCCTCTTGAATTGTTTTAGGCTCTGCATCGTCTTGTGGAGCAATCATAAATGCTTCCCCATCAATCTCAAATCGACGACGGGGAATACTTTTACGATTACTTTTACGCAACTGAACTTCTTGAGAATTCAGTTCGCCAGGCGATGCTACACTCCCACTAGGTCTTGTATGTTGAGGTAAATCTGTTTTTCCCTCAATAACATTAGTGGGTGTGCTGTCGAGATCTTCCATTTCATGTAATTGGAAGTTCTTATCGATCTCACCTCTACTAGGAAAATTGTTCTCTAAGAACGTGACATCTCGTGATTCCATTTCAGTCACACTTCCATTAGCATGTTCACATATGAACACGTACCCTTTTGAGTGTTCGGAGTACCTAATAAAGATACACTTCTTCCCTCTAGGGCCTAATTTACCATATTTATGGGAAGAATCATGAACATATGCTGCACACCCCAAGGTCGTAGATTACTTAAGTCTGGTTTCCTACCAGTCCACAATTCATAAGGGGTGGAAGTAACTGACTTAGAGGGTACACGATTAAGTATATAGGCAGCAGTCAATAACGCATCTCCCTAATATGAGACAGGGATATTTGCTTGCGCCATCATAGACCTAACCATTTTCAAAAGGGTCTTATTCCTTCTTTCTGCAACCCAATTTTGTTGCGGAGTATCAGGAATAGTCAATTGTCCTACAATTCCCTTTTCATCACAAAGAGCCTTGAATTGCTCAGATAGATACTCACGTCCGCAATCGGTTCTCAATGCCTTTATTGTTTTGTTCAACTGATTCTCTACCAAAGCTATAAATCGTCTAAAGCAATCTAATGCTTCGAACTTATGGGAGATCAAAAAAACATAATCGAAACGTGTGAAGTCATCTATAAAAGTGATGAAATATGAGGCTCCATGCCTCGCCCTCACATTTAAAGGACCACTAAATGTCAGAATGTATAAGTTGCAATGGAAGTTCAGCTCTGGTTCCTTTACCAAATGGTTTTCTAGTTATTTTTCCCGCTAGACAATGTTCACATACGGGCAGTTCAATATTAGCGAGTGACCCCAAAAGGCCTTCTCTTGCTAATCGTTTCATTCTTTGTAGCCCAATGTGACCCAGTCTAGCATGCCAAGTACTTGCATCAATCTCCACATTACTAGAAGATGCAATTAAAGAAAAATAAGCATCAACATTAACTTTGTACACATCATAGTCAATGTCTAACACCATAAAACCATTCAATACATAACCAGAACCGTAATAAACTGTTCCAAACAAAATGTCAACACAATCACCATGAAAATTAAAAATATAACCTAAGCTAAGAAGAACAACTACAGAGACCAAGTTTCGTTGAATATCTAGAGCATAGAGGACATCATGTAGGAATAGGTTTCGACCACCACGAAAAGTTAATTTACATGTACCGATACCCTTCACTTCAACTCTAGAGTTATTTCCAACATATATCCATCTTCTTCCAGGCTGTATCCGATGATACTCCACAAATGCTTCTCGATCTCTAGCTACGTGGTCTGTTGCTCCTGAGTCTACAGTCCACATTGAATGAGATTTAGCAAGCATTACAGTGCTAGAAACGAAAGCATTATTCAAAGTAATAGAATAATGTGGTACCTTTTTTGGCTCAGTGCATTCATGAGCGAAGTGGCCCAATTTGCCACAATTGTAACACATCATCTTGGCCTTGTCCTTCTTCCCGCCACGCTTCTTGCGTCGGAAGGTCTTAGCTCTCTTGGGTGCTTGATCAGTCTCTTTCCCTTTGTTGTTGAATTTATGGTTCCTCTTGCGCTTAAAGCCCGAAGCTTTGCTCGAACCTAATTCATCAACATAAGCATAGGTAGAGGATTTTGCAGCCTCTAGGCGCTCATCTTCTAATTCCAAATGACGCGCAATATCGTCAAAAGTGACGATATTCTCATTGTGCGTCATATTGATTTTCATATGTTCCCAGCTGTCAGGAAGAGACCTTATAACAGCCTGAACTTGCTGTTCGTCAGTTAAGGTATGACCTGCCGACTTCAGCTCACGTATCATGTTTGACATCTCCCGAAGATGCTGCCTCATCGATAGATTTGAGCGCTTCCGATATGTGTCAAATTTGATGGTGAGCCTTCTCAACTTAGTGCCAGACGTACCCCCAAACTTATCTTTCAAGGCAACCCACATTGCTTGAGTTTTGTCATAACTTTCAAACTCACACATGAGATCATTTTGCATACAGCTCAGTAACGTGATGCAAGCAATGCTGTTTTTCTTTTTCCAAGCTTGAAAAGCTTCTTGATCTCTTTTGTGTTGAGCGGAAGTTCCATGCTCAGGTTCATCCATAGTGTGGTTGAGGGTTTCCAAAACCTCTTGCTCCTCAAGGATATATTGAACTTTTTAGTGCCAAATGTCATAATTGTCACCGTTCAGCTTCTCACCCTTATTGAGGTCAGCCACAATGGTCTTGGACGCCAAAGCCATAATCACTATCTTCTACACATTGACATAATAAACGCAGAATCAATACTAGCACATTTTCCACATAGACACACATTTTAATTTGCAGCAAAGACAAACTAAATTAATGACAATTCAACAAAAGACACCAAAACGAAAGTTCACGACGTTCCCAATCAGTTTCGGCGTACAATTGTTCTACTATCATTAACTTGTTTAATTTGTGCAAATTTTAAAGTTCTAGGTGAGAATTTCTTCTAATTCTACCAACCTACGAACTTCCACTAGACTAGATAATTCACAAAAATATCTAAAATAATGATCACATCCTTTCTAGCAATCATTTAGCATGGCATGATGTAAATCAACAAATAGAACATTCATGCAACAAATATAATCAACAGCGGAATTCATAACGTAAGGATCTCCGGCCATTGTTTTAATATGCTCAAAATTAGGAAATTACAAACACGTCAAACCAATGACATGACATCAATGAATCATTCTCTAGATAATCTTTATGTGGTCATTTACATGTAAGCCAGCTTCTGTATTTCCAAAAAAATTAGGGAAATACAAGTAAAATGCAATAATACCCTAAAAAATACACGTATTTAGGGTTCTGTATGCATTTTCATACCTTTTAAAACTTCAAAAATACAAAATAACTATACCACAATGTAGAGAATTTCAATATGAACACAACGGTACCAACCACGGCCCGATCGGACCTCGCACGCACCCACACGCGTCGCCTAAGTGCAAGGCGTGTGTGGCGCACGCGCCTGTCCTATAAAGGGTTTTGAGCCGGTCTGACCGGTCCAACCGGTTCGACCGTTGACCGGTCATGGGTCGGGTCAAAACTGGGTCGGGTCTCTGATTCGGGTCGGGTCGGTTGCCGGCCGTGATCGGCCGGCAAGATGACGTCATCAATGATGTTAGCATGTCGGTACCGACAGTTTTGATGACGTCATCGATGACGTCAGCACGCGCCGTTTGGCCAGCGCGCGTGCCATTCACGAGCTGGCAGGGTCAGCGCCTCAGGCGCGTGACTCCCACGCGCCGTGGCTTCTGGCCGAGCATGTGGGCGCGTCCGACATCTCTCGGCGGCGCTCGACCCACCGTTCTTCTCGTCTCGACGAGTTCTTTAATTTTATGCATTCAAAAACAATTTTCTCCATATAAAATTTTTCGAAAATCATCCGAACAGAACGGTCGCGCGTAACGTTCAAACCTGTTCTTCGTTTCAATTCATGTTCGTCAATACATCTTGCAATTCCCGAGCAATGAACATGCGGACAGAATGAAGTTCATCATCAAGATCTCCATATCAAATAGCATGCGGCAAAAATCATCGGGAAAACAAGGCAGAGATCATAACCTTGCTCTGATACCAATGTTGGAAGTGTGTATCGGGAGAATTGACCAACCTGTTCGATGCACTCTAAATCAAATAATTTCCAAGATCGTTTGTTGAATCTTGAATCACCAGCAAACGATGAACGAATCTATTTCACGTTGGTCCGAATACAATCACAAGGAAAGTATTCTTGTTCCACAGCGTTAATGCCGATTGTTTTTTGAAAGTAGAAACGGAATCCTAATGCCTTGATCGAGAGAGAGTCTTAATTTCTCTTTTTCGTGTGTTGTTCTTCTACCGAAGAAGTTGTCTTAACTTCTATTAAGAAACTCTCTTTGTACCTCTTCAAAAAGTGTCTTTCAGACACACCTCTTATTAGAGCAAATGGTGTCCTTGGACACACATATTATGGGCGGACCGACGAAATATAACAGTTGATATACCTCAAATCATCCCAAAGCAGTTTTCTTTTTTGGAAAGTGTATGGTGCATGCAAAAAAGTAATTCTCGTAACTGTCTTGTTTCCCTCCCATCTACAAGTGACATTTATTGTGACGCCCCGTACCTCGGGGTCATATAAACGTGACGTCCCGTTCATTCATTCATTTATTACACACGCGGAAGCATACTCGGGACGATCACAACAAAAGAACAATCAACGGAAATAAGACAAGCATTATGAGCAACTTTATGTTTACGAAACATGCAAACATATTTAAACAGCTCTTTTCGTGGGTCATGGCAAACATCACACATATTCTACAAGCCTATTCCGTAGGCTTTTCTATTTACAGGCCGACGTGGCTTGGGCTTTCCTATCCCCACTACGGCTTCTCGCTCCTCGCTTCTTCACCTCCACCCCGGTCCCGTTCGCCTGGCCATCTCACATCCCACCCGTGGCTCTATCCCAAAGCCGGCCCACCCTGAGGCACCAAGTCCGTTAGGTCCTCATTATCAGCGTCGTCTCGGTTTCACGGGATTGCCAACGCGGGCTGGGGGAGATGCCATCCCTATGGACCTGAAAAAGGGGAGACAACGGGGGATGAGTCGAGGAGACTCAGTAAGTAAAACTTTACTAACAGGCGATGACATGTCAATCATCGTTACACGAGACATTCTTACCGTACCGGCCTCCGTGGCCGATCAAATAACGACGGGCATAGAAAGCATAAAACAAGGGTCCCAAGTATGGTTAAGTCACGGTTTACCTCACGAATTGCGCCTCGGTTTCTATATTGAACTAGATAGCATGCAAGGAAAACACGAAACAAATCAAACTCGTTATTGGGAACACAACATCGGAACATCAAAAACCGAGCACGGGGGAAAGCTCATGACACGACGTATTTCAACGTCATTTCCCGGTAGTAAAATCCCACTTACACTTTTATAAAACAAGAACTAAAGAGAGAATGGGCGGAAAAGACAACGGTCTCGAGTCTCGGCAACGTACGACGTCGGCTTTTCTCTCCCTCGGCTTTCTTTCTCTCTCTCTCTCCCTCACGGTTCTCTCTCTCTTTCTCTCTCGGCTTTCTTTTCTTTTTCTCTATTTTTCTCTCTCTTTCTTTCTTGTTGGTGGTGTACGTGAGAAAAGTGAGACAATTCTCACTTGGTGTCTTCCTTTTATAGAGAATTAAAGTTGCTTGATGATGCGTGCGCCTGGGTCATCGAGGACTTGAGGTATGCGCACGTGTCATCAATCCGATGAGGTAAGCGCATACCTCATCCTTCATAAATGCTCCAAGGCCAAAGTCCAAGAAATGATGACAAGGGCCATAATTGTTCTCTTTTCTCTCTCCTCTCCCCATTTGGCCGTGGCTTTCCCCTCTCCCCTTGCTGGCCGTGACTTCTTCTCCCTCACTCATGGTCCATTCTTGAAGAACAAGCCTCATTAAAGCTTCATAAATAGCCATTATGGCTTGTGGAAAAAGAAGACCTATGCCATTAATGAAGGAAAATGATGATGGTGATAAGGTTTGACTAGGTCAAACCTTCTAGGACCCTCTCAAATATGCTGAATTAAATCCCAATTAATTCAAGCTAAACAAGTCTCGCGAAAATACGCCCGAAATGTCCAAAACGAACCCCACACCACAACAATTCCGAACCTTTCCCGAGGTTTTCTTCATAAAAAAATATCTAAAAATATCATTCAACCCGAGATTCGGCACGAGAAACCTTTAAATGTGTCTCAAATATCACCAAAAGACCTTAAGTCGAGATTCCAACGGTTTTCATACAAAAATGCTAAATCCTTGAAATCTGACCAAAATCGGACAGTTTTACACTGTTCACGAAATTGGACTTGAAAATATAGTAAATGAACTCGGAAAATTCTCAAATTCGGATATGTCATAAACAAGACCTTAACAAACATTTCTCGTGAAGAACACAAATTCTAATTCTCTCTACAAATGCCATTTTTAGTAGCTCAAAATCAGACTGAAAATAGTTTGCTGGAACAGAATTCTTGTTTCTCAAATTAAGCTCTTTCCAGTATGCAAATCATCTCAGAAAATTCTCAAATTTGTACACGTTATAGAAAAAGACGTTTTCAACAACTTTTGTGAAGGAAATGTTTCCAAAATCAGCCCAGAAAAGCTCGTAGAAAATAAAGACGGTGTAAACATTACTGAAATACTCATTCTGAGCAATTTCACACGGTCCAAAAATCAGGCCATCATAATACTCATATCAATTCCAAAAATTCTGAAATTAATTCATGTAAAACTTCAAGATATTTGGAACAACTTTCCAGAAGAAAGCGTTTGGAATTTCATATCACAAAAGTCTCCCCAAAAATAACAAAACGAAGGGGTACCAAGGATCCAAAATACGGTTTTCCAAAACAAGAGTAGAAATGTTTGTTCCGATTGGAAAACTATCAAGCTTAAACCATAGACATTTCCCAGGGACTGAAATTGAGGATGTGACATTTATAAACTCGGCAGAGAACGAGTCTGTTGATAGCTGAACTTCTTCATTCCACATGAGGACTAGTCCCCCTGTAGTCCCTACTAGATTCACAATAAAATGGTATTGAAATTTTAACCTATTCTTTATCTTGAGCAATGTTGGTTCCTTGTTCTTCATTTCCATAAGGAACACTATACTGGGCCTATTGAGAGCCACTAAGGCTCCTAGTTCCTGGATTATCAGGGGGTTGCCCAGCCCCTGACAATTCCAGCTTAAGGTATTCATTGGTACCTCGGTGGCTTATTAGGGCTAGCCATCAAAACCCGTGCACTCTCTCCCTTTACAAATTGGATTGGGGTTTCAGGGAGTCGTGTCTCATCAAAAGGTTCTTGGATTACCTTCTCTGTACCATAGGGGTTGAATCTTTTATGTTTTTTTGGCTATTTTCCCCTCTTTTTTTTCTGGTTTGATTCAGCAGTGAGCCCTTTTTTCTAGCTTAGAGGGGCTTTCCCTTTGTCTGGCCAAGTCAATAAAAGAAATGGAGTATTGACCTCTCCTTGAAATAGACCTGAACGATCTCTGTCTATTTCCTTTCTCTTGTTAGGTTTACTCATTTGGCTAGTGTTGGGGGGCAGATGCTGGAAAATCTCCATTTGATTCGATATTTCTGGAGTTGGGTATAATTTCCTCTACTACACTCTCCTCATATTTATCTTCATAGAAGAGCTTCCATATGGGACTGAACTCTCTTGCTTCTGCCTTCAGCCAGTACCCAAAACAAAGTTCCTCCATTCTCTCCACATCTACAGGACTATCAGCGCAATGGGTAGTATACTGACCCAGTTTGCCACAGGCATAGCAAAAAATGAGGTAATCTCTCGTACTTATACTCCAATCAAAATTTTTTTCCGGCATGTCTAACGACATTTCCTTGCTTTAGAGGAGCAAATAGATCTAGTTCGACTTTCACTTTCCCTGATACAAATCCAGCGATCCCTCCTTTTTCTACTTTCAACTCCAAGACTTCTCCTAAATCTATAGCAATCCTTCTTACAGCTACTTCATTTTGCCATTCCACAGGTATACCATAAATGTGTACTCAAAAGGCTCCCTTCGAGAAATCATAACATCAGGGAGGAGTGTCGGGTTCCAATGGTTTTAGCAGAAGCATGTGATTAGCAAAAGACCATGGTCCCCCATTCAGCACACGTTTAGATTCCCCTTCTGTTTTGAATGCGAATAGAAATAATCCCTGCTCCAGTAGGGTGATGTCCACACTATCTACCTTCCATGCCTTTTTCATAGTATTTTGAAAAGCTTGGAAGTTAATAGAGGGATTAGTAAATAATTTTCCAATCAGCATCAGCCGACAATCCTTCTCATGCTCAGTAGTATCTACATCCTCTAAGTCTATGACTTTATCTACTGACCACATGTTTCCCAGTTTCTCACAGAGAAGCTCCAGGCGAGGGTCTACTCCTGTGTTCTCCATCTGAGCTCACTATCCCAACTTCAAGGCAAAAGGGAGTATAGTTCAAACAAATGACTCAAGTAGTAGGAGCAATCAAACTAGGGCTGTGAGGGGCGAGTGAATTTGAAGACGAGCAGGGGTTTTGCAGTGCAAGTTCTCAGGGTCGGAAGGGAGGGAAGAGGGATTGAGATTATGTGGGGTTGTCAGTAGAGCAATACCAGCACGCACATCATCCATGAGTAACACCTAGAAGAGGTAGGTTTTCAAAGAAAAGGGGGTTTTAAATGACACAAGGGAGAGGATAAAGAGATAAGGATGAAACAATGGGATGGCTAGGGTTTTGGGATAGATCGATTTTAGGGTTTCTAGAGGCATACAAGGCTGCTTGAAAGATGGGTATGGTCCGAACCGTGTATTTCGGAGGATTGAGGGAAGGAAAAGCACTGGGATGAGAACAATGTTAATAGAACCATGACTGAGTTTCATGTATGGCTGAAATCAGTGGCGAAATAGGCTTTGTGGTTTTGATTAGGGTATGGGGGAGACGGAATGTGATGCCGAAACGCGATAGAAAATTTGAGTGAACAAGAAAATTCGATAAAAAAACAATTGTCCTCCAAATATGATTATCAAATTAAAAATATCCAAAGTCTGCTTAAAGGAAACCCTAAAACAAACTTATATATCCCCAAACCTAGCCCTACTAGGATTATAAAACATCAAAATGTAAAATTACGAAACTGACCTTTATTAAATTAACTAAAAAAAATACTAAAAAAATAGAAAATCTATCTAAACGATCTCAAATCGCAAAAATCCATCGTTAGTCACAGCTAAAGGCAGTGAGTATTGATCAGCACGCCGTTTCGCTTCAGCCGACCAAATTTGAGCTCAATCCAACATTGTTGACTTCAAGCCCGCAGGTTCGTCTAGTCGCATAATGGGTCTGCTGGTCCCCTAGGTGCATCATTCTCCCCTGTTAGAGAAAGATTCGTCCTCGAATCTGCTTCGCCTTCATTGTCGTCATCAATCTCCTCAAGACCTTCTTCCTCTTCAGGGTAGTAAGGTGACAAATCCACTATATTAAAAGTTCCAAATACATTATACTTACCCGGCAATTCAATCTTGTAAGCATTGTCACTAATTCGCTCCAAAACTTTGAAGGGTCCATCAGCTCTAGGTTGAAGCTTGCCAAATCTACCCATTGGAAATCGTTCTTTCCTGAGGTGAATCCAAACTAAATCACCTTCCTTGAAGATGACTCTTTTCCTGCGTACATCCACGCGTTGCTTATACTTCATGTTCTGCCTGTTGATCTGATTATGGACCTGAGAATGTAGCTCTTTAATATGTTTTGCATGTTCTTCAGCATCCGAACTAAATTGCTTGAGAACTGGTATCGGTGTGAAATCTAATGGAGTAATTGAATTACGCCCATAAACCACCTCAAAAGGAGTCTTGCCTGTAGTTCGGTTCTTTGATCTGTTATATGCAAATTCTGTCCGAGGCAATGCCAAGTCCCATTGTCGCGGATTATCTCCAATCAAACTCCGCAGCAAATTCCCTAAGCTTCGATTGACAACTTCGGTTTGACCATCAGTCTGAGGATGATGAGATGAACTAAACTTTAAACTTGTACCCATGTACCTCTAAAGAGTGCGCCAGAAGTGACTCACAAATTTCACATCACGATCTGAGATAATGGACTTAGGAATTCCATGCATCTTAACAATCTCCTATAGAAATAATCGAGTAACCTGTGAAGCATCATAGGACTTGCTACACGGGACAAAGTGGGCCATCTTCGAGAATCTATCGACAACCACCATTATTGAATCCTTACTCCGCTGTGCTCTTGGCAAACCCAAGACAAAGTCAATACTAACATCCTCCCACGGTGCAACTGGAATAGGTAGAGGCATATACAATCCTGCATTAGTACTCTTGGTCTTTGCCACATGACATACCTTGTACCTCTCTATAAAACGTGTCACGTCACGCTCTATCCGAGGCCAATAAAAATGTTCACTCAATAAAGCCTTTGTCTTATCCACGCCAAAGTGCCCAGCTAAACCACCTGCATGTCCCTCAATAATAATAGATTCCCTCAAAGAACATTGAGGAATGCACAATCTGTTACCTTTAAATAGGTAACCTTTCACAATCTGAAATTGTTGAAAAGGCTCTGTTTTGCTCTTACTCCAGATATCCCCAAAATAAAGGTCAACAACATATAATTCTTTAAAAATATCAAAGCCTAGAACTTTTACCTGCATCGTAGACAACAAAGAGTGTTTTTTGCTCAATGCATCTGCCACACTATTTAGCACTCCTGCCTTATGCTTGATGGAAAAACTGAAAACTTGAAGGAACTCTACCCACTTTGCATGCCTTGCATTCAATTTATGCTGCCCATTGATGTATTTCAAGGCTTCATGATCAGAAAATAAGATAAACTCTTTCGAGATAAGATAGTGCCTCCAATGCTCCAAACTCCTCACAGTAGTATAAAATTCTTTATCATAAGTTGAATATTTCCTTTTCGCTTCATTTAACTTCTCACTAAAAAATACCACAGGTTTACATTTTTGACTTAGGACACCCCAAATACCAACACCTGAAGCATCACAATGCACCTAAAAATTCTCATTAAAATCAGGAAGCACGAGAACAGGGGCTTCGGTCACCTTCTTCTTTAATAATTGAAAGGCAACACGCCTCCTTAGTCCACACAAATTTACTTCCTTTCAGACAATTCGTCAGAGGTGCAATAATAGTACTGAAATCCCGAATAAATCTCCGATAAAAAGACGCAAGCCCATGAAAGCTACGTACCTCGTGAATATTTTTCGGAATCTCCCAATTTGTAATAGCCTCAACCTTAGCTGGGTCCACATGAATGCTCTCTTTAGTTACTATATATCCCAAAAAGGTCACACAATCAGTCAAGAAGTGACACTTCTTGGTATTAGCATATAATTTCTGCTCCCTCAATGTCTCGAACACCCTTCTCAAATGCTGCAAGTGTTGATCAGTTGATGCACTATAAACCAATATATCATCGAAATATACGACGACAAACTGGCCAATAAAAGGATGAAACACCTGATTCATCAGTCTCATAAAGGTGCTTGGTGCGTTAGATAACCCGAAAGGCATCACCATCCACTCATACAGACCATCTCGAGTTTTAAAAGCGATCTTCCATTCATCTCCAGGACACACCCTAATTTGATGATATCCACTCCTCAAGTCTATCTTCGAAAAGATAGTCGCTCCATGCAGTTGATCAATTAAATCATCAAATCTCGGGATAGGAAAGCGATACCTGATCGTGATCTTGTTAACAGCTCTGCTATCCACGCACATTCTCCACAACCTATCTTTCTTAGGAACCAATAAAGCTGGCATTGCACAAGGGCTCATGCTCTCTCGAATTGCACCTTTTTTTTAATAATTCCTGCACTTGCCTCTGCATCTCCTCATGCTCCTTAGGATTCATTCTGTAAGCTGCCTTATTAGGAATAGCAGCACCTGGAATGAGATCTATACAATGCTGAATGTCCCTCATGGATGGCAATTCAGGTGGTAATTCCTTTGGCACGACATCAGCAAACTCCTCAAGTATGGGCAAAACTTGAGTTGAAATTTCTGGACTATCAAGATTCTGCTCCACGACTATGACAGCAAAAAGCTCTAGGGCATTCACTGCCTCCTAGAACTTTGATTTGGAAAGCAGATTATTCTTTACTTCCTTTCTCAAATCTGAAGGACCCAGAGTAATAGTCCGGCTATCCTTCTTGAAGGTGTATGTATTTTTGAATCCATTATGCTGTGTTTTTCTGTCAAACTTGCCAAGGCCTCCCCAATAGAATATGACAAGCATCCATTGGAACGACATCACCCCACACTTCATCAGTATATTTCTTCCCAATCGAAAACTGCACTAGACACCTCTTGCTCACTTTTACCTCATTCCCCTTCTTAAGCTATGACAACTTATATGGCTGAGAATGCTCCACAGTTTTCAACCCCAACTTTTCTACCATTGTGGTAGATATTACATTCTCACAACTTCCCCTGTCAATGATCATGCTGCACACCTTTCCCCCGCTAGTGCACTTAGTATGAAATATATTATGCCTGAGCCATGATTCATCATCTACCTCAGCAATATTTAAAACCTGACGCACAACTAAAGACTCACCAGAATCGACATAGATAATGTCCTCCGGATCTGGATCCGCATCTGCTTGCTCTCCATCAGATTAATCAAAAGTTGGGTCTTCATCAAAAGTTGGATTATCTACGAGTGTCACAAACTGTCGATTCGGACAATCAGCAGCAAAATGTCCGAATCCTTGACACTTAAAACATCACTTGCCTGCAGCTCCTCCTCTGCTAGATTTTGCACTACCCTACTCTCCTTTTGTTGCAGATTTTGAACCAGCGCCCGTAACTGCTGCCGGGGCCGAAGAACTCCCTGCTTTCCCTCGGGACTCTTTATCTGACCACTTGGAACTGCTGCTTATCCACTTGGAACCGCTGTTAGACCACTTTACTTACTGCTCTTTCTTTTAAACTGCCCCTCCACCTTTAGGACTAATCTGTACACATCCTCATACGTCCAATATTGCTGTAATTGGACAACTCCAGAGTTCTCATATCGCAGCCCTGCCAGATATCGTGCAATCGTCTGCTCGTCTTCTTCCACCACATCACAACGTATCCGCAAACGATCAAATTCTTCAGTAAATTCTTTAACTGTTTTATCACCTTGCTTGACGTTATGATACTCAATAAACGCCTCTTGCCAATAATGGGTAGGCAAAAATTTTTTCTGCAATAACTTTTTCATCTTCTCCCAGCGATCCACCTTTGGCTTCTCCTCTCTAGTGCGTTGCTTTTTCACGTGTTCCCACCAAATCGAAGCATGTTTTCGCAGCCTAATAGCCACTAACTTCACTTTTTGCTCCTTAGTTAGGTCTTTAAGATCAAAAATCCGTTCTACCGTATGCAATCAATCAATAAATTCATCAGGATGAGCCTTACCATTAAACTCGGGAATCTCGATTTTCATTCTGAAATTTTGAGAAGAATGCTGATTTTCAGGTCGTACTCCTCGATTCCGCCCCTGGTTCAGAACCCCAAAAGGGTTTATGTCTTCTTCTTCATCATCGGATGAATCCTCAAATTTCGCTCCTTCTTCGGAAGGAACGCCCAACCTCGCTTCCGCAAGTTGTCGCTCCAAATCCTGGATTCGTCTTCTCTGTTCTTCAATTTCTACGTCTCGCAGATCTCTTAGACACGGTTGATCGTTTGCTTCAGGAACGCCTCCACGCCCCCGGCCACCACGAGCCCGTCGTCCACGACCGCGATTCTGTTCAGCCATTGATTCAAGCAACCTGTGCTCTGATATCAATTGATGCTGAAACGCGATAGAAAATTTTACTGAACAAGAAAATTCGATAGAAAAACAATTTGTCCTCCAAATATGATTATCAAATAAAAAATATCCAAAGTTTGCTTAAAGGAAACCCTAAAACAAGCTTATATATATCCCCAAACCTAGCCTTACTAGGATTATAAAACATCAAAACGTAAAATTACGAAACTGCCCTTTATTAAATTAACCCAAAAAAAATACTAAAAAAAAAAGAAAATCCATCTAAACGATCTCGAATCGCGAAAATCCATCGTTAGTCATGGTTAAAGGCGGTGAGTATTGATTAGCATGCCGTTTCGCTTCAGCCGACCAAATTTGAGTTCAATCTGACATCGTTGACTTCAAGCCCACAGATTCGTCTAGTCGCATAACGGGTCTGCCGATCCCCTAGGTGCATCAGAATGATAGAGAGAGAAACTCTCCATAGATCTTGAGGGGAAGGGCTAGGGTTTACAGTTAGGGTTTGGATTGAGGAAAGGAGGAGGCATGGCTACACCAAAGGTAGAGAAACTCTTCCAGTGAGAGAGAAAATTCGACTAGAAGAAAACGTTTTACAAGGCAAGTGTTTATATGCTTGAAAATTTTAAAGAAAAAACTGGGAAACACATGCCCTTCTATATGGTACTCAATTTAGTAGATATCCATATTTTTCTAATAATTAAGCACCATATTTGAGGACATGTATTTCTGAGTTTATTTTTAATTTTGAAGCATTATAAACACTTGCCATGTAAAAATTGTCTTCTTAGTCATAAATCTTAGAGAATTTATCAAAAAAGGGTAGAAAATTATATTGGTCTAGTTTTTACAAAGCTTAAGAAAGCTCATTTAAGTTTAAACTGGATCTTCAACAAACCAACCAGGTTTTTTGGAATTAGAACTACAAGAGCATTGTCCTCCTTAAAGTTGCAAATGGAGACCAACCTCAATGTTGTGCAACAAAAGGTTACATGATTAACAGTGGGCGCTAACATAGTGCAAACATCAAACAAACATAATAACAAGGTAAAATACTGAATTACAATCATGGTGGCAAAAATTTGCTCGTCTAGAGTACAGTCTCTCTTAATCTTCACCAAACAATCATAAAAGAAGTCACGAATAAACTTAACTTCTACTATAATTATTAACACAAGAATCTCATTTTTCCGCAACAATGCTTAACATATCTTATGAATTTTTCAATTCTCATGCCACGAACATGTTTTTCGATTTTCCTGCACCAAGAGAAGAAACTAAAAAGAGAGAGCAAAATCGCTCATTATAATGAAAGGGAAAAGGGATAAGAAATAGACAAACTTGAGGAAATAGAAACAAAATCAATAAATACTCAATTAACCTTCTCTCGAATTGCAAATTACTGAGGTCCATCACTCGACATCTTTTGGCCATTGCCATGTTATTGACAAAAGGAATGAACTTTGATCGGATCAATGATTTACCAAAAATTAACCAAAGCAACGTTTGCTGTCAAAAGAAATTTTTTTGGTAGACCATTGCCTGACTAGAGGTACATCTCTAATCACTTTGCTTGAATATAACCTTTCTTTTGCTTTTGGGAATGATCAATTTGAATGACATCATCAATATTTATAGCCGATGGCTCACTCGTTACCAGAATAAGAATAGTATCATTAACCTATGTGCTTACATTTCATCACGTTGGACAATATGCCAACCTAATTATGACTCAAAATGGGTTGGATTCGTTGCCAATAATACAATTTCAAATATTTGGTTGGGTTTTAATTTATGTCAATCCTCCTAATTAAATGCTTATGACTCACTTGTTACCAAAATAAGAATAGTGTCGCTGACCTTTGCGCTTACATTTCATCACATTGGACAATATGTGCTTACATTTCATTAGATTGGACAATGTGTCAAATTAATTCTGACTCAAAGTGGGATTAGTTACCAATCGTACAATGTCAAATACTTTGTTGGGTTTTAATTCATGTCAATCCTCTTAATTAAATGCTTATGACTCACTTGTTACCAGAATAAGAATAGTGTCACTAACCTATGCATTTACATTTCATCACATCGGACAATATGCCAACCTAATTCTGACTCGAAATGGGTGGGATTAGTTGCCAATCATTCAATATCAAATATTTGGTTGGGCTTTAATTCATGTTGATCCTCCTAATTAAATGTTTGGTAAGTTAGTGAATAGAAGCAAGCAATCATCGATTTTGTTTGATGTTAGGGCCACATTTTTATTAGTCACGTGTAGTGAAAGTGCGAAGAAACTCACTCCATTCCAATTTTGACATGTAATGGGCATGAAAATGGCCATGATCTTGATCTATCATAATCGATTTTACTGTTCTCCGTTCCAAATTGGCCATGACGTCTAAGGCCAATGTAATGTGTCCATTTTGTCATGTCTTGGTAAAGTTTTGCTCCCACGGGTATTTTTCTAGGAAGAGATGAAGAGGGTATTTTCCATGAGTGTTGTTCCATGATGTCTATTATGCTCGCTCGACTGAATGCCCATGTATCTTTAGTCTATTAGTGGCGTTGCTTTATTTCTGTTTAGAGTGATCCTTGTCTGAATAAGGGATGATTATACTCTATTGTCACCCGTTTGAATGTTATTTGATGTAATTATTCCCCGTTGACTTTTCCGCTTCGCATGGATTTAGCTTGCATGCTTGGATGGTCCCGGGTCTCTCTTGTCAATTTGTCGCATGTTAGCTCGTTATTTCTCATGTTCATATCATATTTAGTTAGGTTTTTATTTGATTTTCCAGCTATTTGTTGCATCCGTTTTATTACTTTCAAGTGTGCATTAATGTCGATCTTGCAGTAAATTTAGGGTTTAAAGCTCCAGTGCAAATCGACTTTTTTATGAGTGCAAGTTTGTCGTAGAAATCAGAGGCGCGGTGCAAAGATTTTTATGGCATATAGATTACACGTTCTTCTTCATCATGCATTGTAATTGTTGTATTTCAATTGGTTTTATTAATCATTAAAATAAAAATAAATAAAAGGAAAGGAAGCAAATGAATAATAAGGATTGCATCTAAATAGGAAGTATATCATGGAATTAGACTAAATTCATTCTCCGTATCGCACTTAGTGCTTTATTCTCACCATTTAGATCAAGCAAATACTCATTAGTTCAATTAAATGCACATTTATATTTATATTTGATGCATAGCTCATGTGGTCCTCTCCTGACTCGGGTTCTTTACTTTCTTCTTCATTAATTTAATTTATCTGCTTATTTATTTATTTTTACTTATTTATTTTAATTGCTTTTGCACCCCTGCATAATGACTTTTTACTTGTTGCGGGATTTAGCTGACAATGATTGCATGCTAAACCTTTTTACCAAGGCGCGTTAGGTTAATCTAATATGAATAGACCCCGTATTCAGAATTTATTATTCGCAGGAGTAAGATGAGCTCTCGGAGGCTCCTAATCAGCCGTAATTGGTTAGTTGCGATTCCTAATCAATTAACGAACTGAAAGGAAAATTAAATTGCGATAGCTAAGACTTGAAGAGCCTATGCTAAGCATAATTGCCACCTTACAAGTGAAATCATTGCGTTCGCCAAGTAATCCATCAACAGAAAAAATGTTGAAAAAGTTCTAAATATTTTGCATTGATACCAATTTAGTCCTAAATTTTTTTTTAGTGTCAATTCAATCCTAAACATTTTGTTTTTGTGCCAATTCAGTCCTTCCGGCTAATTTTAATTGGATTTTGTTGACATGGACGCCGGCCGGCTTACGTGGCACCGCCAACGATGACGTGGATAACTTTTAGTAATATTTTAATTTTAAAAAAAAATTAGTTTTTTTTTTTCTTTTCCTTTCTTCTTCCTCCAGCTAGTCGCCAGTCTGGCGACTAGTTGGAGGCCAGGGCCGGTGAGCCCCGTTGGCGAGGCTCGCTTGCTACCTCACGGCCACTAGCAAGTGCTCGAGCCCTCGCTAGTGATTGGGCAAGGCACAACCCCACCGGATTTGGCGAGGTCGGGCCTCGCCCATGGCTGATGGGGCTCGACCCTCACTAGACCAGTGCAAGGCTGCCCTCACGGCCATTCGACCTAGCCGAATGGTCGCGAGGGCAACCTTGAGCTGGGCTAGCAAGGCTTGACCTTGCCAGATCCAACCATGGGCGAGGCCCAACCTCGCCAGATCAGGCGAGGTCGTGCCTCGCCCAGCGGCTAGTAGAGGCTACGACCTCATGGCCACTAGTGAGGGCAAGGCTTGCTGTGGTCATTGCTGGCGAGGCTGGCGGGGCTCACCGGCCTTGGCCTCCAGTCGGTCGTCGAACCGGTGACCAACTGGAGGAAGAAGAAAGGAAAAGAAAAAAAAAGAAAAGAAAAAAGAAAAAATGTTAAAATTTTTTTAAAAAATTCAAAAAATATTAATCTATCATTAAAAGTTGTCCATGTCATTGCCGGTGGTGCCATGTAAGCCGGCCGGCGTCTACGTCAGCAAAATCCAGTCAAAATTAGCCGGAAGGACTAAATTAGCACAAAGAGAAAATGTTTGGACTGAATTGATACCAAAAAAATATTTAGAATTAAATTGACATCAATGGAATAGGTTTAAGACTTTTCTGACACTCTTCCTATCCATCAACCTCCCTCATGGTTTATCTCGCATTCACCTCACGATTGTCCAGGATTGTCCAATCTTATGTTGTCAGTTTTTTTTTTTTTGTGGTCAAACTTATGTTGTCAGTTTAGATGTCCATTTTTTTTTGTCATTTATAATTGGTCTGCTCTATTCTTTCCAGCTATTCTCTCTTATGGTTAATCCAGATTGTTGTGCAAGGTGCAGAGTGCAAACCGCGACTTCCTTTATGGGGTTGGAGAGGACAACAGAGTTACAGCTTGGTTTCATACACTTGAAAACTACTTTATCGAAGTATAAGCATCCTATTTATTGACTAACAATTTTCAATAAGTGAAGTTGGCAGTTTTTTTTTATAAAGCAATTGAATGCTGATAACTAATTAAAATAAGAATCAGAAATGCAAAATTAGTTGTTAACTTAATTGAAAAAAAGTTAGCAATTACACTAATTTAGGTTGGTTATTTTGTAGAAAGAATTGGTAAATTAGTATATTGAAAAAAAATCAAATAAACATCAGCAAGAAATTTAAATGAAAATTAACATTCCAAACCTATATGATCACTTAAAAGGAGAAAAGTTTCGTACGTCACTCAAATATAAATTTGTAATTTCATTTAAAAGTTGGTAAAAGATAAGGAAAGTTAATTTTTTTTATCGGAGATGAGAAAAGTTGGTAATTTAAAAAAAATTATTTGCTAACTTCCTCAAATAAGAATTAGAAAACGGGAAACGCTATCGAACCACCAACAATTGCCACTTGATCTTCAATCTTGACGGTCTTGCTTGAGGGGAGATAATAACACGGACAGCTTTCCTCTTTTTAGGCGTATCACTTTATTTCTTAATGACAATTTTTCGAGAGAGAAGAAAAGTGATCCAGACAATAACTTGAAAAAATAAATAGCAATTATGAAAGGGGAGATATGAACAGTCATGCCTGTTTGTTTCCGAATTAACGGTCATAATTTAAGAAACACCACCTTTGGAAAATTTTAATTAGCCGTAGCCACCCACGGTCTCAAACTGATAATTTAGTATCTCTTCATGTTTATTTTTTAGAATTAAAACATGTACAAATATATCTGAAAATATAAAATTTACTTTTCAGTATTTTAATTTCTCAAACCCAAAAAAATAAATTCATTCTTATTATTTCAATTTCCAAAATAAACCCGAAAACAGATTACTTCTTGGAATTTGTATTTCCAAAATAATCTCTTATTGGAACTTGTTGGGCACTTTCCTGTGGCAGTACGCATGTCCCTGTTAGTGTGTGAGCTCTCTTGAGTTAGGGATGAGCAAAAAGAACTTGTTGATTTTGGACTACTTCTGGTTTCTAAAATTTAGAACCGGTGATATAGGTTTGGTTTCCTCATTCCAATTGTGGATCCACCCACCTGGAGCATCTGGACTAGACCGATTTTTCTTTTAATTTTATTAATCTAAATTTTCAAAACCCTAATTTCCATTATTTTCTCACTTAGTGGAAGGAATATTTTGCTTCCATGCCCTTGCGAGCTCTTGCCAAACCCTTTTTCACATGTGTTATGTAATGTAGACTGTGGATGCATTTGACGTGAAGCTTGTGAGCTTTGTGGCAAACTCTAGTAGTGATTGTTATGATTGGCAAATTTTGTGGCAAACTCACGGACTTGGTAGTTAATGATCATTGTAACTTTGTTTGTGGAGATGATCATCATGCTTAGCTTATCGCGAGCTAGTTTAATTAACATCCTTGTGTAGTAGTTTAAACTATGCAATAACACTTGCAATTTTGTAGGGAATAGGAAAAAAAAAAGGAAATACAGCCGGTTCCTGAATCCTCCCAATAACCGGCCGGTCCTCGGGTAGGTCTAGGACCAAGTGGGTGGTTTTAGGTTTCACAAACGTGGAACCCACCTTTATGATCTGATTCCCAATTCTCAGGTGGAAACCGGTCCACTTTGGAACTGATTACTCCTATTTTGAGTATGTGATGAACTTAGCTGGACAAGGGCTTGACTCCTTCTATTTTATATTCTTCCATTGCCAAAACCCTTTTTGTTGGGGTCATGCTTTCTCCACTCCTTTTATGACTTAGACATCCCTTCTTTTGTTGTTTTGACCATCTTATCTTTTGGGAGTGCACAACTTCTGTTACAATTTTATATGATCTCTTTTTATTTTGTTTTTTTTTTTCCACATGGGTCCCACTTTCCTTCTTCTTCTTTCTTCACACGCCTCTCGCTCATCTCTCTGTTTTCTCTATTGTAAGCCAATCTCTTTTTTTTATGCCTCCCACTTCTTCCTCTTCTTCCACTCCTTCTCCTTATCCTTCTCCTCCTTCTCCTCCTCCTCCTCCTCTTGCTTCTTCTGCTTCTTCCACAATTTCCACTACTTCTTCTTCTTCTGCTTCTGCTTCTTCTTTTGCTTCTGCTTCTTCTTCCACAACTTCCACTTCATCTTTTCTTCTTCTTCTTCTTCTCCCTTTTCCTTCTTCTTCTCCTGCTTCTTCTTCCACAACTTTCACTTCTTCTTCTCCTTCTCCTTCTCCTTCACCTTCTCTTTCGACAAACCCTGTTGTAATATGTTTGTTATCTATGATGCCAACCCCATCTTCCTCCACACTTTCACTAGCATTGGCATTATGCTCATCGGTGACCTCCCAATGAGCCCCTTTTCTTTGCATGCAGACTCTTCTTGCGCCATGGAAGGTAGTATTGAGAAGTACCACTTCTCTCTCTTTCATTTTTTTTTTTATTTTTCTCTCCTCTTCTTGCAAATGTAAGACCAAGAAAACTAAAAATTTAAAAATTAAGCTTTTGCCAGAACTGTACCTCCAATAGCGAATGAGGAAGGCGCAAATTATTGAAGTAAGTAGTTCTTTTAGGGATTGCAAATGTAGGAGACATTTGTGGAAGAAGAAGAAGAAGAAAAAGGAATGGGAGGCGTAGAAAGAAGAGAATGACGTGCAGAGAGAATAGAGAGATGAGTGGGAGGCGTGGAAAGAAAGAAGGAGTGAAAAACATGCGACCTTTTTGTAAACTCTTAGAATCTATCACTTTCCTATTTGGGATACATTTACTAGAAGTCCTGAAACTTGTTACCAAAGTACAATTGAGTCCCAAAACTTACAAAAAGTACAATCAAATCCTAGAACTTGTCAAATTGATTTAAATAAATCCTAAAATTAACACCGTCCAGAAAATGCTGACGTAGCACTGACATGGTTTATTTTAATATTTTCTCTCTCCTATGTGACGATTACGTGACTAAAACGACATCGTTTTGGACTGAATTTGTTTTTTAATGCTACTTTTTTAAAATTAAATTTAAAAAATAAGCTAAAATTAATTTAAAAATGGGAGGAGGAGGACAGGCGGGGAGGGAGGGCTTACCCTCCCTGCCATCCCACCATCGCCAGAAGGGGCTGGCGAGGGTGGAGGGACGGCAGGCCGGGGTCCTTGGGCCTCGATCAGAGGCCAGCAACTCTCGTCCACGGCAGGCGCCCAGATTTGGGCGAGGGGTCGCTGCCCTTCCCTAGATCGAGCTAGGGTCGCCGGCCCTCGCCTAGACTTGCCCAAGGGTCACCAGTAGCGACTAACCCCTGCCAGTGGCAGCCCGCCCCCCTAGATCG
Organism: Syzygium grande; assembly: GCA_024733475.1. Classification (NCBI taxonomy): domain Eukaryota; kingdom Viridiplantae; phylum Streptophyta; class Magnoliopsida; order Myrtales; family Myrtaceae; genus Syzygium; species Syzygium grande. Next base: position 8,719,828 of record JAMXDD010000007.1, on the reverse strand, counting down.
GGCCGGGGGGTTGCCCTTTGGCAACCCTCGACTAGGTCTGTGCAAGGGCCGGTGACCCTTGCCCGATTTGGGGGAGGGCCTATAGGCCCTCACCTGCTATCAGTGAGGGTCGCCAGCCCTTGGCTGAGCCACAACGACACCCGCTTGCCGTCCTCCTCCTCCTCCTCCTTTATTTTTTTGAAATTTTAGCTTTATTTTTTAAATTATAATTTAAATTAAATTAAATATTAAAATAACGATTAAAAAAGTCACATCATCGCCACATTGGATAGAAAAAATAAAAAAAACTACGTCAGCATTTTCTATTAGTTAAATTGAACGGCGTTAACTTTAGGATTCGATTGAACCAATTTGACAAGTCCTAGGACTCGATTGCATTTTTTATAAGTTTTAGGACTTAATTACATTTTGGTGACAGGTTTTAAGACTTCTATTGAACATATCCCTTCCTATTTTAACTCAAAGTAATAAAAAGAGTTGACCAAATAAAAAAAGGGGACCAAAAATTGTAGCAAAAGTGGTAGACCCCGTAAGGGATAGGATGGTCAAAACAATAATAAAAGAGGAATGTCTAAACTATAAGGGTATATTTGATAGTCGGAATAAAATTCGGAATAGGATAAATTTTATCCTATCGCGTGTTTGGTGCCTGCTCAAGATAAGATAAAGTTGGATGTAAGAGAGATATAGTTCGAATAAAATTATCTCACGGGGGAGGTGGGATAAAGGTGGATAGGATTTTTAATATTTATAATATAAAAGTTATTTTTTTTCGAATAACAAACTTGTTAAATTAATAAAATTAAAATAATATTCGAATATAAATAATATTTGAATTTTAATATAAAAAATTCAAAATAACAAAAAAAAATTGATTCGTTTTTATTTATTCTTATTTTTATTTATATATTCAAATTTCTTTCTATCTTATGATATAAATTTCACATATATATATACATGTTTAGTATTTATATTTATTACATATTTTAGGCATATTTGTATAGTTTACTATTTAATAAACTTTTACTAGAGAATGATGGAAGGGAAAGAAATAAAAAAGAAAGTAATTAAAAAAGAGAGGGAAAATAATAAAAAAAATAAATAAAAATGAGATAGGTAAAAGTGTTGTGAGAAATTTTTATCATCTCCGTTTGTGTAATTTTTAGGTTTATTTACACTAATATAAAACGTTCATAGGATATAGTAATATGTGAAAATATTCAGTTTTATTACTGCAATACACCAAACATTTAAATAGGATATAGTAAATCCCTTGGATTTTATATCATATCCTATATAATCCTATCATGACTAGAAATCTGACGAGCAAACGCAGTCTAAGAGGAGTGGAAAAAACGCAACCCTTTTGTTTTATTTTCTTTATATATTCTCTTATTCTTATTTTAGTTTTCTTGATTTTTTTAGTAGCCACATAGGGTGTCAAACTTGGCACATAGTGATAACTTGATTACCACTTCAGCATTTTGACTTATTCTCTTAATATAAAACTAACATGAACAGGAAAAACATATAATTCTGAAATCCAATTGATATAAAGAGTTTAAGCATGATATCAAATGATTGGTATGAACTGAGAGCCTTTAATTTTGATTATCTAATTGATAAAAGAAGTATATAATGTAAGAGCCCAATTAATTAAAAAAATGATTACGGACGATAGATAATTGCTAAAAATTCAACACCTTTGGTTTCATTAACCCAATCACAATATCTTATATCTCCATTTAAATGATGATACTATATATCACTTAATTAATAATTCCTTCAGTCTTTCAAATTTAGAGAAGTTGCTTGAGTTCATTATAGTTGTTCTTCTGAGCCCACCTTTCTCTGCTTCCTCTGTTTCTAATGGCGCCCAGTCGGCAACGATTCGCTCATGGTGGATAGGACCATAGTAGAGACACCTGGATGCAGCGAGGCCAAGTGCCAGAGAAGGCGAGATGGAGTGTGCTGATAATGCGGTAACCTAGTTAAACAAGTAGAAAGAAAGGATGAAAAGACAAGGGTGGGTTGATTTTGAAGGAGAAGACCCACTAGAAGTGTCAAAAGTTATGTACAGTGCTCACTTTAGTGCAAATTTTTTTTTTCAGATCACTTAAATGCCATTTAAAAAAAAAGATCACTTAAGTGCTAATTCCATAACATGTTTTTCTACTAATTAGGCAATGCACCATCTTTACATTAAAAATTTATCGACTTTGGCCCTAAATTTCAAAAAATATCCATAACCGAAGATAAATGCAATAACCATGTATTTTCAACAGTGGTTGAAATGGTAATCTACAAAGATCCACAAAATTATGTTTTTACAAAAATCACTACCACATATTATAAATTCGAATTGAAGCTTTTCCATCCTATGATAATTTAAATTAATTTCTATACTAAGGTTTTGTAATAATAGGCCCAATTGACCCAAACCCAGCCCATGTTCTCAAAACTTGGCCCATCCTCTTTATTTCTATCTTTAAATGATTCAAGTGAAGTCAAGCCAGCGGAGAAAACAAAGGAAAAAAAGAAGAAGAGCTCAACCGAGAAAGAAGAGAGAGAATATCTTCGCTCGTTAATGATTTGAACTTCCCAACAAGTCAAATTAACTGTAAATTGCAATGCCTGGTAAGTATTTTCAAGACCCATTATTCACCTAATTGAAGTAATTTTGGAAGTTAGGGCACAAATTTTAAGCTTTGTAGATTTTGAACTACGAAGTTTGATTGAGGAGTTTTTGAGTTGCGATTTTTCTAGAAATGATAAATAAAAACGTTGTGATGCTGTGGAGTTAGACGAAAATCGATTTTAAAGAATGGCTTGTTTGGAACAAAATTCGGAAGTTTCACGTGCGAGTTACTCGCAACGCATAATACATGTAAGGGAAGAGATGAAATTACCCTATAAACAAGCCAATTCATTAGCATAGATGGATCGATTTGTTGATGCTTGAGCATGATTTAGTTGAGTTGGGAGTTACATTTTACTTAGATTTTTTGTATCATTTCTCAATTAATTGTTGTCGCGACCTTAGCTCGAACAGGTTGCATCACTTAGGGGTTTGGCTAATTGTCGCGACCTCCCCGAAACGGCCTTGCCGTCTACGGGGTTTAGCTAATGGATTACTAAGTTAAACCTAGTTCGAACTCTCCCAAGCCCATACCAATTCGCGATTTAGGTTTAAGTTATTAATATACAAATCAATTTCATTTATGAGTCGCCACTAATCAATTTTTTGTGGGTCGATTAGACACCTAAGTAAAGCGCAGGAGAAATGCTTCACTTCTGCAAACCAGAGATTCAGTGGGTACGGGGATTTGATTACACTAATTAACAAATTAATGCCTTTTCGGTACCTAATCTTATTCAATTCACCAACTAATGTGTTCACGCTAATCGGGAGTCTCAAAATTTTATTCCTAACTAAACTAAGGGAAGCACAATCAATGCACAAACCTAATATAACGTAATCGGCCACATGCGAGGTTAAATTAAATGCGCAATTTAAAGTGTGTGAACCAGGCAATGAGCGATTAAACATGGCACTAATCGCACAATAGGGCAAGAAAAACCAATTTCAAAGTCCAAACAAATTTTTGATTTTTTTTTTGAAAATTTTTTAATTTTTAATTTTTTTAAAAAATTAAAATTTAAAAAAAAAAAATTTGAAAACTTTTTTTAAAAAAAAATATTAAAATAGTAAAATAATGTAAAACAGACTGGGTCGGAAAAAACACAAATTATTATATCTTTAAAATTTCGAATTTTTTTAAAATTCTTTTTAAATATCAAATAATATTATAATAGTAAAATGTTAAAATATCATAAAAAGGACCCGGGCCGGATCTCCACATCCGAACAGGGTCGGAGCTGACTCGGGCGCGCTGGTCCGGGTCCACCGTTGGGTGGGCTCCGCGAAAGCCCAACTAGGAAAACGCTAGGACCCAAATAAACAATAAAAAAAAAAAAAAAAACACACAAGTCCAGCCCAAATTGACTAGTCCAGTCCACCCACGAAAATAACCATTAACCTAAAAGGCCTAACTAAACTAAAAAGGCCCAAAATCAAATAAAATTTAATAATCCTACAACCAGCCCAATGATGAACCCTACCCGGTTAGACCTATGCGGCCGACTCGGTTTACGACCCGACTTGCCTGGAACCCTACGCAGCCACTGGCCGCCGATCCCTTTTTCTTTTTTGATTTTTTTTTTTTTAATTTTCTCTCTTTTTCTATTTCTTTTTCCTTCTAATTTTTTTTTCCTTTTCCTTTTCTATTTCTTTTTTCTTTAACTCCTCTTCCCCTTTCTGGGCGTCCTCTCCCCAAGACGTTTTCACCCAGACTTCTTCCCCGAAACTCCTCATTGAGAACATGTTCTTTTTAGCGACTCATCAATGACCATCACACCGAACCAAAACTGACCTCCTCAACTAGGGCCCATGTCGAATCTGCTCTAGCTAGAATCGTGACACCACCATCACCGAAAGACACCATCGCCGACCCTCCCAAGCCATGGTCAGCCACCATCGCTGCAATCACCAATGAATTTCACTAGTCATTATCCACCCCAAAATCAGCATCGTTTGTCACCGCCGGTCACTAACGCCTCACATTTATGACCACAGATTAGCAAATATACGCAAAGCACGAGCCAAGGAGACAAATCGATACATAATAGCTTAGACTCGAAAGGTTTCCTTACCGGTAAGGACCACAAAGACACGTTGGAAAACATGCAAAGCAAGGAGTGCATAGACAAGAAAATGATCGTTCGGATTTGGTTTGACGATACATGCGTCACTCAACAAATAACAAGGGGTTTATAACATGCAAAACCTGTCTATACGCGTTCAAGAACAAAAGGGGAATTGGCAAAGCATGTGCACAAGCTGGCTTGCGCATATTATCACACATATGGTGAGCATGAACTGGGAGAAGAGGGCACTGACTATTCTTAGAACTCAAGCTCAGAGTCAGACCCAAAGAAATCATCAACAAGCATCCAAAATCAAACACATCAGCCCATTCAAACCTAGCATGCGCGTGGACAAACAAAATGAACGGTTCTCGATTTCCTGATTCGGCCAAAACAGGACGAAGCCACCCAAGGTTTGCGGAGCGAGTGTTTGGTTGCGAAAGTCCTTATCCGGCTCGGTTGAGACTCAAACATATCCGGAATTTACACATACAATGCATAGATAAGCAGGATTGAGCCCGAGGTGTCACGGGTCGGAACTCGTGCAAGCTGGACGGCCGCGAGCTCCGGCCAGTGACCAACCCCAAGGAAAACAGAGTACAAACAGAAAACAGGACGGCGGTCACAATCCCTACCCGACTCGGCGGTGGCTAATTGATGGCGAACGCAGTAGATCGGGCTACCGTGCGCCTCGCACACCTACAAATCGGGATCCTCGGGAGACCGACTCCGAATCGAACCCAAACCGAAGCAAAACCCGGCAAGCGCTTGGGACCGGGACCTACTGTGATAGAGGACCGTCGGCTGCGGCTTAGGCGGTCGCTGGCGGGGGGACCCTTCCGTCTTGACCTCTCCTTCTCTTTGCGGAACTCTGTCTCTTTGATCTCTCCGTCCCCTCCTTTTGGATCTCTCCTTCTCACCCCTTTTTCTAATGTCCAAATAAGGAGGAGGCTGTCCTCCTCCTCGCCTCCCCCCCGGCGACGCTCACCTACCATTTCTAGCTCAGGGGAGCCATGGATCAGTGTGCTTTCCCCATTTGAGCTCATGCCATCAGCCGGTCCTCTCCTTTGGGGGTTAAATCAGGCTTGTTTCTTTGCTAAAACAGTTGCGGGATCTCTTGGGTCCTTGCGCTGTCAAGGTGCAGTGCTGCAGCTTCGCCCTCCTCACGCAGAGCACACCTCTGCTTTGTCTGCTCCATCTTCTGGCTTCTGCGTCGTCCTTCCTTTTCCTCTTTCTACTTCGTCTGCTTCGTTCTTCTGTTTTCGAGGGGTGGACGGCGTATGGTTACTGAAAGGGGCCACCGTTGACTAATTCAATGCTAGCCCCTCTCTCTCTCTCTCTCTCTCTTTTTTTTAAATTTTAATTTTTTTAAAAAAATTTTTACAACGCTGTGCTGCCCGGCGTTGGATAATGTTGCCCCCCCTTTCCGAAATTTCTTTTTTCTAAATTAATTTTTAATTAATTTTTTTGATGATAAATTTTTTTTAAAAAAAATGAATTTTTTTAATTTTTTTTAAAAATTAAACAATGAAAGCATGCTCTAATATGCATTGTTGATGTAAATGCACCTAAAGTCTATATGCCAATGAATCTAATGAAACTATTTTTGTTTAGGGTTAAAAATTAAACCCTAGTTTTTTTATGCGATAAAACCCTGAATGATCGAGCAAAATTTAAGTGTCAACACTAATAGATTGCTGAGTTTAAAATTAGCTCGAACTCTCCCAAGCTCATACTAATTCGCAACTTATGGTTCAAGTTATTAACATGTAATCCATTTCTTGGTGGATTGGTGGATCGACTACGAATAAGAGATTGTCAGTCGGCGACTTAATTACGCTAGATTACTTTAATGCCCTTTTGGTACCTTTTCTTTTTTATTTAAAAAAATATTTAGCAGGTAGCTTGGATTGATTTTAAACCTATACACTAACATATGATGTATTCATGTGGATGCGCAACAAGGTAACACACCAAGGTAACACTCAAGGAAAAGCATAGCAATAAACAAATAGAAAGAAATTGAAAATCAAATATCACCAAATAAACAATAATTTTTGGGGTTTTCTCGTATCTTAAAATAAAAACTAACCTACATGATATTTTTGGTATTTTCTTTTATGGAAACAATCAAGCAGGTGGCACGTGTGTGGTGGCTAGCGTGTGTCGCCCCCAGGATTTACTCCCCGGCTGTCAGCCGTGCGGGGGTTCTCTGGGTTATAAAAAAAAAAAAACAATCAAGCAAGGGATAAGCACTCATCGCAAGATAATATTCACCCAAATCCGAACGCGCAATTCACGAAAATGTCAAATCAAAGATTACAATAATCTTAAAAATAACCCATCGTCTTGTGGATTAAATTAGAGATTACCGCAATCTTTAGGCATAACAATTATCCAAATATTAAGTTGAATTAATTGAAAAAATGGTCCGACATCTTTACATATCAAATTAGCAATTTCGACTCAATCAATGGCACTAATTAGATAATGCCTAATATCTCAATCACATCAATTAGATAACAAAATCTATCAGAATTAAGCAATTAAACGATTTATATCAAATCGGATAAGATCGTTATCTATTTTTTATGAACATAATCTTATTGGAATCAGTTGCGGATGAGGCTTGGAGGATGGCCAGCAGTGTACGGTGCTCTTCAGTGCTCGTTGATGGCCTGGCTAGTAGAGACTCGCAAATAGTGACTCAAATATTCTGAACAACCTACAAAACAGAAAACCCTACGCCTCAGCTTGGTGAGTGTCCGACGAAGACTTAGCAGGGATCGAGGCGGTGCAAGACTCCCGGTGCAGGTCACGCCAGGGGAGTCACGGCTTGATGTGGCTGAACGTGGCGCTGCAAAAGGATCGTCGCTCGCTGGAAGTTCTCCTGGAACCAAGTTACTGAGTTCGTGATTGGTGCTTGTCGAGCGTGACTAGGACTCGCTGGAAAACGTGGTGTCTCGGTAGAGCTACAAGCAGAGCGAAGTAGGAGCGACAGAATGTGGCAAAGCACGACAAAGTGGTAGCAGTGCAGGAGCTAATACGATCGTGGCAACGAAGATGCACTGTCAGAACCGTTGCTATGCAAGCAAAAAGAGAGAATTTTTGCTTTTTCCTCCTTCTTAGCTCTTTCTCTGATTGGTGGAGACCACTCTTGGCATCTTCTTCAATGTGTTGAACGCGCCTTGTGTCCCACCTGCAGGGAAAAGCCAAAAACTCCTCTCTCTTTGGTCTGTTGTGATGAAGAGGTCCTCGAGAGTAATGGATATTTGCGGAAAGAGAGCTCCCTCCCGAACGTGCTCTCCTTTTCCTCTCAATGGTTCTGTATTTCAATTATGTTTTTCTTGCATTGTTGTGCCTTTTATAGTGACAGGATATCAAATTTTGGGACAAAGAAACATACTCTTTGATTTCCTCCCAATCAAGTGAGATTGATTTTTATTTCTTCTCCTTTTTGCTATATTGTCAATATCGCGAGAAGAGGATCATGGATCAGTTCTTTCCTCTTTATTGAATGCTAATCAATTTTCTTGCCCTCCCTGTGTTGACCGAATTTTTTTACGGCTCAATGTATAATTTTCCTTCCAAGCGTGGTTGGGCTTCTCCATATGCAAATTGGTAGCCACGTACACAGTGCTTTTCTTTATATTTGTTCCCTCAAATAGTTAAGCATGTACAAATATACTAGGAATCCACGCTGATTGCATTATTTGTGACCAAAATCTTGATAATATCAAGCTTTATTGTTTCAAATATTCATCACATTTTCTCGACTTGACACACATGATTTTAGCCACCGCGAGCTTAGTCCAGTCCAGCTCAAAACCATTCACTCGAGTCCATCCACCACCGGGCCAATGCAAATACAATTATATGGGCCTACTTACTAATGCAAATGCTCCTATTATCTATTTGCAATTTAACTAATATATTTGAAGGGTCGAGATCGATCAATCATTTTTTATGCAAAGAATGACTAACTGGATCATCAAAATTTAGGTATTAACAATTGTTAGGAATACGAGTACGTCAGCTCGAGTAATCTTGCAAGTTTGTTTTTAGCTTTTCCAAATGAGTAGTGGTATCTCTTCTGTGAATATCTAAACTCGTGTCTTAACAGTGATACATATTCCATATATTATGAGTAATGGAAGAGATTTTTTTTTTTGGCATAACATTCTTGATCAGGTATTTAGTACGTTTTGATATTTGAGAAAGGTTTGTGAAACATTTTAGGAAATGTGTTGCGAAAGGTTATTATATATATATATATATTGATTTGTGAACCTCATTTATGAAATGAGTTCCAAAATGGTGTGAAAAATGTTTGGTGAAAATATATTTATATTGTTTAATGAACAAAGTTGAGGAATATTATATTTTAGGCTTGCAAAACCTTTTTGTGAAATAATTACGAAAGGTTCTTCGCTCGACTTTGAGTATGATTGGTGAAAAGTTAAATGTATGAATTTGTGAATTGCTTTATAAAATGCACCCTATTGATAAATTGAATTATGAAGGTGATTTGTTTTCGGTTTGTAAAACCGGTTGGTTTATGAAGTGGCTTTCTAGTGTTGATTGTGGATTGTTAGAGAAAGATATAAGTTGATATTGCTCATATTGCTATGATGAGAACCTATCAAGGGAGGAGTATGCATACTGCTTCAGAATGTCCTTTTAGGCTGAATCATCGGCTAATATAGGTGGTAGACCCTACCCAAGGGGGGTAAACTTCGTTGCAATTGTCATGGTTGTCCTTTCTCTCGGAGGACGCAGCTTCAGACTATACCAAAAAAATCAACTCTCAAAAGTCCCCATTGGAAATGCTCTCGTAATATCGGCCACTAACTAAGGAACTTGAAGAGATTAAAAGGAAAGGGGTGAGTAACCACAGCTCAATGAGTAATGCATATCTCTTTTAAACAGAATAAACACTCACTATGCGTATTTGCAAAATCATGCCAAAACTCATTTAATTCAAATCCACATAATATATGAGGTCAAAAACAAAATTGCTCTTATTAGCAAAGCTTTTACATATAAGAAATATTCATTTCCTCAATAATATTGAAACAATAATACCAATGGTCCAATGGATTGATCAATCTCAACAATTCACCTATCAATAGTCTCTCCTATTGATTACCTCCCTTGGCTAGGTCTACCACCGACATCAGCTGGTGGTTTGACCTAGAAGGACGTCTTGAAACACTATACATACTCCCCCCTCACTAGGTTCTTCTCATAGCAATATGAGCAATATCAACCCATATCTTTCTCCAACAACCCACAATCAACACTAAAAAGCCACTTCATAAACCAACCGATTTTACAAACTGAAAACAAATCACCTTCCCAATTCAATTTGTCAATAAAATGCATTTTATAAAGCATTTCACAAATTCATACATATAACCTTTCACCAGCCAAACTCTAAGTCAAGTCAAGAACTTTTCGTACTTATTTCACAAAAATGTTTCGCAAACCCAAACTATAATATTCCTCAACTTAGTTCATCAAATAGTATAAATATATTTTCATTGAACATTTCTCACACTATTTTGGAATTCATTTCATAAATTAGGTTCACAAATCAATATATATATAAACTTTTGCAACACATTTCCTAAATTTCACAAACCATTAACAAATAGCAAAACGTAGTAAATACTCGATCCAAATTGTTATGCAAAAACAAAATGCTCTTCCATAGCTCATGATATATGGAATATGTATCGCTTTTAAGACATGAGTGTAGAAATTCATAAAAGAGATAGCACCATTAACCTAGAAAAGTTGAAAGTTGACTTACAGAGGTTACTCGAACTGACATACTTGTATTAACAAATAACTGAGAAACAATATAGAAATCTGAATGAAAAAAACTAAACCAATGAACTACTCAACTAAATCAGGCTCAATCATCAACGATCCCACTCCTATGTGCTAATGAAGATGCTCATTTATAGGGTATTTTCATCTTTTTCCTTACGTGCATTGTTCGTTACGAGTAACTTGCACATGAAACTTCTGAATTTCATTCTAAACAAACCATGCTTTGAAATCGATTTTCGTCTAACTCAAGAGCACCACAACATCCTTATCTACCTTTTCCACAAAAATAGCAACTCAAAACCTTCTCAATCGAACCTCATTCAAAATATACATAGTCTAAATTTGTGCTCCAACTTCCAATATTACTCCAATTAGTCAAATAATGGGCTTGAATACTAATCAAGCGTTGCAAGTTGGTTATTGCTCCTTTATTTATTGCTCTTTTCTTTACATAAGTTTTTCTTTACTTGAACATAAGAAAAAGTTTTATAGTCTTAGGGATTGGTTTATGATTGCGTATCATACTTTTTTTTTCCTTAGATATGAATTTTTAATTTATATACATTCTTTTCAACCCTTTGTAAGGCTTTGTGATATTATTATCTTCTAGTTTTTTTTTTCGAATAAAATAGAAAGGTTACAATTTTCTGCTTCTTCTATCTCATAAGTAAGATAAAAAAATGTTAAAAATTAACAATCGAAATGAAATATTTTCCATTATGAATTTTTTTTTTTTATTTTTTTAATTAAAAATAAAATATTATTTTAAAATAAAATGGAATAAAAATAAATAGAAATACTGATTTGGCTTGTTAGGAAGTCCAAATCGTTAACATGCGAAGATTTTCTCTCTCTCTTCTTTCTCGGTTGAGCTCTTCTTCTTCTTTTCCTTTGCTTTCATTTAAAGATAAGAAAGAAAGAGGATGGGCTGAGTTTTGAGAACATGGGCTGGGTTTGGGTTAATTGGGCCTATTATTATAGTTTTATCAGTCTTCTTCTTCCTCTGTTAAGTTGTTCCTTTTTCCTACTTTTGCGCCCTTTCCCTGTTACTATTAACCACAGAACACCTTTGTTTTGCGTTTGCTTTTGCTGGCTGGCAGCCACAGAACACCCTTGACAGGAAAGGAAAGGGACCACCTGGTCCGAATTCAGTGGACCGAAAATGATCCGACCCTTTCTCACCTAAAAACCACCCTCGAAGTTCATAAATTTTTCGACAAAAAAAAAAACAGTTCATAAATTTCATCAGCAGTCGAAATGCTTTCACTCTACTGTCGGTCCATGCAGCAAAAGTCTTCTTTAAACAAGCAGTCTCAGAATGGAAACAAAAAACCAGTTTATGAAGTAATCTATATGAAAAATAAAAAGGTTGTATAACCTGCCTGTGACATCCCGAATTTCGGCTCATTTTTTGGATTTATAAATCGCGTAATTTGTCAGTATGCTTATAGTATAATCTCGCCCGGAAATTGATCACTCTCGGTTATTATTTTTAAAATAGAGATTTTGTTAGAATCGTACTCGATCGAATTTGGCCGTTATTTAGACCTCAAACTTGGCAGTCGATTTTCGAGAGTTTCGGGACGAAATAAATTGGACGGTATCGATATTAATGTGACCAGCATCGAGATTGTCATGAATAGTAGAAAAGTGAATTTTAGGCCGGGTGCGAATTTAGACTAGTAGACCTCCTCGTTATAGTTTGATTTAATTAATTTAGCCTTTGTCCCTTATTATATTTGAGGTTTAGTTTGGACCGGTGGATCGTTTTCGATTTTAAATTTGGGCCTTCGAATCGCGTTATTTATTTGAATGAAATTTATTTTTTTATTCTTTCCCTTCTCTCTCTCTCTCTTTCTTTCTCTCTCTCCCTCTCTCTCCTCTTTCCCCTTTGCCACACCACCCACTCGCCTCCCGCGCACATTTCTCTCTCTCTCTCTCTCTCTCTCTCTCTCTCTCTCTCTCTCTCTCTCTCTCTCTCTCCTCTTTTTTCTTTCCTTCTGACCGCACGCATCCCCCATGCATACATCCCCTCCGCCCATGCCACCCCCTGACCTTCTCTCTCCTCCATTTTCCTTTCTCTTCTTCCTTCTCTTTTCTTTCTTCTTCCTTTTCTTCTTCTTTGCCCTTTTGGTTGCTTCATCCTTCTTTCTTGCTCACATTTGTTGTCAACCCCTCCTCCTCTCCATCCTTGAGCCTCTTCCCCTCTCTCCCTCTTTGTTTTCGGTGAGGTGGAAGGCCTTTCCGTTGGAGCCGCCCCGAGCTCCCACCGCCCAGCACACGGGTTCTTATTCGTCCCGCGGATCCGCCGCCTCGCCATGGGACCATCCCCCGAGTCCCATTTCTCTCTCTCTCTCTCTCCCCGTTTCCTCTCTCCCCTCTCTAGGCTCTTGGAATAGCTTAGGCCGTTCTCGTTTGTTGTGGATCCGTCATTCGCCGGAGCCGTCCCATTTCTCTCTCTCTCTCTCTCTCTCACCGTTTCCTCTCTCCCTCTAGGCCGTGGAATAGCCGCCCGCTACTTGCGTCCGGGGACCCCTCGCCCGTTCTTTGTTCGGAGCGGGATGTTTGGCATGTTTTGGCCCTTCTTAGGATATCCAGTGAGTTTGACTCTAAACCCTAATTAGGATAAATTGCGTTTCTAGACGGGTTTTAGGAGTTAATTAGGGTAATTTATGGGTTAAATTGTGGGGACGATTAGCGGCGATTGTTATGGCTAATTTGGCGAATTAGTATGATGAATTAATGGAGGTTTAGTGGCCCGAGAGGCGCAGTACATTGGCTGGACAAAATTGGATCGGAATAACCCAAGTTCGGGGGAGTTCGGGTTGAAATGTGGATTATAGTGTGCGCCTTATTTGGTCTCGTGGTGGCTGATTTGAATGCTATTTGAGGAGTATAATGGAGCATTTTGGCGATAATTATAAGCCTAGAAATTGCGGTATAGTAGCTGCCCACGACGGGATTTAAGTTGGGCGTGGCGCGATCAATTTGAGGCTTAACTGTGCAATTACCAGGAATGATCGCTTTGTGTAATTGAGTGGCTAATTGAGCCTTGTTTGTGGTTAATTTGATGATGCCCTGTCGCATGTCTAACGGGACTAGGAATGGATTAGCTTGGCGGGCCTTGAATGCGCGAGTGCTTGTTGACCCGGTTGTGTGAATTTGTGCATGGGTTGTGTGTTAATTTGATGTTATGGCTGATTTGAATTGATTGTCTGATTAGGCATGTTGATTTATGAAATTGAATATGCGCAGTGCAAGTTGAGCATGTTACATCGTAATTCGCGCATGTGGATGCCCAAGTGTGAACGTGATAGCCATGAGTGTGCATCTCAAGCATTGGCACAGCATGTGTATGTACGAATGTGCCCGAATGACATTTGCATTGTGATCACTTAAAATGCCCTGATGCGTATTACGCGAGGTTCAGATAACAATTTATGCTTGTGAATGTGTAATCACAATAAACCCTGATGCATGTTACGCGGGGTAGTGAACTTGTCCTGAGGTGTGTTACGTGGGACGATGCCCGGTTTACCAGAAGATGACCAACCTGAGGCGTTTTACGTGGGCAATGTGTCATAAGCCTGATGCGTTTAACACGGGCCAGAGATCGATCTCGAAGTGATAGATCTGATATGTTTTACGCGGGTCGGAGGAGAAATTGGTAAATGGCAGAGTGCTGGCATGCAAGCGTGCATTACTGCATTGTTGAGGCATGACATGAGTGCGAACATGAGCACGTGCATTACATACATCGGGATTAAGTGATATGTGTATTTGTACTGTGATCTAAATGTTATGGTGCTGTTGTGATTAAGTTTATAGAATGACTAACCTACAGGGTCAAGTATGAATTAGATTTAGGCCCGAGGGCCTGAGTCAGTTATGTTTTGATTTATGCATGGTTTAGTACTCGTCAGGAGGTGCACGTTAGCCTAGTTTAGGTTTAGAGAATTACTCGCTGAGATTTATTCTCACTGTTGTTGAAAACCAATTTTTCAGACCCCCGGCCTTTAGATGTCAACCGTACCGGTTCGTTTGGGGATTCCTTACCGGATAGACCAGGAGGAGTTGGTATACCCCGCAGGGAACGGGGATTTTTGGGTTAGATACCTTATCGTAGTTCAGATCGACGCGAGTGAGGACGTGGACCAGGTCCATAAGTATATAGCGTGGTGTATCAGGGATCATGAGGGGACCTACGGGCCTTTTCGGACTTTTGAGGTTCCGCTTATTGATGCCGAGGATGTGGACCCTTAGTGTCTCGATGGAGAATTGGTGAGCCCTAACCACCCGGGCTACTTACCCCTTTTTGATATTAGTGGCCATCGACTCGCTTTTGATTTCTGAGGTTCATGCTGTATATGAATATTGTAAAGGTTCTCCCTAGCAATGCAAGTGTGTATTTGTTTATATTGATGGTTGTGTGGCTATCCTTGGTTATGTGAATTATTGTCCGGGTGTTTGTTATTTTTATTTTTGTGTTTTGTTCTCTGTCGTTTGGGTGTTAGGTCGGCGACGCGTCCTGGGACATCGCATCAAATCAACCATGGCAGGGATGCTCGTGCGCCGTAGGGCTCGGGCGTGACATCTCCGTTTGATTTGTTATCAGAGCGAGGTCAGCTCGATCCAATTAGATCGAAGTTTGGAGTGATAAGGAGCGGTGACCTTGGGTAGCTAGTAGGGTGACCTTGTGTGCTATGTGTGCCTCCTGATTGCTTGTGTTTGATTGAGTGCTTGTTTTAGTTGACCCGTAAGGTACAAGTGCGGCAGGACTCGAGGTCAGTACACGTATTCTTATGATTGAAGTCTCGTGCTATTTATGCTTAATCGCATACTGAGTGATTGATTGCTATAGCGTTAAGTCTCCTGCCTAAGATCTTAGACCGGTTTAGCTTGGGTTAGGTCTCTAATTCCGATGTGGGAATTATAGCAGGAGGATGGACATGCAAGTTGGGGAGACGAGAAACCAAGGAAGAGGTAGAGGTTGAGGCCGTAGAAGAGGTAGAGGTAAAGGTCGAGGTCATGAGCCGGATCATGTAGAACCACAAGTGAGAGTTGTCGAGGATCCGAGAGTAGATGGAATTCTAAGAGCCCTTGATGAAGCTGTGATTCTGAGAGGTAGATTGACCCAGGAGAGAGATGCCACTATCGCCGCTGTTGTTGAGGCCGCCATTGCTGCTGCCAATGGGGCCAATGGGAATAACGGGAATAACGGGAACAATAGAAGTAATGGAAATCAGGAGAATGTTGAGAATCCAATCCCGGAACTGGTAAATGTGACCAGACCGATGTCTAAGTTAGTAGAACAGTTTTTGAAACTGAAGCCTCGAAAGTTCAATGGCAAGGGTGACCCCGAGACCGCACCCCGTTGGATTGAGGAACTGAAGAAGGCCTTCGAAGTACTAGGGTGCACCGAGGTCGAAAAGGTAACATTGGCCGTGTACCAGCTGCAGGACAACGCCAATGATTGGTGGAAGGCCACCAAAGGAAGGGTATTTCCCGAGGGGACCGCTCAGACATGGGTTGCATTTTCTGAGAGCTTTTTAGGAAAATTCTTCTCTGAAAGTGTTAGAGAAAGGAAGTTAGCGGAATTCATGATACTCCACCAAGGACAGATAACAATTGATCAGTACGAAGCAGAATTCACAAGATTGTCAAGGTTCGCGCCAAGGATGGTAGAACACCCCGAGGATAAGGCGCGGAGATTCCGGAATGGACTGAAGCCGGATTTAAGAAGTCAAATGATATCGCTGAACATCAAGGACTACAGCGAGATGTATGAGTGGGGCAAAAAGGCTATAGAGCGGGATCGATCGATAGGCGCCCGCCTCGATCGCGGTTCGCCCCGACTAGGGACAACCGTCATCTCGGGAAGAAACTAATGGCGGAAAACAGGCTATTTGTCCCACCGATCAAGAAGAACATTGGGAAGCCGAGTCATCAGCAGAATAGAATTGAGACCTATTTCAAGTGTGGGAGTTTGGACCATCAGATTAGGAATTGCCCCCAGCAGCGCTTCGCGGGACCCCCGATTCAGCAGCATAGAATTGGAAATCAGCCTGGAAATCCACTGTCGGCTAATGGAAACAAGCCGCCGGCACAAGGACGTGTGTATGCCATGACGCGAAGGGAAGTGGAGAATGCGCCAGGGGTGGTCATAGGTATGGTTTCTCTGTGCCATCATATAGCGTATGCGTTGTTCGACCCAGGAGCATCACATTCGTTTATATCTGCTCAGTTTGTTGAATTGTCTGGATTAAAGCCTGTTGTGTTAGAAGTACAATTGTGTGTGACCACGCCATTGAAGGATAAGATATGTATATCACTAGGATGGCCGAATTATGAGATAGTGATTGATGGTGTAGAAAGCAGGATAGACCTAGCTGTGTTGCCGATGTATGATTTTGATTTGATTGTGGGCATGGACTGGTTAGTTAAGTAGAACGCCGTAATGGACTGTAGTAGCAGGGTGATCCAGTTTAGACCGGCTGGACACCCTAGATTTGAGTTTGTAGGGAGTCGAGAAAGAACCTCGATCCCTTGGGTCTCGTCTGTGGAAGTGACTAAATTGTTGGACGAGAGCTGTCAAGGTTATTTAGCCAGTGTGCTTGATCCGACGGTAGGTGAGATGCGGTTTGAGGATATAGCAATGGTGTGCAAGTTTTCCGATGTCTTTCCTCAGGAATTGCCGGGATTGCCACCAGAAAGAGAAGTAGACTTCGTTATCTAGTTGGCCCTTGGAGCTGAGCCAATCTCGAAGCCGCCGTATAGGATGTCATTGTCAGAGTTGAAGGAATTAAAGGTCCAAATGCAGGAACTACTGGACAAAGGTTTTATCCGACCAAGTGCGTCTCCATGGGGAGCACCGATGTTATTGGTCAGAAAGGAGGATGGGTCATTAAGGTTGTATATCGACAACCATCAGCTGAACCAAGTGACGGTCAAGAATAAGTTTCCCCTCCCAAGGATTGACGACCTGTTCGATCAGTTGCAGGGAGCCTCAGTGTTTTCTAAGATTGACTTAAGGACAGGGTATCACCAGTTAAGGATCCAAAAGGAGGAAATTCCAAAAACAGCGTTCAGGACTAGATATGGACACTATGAGTTTACAGTGATGCCGTTTGGAGTGACTAATGCCCCTGCTGCTTTCATGGATTTAATAAACCGGGTATTCAAGGAATTCTTAGACCGGTTTGTCATTGTTTTCATCGATGATATTTTAGTGTATTCAAAGAGTTCCGAGAAACATGAGGTACATTTGGAAAAGGTTCTACGGACGTTAAGGGAGCACGCACTGTATGCTAAGTTTAGCAAGTGCGAGTTTTGGCTGAACCGAGTGGCGTTTCTTGGGCACATAATATCTGGAGAAGGAATTTCTGTGGACCCAGCAAAGATTAAAGCAGTAATGTATTGGCCGAGACCAATGACAGTTACTGAGGTTCAAGCTTTCTAGGATTGGTAGGTTATTATCGGAGATTTGTGGAACGATTCTCGGCGATAGCCACTCCATTGACGAGGTTGCTTAAGAAGAAGGCTAAGTTTGAGTGGACAGAAAAGTGCGAAGAGAGTTTTCAGGAATTGAAACAGAGATTGAAAACGGGGCTAGTATTAACGATTCCTTCAGGACTAGGCGAGTATGAGATTTATAGTGATGCTTCGCTTAGAGGATTGGGATGCGTGCTAATGCATCATGGAAGAGTGGTTGCTTATGCATCGCGGCAGTTAAGGTCTCATGAGATGAATTACTCGACCCACGACTTAGAACTGGCAGCAATTATTTTCACACTTAAAATTTGGAGGCATTATCTATGTGGAGAAAGGTTCTAGATTTACACGGACCATCAGAGTCTCAAGTACTTATTTTTGTAGAGGGAATTGAATATGAGGCAGAGGCGTTAGATGGAATTGTTGAAGGACTATGACTGCGACATATTGTATCACCCCGAAAAGGCCAACCGACTAGCAGATGCCTTAAGTCGGAAATTGAGCATCGCGCATTTGCTGGTTAAAGAGTGGACTTTATTAGAAGGAGCGCGGGACTCAGAATTTAAGTTTGAGGTAGGACACCTCTCCAATCTGATGGCGACATTAAGGATTGAGCCGGAAGTGCAAGCCAAGATCAAGGCGTTGCAGTCTGCGGACCTTGAGATTCAGAAAATTTTGAGTATGAATGATACTAAGAGGAAATCGAACTTTCAAGTGTCCGAGGAGGGAATTCTTAAGTTTCAAGGACGTTTGTGCGTACCCGATGATTTGGAACTTAAGGAAGAGATTTTGTCGGAGGCTCATAGGAGCAATTACAAAAGATCCATCCGAAAGAAAGACTAAGATGTACCAGAACCTTCATCAGCACTATTGGTGGAATGGGATGAAAGTGGACGTGGCCAAGCATGTGGCCAAGTGTTTGACGTGCCAACAAGTGAAGGCACAGCATTGTAAACCTGGTAGAATATTGCAGCCGTTAGAAATCCCAGAATGAAAATGGGAGCACATCACAATGGACTTTGTAATGGGACTGCCAAGAAGCCAGAGGAGACACGACTCTATTTGGGTAATAGTAGACAGGTTGACCAAATCAGCGTACTTCTTGGCAATGCGAAGGGACTTCGAGCTAGAAAGGTTGGTAGAATTATATGTGCGTCAGATAGTTCGTCTTTACGGAGTACCGATATCAATTACATCGGACCGTGATCCCCGGTTTACTGCGAATTTTTGGAAAAGTCTGCAATTGGCCATAGGGACTAAGTTGCAATTCAGTATGGCCTATCATCCTCAGACGGACGACCAGTCTGAAAGGTCGATTCAGACGTTGGAAGACATGCTGCGAGCATGTGTTTTGGATTTTAAAAGTGGTTGGGAGGAACAGCTGCATTTGGTGGAATTTGCCTACAACAACAGTTTTTCAGCAGAGTATTGAGATGGCAACGTTTGAGGCACTTTATGGCAGGGTGTGCAGAATACTATTGTGTTGGGATGAAGTGGTGGAAAGAAGTATAACAGGTCCAGAGTTAGTTCAATAGTCGGTGGAAACGGTAAAGGTTATTCGAGAAAGGTTGAGAACAGCTTAGAGCCGTCAGAAAAGTTATGTGGACCGAAGGCGTAGACCGTTGGAGTTTCAAGTTGGCGATCATGTATTTCTCAAGATCTCGCCAATAAGAAGACTGTTTCAGTTTGGCAAGAAAGGGAAACTAAGTCCAAGATATATAGGCTCATTTGAGATTTTGGAAAGGATTGGATTGTTAGCATACCGCTTAGCCTTACCGCCGAATTTGTCACAAGTTCATAATGTCTTCCATGTGTCGATGTTAAGGAAGTACGAACCGAATCCGACTCACGTGCTGAATCATGAAGTAATAGATGTGGACAACAGGGTGTCGTACATGGAGAAGCCAGCTCGGATCGAGGACAAGAAGGAGCAAGTGTTGAGAACCAAGATGATCTCATTGGTCAAAGTTATTTGGGAGCATTATGGGACGGAAGGTGCCACATGGGAAAGCGAGGAAGCAATGCGACACCAATACCCCCATTTGTTTGGATAGTCGGGTTTGGATTGTAAATTTCGAGGACAAAATTTTTATAAGGGGGGAAGAGTTGTGACATCCCGAATTTCGGCCCATTTTTGGGATTTATAAAATGCGTAATTTGTCAGTGTGCTTATAGTAAAATCTCGCCCGGGAACTGATCACTCTCGGTTATTATTTTTAAAATAGAGATTTCGCTAGAATCGCACTCGATCGAATTTGGCCGTTATTTAGATCCCGAACTTGGCAGTCGATTTTCGGGAGTTTCGGGACGAAATAAATTGGACGGTATCGATATTAATGTGACTAGCATCGAGATTGTCGGGAATAGTAGAAAAGTGAATTTTAGGCCGAGTACGAATTTAGACTAGTTGACCTCTCTCGTTATAATTTGATTTAATTAATTTAGCCTTTGTCCCTTATTAGATTCGAGGTTTGTTTGGACCGGTGAATCGTTTTCGATTTTAAATTTGGGCCGTCGAATCGCGTTATTTATTTAAATGAAATTTATTTTTTTTATTCTTTCCCTTCTCTCTCTCTCTCTTTCTTTCTCTCTCTCCCTCTCTCTCCTCTTTCCCCTCTGCCGCACCACCCTCTCCCCTCCCGCGCACATTTCTTTCTCTCTCTCTCTCTCACTCTCTCTCTCTCTCTCTCTCTCCTCTCTTTTCTTTCCTTCTGACCGCACGCATCCCCCCATGCAGACATCCCCTCCGCCCATGCCACCCCCTGACCTTCTCTCTCCTCCTTTTTCCTTTCTCTTCTTCCTTCTCTTTTCTTTCTTCTTCCTTTTCTTCTTCTCCGCTTTGCAGTTACGCTTCATCCCTGCTTTCCTTTCATGGTTTGCTGTCAAGGCCCGCCCATCAGCTCGCCCGATGCCGCCCAAGTAGCCGCCGTCCTCCTCACGCCGTCGTCGCACCGCCGCGCCGTGTGGCAGCTCCGTCCGACGCTGCTTGCTCCCCTCCGGCGCACGAGCTCGGCTCGTCGCCGCCGCCCGCCAGCGTCCGTGAGCCCGGCCCCAAATCCGGCCGGTTCCCAAAGACCGCCCCTAACACTTGGACGTCACCACTGTCGTCCCATCCGCCGCCATGCTGCTGCTCGCCGCCGCCGGTTCGCCCTTCCCCCTTCCTCAGCTCCGTGCTCCTTCGTCGGAGCGCCGTCGCTGCCTCCGGTGCCGCCACATGGAGCCGCCATTCCCCTCACCTCATCCGGTAGTGTAATGCTCCGACCTCGAGGTCATAAACATGACGTCTCGTTCATTATTATCTTTCTTTAAACACAAGCACAAGCATATCTTGGGACAATCACATGAAAAACAACAGCGGGATTAAGACAAACAGCATAATGAGCAAACCTTATATTTTCAAGACATGCACACATATTTTACAAGCCAACTTAGCCGACTTTAGCCATTTACACACAACAAACATTATGGCTTGGGTGTCCTAAACCCACTATTTCGATTTCACAGCTCCTTACTTTCCCCGAACTCCAACATGGCTTAAACTTCCCCTGTCGCTGCCGTTCGTTCGACCATCCTATAGACCTGAGAGGGAAAAACGGGGGATGAGTAGGGAAGACTCAGCAAGTGAAAACACTAATATCAAGCGAGGATATATTGATCAATACACAGCGGAAATAAGACAAGCAGCATCATGAGCAAACCTTATGTTTACAATGCATACAAACATGTTTTTAACAAGCCCTTTGGGCCATGACAAACAACACATATTTCATCGCCGACTATAAATAGCAAATTTTGATTTGGTTTAACCTATGCCCACTACGGCTTCTCACTCCTCGCTTCTTCACCTCCACCCCAGTTCCGTTCGCTTGGCCATCTCATATCCCACCCATGGCTTTATCCCGGAGTCGGCCCGCCCTGAGGCACCAAGTTCGTTAGGCCCTCATTGAACATCACAAGCATCGCAATTTAGCGGTAGACACGATTTTCTCTGACATTTATCACGGTGAGCACTTCGGCTCTCGGCTTCACAAGATTGCCAATGCGGGCTGGGGGAGATGCCATCCCTACGGACCTGAAAAATGGGAAAACAACGGGGGATGAGTCAAGGAGACTCAGCAAGTAAACCTACTAATATCAAGCGAGGATGAGGGGTCGCCGTTAGCACAAGTCAGCCCTTACCGCACCTGCATCGATGACAGATCAATAGCAAAATTCAACAAGAAAACATCAAGCATGGCTATAACATGTGCACCTTGCCATTCAAGTCTCGATTCTATCTCAAAACAACATCAAACACGAAACATGATCAAACCAAGGAAATGAACCAACTACGACCAACCAAACGACCGAGAAACGGTCTAAGCAAACTACATCACAACGCATCTCAACATCCTTTCCCTGTATTAGGGAATTCACTTACCCTAAACGAAACCAGAACTAGAGAGTAGAAAATGGATGGGAAAGACAACGGCCTCGGGATCTCGGCAACTCACGGTGTCGAGCCCTTTCTTTTCTTTCCCTTGGCTTTCTCTCTCAGTTTTCTCTCTCTCTTTCTCTTTCTCTTTCTCTCTCTATTTCGGCTCTTTCTCTCTCTCTCTCTATCTCGGTACTCTCTCTCTCTCTCTCTTGGCCGGTTTATGTGTGTGGAACTAAAGGGGGACTAAGCCTATTTATAGGCAAGCCAACCTTGCTCACCAAGTTTAGGAGTCCAATGAGGTAAGCGCACGTGTCATCGGGTGCGTGAGGTAAGCGCACGTGTCAGCGGGGGTACGAGGTAAGTGATGACCTCATTAGGTCATGATGACGTTGCCTCCAAAGTCCAACTTCCATTAATGCAAGTCATGATAAAGGGCCCTAAAGTCCAAGCATTAATTACAAGTAATAATGAAGGGGATAAGGTTTGACTTTGTCAACTTTCTAGGATTTTCTACCAATTTTAGACCGTGGACTCCCTAGAGCCTTCTGGATTTACTGAATTCTCGCGAAAATGACTCGAGCCAATCGGGTCACACGAAATATACCAATTTGCACAAAAATCACAACCCGTGCCATACTTAATCACAAGATTTTCTAGAGGTTTTCCGCAATAAATATGCATAATAATTCCATCCGACCCGAGGTTCGGCAGGGATATGTCCTCAAATATCCACAAAAGACCTCAAGTCGAGATTCCAACGTTTTTTATATAACAATTAATAAATCTTTGAAATCTGACAAAACCTATCAGCTTTGCATTGTTCACGAAATCGGACTTGAAAATATAGTAAATGGATTCCGAAAATTTTCAAATTTGGATATGTCATAAACAAGGCCTTAATAAACATTTTTAATGAAGAACACAAAATCTAATTCTCTCTGTAAACACCATTTTCAGTCACTCAAAAATAGATTAAAAACAGTTCGCTGGAACAGAATATTTGCTTCTCAAAGTAAGCCCTTTTCAGAATCCAAATCATCTCAGAAAATTCCCAAATTTATACATGTTATAGAAAAGGAAGTTCTCAACAACTTTTGTGAAGGAAACTTTTCCAAAATCGGCTCAGAAAAGCTCGTAGAAAATAAAGACGGTGTAAACATCACCGAAATATCCATTCTGGGCAGTTTCACCCGGTCCGAAAATCAGGCCATCGTCTTACTCATATCAACTCCAAAAATTCTGAAATTAAAGTATGTAAAACTTCAAGATATTTGGAGAAACTTTCAAGAAGAAAGCGTTTAGAAATTCGGATCACAAATATCTCCCCAAAACAAAACGAAGGGGTACAAACGATCCAAAACTGGGTTTTCCAAAACAAGAGAAAACAATTTAGTTTTGATTGGAAAACCACCAAACTTAACCCATAACCATTTTCCAGGACTGAAATTGAGGATATTACTATTTATTTGTGGCTTTCCAGGCCTAAAAATCGGGATGTGACGGCAGCCCCCCTCTCCTCTCCATCCCGTGAGCCTCTTTCCCCTCTCTCCCTCTTTGTTTTGGCCGTCGAAGGCCTTTCGCCGAAGGAGCTCCCCTGCCCGCTGTTCTTTGTTCCGATGCGGATTCGCCGCCTCGCCCAGCTGTCCAGCCGTTCCATTTTCTCTCTCTCTCTCTCTCACCGTGTCCCTCTCTCCCTCTCTAGGCCGTGGAATAGCTTAGACCGTCGCCGCCGTTCGCCGGAGCCGCTACCACCGTTACTGTTCCAGGGCGGGACCGCCACTGCCCAGTCCCTCTCGTTGCGTGTTCGGCTCCGCTTCAAGCTTAGGACATCCAGTGAGTTTGACTCTAAACCCTAATTAGGATAAATTGCGTTTCTAGACGGGTTTTAGGGGTTAATTAAGGTAATTTATGGGTTAAATTGTGGGGACGATTAGGGGCGGTTGTTATGGCTAATTTGGCGAATTAGTATGATGAATTAATGGAGGTTTAGTGTCCCGAGAGACGCGGTACATTGGCCGGACAAAATTGGATCGGAATAACCCAAGTTCAGGGGAGTTCGAGTTGAAATGTGGATTATAGTGTGCGCCTTATTTGGTCTCGTGGCGGCTGATTTGAATGATATTTGAGGAGCATAATGGAGCATTTTGGCGATAATTATTAGCCTAGAAATTGCGGTATAGTGGCTGCCCACGACGGGATTTAAGTTGGGCGTGGCGCGATCAATTTGAGACTTAACCGTGCAATTACCAGGAATGATCGCTTTGTGTAATTGACTGGCTAATTGAGCCTTGTTTGTCATTAATTTGATGATGCCTTGTTGCATGTCTAACGGGACTAGGAATGGATTAGCTTGGCGGGCCTTGAATGCGCGAGTGCTTGTTGACCCGGTTGTGTGAATTTGTGCATGGGTTGTGTGTCAATTTGATGCTATGGCTGATTTGAATTGATTGTCTGATTGGGCATGTTGATTTATGAAATTGAATATGCGCGGTGCAAGTTGAGCATGTTACATCGTAATACGCGCATGTGGATGCCCAAGTGTGAATGTGATAGCCATGAGTGTGCATCTCAAGCATTGGCACGGCATGTGTATGTACGAATGTGCCCGAATGACATTTGCATTGTGATCACTTAAAATACCCTGATGCGTAATACGCGGGTTCAGATAAAAATTTGTGCTTGTGAATGTGTGATCACAATAAACCCTTATGCATGTTACGCGGGGTAGTGAATCCGTCCTGAGGCGTGTTACGCGGGACGATGCCCGGTTTACCGGAAGATGACCAACCTGAGGTGTTTTACGCGGGTAATGTGTCATGAGCCTGATGCGTTTAACACAGGCCAAAGATCGATCTCGAAGTGATAGACCTAACGCATTTTATGCGGGTCGGACCTGATTTGTTTAACGCGGGTCAGAGGAGAAATTGGTAAATGGCAGAGTGCTAGCATGCGAATGTGCGTTACTGCATTGTTGAGGCATGACATGAGTGCGAACATGAGCACGTGCATTACATAAATCGGGATTAAGTGATATGTGTATTTGTACTGCGATCTAAATGTTATGGTGCTGTTGTGATTAAGTTTATAGAATGACTAACCTGCAGGGTCAAGTATGAATTAGATTTAGGCCCGAGGGCCCAAGTCAATTATGTTTTGATTTATGCATGGTTTAGTACTCGTCAGGAGGTGCACGTTAGCCTAGTTTAGGTTTAGGGAATTACTCGCTGAGATTTATTCTCACTGTTATTAAAAATCAATTTTTCAGACCCCCGGCCTTGAGATGTCAACCGTACCGATTCGTTTTGGAATTCCTTACCGAATAGACCGGGAGGAGTCGGTATACCCTGCAGGGAACGGGGATTTTTGAGTTAGATACCTTACTGCAGTTCAGATTGACGCGAGTGAGGACGTGGACCAGGTCCATAAGTATATAGTGTGGTGTATCAGGGATCATGAGGGGACCTACGGGCCTTTCCGGACTTTTGAGGTTCCGCTTATTGATGCCGGGGATGTGGACCCTTAGTGTCCCGATGGAGAATTGGCGAGCCCTGACCACCCGGGCCACTTACCCCTTTTTGATAGTAGTGGCCATCGATCCGCTTTTGATTTTTGAGGTTCATGCTGTATATGAATATTGTAAAGGTTCTCCCTAGCAATGCAAGTGTGTATTTGTTTATATTGATGGTTGTGCGGCTATCCTTGGTTATGTGAATTATTGTCCGGGTGTTTGTTATTTCCGCTGTGCTTTGTTCTCTGTCGTTTGGGTGTTAGGTCGGCGACGCGTCCTGGGACATCGCATCGAATCGACCATGGCAGGGATGCTCGCGCGCCGTAGGGTTCGGGGCGTGACACTGCTTCTGTAAAGAAATTTTTTACATTGCTAATGCATCGAATAAAAATCCATTGAAATGTGTTATTTGCGAAGTAGTGGATGGTGGAAGAGAGGAAAAAAATGATCATGTTTTAGTAAAATTTCCAATTTTACAATTCTGCAAATAAAATGAATTTCCATTAATTTGTTGACGTCATAAAATTTTGAAAAATGAAATCGTCATTCAGGAAAAGAGAATGGTAGGAGAATTGTTCCTTGCGTGATATGTGAACAATTCAAAAGAGAAAGTAGTCAAAAAGAGAAAGTGTTGTTCCCACATGAAAAAAGTTCCATCTTTATTTGTTAAACATGACATCTACAGCAGGAACTTTGGCTCTATAAAAGGAGATCCATGAGAACACAAAATAACTTCGACTTCAACCACGTAAAAGTACACTTCTCTACTTCAGATTTTTTGCAGTGCCCGAGAGACGTGACAGCAAAGAATCCATCATGGACATTAGTGCGTTGATATTGCTGCCGCCGCCGCCAGCACTGCCGCTAGGTATGTTCCTTTCTTTCCTTTTTTGTTCTAATTTGATCCCGCAAGGCAATGGGAAATCGGGAAAATATTGCTTTTTGTAGGTTAATTTCAAGGTAATATAAGCAATATCATGGACAGTAAATGTATCGAAAATTTTAATATTTATTTATGTTATTTCTTAATAAGTGTCCGGACATTTTTCTTTATAAAATCCTTGTAAAAAAGGAGAGAGTGGGAAATTTTGCAATTTCTTTTTTTCATTTCCAAAAATTATCAATGAGAATAAGTTTGGTAGAAGTTTTGGTTTCCATGTTTTCAAATTTTGAATTATAGAACTGAAAAACACCAAAATTAACTTCATTTCGTACCGGGGCTGCTTTGAAAAGCTACACCGACAGCAAATGATTTGTAAATAATTTGGAAAGTTCAGCTATCTGAAAAAGACTTCCTTTAAACATATTTGGGCAAAAATACGTTTTGTCCTTGTAATTTTGACAAAGTGACTTAATTGTCACCACAGAACAGTATAAGGATGGGAATTGTAATCAAATAAAATATAGAGATTACCGAAAAAAAATTTCCTCGAATTAAAAATGCAAAAGCAATGTGTGGCCACCAAATACAGCTAGAAAGCAATAACCATCAAGAGCAGAGGGCAAAACAGTTAATTCACCAAATACAGTTATTTACTTATTATTGAGAGACTACCCGAGACTAATCCTTTCAAGATGTGATCTCCGAACTAGTCAATTCACTATAGTCATCTCCAAAAAAGAGATGGTGCAATGTTGTTTTGAGCCAAAGATAACTTGTTGATAGAAATGGTTGTCACTAATATCGCAAAGTGTAAAGATAACACTAAAGAATAAAATTCAATAACAAACCCATTATCCAAGGTACATGGACGGTGGAATGTTCTTGCCACAAAAACAAGAACAGATAATGTGAATTTTGTAAGAAAAATTTAGATCAATTCGTTTTCTCAACCGTTAATTCTATCAATAATGTTTAATATATATACTTTATTTTGAGAAAAAATCCATGCAATGTATTGGCATGATAATAGCAATAATGTTACAAACTTGTATCCTATACCAATTGTAACTTATAAAATAGTTGTGTTAATTGATGAGATCGATGTGATTAAGTTAATTCATTTATCTTCATCAATGTAAGGTTCTTTTATAATTATTACGTGAAATTATGATACTTAATATATTAACGATATCATGGAGAAGATCAATGGCAATAAGAAATAAAAACTCCGTTAAGATATAATGGCCTCGATGTTCAGTCAACTCCCTTCCCCTTTGTGGGGGTATATCTGTCTTCAGACTAGGATCCGCAGCTCAATCGCCCTTAAGTGCAAGAAAGAGCTTTTGGCAGCTAGCCTACAAGCCTGTCTATGGGTGTCCGGTAACGATGTATGTAAGGGTATAATCGGTAATATAATAACAAAATAAGAAATTCAATATAGAAAAGTTCAAAGGTCCGACAAAAGTAATTCTTAATACAATATCTATCTTAGAAAAAACTCATGATCTCTGTCAAATTTAACATCAATTCTTTTTCTTTTGTTTAAAAGTCTACCATCTAAGTTTAATATCGAAAATTTCATGGAATGAAGGAATCTGATACTAGTCATGCATAAATGATCGAAAGCATACAAAGTATGATTAATTTTTCTAAAGTCATCTATGTTCATTTCTCTTTTTGGTAACAAAGAGGTTCATGTAGAAGCGAGTTGAAAAGGCACACCGACTGATAAAGCTTCCTAGGATGATCTCAGACCAACTGAAGATTTGTCACGTTGAACTTTTAATTTTCCTTTTACGTATAATCTAGTGTTTCATGCATGTCACACCCCGAGCCCTACGGTACGCCATATCCCTCGCAAAGGTCGATTCGAGTGCGACGTCCCAGGACGCGTCGCCGACCCAACGCCTAACACAAAGACTTAAAGCATATGCGGAAGCAAATCAAACACCCGTACAGAACTATAACACCAAACCAAGGATAGCCACAAACGAGAACAAGATTACAAAATAAACACTTGCATTACTATGGAGAAACCATATACAATATCTATGTACAACCTGATCACCAAAAGTCAAAAATGGGTCGAGGCCACTACTGACAAAAAGGGGTAAGTGGCTTGGAGTCAGTCTACTACTAAAGGTAGGGCACTGGTCAAAAAGGTACTAACCCTACCAAACTAAGGCAAATGCTAATTCCTACGGTGCCCAGTCCGGATCGGAATCAGAAAACTCCGAGGATGAAGAGCTGTCAAGCATCTCCTTCTCAGACCCTGATGAGTCCGTCTTAGACTCGGCCTCTACAGCCTCCTCCTCCGAGACCATATCCTCAGGCTCGGCCTCCAGTACGAGATCCTCCTCGATCGGCTCTAGCTCCTCATCATCCGGCTCCATCGGCTCCGGAACAGCGTCCCCGTCGTTTAGCTCTATGTCTATCAGCTCGAACTCATCTATCTCGTACTCTAGCGGTACACCATCAGAGCTCGCACTCTCCTCGGCTGAAGAGCCAGGGTTAGTCACCTCGTCATTAGGGCATCGAGGATACCGGGTGCCCAACCCGGTGAACGGGACATCAAAAGTCCGGAGAGGACCATACTCTCCGAAATCGTCCCTAAAGCACCACGCCACGTACTCGTGGATCTGATAATGTGACTCCACCACGTCCATCCAAACTATGGTATAATATCTAATATAGGACTCCTCGTTCCCTACGGGGTGTATCGTCTGCGTCCGCTCTACATGATGCGGAATCCCAAAACGTACCGGAACTGAAGGTATCTTAGGGCTGGGGGTTTGAAAAATTGGTTTTATACAACGATGAGAATAATCTCAGTGAGTAATTCCTTAAACCTAAACTAGGCTAACGTGCACCTCCTGATGAGTACTAAACAACACACGATTCAAAACATAACTGACTCAGGCCCTCAGGCCTAAATCCAATCTTACTTGACCCTGCAGGTTAGGCATTCTAAAAACATATATTCACAACAGTATCGTAGAATTAGATTGAGGCACATACACACATACCACTCGGTTCCGATGTATGTAATGCATATGCTCATGTTTGCACACACATTCATGCCTCATCAATGCATTAACGCACACTTGCATGCTAGCACTTTTCCATTTATCAATTTCTCCTCCGACCCGCGTTAAACGCATCAAGTCCACTACTTCGAGATCAATCTCTGGCCCGCATAAAACGCATCAGGCTCATGACACATTACCCACGTAAAACGCCTCAGGTTGGTCATCTTCCGGTAAACCGGGCATCGTCCCGCATAACACGCCTCGGGACGGGTTCACTACCCCGCGTAAAACGCATCAGGGTTTATTGTGATCACACATTCACAAGCACTAATTTTTATCTAGACCTCGCATTAAACGCGTCAGGGCATTTTAAGTTATCACAATACACATGTCACTCGGGCACACTTGTAAATGCACATACCGTGTCAATGCTTGTGATGCACACCCATGACTACAACAATCACACTTGGGCACTCACGCATTTCACAATGAGCATTTAATATCACTACACCACTAGTTTGATTTACCACGCAATATGCTCATTCCACATTTCACTATGCCCAACCAACATACTGCACAACCATGAAGACAAATCAAGTATTCTAGCGCGGTACGAAATTCACACGTATAAGTCACACAATTAGCTCAACCTAAATCCAAGCAATCGAGGCTCGCCAAGCTACTCCGTTCATAGTCACGCTAGGCGTGTCACGACATTATCGAATTACTCCCAATCAAGGACAATTTAATCACTAACTCGGTCTATCCAACAATTCCGCCAATTACACCATTAAACCTCAAATCAATCGTGCCTCGCCCAAATACGATCCTGTCATGAACAGCCACTAGTCCGCTAATTCTAGGCCATTAATTATCCTCAAATTGTTCCATTAAACTCTCCAAAACGCCACTCTAATCAGCCACCACAAAGCTAAATAAGACGCACACTAAAGTCCGCATTTCAACTATAACTTTCCCGAACTTAGGCCATTCCAATCCAAATCTGTCCAGCCAATGTACAGTGCCTCTCAGGCCACTAAACTTCCATTAATTCATCACACTAATTCACCAAATCAACCACAACAACAGCCCCTAATTATCTCCACAATTTAACCCCTAAATTACCCTAGTTAACCCCTAAAACCCATCTAGAAATGCAAATTATCCTAATTAGGGTTTAGGGTCAAACTTACTTGGTGTCCTAAGCTTGAAATGAGGCTGGGCGAGTGGCGAGGACAGCTGGGTAGCGGCGGGGCAGCGGCGGCGACAAGTGGCCTTCTCAGCGACGGCACCGGCGGTGGTGCGGCGTGAGGGCCGAGAGGGAAAGAGAGAGGGTCACGGCTGAGAGGGGAAAGGAAGAGAGGGAGAGACAGCTGAGTGGTGGTGGTGAGGTGAGGAGGAACGGCGGCACCGGCTGTGGCACTGGCGAGCGACAGCGGCGGCATCGGCGGTGATGCATGGCTAGGAGGGGGGAGGAATCGGGAGAGAGGGAGAGAGAGAAGGGGGCTACTGGCTGGTAAGGGTGAAAATGAGAGGAGAGAGAGAGAATAGAGAGTTTATAGGGTGAGTGAGTGAGTGGAGTGGTTGGTCAAACTTTCCTAATACCCAAACTACCCCTAATCAAAGGTTTGAAGTTCAATCAAGCTCACTAGTGGAGGGGCATTTTGGTCCTCAACAATTTGAATTATTGGGGGGCTAAAGAGACTTAATTTAAACTCCAAAATAATGTCCAATAAAGCTCAAAATTCGGAATTCCAACTTATTGGTACAAGGGCAAAACGGTAATTTTCCGGTCCCAGGTCAAAATTTCAATGTTTGACTCTATGGATCCCAAATACACGTGGTCACATAAAAATGACGTCGTCCTCGCAAAATAGTCACGTACGCCCACAAAAATCGACACTGAAGTCCGGACTCAATTCCACGATCGTTTTAGCTCAATTTGCAGTTTTAGCGTCTCTCACTAACGGGCGGCTATTTAGGGGTTACGCGTATCGACCTAGGGCTACTTGAGTCGTGACGGTTCCGATTTCCTGGAGAAAGTGAGGATTTATCGCTAGTCCCAGGGGTCGCGGTTGTCCGGAATCAGTTCGGGATCGTTCATCACACATACTCTCGATTGTGCGGAATCACCCGCTATCCGATCGTACGTCGTTGGTCAAACCAAATCCGTCACCATTCTCGGGCTGATCCACATTGGCACAAAATATTCCCTCATCGTTTCTTAGAATCGGACTCGATTCACGGTCGAGTCCTTGGGTCCACGTACCGTTTTCCCTAGTTAGCCTTTCCCTGCTGGTCAGTATCCCGAGAATGATTAGTTCCGGACGAGACTTACTAAAATGAAATGAGAAATACGTCAATTTCATTGATCTCGAAAAGTGAGTCGAATTTCGGGACGTTACAATGCATCTTGACTTTTTTGTAATCCAAAACATTTTAAATTTCACAACATACAATTGCTGACATATAAATATAGATATAATCTTTTCATAATTTTTAGAATCTGAATATATCTTCAATTATAAATTGAGAAGGCCAAAAATGAAATACCTTTTTACTTCCAAAGAGTAAAAGAAAGCACTCAAAATTTGTGAATGATATCACGGATAAGATAAATGGCACAAGAAATAAAAACTCACTGAAAAACACATTGTCCAAGATATGAAAGTTAGAAAGTCCCACAAAACTAATTCACGATATAATACTTATCTCAAAAAGATTCATGATCTTGGTTAAGTTTGATGTTAATTTTTTTTTGTTTAAATGTTTGCTATCCAAGTTTAATGCAGAAAATTCCATGTAACGAATGAGCCTGATACTAGCCAAGTTTAATGCATACAAAGTGTAATTAATTTTTTCTAAGGTATAAATGTTGATTTCTTTTTTAGGTAACAAAGAGGTTTGCTTAGATGTTAGTCCAGAAGGCACGGCAGCTGGTATGTTCTGTTCTTTCCTTTGTCGTTCTAAATTGATCCTATAAGGTGATGGAAAAATTGAAAAAGTTTCACTTTTTGTGTGTTAATCTCGAAGTAATACAATCAATATCATGGACAGTTAATGTATTGAAAATTACGATTGTTTTAAAAACATTTAATGCAAAATGTATTACTCAAAGTCGAATCTCCCAATTTGGCATGATTTGGCTCCACAAGTTCCCTTATAGTTGTTGGTGATGACCACATAGAGCTTTCTATTTTTAACTTTTAATTTTCTTGAATATTTAACTTTTGAAATCGAACTCTAAACATAACCAAGTCAATCCTACTTACATTATTTAGAAGCACTGGAAGACTACTTCGTTAAAATTAATTACCAGAAAATTTCCTCTTATTCGAGAGTTCTGTCTAAACAATTACCTCGCAAGGACTAATTATTTTCCAATGTTTACTTAAAATGCAAATTGAATTTGCAGCTGATTGTCCTAGAAACCAATTTCATCAAGAGCCGAGGGCAAAACAAATGGGTTCTAATTAGTAGATGCTTATCATTGAGTGGCTACACGAGACTAATCCTTTGAAGACATGATCCTCAAACCAGTCAATTCACTATAGTCATCGTACAAAAAGAAATCATGTAATGTTATTATGAGCCAAAGATAACTTGTCATATAGAAGAATATTATGAACCAAGTCAATCCTATTTATTATGATCGTCAAAACAAATGTTGTCACTATTATAAGTGTTAAATTAAGATTAAAGAAGAATATTCACCAACAAAACATCGTTTAAGGTACATGGATGGTGGAATGTACTTGCCACAAAAACAAGAACAAATTATGCGGTTTTTGTAAGAAAGATTAGATCAATTCTTTTTCTCAAATGTTAAGTCTACCATAATTTTAATCGATATACTTTATTTGACAAAAAATCCATGCAATGCATCGGTATGATAATAGCAATGATATTATAAATGTGTATACTATATCAATTAGTCGTAAATTTGATGAAACCAATGTAATTAAGTTAATTCATTTGTTTATTTATATATGGTTCTGTTAAAATTATTACGTGTAACTGCGGAGAAGATTAATGGCAACAAGAAATAAAAACTCTAAAAAAAAACACATTATCTAAGATATGAAGCTCGAAGGTCCCACAGAACTAACCCACAATATAATATATATCTCGAAAAGAAACTCACGATCTCTGTTACGTTTAACATTAAATTTAGTTTTTATTTAAAAAGCTTGCCATCTGAGTATGATGTAGAATATTCCATAAAATGAATGAGCCCGATACTAATCATGTGTAGATGATCTTAAGCAGACAAAGCGTAATTAAAAAAAAAGCCTCTCCATTAGTATTAAAGTGTAGTTGCTCCGCCGTACTTTTGTTACGGGGTTATCAAATGCTATAAGTGTACCTTGTACGAAACTTGAATCATGGCTATTCATTAACTGCGAGTGAGATAATTATGGGTGTGGCCCCTGAACCTGTCAACAGCCGGTACGTGGCAAGTAGTGGTGGCCACGGGCCGGTTTTGGCCCGGAACCGGCCCGGTCAAACCCGGACCCGGCCCGTTGACTGGGCCCGCGGTTCGGAACCGGAACCGGCCCGTGGCATACGGGCCCGGTTCCGGTTCCAAAAAAATTTGAACCGGCGGTTCCGGGACGGTTCTTCGAAAAAAAAAAAAAAGAAAGATGAAGAAGCTGCAGGCTGTGCTGCGCAGCCTGCATTGCAGGCTACGCTGCAGCAGCCTGCAGGCCCCCCCCCCCCCCCCCCCCCTCTCTCTCTCTCTCTCTCTCTCTCTCTCGCTCTGCAACTTCTCCTTCTCCTTTCTCCTTTTCCTCCTTCTTCTCCTCCGCCCACCCCCTGGCCCCCGTCTTCCCAGATCTAACCCCGCCGCCTTCGCCGCCGTCGCCCCCGCCCATGGCCGCAACCACCTTCGCTG
The DNA here is from genome assembly GCA_024733475.1 of Syzygium grande. NCBI lineage: Eukaryota > Viridiplantae > Streptophyta > Magnoliopsida > Myrtales > Myrtaceae > Syzygium > Syzygium grande. The sequence goes on along the minus strand of JAMXDD010000007.1, from coordinate 8,685,061 downwards.
ACGCCCACTCCTCCTTCCCCCTCGCTACCCTACTCCTCCTCCCCTTTTCTCCTCCGTCCGCCCCCGGTCTTCCCAAATCTGACCCTTGCCGCCGCCACCGCCGCCGCCGCCGCCCCCCATGGGCGCAACTGCTGACGCCGACGCCCCCTTCTCCTCCTCTGCTCCCGACCCCGGAGGAGGAGGACCCCCCGCTCCTCCTCCTTGTCCCCGTCCCCGTGCCCGTCCCTCTCCCGGCCCCCTCCTTCTCCCCCTCGCCGCCGCCCCCGTCTCCCACTTCATCTCCTCGCCACCTTGAACCCCGCCTCCGCCACCATGGCCAAGGCCGCGAAGCCCGAGCGACGAACAACGGTCTGCAATTTTTATTTTATAATTATTTTATTAATTTTTAAATAAGGAACCGGCCGGAACCGGAATCGGCCCGGAACCGCCGGTTCCGGTTCATTCATGGCCACGAACCGGAACCGGCGGTTCCGAACCGAAACCGGCGGTTCTTGAACCGTGGCCATGTCTAGTGGCAAGAGACTCCCTCTACTCGCGGCCTAAGAAGCCCCATTTTTTTAGGGGTGAGCGGTTCCCGCTCCGGTCCGGTTCCAAGGTGGAACCGGGAATCGGACCGAGAGAACCGGTTCCCAATTTTGGGAACCACGGACCGGACCGGTTGGTTTTAGGACCGGGAACCGGACCGGACCGTCGGTCCGATCCGGTTCCGGTCCTGTCCAATGGAACCGGTTACTTAGAGTTTGGGTTTTTTTTTTTTTGTCAAACACTTAAGGTTTGGTTTACATTTTACTAATTTTTTTCAATGAATTTATATCAATGAAGTTAACTTAGGGTTTAATTCACATTTTACTAATTTTTATCAATGAATTTATGATAATGAAGTTCACTTAGAGTTTAGTTCACATTTTATGAATTTTTTTAAAGAAAAAAATAACAAAAATATATATTAAATAGTCGGTCTGGTCCGATCCGGTTCCCCCTTGGAACCGGGAACCGGACTGCCCGGAAACCGGCTCCGCTTTTAGGAACCGGGAACCGGACCGATAGTCACGAGAACCAGACCAAACTCGTCGGTCCAGTCCGATCCGGTCCGGTCTCGGTTTGGGCGGTCCAAGTTGCTCACCCCTAATTTTTTCTTGTCGGCATGGACGAGTTTAGGGTCCAGTCAAGGGAAAATTTGAAAAATTTTCTCTATAATTGGTAGATTTCTATAAATGTTGGTAAATTTCAAATAGCGTTGGTGAAAAAAGTATGATCAGTAACTTGATTATTAGATAACTCATTAATAATTTACCAATACTATAATGACATATCAACATTACGATAACTTGAATAATTTATCAACTTCTTTAAACCGTTACCTTCACATTTATACGGCCTAAAATCAAAGCTGACTCCTGTTTTTTTGCGGATGAAAACACAATATTAAGTGGTAGTAGTGTTCCTTCTTCGAATGGACCAATAGGTTCATCATTGCCATGACCACAAGGTATGTGAGTCTTCCTTCGATAAAAGAGAAACATTGAAGCAGGGTATAAATAAAGGAAGGGCAAAATTTAACAAGAGAAGTAAATAAACGACTAAAGGGCAACTAATGACAATCGCATAATTGATATGAGAAGTTATAATACAGGAAAATTCTTGCCTAAATCCCAATCCAATGAATCAAAGGCATCACATCGGTTGTTTTTGTGAGATCCATTCGCATAGAACCTGTAAGTTTCTTATTACATGAGTTATAGATTATGTGGACAAAGATTATTCGGATTATTAATTATGTGGGTCCTATCGAAACGCCCGTATAAATAACCGTTACATAGAATTTTTGCAAGGTCGTCATCTCCAGAAGCTCAATGGCTTCAATTAGGGATTAATGTTTGATCGAAGATGATCGATGGCTAATTGAATAGTTAAATATGGTTACGTATCAAAAGTAAATGGATTCTAATATCCCTTAAAGCCTCGATGGCCTTGCAAAATTTGAAATGCTAAATAATGCACAAAAAGTAGATTGGAGACAACAATGAGGTTGCAGAAAGTTTTATTGAATTACAATAAATGGCTTACATCCCTCGATGTGATGCTTGCTCGATGACTGAAGCTCAACATAAACTTCTAATGAAAATGATTGGAGTGCATAAAGAAAGTGAAAAACTACAAAACATGACTACAAAGCTTTTAGAAACAAAGATGAGTACCGGAACTAGGAAATTTTATCTAATTCAAAATTCAAATTCAAACCTAGGCAAAATCTAATCTAAATTGAATTGATACGAAGGATCATCTTGTATAAATATCTTCATTATTAAAATATGATTTGTTGTTGTGATTTTTGTGATTTCTTGATTACTGATGATTGTCGTCTTTTCTTGTTTCTTCTTGTATATTAAAATGTGTCATTTCGTTATGCCTACTAATGTCACAACACAAGATATCAAACTGACTTCTTTTTTTTTTTTTAATCAAACTGACTTAACTTGTGCATCTCTCAAGGGATGATTATAACTGCTCTGGATTCCTTAGCTATGGTTATCTTTGGTCAATGGATCCTCTTTGACTCGGTCTTTAATTTTTGTGCATGCTTCAAGTCAATCGATTATTTGAACACTGCCCATTGAAAACTTACTATCGATGAGCTTATTTGTCATTTTATTAATTGGGGCTTATAGATTAGGTGTATTGTCATAGACGATTTTGGCCGTTGGTTTCTTACGTTTAAATCCAAATTATGGTCCCAGAGTCAATATTAACAGTTTAGTACAATTTATATTATCTAAAGATTATGCGATATTTTTCATGTTGAGACACCTAGCAAGTGTCATAATCCATGTCAGGACGCGAAGTAATTTTCCTCTTGAGGATGTAAGCAATGACGTCATGCGAACTTTTAAGAAGAGGCAAGAATGTCATATCGTTGTGGGGAGGTCCTTTGGCAGCATCTTGACTCTAATGACATTTTTAGGTCGCCCAATGTTGGGCCAAAAAAATTTTGTACAAAAGATATTCGAGAATAGCCCTCAATAATTTCATATATAATTGTACATTTTAGACATGTCCGCGTACCACCGTGCACATAAAACGCGTAGATGTATTAAAATGGGTCTCAAATCCCTAGTCTCTTCAATTTTAAAGAGTTTACCTTAAATGAGTTTTAAAATTTAAAGTCTAAAATAAATGAGTTTAAATGGGTTAAGTACTCATTTCCAACCCACTAAGCCCACACACACACACACTCTCTCTCTCTCTCCCTACGGCGAGGCTCGAGGCTCGTCAATCCGGCCTCAGGCGAGTTCAAGCTTACCGATCTGGCGATACCTCACCTCGGCAAAGTCTAGTGCTGGCAAGACTCGAGCTCGCCAGCCTCGGGCGAGCCGAAGAAGAAGGAAAAAAAATAGAAAGAGAAGAAAAAAAGAAAAGAAAAAAGAAAAAATACTTAAAAATTAGATTTTTTTTTAAAAAATAAAAATTATTAAAAGGAGTGCTCAGAAGAAAATCAAACCAAATTTTCCATATCAAACGGCAGAAAATATTTTCTAGTTCATTTTCAAGTTTAAGCTAAATACCGGAAAATATTGTTGTTTTCCTGGAAAATGATTTCCTTGCGCAAAACAAACGGAGCCTCAATTTTTTTAAAAAAATTATAAAAATTGTCAACTAGATTTGTATTGCATGGAAGTGTTTTAGAAATATAATTTTTTAAAAAAATCATAAGAAACAAGTTTATTAGATTGGGTTAAATATATAAATATTTTAGTAATATGTGCCGGGTTGGGTTGGATATGGGTTGACAAACTTATATTATAAATAAATGGGCCGTAATTGGGTTAATGGGTCAATTTGGGTCGGATTATTTATGACTTGACCCGACCCACCAGTTTGATAGGTCTAGAAACACGTTCCATCTTTATTTTTCCTAATAGGAGACAATTTTATTGATTATCTTTCCATCTAAATTTTTTCCTCCCCATTTTCCTCACTTTTACAAAGATAACATAGATTCAATCTTCACTTAATTATTCTTTTCTTAGAAAAAAATCCTCATATTTGGCTTTTGAGAATACCCACATTAAGTTAAAATTAATATATCTCTTTTTACTACAAGGACAATCGAGACACAAATTATGTTTGGAAGATTTTTTGAGTTGGTGATGAAAATAAAAGTGAAGGAAAAAGTGGCGAAGATAAAAAAAATAAGTGAAGAGAATGATTTTCCCCATGTTTCTATCTAACGGTGGTGAATAAAAATATTATCTAACATTACATACATCGTCATCGTAAAAGTTTTTTCTTCACAAATAGTCTTAAAATGAAAAAAATAATCTGTTTACGAATTAACGTTAAGTGCAAAAATAAAATTGATTATGTGTCATTATCTAAAATGTGCTTGTGAAGAAAATTTTGCACCGCCAATGTACATTCCTTTGAAACAGGATTTATATTGAATACATTGTCAGCGTGAATGTCTCTTTTAGACATATTTTCACAGAACGAAAAACATATCTATTTATTGTTTATCAAATAAACTTAAATGATAAAAATAAAAAGTGTATATGTGTCATTTTATAAAACCTGCATATGTAAAGAAATTTTTACACCGCTACTACACTGAATAAAAATTCATTGAGCTATGCCGTATGCAAAGAAGGGGATGGAGGAAGAAAAGATAAAAAAATAATTATGTGAAATTACACTTGTATCTTTTTTCGTAAATTCTCCAAATCTACGCTTTTGTAAATAAAAGGACCCATAAATTTTTTGATGTCATAAAAATTTGGAAATGAAACCAGAAATCGTCATTCAGGAAAAGAGAGTGGTACGTCGTCCACAGCTGGAGCTTTGGCTCCATCCACAAGTTGATGTATAAAAAGAGAAGATCCATTAGAACAGAGCATAGCTTCCACTTCAACCCCGTAAAAATACTTCTCTGCTTTCATTTTCATATGCTCGCGAGAGGGCACGGCAATGAATCCTCAATGGGTACCCAACGCAGATCGACATTGCCGGGTATTTCCGTTCTATCCCTCTTTGTTCTGATTTGATCCCAGGTATGTGTTGCTACCAGATACCGCTCATTGATTCATTTTCTCGGGCCCACGGACATGACTATTCCTTTCAAGTAAACAGTAAATACGCAAAATATATTACTCAAAGTCAAATCCCCTACTTTGGTTTAACTTGGCTCCGCAAGTTTTCTTATAGCTGTTGATGATGACACAACTTCTTTTTGGCAGTCCTAGTTTCATTTCTTACAAGCACACAATGACCACTTCATTAAAATTAATTACCAGAAAATTTCCTCTTATCAGAGATTTTTATCCAAACAATCACCTTGTGATATTTGCTATTTTTACTTTCTATGCAAATTGAATTTGCAGTTGATTGTCCTACAAAGCAATTTCATCGAGAGCAGAGGGCAAAACAAATGGGCTCTGAATAGTTTCTTACTTATGTTAAGACATCACATGAGACTAATCATTTAGAAATATGATCCTGAAATGGTCAATCTACTACAGACATCTCCAAAAAAAAGAAATCAGGAAATGTTGTTCTAAGCCAAAAATAACTTGTCAGTAGAAATAGTTGTCACTATTATTACAAAGTGTATAGATAACATCAAAGGAGAAAATCCACTAACAAACACATTCTCCAAGATACATGGATGGCAGAATGTTCTTGCCACAAAAAAGAAAAAGAAGAAGAGAAAACATAGGATGGACTTCGTAAGAAAGATTAGATCAATTCTTTTTGCCAAGCATCAAGTCTATCGATAAAGTTTAACCGACATACTTTATTTAAGAGAAAAATCCATGCAATGCATCTGTATGATAATAGTAATAAGATTATAGTCTTGTATCCTATGTCAGTTTTAACTTAAATTGATTGTATTAATTAAAGAAATCGATATGGTTAAGTTAATTCATTTGTTTTTATTTATGTATAGTTTTGTTATAATTGTTACATGAAATTGTGGAGATAGATAAAATTTTGTACAGACTTAATTTATGAATGGTATCGCGGGTATGATCAATGGCAACGAAAAATAAAAACTCACTAAAAGACACATTGTCCAAGACATGAAAGTTAGAAGGTCTCACAAAACTAATTCATGATACAATACCTATCCTGAAAAAATTTCATGATCTCCCTTGAGCTTAACGTTGATTTTTTTTCTTTTGGTTTAAAAGTTTACCATCTAAGTTTAATACAAAAAATTCCATGCAATGAATGAGCCTCATATTGGTCATGTATAGACGATCTAAAGCATAAAAAGTATAGTTAGGTTTCCTAAGTTTATTTATGTTCATTTCTCTTCTTAAAAACAAAGAGGTTCGCGTACTTAGACGGCAGGGCAACTAATAAAGCTTCCCAAGATGGTTGTGGACCAACTAGAGGTGTCAATTTGAACTTTTAATTTTTGTTTTTCATAAATTTTGTGTTTCATTCATTTTGAATTTTTTTAACTTGAAACATTTTAAATCTCACAGCATACAAATCCTGACATATAATTCAAATATAATCTTTCAAAATTTTCAAATACAATTAACATCTTGAATTATAATTGAGAAAGAACAAAAAATATATATTTTTACTTCCAATGAGTACATTGAACGCGCTCATAGCAAAAGGTAAGTTGAGTAAACAATAGCCCCTTCGCTTGGAACCACATTTCATTCGAACTTTGAGCTAGTACAATGGTTAATGTTGACCTAAAATAGAAGTGCAAAAGCCTGAAGACTTTTAATGTGCAAATTTTGTAGTCATTCCAACACCGGTGGTCGAGGAAAAATATCGACCATTATTTGAAGCCACATTAAAAGGTGATTGGAAAGCGGTCAAGAAAATCCTCAATAAAGATTGCGAAGCAATGACGGCTGAAGTAATGACCATAGGAAATAAATCTAGTGTTGTGCTTGATGTTGCAATTATGACCACACAAGATCAATTGGTCAAGAACCTGGTCAAGTGGTTGTCTCCAAAAGTTGATGTTTCCCTTATCACGAGGGCCCTCTATGTTGCTGCTCGGAGAGGAAGAGTGAGGATGGTAAAGGCATTAGTGGACAAAGTTGATCCTAGACCTCAAATAATACCCATTGCCCTATTGTCTGCTACTACATTTGCTCCTATGCAAAAGGACGTTATCTGGTACCTGGCCAGGCGCACAACATCCACCCCACATTATCTTACCATGACCCATCTTATTAACGCCGGCCATTTGGGTAGGATTTCATGCTCACTCATCTTACGATAAATAGTGATTTTGGACGGAATTGTAAAGGAGGGTAGATGTGTCACAAAGTGCATAGTTTGGGATTTTGATGTCACACAAAAAAAAGTTTGGGGTAAATGTATTACAATGGGCATAGTTTGAGGTTTCTGGTGTTGCAAAAAAACGTTTGAAGTCAATATGTCATAAATGGTATAGTTTGGGATTTTTGGTGGTATTAACCCATATTTCTAAAAGGAGTTGTTTATTTAAAATGTTGGTAGAAAAAAAAATAGAAGTTGGTAATTCAATAGAAAAGTTGATAAATTACACAATCGTGAGCAACTCAAATGACAACTAGTAAGATGAAACTTGTTGGTAGTCAAATAATAGAAATGCTGGTAAGTCACACAAATAAAGATTGGTAAATTCGTATAAGAGTTGGTAAATTAGAAAGTTGATAAATGATGAAAAAATTGATGAATCTAGAAAATATCAAATGAGTGGTGGCAAGTAACTCAATGATTAGTATGTCACGTATACAAAGATGAGTAAATTAATATAAGAGTTGATAAATATAAGGGTAGATAAGAAAAACAAATAAAAGTTGGTAAGAGATAACAAGAAAAACAAATAAAAGTTGGTAAGAGATAACAAGCTTGTAAATTATCAAAAAAAGTTTGCAATTCAATAAAAGTGTCGGTAAGTTATCAAGAAATTACAAAAAAATTAGGTGATCGGTATTACCAACATTTTTTTCACACAAACATTTTCAAATATTTACCAGCATGGAAAAAAAAATCCTATTATTTTTAAATAGATCAATAGAACCATCATTGCTCATATAATACGATTCTTGTTTGTCAAATATTCGTAGTTTTTCGTTGGTCGATGTTGTGATTTTGGGACACAAGACATAGAAATCAGCAGTTTCAATATTAATATTGCAAATCAGAAAAGTTTTAATTGAACAAAAGAATGCGATTGATTAGCATCCCATACTTGTCTGGTCTTTAGCCCAGAGAAAGTCAGGGTTTCTTTAGTGCAATTGGGAATGATTTTTTTTTCTTTCTCTACACTAATCCAATAATGAGGAGAAGCACAACATGAGAAGCTGATTGTGAAAATCGTTCGATTTAGCTTTCATTTATTTCTACTTATATACATAGAGAAAGAAGGGGTTGAAAGCAACCAACATGTTCAACATGTGTTGAACTGCAAACCAAAAGGGCTCATCTTCTCATGCATGATGCTATTGAGGCGATCCACCGTAGGAGGAGTGAGATGGTTAACCCAATCACCCGACTCGCCTTTCCTAATAAACTTCTCTTCTCAACCTTGAGTTCTCCACACTACACCAAAAAAGAGGATTGCGGATCTTTCCATTATTAATTTCGTTTATTTCTAATGACACACATCGAGAAAGTGAAATTAATTAACACTCAACGTGTTTTGAACTCCAATCCAAGGGGGCTCATCTTCTCTTGCATGATGCTATTGAGGCGATCCACCATGGAAGAAGTGAGATGCTTAACCCAATCACCCATCTCGCCTTTCCTAAAAAAGGTTCTGTTCTCAAGCTTGATATTCATAACTAGTATTTTGTCGGATTTGTTGACCTCCAGGTCCTTAAGGTTCTTTAAGCTACACATTTTGGCCACCTCTTCAATCATACCTCCCTCCTCTTCCTCCTAAGTGAAGGGGAAGCCCCACAAACTCGGCCACCTTCTTCAGCTGCCCTACAACCTTCAAGTCCTTATACTTGAGGAACAACCCCTTGTGTGGCCTCTTCAAGCTCTCTTCAAGCTCTCCTTCCAATAGCCGATCATATGATCCCGAAAAGGCCCGGACGATATTTTCCCTTGGCAATAGATCTTGAAATGTTCTTCCAAGGACCACTTCGGTTGGTCATTCGACTGCGCAGTCCCGAGGTAGAAGTGCCAAGATGAAACCATAGCATCTAATGGTTCCGGCAGATGCAAATGATCTGGCAGTCCGACTGCTTGATGCACTCCGGCAAGGATGGGTAAGGGATGTGCATCGCGAAGAGCCTCGGCTCAACTAGGCTATCAAGGTTGGGCCTCGGGTTGTTTCCATGCAGTTGGAACTCAAAGCCAAGGATGAAGTCGTGGGGTTTTGAAGTGAGCAAGGGCGTGTTGGAGATGTCGAAGCGGGAACGGATAACAATGGAGAACACTAAGGCCTTTAGCTAGGTGGTCCCTAATTTGGGTTGAGAGGCCAGGACAATGTGTAAGAATAAAATTGAAGGATTCTAATCATGCATTGAAGAACAAAATTCAAGCACAATTAGAATTAAATGCGGAAAACAGGATAAAAAAATAAACTAACCTCCAGCTATTGTTCAACTTTACGTTCGTTGAAATCCACAGTAGTTCGACATCAATTCGACAGCGAATACGGACGCACTCTACTGACCAAATCCCCTCACGTACTTATGGTGTATTATCGAATGAGAGGGTTTGCGTTAGACCTTGTGTCTACCCTTACAGAATGAACGTTCAACTTTATAAACCACTTCCCATCAAGGCTATTATTGAAAAGGGCGGTTGTCACCAAACGGGTACGAAACGTGGAAAAAACTATATGTAGATAATCGTCACTTAAAATAAAAAAGTAGGTCATAACCCAACGGATAAGTTTTATTTCCAAACTATATCCCTAAATGTGGGATCATATTATAAATATAACATTCTCTCACTTGATCCCAACATTTTCATCATACGGATTACCCAACCAAATCCACAAAAACCTTATGCTTAAGAAAAGAAACAAGACACATGAATCATGGCGACATGTCCTCTAAGAGCGAGTAATATCTTCCATGTATCATAATGCATCTTATTCTTTTAATATTAACCCATATGTGACAACACATCTTAATGAATAAACCTTATGTTTATTCCAGAACTAAGGATAATTGTTATTCTCATAAACAACCGAATGTGTACACCAGAAATTAAGAATAATATTACAACTGAATAAAAGTTTCAAACAACAAAAGTCGTACATGCGACGATAAATCACATTATGGAAACTATTCCCATACTAGCCACATGATCCTTATACTTCATTGGTGGCATGCTTTTAGTTAAAGGATCGGCTATCATCAATTCAGTGCGAACGTATTCAATGACCACTTTTTTCTCCTTAACACGTTCCTTTATGGCTAAATACTTAATGTCGATGTGCTTACTTCGACCGCCATTTCTGGATTGTTAGTCGTAAAAACCATAGCTGAATTGTCACAATATATTTTTAATGGCCTAGAAACAGAATCAACAATTCTAAGCCTTGAAATGAAACTTTTCAACCATACACCATGCAAAGTAATCTCAAAACAAGAAATGAACTCAGCCTCCATAGTGGAAGTAGCAATCAAAGTCTACTTCACACTCCTCCATGACACGCTCCACCAGCTAACAAAAAAAATGTATCATGACATTGATTTTAGAGAATCAATGCAACCAGCGTAATCCGCATTTGAATAACCAACTATTTCCAAGTTGTTAGTCCGTCTATACATAAGCATGTAGCCTTTAGTACCTTGAAGGTATCTCATCACTTTCTTTGCAACTTTCCAGTGGTCTATCCTTGGAACTCTGATATCTTCCGAACATTCCCATAGTAAAAGCGATGTCAGGTCGAGTGCAAACCTAAGCATACATCAAGTTTCCGACAACAGAAGCATATGGGATGTGACATCCTGAATTTCGTTTAATTGATTAAGGTGTTATATGAGTGGAATTAGTGATGAATGAAGCACAATCATTTCGACGGATTATATTAATTAAGAGACCTTGATTTATGATTCTTAAGACATCAAATTTATTTAAATTCCGTGGGAATACTCAAAGGAACTTTAATTGGCCATATTTGATGCACCGCTTGTACGGGGTTATTAGGTTGATTAGATGAAAAGATATGGGTGTGGAAATTTATTATGTGATCTAATTAGAGGTATTAGAGCACAAAGTGTGCCCTAATACCCCCTTGCATGGCTGAACGTGGATTGCATGAAGAAGGGGGAGAAGTGGCCTTCTTCTTCTTTTATCACTAGATTGCCACTTTGTCTTATTCATTTGTCTCATCCTTTTTGTCCTATTTGTTTGTAAGCTAATGGGCAGCCCTAGACACTCAAGTATGCTACTCACTCTTGCCCAATAAGGATTTTTGCCAAAACTGGTCTTATAAGAAACCCCTTAATCATTACCTGAACCTAGATATAGCCCTTTTTCCCCATGATGAGTTATCCCTAGACCCCCACCGGTGACTCTTCATATCCCACGCCCCTCACTCCCTCTTATAATCTCATTTCCATCTTCCTTAGCTGATTTCGCTCTCATTCTCTCAAGACTCACCCTCATCCTCTCCTTCTCTCTCTCTTTCTCGCCTACCTTTCCTCACCGACCAGCAGCCGTCTATCCTCCCTCACAGCCTCATCTTACTCTTTTTGTCTCGCCAAGAACAGCCCTTGAGCTGTGTTTAGTCCCACCGAAGGATCCCCCAAAGTTCTAGATCAAGGCAAGGAAATTTGGGCTTGATTTTAAGCCTTTCCATCTACCCGTATTCTCAGCGTTCCCTGGTGTGTGTACATGTGTGTTTCGATGAGTTTTAGAGCTTGTGCATGAATAGATGTTGCTGTTTGAGCTTGCATGTTAGAAATTGAGAATGGTGGTGTTGGTGCATGTGTGAATCTAGGGCCTAAGGGCATGTTAATCATAGATCTAAGCTCGGTGAGCCTTGCATGTGAGTTTCGAACCTCTCAAACCAAGTAGGTGCAAAATGGCGATCAGCTTAGGATTTCTATATGCTTGTTAGTTGGCTGTTGGTTTACAATGGAAGAGAAGACAGATTTGTCAGCCTTAGGAATGCAAAAAGGAGTGAAAAGTGCATGAGGAGCTAGGAAGGGCAGATCTGGTCGCCTGGAGCTTCGATCTTCTTCATTTTTGTTCCATTTTGAAAAGTCGAAATCTTAAGTTGAGTCCTTCACAAAAGTTGTTTGAAATCCTTCTCTTTATAACATATCTTAATTTCAGATTTTTCTAAGTTGATTTGGATAGGACGATAGTCCATTTTCCTCACCGTGCTCAAGCTGTTTTCTATACGATTTCAGTGACCTTTCTATTTCTCGATTTTCTACACAAATTTTTAGAACGATTCTGAGGAAACTTTCTTCATAAAAGTTCTTAGAAACATCCTTCTCTACAACATATTTTAAATCCAAAATTTTTAGTGGTGATTTGGACTTTGGATAAAACCACTTTTGGGAGAAAATAATTCTGGTTCAGTGAACGGTTTTTGTTCCGTTTTGAACCGCAGAAAATAAATACTTACCAAGGTTTTTAGTCTTCGAGTCCATCATGAAAGTTGTTCATTTGGGTCTCTCCTAACACATATTTAAATCTCAGAAATTTTGAAGGTGATTTACTGTACCTGGTATCTTAAATTCGTCGGGACTACAAAACTGGTCGATTCTGTACAGTTGTGAAAATCCCTCTTTTTCTACTTGAGAATGTGTAAATTGTGGTTCAATGCCTTTTGAGAATATGATGTGCATATCATGAAATTTCAAATGGGGTATGGTTGGTCGTACTTGGATGAGAAATGGATGAGGAAATGGGATGACCTTGTGGATGCAATTCTGGTGATAATCATGAGTGGTTGAATTCCAATGATTTATATGTGATACCATTATAATGTTGCGGTGATGTGTTGTTGTGGGTCCATGTGTATTCGTGTTATATGATCCTATGGGTCCATGTGTATTTGTGTTATATGATCCTATCATGTGAATATGGAATTGAGATATTGAGCACCGCCTACGGCCAGCATCCCGTAGATGCCTACGGATGGCAACTCGAGAAGATGATGCCTCTGGCCAGCGTCCCACAAAAGTCTTGGTTCGTAAATTGAGAGTTCCCCGATGACGATCAGGTAGGGTGTCAGGAGGAGATGCCTGTGGCCAGCGTCCCACAGATGCCCTGGAGTGGGAAGCCCACGGCCAGTGACCCGTGGAAGTCTGGTCAGTGGACCGGAAGTGACCCGCACGGACCGGCTTGCCCCCGGTTGAACCGTGAGATGGGGGTGGACCCGATATGATGATGATGGGAATATATGATACAAATGCATATGATAACTATGATTTATTTGGTGATCATGAGACTTATTCTGTTGACTAATCCTATTTGCATGATTACCTTTTGGAGTATGTGTTATTGTTGATGCTATGTTGATTTTGCTGGAATTGAGAATTAGTTAGATTGTTGGGTTTAAGAGATTGCCTTATTTTTCCTGCTGGGCGATAGCTCACTCTTGTGGATTTAACATTCTCAGATTAATAAGATGAGTGCTCGACCTCCCACTCAATATGGAGCGCCATTCCTTGTTGATTCCATCTGGGAGGATGTGGTTTTCCTGGATCTCCTACTATTTATGTGTGTCGAATTACTACTGTCTGGGTAGATGTGAGGAGATTTCCTCATGTTTCTTATAAGTTTATAGCATGGTATGAGAAGTAGGGTGGAGTGTTGATAGGACCTTTGGATTTTGGGAGTGATGATGGTAGTAGTAGTATTGGCGGCAATGGATTTAGCGGAGCAAATGGTGTTAGTGGAGGCGATTAAGGAGTGGTGGATATATTATCCGAGGAAAGTGACCCAGAAGAGATTCCTAGTTCGATGGTGGACTAAGGAGAATCGATAGGATTGGGGAGACTGGTTAGGGAATTGCGGTGGCTTCTTTTTGTGTATATCATGATGATGTTGGGCTTGGGACAATAGATGTTGTTTGTAGGATTTTGTTAATCCTAGTGGGAGCTAGTAACTTTTTGAATCCTTCTGACTTTTGTGAGTCGTTGGTTCCATCTTTGCCCATGTAATATGATGTTTCAATGAAGTAGTAAGACTTTCCATTCCACTTTCCATAGTGTGCTATGTAGACCTGTTTAATTCAAGTTATAAATGATGACCTTAATCACACGTTACCTTCTGAATGCGTAATGGTTTAATAAGAAGATTAAAGAACGCCTAGTAAGTGACGCCCTGGGTCGTTACATGGGATGTTCTTCATTTGTTCCCTTTCCAAATCATTCTTCGGGCATTGGTTCAAATTGAACCTGTCACCCTTCACAATGGGTGCTATACTCTGATATCTTCCCAACATTCTCATAGCAAAAGCGATGTCGGGTCGAGTACAAACCTGAGCATACATCAAGTTTCCGACAGTAGAAGCATATGGGATGTTCTTCATTTGTTCCCTTTCCAGATCTTTCTTTGGGCACTGGTTCAAATTGAACCCTGTCACCCTTCATAATGGGTGCTATACTTGGTGAACAATCTTTCATCTGAAATCTCTCTAAGACCTTATTGATATAGGTTTTTTGAGATAGCCCTAAAAGTCCTCGAGTTCTATTTCTATGGATCTTAATGTCAATGACATAAGATGCCTCACCCATATCCTTCATGTCAAAACTCTTAGAGAGGAATCGTTTCACCTGATGCAATAACCTCTTATCATTAGTTGCAAGTAGAATATCATCCACATATAGCATAATAAAACAAATTTTGCTCCCACTGACCTTCTGGTATACACATTGATCCATGATATTCTGTACAAAGCCGAATGAAGAGATGACATCATGGAACCTTAAGTACCATTGGCGGGATGCTTGTTTCAAGCCATATATAGATTTTTTTAGCTTGCACACCAAATGCTCACCTTTACTAGAGGAGAATCCTTCAGGTTGTTTCATGTAAACCTCTTCCTCTAGTTCCCCATTGAGGAACGCTGTTTTCACATCCATTTGATATAATTCCATATCAAAATAGGCAACTGATGCCAAAATAATACGAAGAGAATCTTTCTTAGATACAGGAGAAAATGTTTTTGTGTAATCGATTCGTTCTTTTTGAGTGAATCCTTTGACAACAAGTCTAGCTTTATATCTCTCTATGTTGGCCAATGAGTCCTTCTTAGTTTTGAAGACCCCTTTACAACCAATGGCTTTCGCACCATTAGGCAACTCAACCAAATCCCATACTTCGTTTGATGCCATAGAACTCATCTTATCTTTCATGGCATTGTACCACAATATGGATTCATCACTACTCATGGCTTGTGAAAATGTTTTGGGATCATTCTTAGCTCCAATATTATAGTCAGACTCTTGTAAATACACAATATAATCACCGGGAATTGCTGATTTCCTCATTCTAGTAGATCTTCTTAATGTTGTATCAACATTCTCCTAAGGAGCTTGTTATTCAACTGGTTGTTCAACAGTTTCTAGTAATTGCTAAACAATTAGATCTACTGGATGAATATCAGTAGGATGTGGAACTTCAATAGTTGGTTGTTCAATAGCCGGCTAAACTGAAGGGGCATTATAAACAACAACCAACTTAATACTTGAAGTGGAAGGTTGAGTATCAGAATGATCTTTCTCAGGAACAATGTCCTTCAATTGATCACTCCCACTAATCAAGTTACTTTCAAGAAACTTAGCATTTCTTGATTCCACAATCCTAGTAGTATGAGATGGACAATAAAACCTATATCCCTTGGATTTTTTGGCATATCTAATGAAATACCCACTTACAGTCCTTGGGTCCAACTTCTTTTCCTGTGGATTATAGACTCTTATTTCAGACGGGCATCTCCAAATGAGTACATGTCGCAAACTTGGTTTCCAACCTTCGAATAACTCAAAAGGCGTCTTTGGGACAGCCTTGGTCTGAACTCGATTCAATATGTAAACTGCCGTCCTAAGAGCTTCAATCCATAAGGACTTAGGAAGTTTAGAGCTACTAAGCATACTCCGCACCATGTCCAATAAAGTTCGGTTTCTTCTTTCTGCTATGCCATTTTGGTCCGGAGAACAAGGCATAGTGTATTGGGCAACTATTCCATTCTCTTGAAGAAACTTTGCAAATAGACCAGGTGTTTGTCCATCTTCAGTGTATCTACCATAAAATTCTCCACCTCTATCTGATCTCACGATCTTAATTTGCTTACCGCATTGTTTCTCTACTTCGACCTTGAAAACCTTAAAGGCATCTAATGCTTCATGCTTATGATGAAGCAAGTAGAGATACATGTAACGTGAATAATCATCAATGAAGGAGATGAAGTATTTCTGACCATATGAGTCCATATCAGGACTACAAATGTCTATATGTATGATTTCTAATATGTCTGTACTCCTCTTGGCACCTTTCATTGTCTTGTTGGTTTGCTTTCCCTTTATGCAATCCACGCAAGTATCATAATTAGTAAAATCCAAAGTACTGAGTACTCCATCATTTACTAATTGCTTAATTCTATCTATGGAGATATGGTCCAATCTTCGGTGCCATAACATAGAGGAATCTTCATTCACAACACATCGTTTTACACCAGGATTAGCATTATCATGAACATGCATCGCATTATAATAGGCATTGTCCTATAAATTAATTCGAAAAAGGCCATTAGACAAAGTACTACTTCCAACAATTTCAAATTTAAACAACAAACTGAAGTTTGCATTTGAAAAGTTGAAAGAGTAATCCAAAGGTATAAGTCTTGAAATTGAAATTAAGTTTGTCCCAATAGCTTTCACATGCGAACACATCTTGTTAACCGAATAAATGCTTTGTTCACTTTCCACTGGCTTCCTATGGTTTTGAAAACTGTGCAAGGAATACAAAATGTAGATTGTAGAACCAGAATCAATCCACCAAGTGTTGTGACTCACATTAGCCATGTTAGATTCATAACAAACATGAGGTTAGATTACCTTTTTCTTAAGCCAGGCCTTAAATCTAACGCAATACTTCTTTATATGCCCCTTTTTTCTACAGAAGAAACATTTGGATTCCTTCTTAATGTCAGCTTGGGGAGGTATTTTACCTTTCCCTTTCTGCTTGCCGTGACCGTTATTCTTTCCTTGTGTTGCCAAATGAGCACTTTCTCCCAATTCCATAATCAGCCTCTCTTCCTCTTGAACACACATAGTCATGAGTTCATTAATTGACCATTTATTCTTATGTGTGTTGTAGGAGATCTTGAAAGGCGCATACTGTTGTGAGAGAGTGTTCAAAATGTAGTATACAAGAAATGATTTAGATATCTCAACCTCAAGGTTTTTCAGCTGAGCTGCAATGTCCCTCATCTTCATGATGTGCTCATGCACACCTTTAACACTTGTGAGCTTTAGAGATGAAAACTTCATTATCAAGGTCATGGCATGTGCCTTTTCTGAAGTCTCAAACTGCGCATCAATGGCCTCCAATAAAGCCCTAGCATTGCTATGCTGAGCGACCGAACCACGGATACTTAGAAATATTTTAGTCCTTATGAACATCATACTAAAGCGGTTAGATCTCTCCCACTGTTCATAAAGGGCTATCTTAACTGCAGTGCTCATGTCAGTAGGAGCAGGTAGTTCATCTGTCCTTATAGCATAATCAATATCCATGTACCCTAATTGAAGAAGATTTGACTCCTTCCAAACTTTATAATTTTCACCATTCAGTATGGGAACATCACTCTTAAATTCAGAGAAATTCACAGGTTGCACAACTACATATCAAACAATCATGCTTTTGTCACAAAATTTGAGGTAAAATAAACATAAATCATGTTTTACCAATGTAAATCATGTCACAAAATATGAATCACATAACATAAAAACTGCCCGTGGGCTAAGTTTTTAATTTAAATAGATTCATATATATTTCATGAAGAAACTATCATAATATATTCCTTTCCTTAATCCCTGTGGGTAAATTAAAAAAATAATATGATATTTCAACCTAATTAATATAATAAAAATTCCTGTGGGATAAAATTCATCATATTAATAATATTAATTACAATTAATGTCCATTTCCAAATGTAATCCGGAGACTATTAATATATAATTTAATTAATTAAAGATGCTGTGGCTATTCTTTAATTAATTAAAATATATGGATCACTGGACATTTAATTTCATGCACAAAATATTCACAAATAATGCATGAAGCGCAAAACAGTAATTTAATGCCTCCAAGGGCAAAACTGTAAATAAATTCGGCAAGGGGCAGAATTGCAATAACAGATAAAGTCAGGGATAGAAGCGTAAAAAAATAAAAATAAAATAAAGAAGGGGTTTGCCGGTCGTAAGGGTGTGTGCGCGGCATGTGCTTGCCCTTTGCGCAGCATGGCGCGCACATGCCTTCACCGCACAGGCGCGTGTGGCGCACGCGCCTACAACTACTACGTGCGTGGGCCGCACACGCCTGCAGTTTTGCGCACCTGTGGCACCCACGTGCTAGCGGTTGTGCATGTGTGGGGCCACGTGCTTTCTTCCTCCGCTCGACCAGATCCAATTTTTTGACGTTCTTTGCTGTTCCACTGCACCTGGGACCGAATGGGTCTCCTTCGGTAGCCCATCCCACACCAAAATAATTTATGGGTTTCGGAGAACACACTGGTGCAACCACATGAACCCAAAATTTGGCTAAAACGGCCAAGAAATAGGCCCGAATCAAGCAAAATTCCGTCAAAATGCACAAACCCTAATCCGCAACTTCCGCCGCGCAATTAGCCTCCAGTGATCACTGATATGCCAGATTAACTTAGGGCTATTCTTCTCCATGGTGGTGTGACCGTGCCGGTCCAAAGCTGAGCGGTGGGTCGCCGGAATTTGGTCGGAATCGGTGATTTTGCTCGTAGCCCCAAAATGCCCGAATTACTGTTCATCTCAAAAGCCCTGAAAAATGCACCCAAAATTTGACAAAAACAAGGTAGAGGCACTAAACTTGCTTTGATACCAAATGTAAGAATAAAATTGAAGGATTCTAATCATGCATTGAAGAACAAAATTCAAGCACAATTAGAATCAAATGCGAAAAATGGGATCGAAAACAAACTGACATCCAGCCATTGTTCAATTTTACGTTCGTGAAATCCACAGTAGTTCAATGTCAATTTGATAGCGATTATGGGCGTACTCTACTAACCTAATCACCTCGCGTACTGATGGTGTATTACCGAATAAGAGGGTTTGCGTTAGACCTTGTGTCTACCCTTACAGAATGAATGTTCAACTTTATAAACCGCTTCCCATCAAGGAGATTATCAAAAAGGGTGATTGTCACCGAACGGGTACGAAACGTGGAAAAAACCGTATGTAGATAACCATCACTTAAAAGAAAAAAAGTGGGTCATAACCCAACGGATAAGTTTTATTTCAAAACTATATCCCTAAATGTGGGAGCATATTATAAATATAACACAATTTCCTTGTGTTTGGTTTGGAAGTGCCGCTGAAACGCGATCACGTTGGGAAGCAGGTCGGTGGGCACTAGAAGTTTTGGTATAGGGAATGGAACGGACGAACCACGCCTTTCCTTTGGGGCAGTGAAGCAATTAGTTCGTCAATGGCCTCCCGGTCATGCTCTTCACTGCCTACTACGGCCGACTGCGAAGAAAATTGCTGGTGTGCCATTGATGTTTGAGTAAGAATCGAAACAAGCAGATGATTGTGAAGCGCCAATCTTTTGGCATCTAGTGGGTGTTACTTTTTCATTTTTTGGTCACTGCTTTATACAGGCCAAGAGTGACCACAGACCCCAAACTATTCCCGGCTCAATTATTGCACGATATGAGGTGTCCGGTTGAATTATTGCACGATATGAGGTGAACCACGTTTGTCGGCTTAGGTGACATCAAAGAGCACCGTAGAACAGAAATTTGTTCTGTGTATGGTAAATTTGAATAACCGATAGTGAATTTGAAATATTTTTTATAGGTAAAAATTGATTGATAACTTATTGATCCAATCAATTGTCTGTGAGTTAACAAAGAAATAATAATTTTAACTTGCTTAAATCCATTATTAGATTACCAATTGTTTTTTTAATTTTCCAAGTAGAATGTTTTTTCGCTAAAAGAACACGAATTGCTTACCTACTTTACTCGTAATATCGGTTAACGGCTATAACTTACGAACTAAATAATTATTTTAATACTATAACTTCCTAGTCAATAATTAACATTGTTTGAGATTTGACGAGTAACAACATGTATTTATAACATACTAACGAAATAATCTATTTACCAAGTTGAAATATCCCCGTAGATTACAACAACCGTTCTTTTTAGCTAGTGGGCATGTACGTCTACTAGTAGATTACTAGTTGCATAATACTCTTCTACGATGATGATGATGAGGGGCATGATAAAGAAAGACACAGACATGGCGAGCTCTGCCCTCGCCTCACCCAGCGAGGGCGAGCCTCCCCAGTGGCCAGTCCAACCACCGGGGGAAGAAGGAAAGGCAAAAAATAAAAAATAGAGAAAGGAAAAAAATAAAAAAAATTTCAAGCTCCGTCATTGCAGGCCCTTGCCAGTGCCGGCGAGGGTGAGCCTCGCTGTCGCATAGCCATGGCGAGGTCGAGGTCGAGCTCGCCCAGCGATGGTAGGGGCAGAGCTTGCCATGGCTGGGCAAGGTCGAGCTTGCCCAGCCATGGCAAGCTCCACCCTCACTGGCCCTCGCTAGTGCCGGCAAGGGCGAGCCTCGTCGTTGCACAGCCATGGCGAGGCTCGACCTCGCCAGATCTGGGCAAGGTTGAGCTTGCCCAACGCTGGCGAGGGCGGCTCGCCATGGCTGGGCGAGCTCTGCCCTTACTGGAGTTGGGCGAGGCTTGCCCTCGCTAGTGCTGGCGAGGGTGAGCCTCCCTAGTGGCCGACGAGGTCACCTTGCCGGTGAGCCTTCCCTGGTCGGAAAGAAAAAAAAGAGAAAGGAAAAAAATAAAAAAAATTCGAAAAAAATATAAAAAATATAGTAAAATAATGTCACGTTAGCTAGCCAAAGCATCCACGTCAGTGCTAGCCTACCAAAAGTGGCCAGATGGACTGAATTGGCACAATTGCAAAAAGGTTTGGGATTGAATTGGCAAAAAAAAAGTTTAGGACTGAATTGGCACAATTGCAATAGGTTTAGGACTTTTTGGTAATTTTCCCTATTCGAATATATGATGATCTTATGACTCTTCTCATATTTCCTTTAGTTTAGATAAAAATAAAAAGAGGCAAGTTAATATGGTCACAACCCCTACTCAGGACCCAATCGAGTCGTTCTTGCATGTGCTTGCCATTCTGAATGGCTTTAGTCACTCTTTCGACGCTTCCATGGCCAATAAGACCGGTCGACAGTAGCTCTGACTCGACTTTTTAGCATCACCTGCCTTGCCATTGCTTCGCCCTCAGAGGAATTTTGAAATTCGGGGTGAGAGAGAGAACACTAAACTGTCTTACTAGTCACTACGACGCCAAGGCTTCATATGAAAATTGGGAAATTAAAAACGAAATGAAGAGTCAAGAGTTTGACTCAATAAGCTCGTCATACTCCACAGGCACTGAATCAAATTTGGGCATTTTCCTAACCGAATTCGACCGAGGCTTGAATCTTGAGCAACTTTGTCCATCTAGGTCTAAAACTTGTTCAAACCCTCCCAACACAACAGGCAACATTGGAGTGGTCCCATCTAGCTTATTAAGAAGCTGATTAAGGCAAATGATCCGGTTTAATCGTGTAATATTGATTACCATAATAGAAAATTCTATCACGAAATCTAATTCATTTTTTTCCGCCTTAACTTTGTGTAGTCTAAATCATCTAAATGTGAAATGCGTATTAATTTTGTCCCAATTTGGTTCATGCTGGACATAAAACAATTATGATCCGAACTGAATGTCGCAAAATTATGGAAGAGAAACTATTTAATAATTATTGATTTCTTGCGAATTCCCTAATCTAACATGGATGGCCCCCTTTGATCATATGTGAGATGTGGATTTACTTTGATGCGCAAAAGGTAGCTCATGATGTGTATCGCCCCATCAATACACAAAATATGTGGCAAGTGAGAGTTGGTGATAATGGGTGGGCAGTAACTCAATTGAGAGTTGTTAACGTAGCTAGTGGGTCGTGCTAATTTAAATTGATAATTTCTGGAGATAGATAACAAATTTAATGGATTGTTAACCAAGCAAATAAAATTTAATAAATCTATGCAACAAAATTTGGTAAATCAAAAAAGGTTATACGCTAGTAAGTAATTCAAATGAGAATCGGTAATTAAAAATTAGTTAGTAATTCTAACCAACAAAACTTAATAAATTACTCAGATCTCAGTAGCTGGCTAGTTCCAATGTATGGAGGTTTCTCAATCTGTGCGAATCAGGAAATGAGAGCGACAACGTTGCTATGGACCCACGGGGAACGTGCCTAAGTTTATGCACGCTCCAGATTTGCTTGGAATCTGCAAGAAGGTGATGAATGCGCCAACCGTGTGTGGTCCTGTCTCGCTTGTCCTCCTTATTGGTGAAGTATAGACAACTCTAGAAACGTCGACTTCCTTGTCGATAGAGACAGAACAAGTATTTGATGCTGATCAGGTGTAAGAAAAGAAACAAAGAGTGGTAGACTACGTTTGTTGGTGTAAACTACTACGATCCTACCACTTGATATATTAGAGTTCGTGATCACAATCTGCTCTTATAGTTTATTCGGTAGCAAAGGCACCAAGCAAGCACCCCCAATGTCCCTGAAACCTTACATAGCAAAACCCTGTTACCACAACCCATGAGCTACAAAGTTCACCATTAATTGATCTAACCAGCCGCGTGATAGAAAGATAATCCATTTGCTGCTGGGCCATTATTTTTTTGTATACAAACAGAGTAAATATCACGAAAAATCACAAACCGGTATGCCTGTAATAAATTTACCTTTAAACTAATTTTTTTATCACCAAAAATCCCTAAACTGGTACACATGTGACAAATTTATCATTCATAAGTTTTCATTAAATTTTACCGTCAAATTACCAAAGTTGGATGACACGTGGCAGTTGACGGGTGTACTGATTTGAGGTTTTACCCCTCCATTTGTCACATATTTACTCATTTGTGATTTTTCATGACATTAATCCAATTTAACGGAATGTAAATTTGTCACAAGTGTACAAGTCTATGATTTTTGGTGGTCAAAAAATTAATTTTAGGTAAATTTATTATAGATATACCAGTTTAAGATTTTTGATGATCAAAAAAATTAATTTTGAATAAATTTATCACATCTATATTAATTTAAATTTTTTCATGGTATTAACCCTTATATATTCTTTGACAACTGAATAGGAATTTTGAAATTTGGGGATTAGAGAGAGAACACAAAGATCCAGCAAACAATCTCTTTTCCTGTTCATTCAGTGGCACACGTAAAACAATTCTGAATATCATCCATGGAGATATGAAACACTTTTACTATTGCTTTTAACAAAAAGATAACGAGCACCGGCAGCGACAAAACCAATCAAGCCTACTCCAATTTACTGGGAACTTTACTTGGCATATTCAGCTTGAACTACAAACCAATCAAGCTTGACGGTTCCAAAGCAGAATTTTAGCGGAGTTGTTTTTCTTGCCCAAAAAAAATGATTGCAGTTGTCCTTAGGTGATTGTGATGCTTGAGTACAGACAAATTATGAGCTTATAGGAGTGCATTTTCTTGTTCAACGAGGGTTAAATGTAGAGGTGGAATCTGATTCAGTTTTCTGGTGAATAACCTTATAATTGTTATCAATGATCAATTTTCGGAGTCCTCTCCACAGAGACTGGTATTATTTAGTTATATAGATAGAGCAATGTGAAGTTAGTACTTAATTTTGTGTCAAAAAGTTTAATTTCTCAAAAAGAAAATTTAAACCCAACTAACACAATGATAAACACAATCAAATTGAGACTCCCTTTCCACACAGAAATAAAGAGATGTGCAGCTACCCTTCTTGCACGATAAAAAGCTCATCTCATTTTTACCCACAGCTTCAGCCTCTGTCTCCCTCACTATGTGGGAAGTTGCTGCTTTTCTCGAGTCACCTGTGCAAAGAGTCAAAAGTTTGGCAATGGCAAGGGAAGCGAAGATGGACTCGCTGATCCGTAGCATGGCACGGCCTTGGTGTCGGATGCCGGTTGTACTAGCGGTGACGTGAAGTCCTTTTCTACATTATTTCTCTGCAGCGTCTATTAATGGTGGTACAGTACAACAATTCCCTTTATGCACGGGAAGCCTTTTGGCCCTTTGTGCTGAGGCGTCTAACTCTAGGGACATCCAATCAGATCCGTAGCACCACATGGCCCTTGGTGTCAGACGCCAGTTGTATTAGCGGTGACGTGAAGTCCTTTTTTACACTATTTCTCTGCAGCGTCTGTTAATGTGGCACAGTACAATGATTATCCTTTATGAACAGGAAGCCTTTTGGCCTTTTTTGCTGAGGCTTCCAACTCGAGGGACGTACAACGAAATCGGATTTATCCGAAAATTGAATCAAATCATCGAAAAAATAGATTCAAAAATCGGTTCAATTTTTTGAAAATCGATTGAAATTGGTCCGATTTCCAATTTCAAATGAAGATCTATCTGGATTAATTTTTGAACCCATTTTTAGTTTGTGTTAAAAAAATCTGTAGATCATATTATTATTATATTTTAGACTATTGATTTTGATGAATGGTAATTTCTATTGCTCATATTAAGGGTTGTTACTTTTGGCAGATAGTGATTTTTACTATTCATCTTTTACTTTGAATCGTTTCAATACTACTCATATTATTTTACTGGAAAAAATGAAACTAGATACTATTAATTGAGCTACAAAGTTCTAGATACTATTAATTGATCTAACCGACAGCAAGAGCAAAAGATAATCCAGCTTTTGGTAATCCATGTCCACTTCTTTTTTTCTAGCAAGACGATTCATCAAGCAATCAGAAAGAGAGACCAAGTGACTCAATTGCATTATTGTGATATGGAAGGATTGGTATGAATAACTACAGAATCAACAAACAAGTGAAAGTTCAATTAAATGAGCACAAACTCGGGCATTCTCCTAACCTCCAACAGGAAATCAAATGAACCTCAAAGTTTAAGCAAATGTGTCCGTCATACAGGTCTTGAATCACTTCAAGCGCCTCCCAAAAGAACAGGCAACAACGGAGGTTTTCCCGTCTGGCTTACTGATTTGCCAATTAAGGCAAACAATCGGAGAATATAGGACCGAAAATATCATTTCGACGCCTAATGGCTATTACTTGATGGGCCCTTAGATATGAGGCAGCTCTAATGTAAGGGTATGGTCGCGACAAGGCGATCAATGCTTGGGGCCTGCGACAAGGCGATCAATATGCCAATTGTGTAGTCCCGTTAGAAAGATATGAACGTTCAATGCCAACCGGCTGTCCAATCGTCCTGGCCTAGCCACTTCTTAGCTCTTTGACACGTGATGTATAAAATTATGCAGTCTTGGCGACATCTAGATCCATGAAAAAATCAACCGAGCTGTGGCAGTTACGCACAATGGCCCCTCCAATCGACAATAATACGTCTGTGTATTGATTTTGTGGCTTGAGATCTCCTCTACAAACAGCAAGGGGGATATCATAGCTGCCAAAGATGTAAATCTGGAGCAAGATGCGGATTTATCAGTTGGGTTGATGCAAAAATCACTCACAATAGCCAAAGATTGTGTTAAAAAAATTTCTAGGGAGCAATGTCAAAGAAAAACCTGTTCCATGGAAGCGGAAGAGAGGGCTCTCGAGACACGAGTGAAATGTGTGTGAAACAAGATGCAGCAAAACTAAACCATCAACCGACACTACTAGAAGAGTATTATGCAACTAGTAATCAACCGGCGGAAATACATGCCCACTTGTTAAAAATAATGAATGTTGTAATCTACAGGGGTTTTTCAGCTTGGTAAATAGATCATTTCATTAGTATGTGATAAATACACATCGTTACTCTTACTCGTCAAATCTCGTAGCAATGTTAGTAATCGACGAGGAATTTATAGTTGTCGCGATCTAACCTCCCACGGGTGCACCACCTAGGGGTTTGGCACCACCTAGCACTACCAAAAAACATCTTTTTTTCAACGAAATTTCCAACGAAAAATTCGAAAAAATTCGTTGGAAAACGAATTTCCAACGAAAAAATTCGTCAGTAATTCTTCGTCGCAAATTTTTCCAACGAAAAATTTCAATTTTCGTTGGAAATTTGCGACGAAATTTTTTTCGTTAGAAAATTCATTGGAAAATTCGTGGCTAAATTCGTTGGAAACACTACAAAAAAACAACCTTTTTCCAACAAAAAATTTGGAAATCCAACGAAATTTCCAACGAACAAAAATTCGTGGTCGCAAATTTTTCCAACAAAAAATATAAATTTTCGTTGGTAATTTTTGACGAAATTTTTTCGTCGCAAAATTCGTAACTAAATTCATTGCAAAATTCGTCGCTAATTATTCGTTGCAAAAATGTGGCAAATTTTTTTTTTTTGTTGAAAAATCGTGGCAAAATTAGTTTCGTCATGAAAAAAATCGTGCGGGTGAGGGCGGCCTGCCGCCGGCGAACTTCGACCCCGCCATGATCGGGCGAAGGCCAGCCCGCCGCCGGTGGCGAAGCGTGCTCGGCGAAGCCTTTTGCTCGCCCGGCATCCCGTTCGGTTCGGGCAACCGAGCTCGACCTCATGCGAGAACCCAGAGAGCTCGGCCAAATCTCAAGACACGAGGAGCCTCAAGCAAACCGGCGCACCTGGCAAAAATGCAGCTCGGGAACACAATCTCTCCGATTCAAATCCTGCTCCATGGCGAGGTCTTGGCCTGCTAATTTGGAAAATATTAGCCTCATCGCTTTTTTTGCGCATATCGCCTTCATTGGTCGAAATGCGAAAAATTTTGGGGGGGAGCTTTGGCCTGGCAAAGGAGAACAATTTTTTGTGAGAAATTTCAAACTAAGACGCGGGACGCGGTGGAGTGTGGAGCTATCAATCGCGAGAGAGAGAGAGAGAGAGAGAGAGAGAGAGAGAGAGAGAGAGAGAGAGAGAGAGAGAGAGAGAGAATGTGGAAATTGAGAATCGTTGAGGGAATAGTGAGCGCAAAAATGTTGAATAAGGAAGGAGTAGGGTTTTCGTTGCAAATTTCGTTTCAACGAAAATTGTACACACTAAAATAATTGCCCGAAAAATTGAAATTCGTGGAAAAATTCGTTGGAAATTTCCCACGAATTTTGCGATAAAATTAGTACATGCGGCATCTTTCAAATTCATTGCAAAATTCATGAGAAATTTCCAACGAATTTTCCCACAAATTTCAATTTTCCGAGCAATTATTTCAGTGTGTACAATTTTCATGGGAAAATTCGTTGGAAATTTTCAACAAATTTTCCCACGAATTTAAAAAATGCTGAACAATACCGGGTTTTTTTGGATTCGTTGCAAAATTCGTTGGAAATTTCCAATGGAAAATTTTTCGTCACAAAATTCGTTGGAAATTAGCGACGAAAAATTTTTCGTCACAAAATTCGTTGGAAATTTCCAATGAATTTTGGGACGGATTAAAAAAACCCGGTATTGTTCGGTATTTTTTAAATTCGTGAGAAAATTCATTGAAAATTTCCAACGAATTTTGTGACAAAATTAGTACATGCGGCATCTTTCAAATTCGTTGCAAAATTTGTGGGAAATTTTCAATGAATTTTCCCACGAATTTCAATTTTCCGGGCAATTAGTTCAGTGTGTACAATTTTCGTTGCAAAATTCGTTGGAAATTTCCAACGAATTTTCTCACGAATTTAGAAAATACCGAACAATACCAGGTTTTTTTGAATTCGTTGCAAAATTCGTTGGAAATTTCCAACAAAAAATTTTTCGTCGCAAAATTCGTTGGAAATTAGCGACGAAAAATTTTTCATCGCAAAATTCGTTGGAAATTTCCAACGAATTTTGCGATGAAAAATTTTTCGTTGGAAATTTTTAACGAATTTTGTGACGAAAATTTTTTCATCACTAATTTCCAACGAATTTGCGGCGAAAAATTTTTTGTCGCTAATTTCCAACGAATTTTACTTTTCGTTGGAAAATTTGTCGCAAATTTGTGACGAAAATTTTTTCGTCGCAAGTTTTCGTGGCAAAAATCTAGTTTTTTGTAGTGTAGGGGTTTGGCCAATGGATTATTAAGTCTAAACATAATTCAGGCCCTCTCAGGCTTTATCAATTCGTGACTTAGGATTTAAATTTTTAACATGTAAATATTTTCGTGCTGGAGTCGCCACTAATCTATTTGCGGTAGGTCAATTAGAAACCTAAATAAAATATAAGGAGATATGTTTTATTTCTACGAACCAAAGATTTTGAGTTCCGGGACTTGGTTATGCTAGAGCTAGTCTAACGTTCTTTCGATACCTTTCCTTTTCAAAAAAAAATCTATGAGCAGGCAATCCAGATCCATTTATTATCTAGTCACTAACATGTAAAGTGACCATGCGGATGGCGTAAACCATAATTTAACACCCAATAAAGAAAATAGAAAATAAATTATTAGCTTAGGAGAACAACATACCTTTTAACAACATAAGCATTCGCAATGTTTGCTAGAAAATCATACAAATAATTCTAGTATGATTTTTAATTGACAAGCAATTAACTCAATGTATTTTTTAGGTTTTCTCTTTATTAAAATGAAAACTAAACAAAGTGCAATCACGTGCAAAACATGATATGCGATTAATTAAACCTAGCATGCAAACTATATGTCATGCGACGATATGACCTAATTCTAATGACGAGCAAATGATGTACTTTTGGTATTTTTCAATGAAATTCGAAATTAAAAAAATGCCTAAATTAATATGTAATCTATTCTAGGAATGAAAATTCGAGATTCTAAAATATCCTTAATAATCCAAGAATAACCCCTAATTTAAACTAGGAAATAAACTACCCTAAGTCCCAATTTAAATTAAGCAATTATCCTATCTTCTATATATATATATTCAATGTTTCCTAAACATGCAAAATTTCTAATTTAACTTCTAGCTGATATTTTTGGATTTTCTTCTATTTAAAATATAAAGCAATCAAACAAAAGATAGCAATCACATTCGAAGAGTCCACACAATCCGCAAGATTTATTTATCTTATTCAAATTAGGAAAACAGTTTGAACTAGCGATCATATCCAACAGGGTCGTGGATATTGATGGAAAAATGACCATTTGAATTTGGAAGGAAAATAAGATATATTATCATATCCAAGTGGTTGTAGATAAGATAATAATCTTCTGTACCACCGCATATCGTACCTTAAGATTAAAGTCAGATAGTTGTCCAGGTATGTTGCTAAATTAGGAAGAACTCCTAATTTGGGGTATTTTGAATACAACGAATATCACGCACATTATCCCTAGGACATTAACAATTTGTAAGATATTCACGGAATATTTAAATTGTTCGAAGATTTGGAAATTAAATATTAAAAAAATATTCGGATGATGATCGTACCTAATTTGCGAATACCTAATTTGCGAATATTTCCAATTCGAACAATTTGCAAAACAAGAACACTTGCCTTTAGGCTTAGGCTTGCGATAGGGGGACGGGATAGTGGTTGACAGCCTAGCCGTACGATCGGTGGAATCCGCCATTGACGATGGGAATGGCGGTGGTGATAGGGAGTTGGTGAGCAGGGCTTGGATCAATTTGCAAAAACTCTTGCTATTCCCTCACGTGTCGCAATCACCCCCCCTCTCTCCTTGCTCTTACTCTTGCTATTCCTTCACGTGTGTCTCTCGTGCTCTGAAAACTGTTTTTCTGGAAAATTATGAGAGTCCCCCCTAGTTATAAGGCATAATAACATATTTATATCATATACCTAGGTTAATTGGCCAGGCTTTCAAGACTTAATGGGCTTTGGCTTTGGCTTTATCATTTAACTTTATTTTAATTCCAATGGGCTGAATCAATTTGGGATTTTCTCTAATTAAGCTTAATGAGCTGATTTAAGCTCAAATTAAGATAACCAAGACCTTTTAGACTTGTGATTTTCAGCCCCTACCTCCCGAGTGAGTCGAGTTTTGTTCGGTGGCTGAGCTCGTTTTACGCGATGGATTTTCTATTTGCTCGCTACCGCCGGTCCGATGTGGAATGCAATTAAGCTATATGAACCTAAACTATATGCTATGCAATTTTAATAATTTTGTTTAGGGGTTAAAATTTAATCCCTAATTTTCTATGCAATTTAACACTAAATGGTCAGTCAAAATTTAGGCATCAACAATAGTGTTAAAATAATTATCTAGTTTGTAAGTTATAACCATTAACCGACATTACCAATAAAGTAGGTAAGCAATTTGTGATCTTGTAGCGAAAAAACAGTCCACTTGGAAAATTTTAAAAAAATCGGTAATTTAATTATTAAAATATATCTTGAGTTTGAATCCATAAAAAAAACCCGACCAAAAAATAAACTACCAAAAGTCTTACTTATATTTATTTCGGATAACCGAACATGCCTCAATTAGGAAAGTCCAGTTGGACTTGTTTCCTTCTCCAATTCAGTGTTGACTGTTTTTGCCGATGCGATATTCACTTTCTCTTGGCGGCGGCTTAGGCATAAATTCTCAAGGGTTTGTTTTCATGTGCTGCTGTTGACGTGAGGGCAGAGAAGGGCCGTTTTCACGAGCGCTTGACATAGGACAGTCAATATGGAATTACACCAACAATTCAAATGTCGGAGCCAATTAAATCTTATGGTGAGATAACAAAATTTGTATCTAATTCTTTCGTGAGATTGAGATATTATTTCGTAAAAAATTATGTAGCTAAAAACTATTTGAGTTGTTGGATGTAATTAGGGACTGGGTGTCATGCCCCGAATCCCATTGAGCTCGCGACATCCCACTCCGGTCGAATAGTTGCAATGTCCCAGGAACATCGCCAACCCAACCCAAACATCAGAGACACATGCGGAAGCGGATATAAATAAAAAAAAACCTCGGACTAAAAGATGACGACGGGGTAGATCATCAAGACAGTCAAAGAACAACAATATAAATTTTTATACAATGCCATTGCACCAAGTATACAAACATTATATTATACATATACTTAACAAACAAGCATTCATAATCACCGACATAACAAAAGGGATCAGGGGTCTGGTTAACTTAACTTCACTATAGATCGATCTAGTCTAAACAACTCCTAAAATACCCTAGGGAAAGCCTAATGGTCGCTCTTCTCCCAATCTGCTCCTGAGTCCTCTGGCTAATGCACTCGGAAGATCACTTGGACATCGCCTACAACTCCATTGGACACCATGGGCGGCTCTTCATACTCCAAAAAGAGGAGGCGGGCCTCCTGGGTTTAAGGCTGAGGGTCTGAAAGTGATGGTTATACAATCATGAGATGAATCTAAATAAGTGCATAACCCCAAACCCCACATAGGCTCTCATGTACCGCCAGACAAAACATGCACAACGCACAATAGTTAACCATACTAAGAAACACATATGATCCTACCTAGAATCCATCATGCACATCCCTACATGTTAGATAATAATAAAACCAACATGCCACAGTAATGCACCGTCTATATCACAAAACCAAAGCATATAATCCGAATTCACATGCGTCCATGCGTCACGGTCACGCGTGCCTCGATTATAAGGTAAAACCCACCTGGGCCTGTCCCATACCATGCCTAACAGTTTTTACCTCATAATCGAGCATTACATCACATGATACAAACCACACTTGCACTTTAACTCACACCACGCGTCAACTTTCTCAATTCACACACGTCACGCCAGATCCAACTCATTCCCAACTTTTCCACCACTACTGCGTCCGCGTAAAACGCATCAGGCCAACGGTCTTCTGACCTCGTCAGGCATCGTCATCTCGTTGGGCCGGGCATCGTCACCTCGTCAGGGATGGCATCGTCCCGCATAAACGAACACGTCTCGGGACGGAATCCTACATTCTTAACTTTCCTTCTCCACTGCGCCCGGGTAAAACGCATCAGGCTAACGGTCTTCTGACCTCGTCAGGCATCGTCATCCCTTTGGGCCGGGCATCGTCACCTCGTCAGGGACAGCATTGTCCCGCGTAAACGAACACGTCTCAAGACAGAACCTACCCCGCGTAAACGAACACGCCTTAAGGTATCACTTTTCCAACAAATCCTACATTCCCGTACCTTCGTTCTACACTTTCCCCATATATCACACGGCCACACACAATCTTACACTCCACACGCACTGCGCACTTGCACATTCTCGTCGCACGAGCACACCGTACGGCCACACACGCTTGGCACGCGAATTCATTGCATAATCACACCACCACACCTCACGGCCACACACACACGGCACACGGCCAAACCATAATCAGCCCAAGACATAATCCAGAACCAGCCAACAATCATCCGTCACACAGTCACATAAATGAGCTCATTCAAGGCAGAAAATTACCAATCAAACACGCAATTTAACCACTAACATTCCACATCAACACAGCCCAATCCGAGCCTCCTAAACCTCGCATTTTCCATCGCCAAATCAGTCCATGACAGCCTAAAATCCAGCCCCGGTCTATACTCCAAAACAGCCACATAAACCACCTAAACCGAGTCCTAAATGCGTCTAACAATACCCGAGGTCCTAGGTAACATTTTGGGGAGTCACTTACCTTGGAAAGGGGTGACAACAAGCTGGATAGGTGGCTAGAACAGCCGGATTAGCAGCAGCAGCCGAGCAGCGGCGCTAGTGGCTAGGCGGGCAAATAGCTGAGCTGCTATGGATGGGCGGCTAGCGGGCGGCCCATCTGGGAGCAAAGCGGTGGTCGTCGTATGCACTGTGGGAGGGCGGCCAAGGGTGGCTTGGTGGCGGCGGGGCTGATCAGAATAGCGAAAAAGAGAGAGACAAAGTGACAGACAGGGGCATGGCGCGGTTTAAAAAGGAAGAGGCGGGCGGCGCTGGGGCAGTGTGTGGGTGGCGACCAAAGCGGCAAAGAAGATGGTGGCCGGCCAAAGGGGTTCACGCACAAGGGAAAGGGAGAGAGAGAGAGAACCGGTTTGATGGGGGTGAGGAGAGAGAGAGAAACTTGAATTATTGGAGAGAGAGAAAGAGAAATGAATATAAATATTCTATCCCCAATTATTGATCTCAAAACCCCACCGGAAATTACCAAAATACCCCTCAACTACTCCTTCGATCTAATGGCCAAGATCTAATCTCATCCAAAATCCAACTGCCCACATTCGTCCTTATTCAATAATTCTAGGGGCAAAAGAGTAATTGACCATAAAGGAAGACGGACATTCTTGTCCTCTTATTTTCGGCCATACTGGGTAATTTTCAGTCCCCCGACTTAATCCAGTCCTCGAAAATCGTTCGCGGTCTTAGGGGCAAAATGGTCATTTTTCCGGTCCTGAACCGAAATTTATTTTTTTGCAAAAACGGGTGGCCCCAAGGTTGGCCACAGCAAAAACGCCATCGGCTACTAAAAATTATCACTTTCAAAATTTTCGATTCCCGGGCCTGAATTCCAATAAATGATTAAAATCGAACCATCGCGACTTTAGCTTATCTCTTGCTAACGGGTGGCTCATTGGGATTACGCGCTTTCGACCCGTGACCAACACTAAGTCAAATCATGTTTAAGTTTACTCTATCCAAGACGATATCGGTTGTCATATAATTGCGAGGGTCTATCACTAGTTCCCTTTGGACACGATCAATCAAATAGATCGATCTCTGTTGGCCCAAAAAATTCCCTCGTCAATCCTTATGGTCAAAGGTCGAACCAAGGTTGAGTCCTTTGGTCATGCGAACTCAATCCCGTAATGGCCTTACCCCTAAGATTAGCATCCCGAGAATACGCGATTCCCGGATGAGATCTCACTATAGTGCATTGGTCAAAATATTCATTTCATAAATCCCCGGGAAAAGAGTCGAAAATTCAGAATGTTACACTGGGAAACACCAAGAGTGTTTGAGTCACTCAAATGCGGTCCCTCGTATCACTTGATCTATGGTAGAATTCTTTATTGCTTTCCCCACCAACATATGTCACACCAACCGAACCACATATATTTGGTGTTCGTTTTATTTTCTTATTTTGCCTATTTTGTTGTTCGATCGCTTGTTTCTGCAACACTAATTATGGATTTATGCAAGTTAAAATTATTATTTCTTTGTTAACTTACGGAAAAAATGACAGGGCCAATAAGTTATCTATTGAAATACATGTGTGAGTTGTATTAGAAAAGTCCCGGAGATGAGAGAGATTAATCAACCGACCAAGGAGCACTTCCATAGGAGATTTATATT
Organism: Syzygium grande; assembly: GCA_024733475.1. Lineage (NCBI taxonomy): Eukaryota > Viridiplantae > Streptophyta > Magnoliopsida > Myrtales > Myrtaceae > Syzygium > Syzygium grande. The sequence continues at coordinate 8,650,639 of JAMXDD010000007.1, read as the reverse complement.
GCAATACCTTACTAGGAAGACGATTGATCAAATAAAAACTTGTTAGAACGGCATATGACCAAGAATGTCAAGGTAAGTTTCCATGAAACAAAAGGGATTGGGTTACCTTAGGGAGATTACCTCTAGGAGATGACAATTTTTCCTCTTCGCAACCTCATTTTGGTGGGGAGTTTTAACACATGAAGTTAGGTGTATAATACCAAGACTTTTGAGAAAATACTCAAAGGGGTGATTAGTGTATTTAGTCCCATTATCAATACGTAATATTTTAATCTGAAAACCATACTACGTATAGATCAGTCGAGTAAATTCCTTGAACACTGTCAATATTTCACTTTTTGAGGTAAGCACATACAGCCAAGTAGTTCAGGATTTATCGTCTATAAATGCAATAAATTACTTAAATCCATCTCGAGATTCAATTGGTGCATTACCCCAAACATCTGAATGAATCAACTCAAATAGTTCGGATGCATTATGTGTCCTTTGAGAAAAAGACAATCTATGTTGTTTAACAAAATGACAAGTTTCACAAGAGCTTGAATCTAGAGAAAATGTAGGATCAATGGATCATAACACCAGATCTGATGGATGCCCCATACGCTAGTGCCACTGTCGAGATGTTGAGCTTTTATTTTGACTAGCAACGAAAACCTCACTCAGAAAATCATGAGTGTATAGCCCCTTTTGAAACTAGCCTTCATCAATCTTTCTCCCTGTGGTTCTGTCCTAAAAGATAACCTTATCACAAAAAAAGGTAACATTGCAATTTAGATCCCTAATAATTTTGCTGACAGATAACAAGTTGGAAGGTTGAAAGGGGCACAAATAACACATCAAAAGAGTTGGAAAATAAATCTAGTTTCCCAACCCCTTGAACAAGGACCTTTTCATCGTTGGCAATAGTAATAGGTGAGTAGAAACCAGTAGAAACCTTATGCATATGAGTTATCCAACGAGAACTATTGCACATGTGGTCAGTTGTTCCTTAATCATTATTGACACATATTTTTTAATTGTCCAATTAAATTACACAAAATTTAGGAGTTAATTTTCTTTAATTCCTAAAATAAAAAATATTTTCATTTAAATGCATGACATGTAGATATTAGGTGCATTTTACATAAATAGGAATTTAAAAAAATTTAAAAAAATTTAAAAAAATTCAGATCGGGTCGAGTCTAGGCCAGGTCGTCCCAGCCCTCTTCTATCCCCCCCTGCGAGCCCAGGCCCTCTTCCTCTCTTTTCTTTTCCTCTCGCATGAGCTGGGCCTAGCCCAGCCCGCTCCTCCCTTCTCCCCCTACTAGCCCGGCCTCTCTTTCCTTCCTTCCTCCCACTTTATAATGCTCTGTTTCTAATTAAAGATTCAACCAACGGTGGAGCGACCCTTACCGTCCCCATCAGCCACAAACGAGCAGGTAAGAGAATAACAGGGGAAGGGCATTGATGGCCAGTCCCATCCCTCCCCCTTTCTTTGTCTTTCCATCTCTCCCCCTTCCTCTCTTCCCCCCAAGAAAAATAGGTACCTTGCATCGGCCTAAATAGGCCATAAAGTCTTGAATAGATGTCGGCTGGTGTAGGCTATTGAAAGAAGAGGCATGGCAAGTTAATGGAGCAGAGGGCAGGTGGCCAACATTGGCTATAAAAAGCTGATGAAGAGAACAGAGACCAGTCGGCTTTTTGGACCAAAAAACAAAGCAAAAGAGAGATCAAGAGATTTAGAGAGAAGAGAGAGATCTAGAGGGCAAACCGAGCGAAAGTGAGAAGGTCCCAAGAGCGTAAATGCTTCTGCGGAACCGACTGGCGACCCCCAGAAGCAAACCGGACTAGTGAGTCTTCCCCGGCCTCTGTTATCCCCTGTTTTCATATGAAGGTTGGTCAGGACTTGCGTCGAATGTTTCGCGTGAATCCTGGCCTATACCGACACCACCCACTATCTAGACTAGCCATCCGAGGTGAGTCACGATTGTCGGAATAGACTGGGGCTCTGAAATAGCTTGGAGTTCTCCTATTTTGTGCGTGCATGCCAATTGTTTGTCGAAATGCCTCATTGAGGCCAATTTAGTTTTGGTCTTCGCTGGCAAGTAGGTAAACATCCAGTGAGATGTGGTCCTCGTGGTTAGTCTTAGGGTGATTGTATGAGAACAAAGGTGACCAAAGATTGGCCTAGGTCCGCCGGCCAAGCTCCGACCAGCGTTTGGGCTTGAAGAGCCCCTAGTTGGAGCTCAGCTGGTGGTCGCTGTGGCTGGTCATCTTGGTCGCCCAAAAAGATGGGGCCACCCCAACCGACGGTGCCAAGGCAGTTGAGGCCAACGACCAGGCGAAATCGCTGGCCAATCCCCGGATTTCACTTGGCTGGTGCCCTCGTTTGCCTCTACATGTGGGAGCCACCGGGTTTGCCATGTAAACAGGACCGGTTTGACCCGATCAAATCAGTCCTATTTTGTCTTTTTCCATTAGATCGAGCCCAATTTGATTTAGACCCAGGTCAACGCGTATGGGTCTAATCCGGTGACCCGGGTCGGTTCTTACCCAACCCGGTCTGCCGACCCAACCCGATCAAATATTATATTAACATTTTTTTTGTTATTTTTAATTAAAAATATTATTTTTTTAAAAAAATAAATAAATATCCTTTTTATTTTTCTTTTAAAATTAGGAAATAGTTTAGAAATTAATTTTTTTTGAATATTTTTCTAAATTATGTGAATTATTTGATTAATGATCGTGTTTAAATCATATATTCCTATAGGGCTATGCAGTAGTAGTTTTACATGTTATTTTCACTAATGTTGTAATATTATTATGCATGTTGTTTTTAATTATAATATAATTGCATAAATTGTCATGTTTTGAATGTTGTCGCCTTAGTTAGGGTTAGAACCCTATGATACATATCTATCTTGACTGCTTATCACTAATGCTTGTACATTCATTTGATCACCTCACATATTAGGAGATAAGTCTTAAAATTAATCCAAACTGCATGACAACTATTTTCTAAAATGAACAAGGTAAAAAGGTACCGAAAGGGCAATGGTCACCCAACTAGCGTAACCAAGTCCCCGAACTCATTTAATTTATGGTTCGTAGGAGTAGGGTGATTCTCCTGTCATCTTACTTGGGTTTCTAATTAACTTACCCCAAACCAATTAGTGGCGGCTCCTAGATAAAAATCACTTCGAGGTTAAAAGCTTAAACTCTAAGTCGCAATATGGTATGGGTTTGCAAGAGCCCGAATTAAGTCTCAAACCTAGACTTACCGCCTACCAGACGAGACCCTCCTTTTCTTTGAGAAAACTTGAGGTTGGTCGCGACATATTGGTGACTTTGCTAGGGACATCATTTTTCTTAAGTGGACTTAAGCTAGAAATTTTATCTTGTTCAAAAATATTTTTTTGTTCGGTAGTGAGGATTCCAAGTGTGACCCTGACATTAGGGTGTTAAATGATCTTGCATATTTGAATTGATGATTGTTTATGAATTGTTGTGCATGCTTTAATGATTTAGCACTACACTGTTGCACACACAATCATGCCGTCGGACCTGGGCCGCGATAGGGCATTTTAGGATGGTGTTAAAAAAGATACAACGTCAAATGCAAGACCATGATGTAGAGATTGCCTTTCTTTTTCCCGAAATTTCTTTCTGAATGTCGTAAGTGTCTATCTATAACCGCTATCCATGTGACTATAAGGTATTCATTTCGACTGAGTCGAGGTTAGAAGAACTTGACACCAATGTGAGACTGCAACAGTCAGACATCCTTTTAGCTTCACTTTGCTAAGCTGTCTAGATAGAAATCGAACTTCACTTCTCATGCGCATGTCTATGTGATTGCCATGGTTTCCGGTAAACTAAGTTTTCCATTCCTGCACTTTGCAATTTATTTATTTTCGTATGTCCCAGTTGGTCCATAATTAGTCTAGGTTAGTTGTAGGTTTAATACCATGGTCATTTTGAAAGAATTAGTCACCGAAACTTTTTCCAGAAAATTTACTTCCAATTCATGCCCTTATTTTTATAAGCTTGTTAAAATCATTGTTTTCCCAACGGATTTCCAGTTGTTTTCAAAAAAGGAGAAAATTGTGTATAAATAAAGAAAATACGCTCCAATGACACTACCACGGCCTTAGCCAAGTGGTACTCGGGGAATGAATTGGTTCGATCGGCCGGGGTTCGAACCTCGAAGGTGGCAAATAGGTTTGCCGTTGTAAAAAAATATAATAAAAAACTTTTTGCATCTCTTATTTTTTTTGCAAGAAGGGAAAATGTACTATATTAAGTCATGGACCGATCGCTTACGAAGTTTTATATTCATTCATTGCCACTTCTTCACAAGTAGTTACAGATCAAATGGCCAAAGAAAACGTGCCGAATCGTCTCACAAACATGGAAAACGAAATGAAAATGGTTTTCAATGCAATAAAAAATCTCACGAAGCAGGTGGAATCCATCCATGGCAAACTTACTCCCATGCCGGCATCAATTGAGGTGATGTTATAGCTACCATCTACTGGAAACGATCAAGCCACAGCCAGTGGCAACAAGATGCCCATGCTAAAAGAGGATCCGCTCCCACTTGCAATAAGGAAAGATGAACTCATAAGTACATGGATGACAGAACATGACAAACATCTTGTGAAGGTTGAGGAAATGTTGAAGCAGTTACAAGGCCTGTAGTATTCTATCCCACTTGACCTATTTGTGTACAAAAGGATCAAGGTGCTAGAAAAGTTCAAGATGCTAGAATTTAAGAAATATAATGGCACCTCATGCCCCAGGCACCACTTACACATGTATCATGTGCGAATGACCCAATATGTCGATAATGAACCCCTCATGATCCAAACCTTCCAATCAAGTTTGACAAGGCCAACGTTGACATGGTATATGTCAAAAGATGTAAATGCCTTCAAATCTTGGGATGATGTCGCTGATGCATTTGCCAAGCGGTACCAATTCAACCTCGACGTCACTTTTTTTCGTGATAACCTTGAACACACTATGAAGAAGAAGAGTGAATCGTTCAAAGAATATATCATTAAATAGAAGAACTTGGCCACTCAAGTCACCCCAGAATTTCCTAACTGTGAACAAATGAATCTATTCTTTAAGTCTCTCCCGTATGAATACAAACACCGTCTAGTTGGTGCCACTGCTAAGTCACTTAACCGACTTATTCCAGTAGGCGAACGCATTGAGATGGGATAGGTTCACTAACCTCGCCTCCACAAGCTAGAGACTTGGCTCAAAGAAGGAGAAAGAACCCCGGACAGATATGGATGTTGCATACACCCAAACCGTTTGTCCTTCCCAGACAATTCAGGTGAGCAATGGACAGCAACCAGCCTCAAGTCGCCAACCTTCCCAAAGGCGATCTAACAAAAGTAGTTCACCCCACTCCTAGGGTCCATTTCTCAAGTACTGACCATACTCCGCAAGAAAAATTTGCTCTCCATCGAGCCGAAGCAGGCCAACTTGAAGAACTTTTCGAACTACAACCCATCCAAGAAATGCAACTATCACATGGGAAAGATAGAACATTCAACGGATGACTACTATGCCCTCAAGCATTGAGTTCAAAATTTGCTGGACACTAAGGCATTCTCGTTTCAAACACCCAAGTCAAATGTCTAGAACAACCCATTGTCGGAGCATGAGAGCGAAGTCAATGCCATATCTAGCTTCGATGCTGGTTGAATTAAGAATATGAGGGTATACACCACTGACATTTACGACGGATTGACAAGGGTAGGATACTATCCTAGAGACAAGGTACCACCCCTCGCCCTAATGAAGGAGAGAGTTGCCAAGATGGCGAAAGTAGGCTTGATTGTGTATGCTGACCATACCGGTATAGTGGCCACCATCTCCCAGGCCATTGGCGATTGGAAGGAGGAATTCACGGTAATGAGTGCTGGGGGAAATGAAATATGCTTTGTGTAAGAGAAATCCCCCGCCGAAATAATATGGTAGGATGATTAGTTACTACAGTGGCAAGGCCATGTACGACAATACTCGCCAACCCCCAAATCCATGAACATGATATTCCCTATTCTTCTAAGGAAGAAAATGATCACAAGAGAGCCAAGACATGCTACTCCAGAGTACGCCATCAACTATGATCCCTCTCTAAGTCTTATGACTATTACTTGGGGGAAGTTGGGCACTCGCTGGATGATTGTAGCGCCCTGAAAACTAGAGTCCAAGACCTACTGGATATTGAGGCATTCATTTTTCATGCCCCATGGCTGTATTACGGTAGGAACAACCTCCTGGTCATGCCTAGCATTCATGCCTCTACCCCTACCTAGACTATCTGACAAGAATAGCATCCCTGATGGATGGAATGACATGGATATGTCGACATCAGTGAAAAGAAGAGGCTATGAGCTGGACTCCAGGAATAACAAGTTCAGAGACATCTTCATTAGCGCAATAGACGAAGGATCAATGGAGGGAATGGGTGCAAGCTTGCTTGAGTAGAATTCCTCTCTTCCCTTTTGCATGAATCCTTGGAAAAGAGTCTATCCTTGTATTTTGTTTTTTATTGTCATTTCTACCGGAAGAAATGTCTTTTTGGAACTCTCCCTCTCCTAAGGTTGTAAATCAATATGTTGTAAATAAATAATGTTTTGAGGGTATGAGGAAGTATCTCAAACCAACTCGTTAATGATATTCAGCCATGTAAAGGAAAATGTCTGAGGCCCGGGCTTCCTCGCGCTTCCTCACGCTTCCTCATTTCTAAACTTTTGAAAATGAAATGAACATTTTATCATTTTTCAAAAAGACCAAAGAAAGAATGGTGATAGAAGGATGTGCATGCTCATAGCCCTGTTTTTTTTTCTAACCCTCTCACTTCGTGTCTCAGAGTATACTCCCTTTTAATATGATATTACAAAGGGGCATTTGGAGATGACACATCAAGTGTCAATGATAGTGACAAACCAAGAACACGTCAGACCGATTAGGTGATAACGGACTAGCTAATCCGATAGGGGCAGTCTAAGTGAAGATCATCCAACCTTCAAAATGAAATGTGCGGCAAATCTCTTTACTACTAGTATGAGATATCAATCCTAGAGAGTCAGAGAAAGTGCTGAGTATTCCTTGACTCCATGATGAGCGAAACATCATTTTGACCAAGAAAGTTGGGGGCAAACCAAGAAAAGATTACCCTTTTTGAAAGAAAAAGGTATGTCTTATTTCTTAACAAATTTTGGAAATGATATTCCATTCCTTTTCTTTTACAGGTGACAAACTAAGGAGCATGCTAGACTCTGACGTGCTAGCAAGCCGGATAGAGCACAAATATTAAGACCTCTCGAACGAAACACAATGAAATACTAAATCGATGTAGCTCGTTCCTTGTCCTAGCCCAAGTTTATTCAAACAACTAATGTGTTTTTGCCTTAAAAGTGTAGGGAGCACCTAATTGGGAGAGTAGACTAGGAGGCATGGAATGTCAGAACCCCTCAATCCATAAAAAAAGGTGTATTTCGTTCCTAAAGTTCATCCACTTTAGCTTAAAAATGACATATTCGTTCCTTTTACATAAGAAGAATTTGAGTAAAGGTCCAGCACAAGCAACTGGAAAGGGGCTTTGCATATGACAAGATAGTGCCAATCCTAATCCCGACAATCATGGAAGTCTCGACAGTAGTCATCGAAAAGGATTACGACGACCATATCAGTCAAAGACATTTAAAGTCAAGATTAGCTTTGCTGCGAAGATTCTCATGCAAGCAATTATGCATGCCTTGCACAGTCAGGAATCAGATGATTCCCGAAAAGTTTCTCAACGTGCCAGAATTGCATTGACACAACATGCACCAACAATAGGACCACCTAATTAGAAGCACCCTTAGCTATAGAGAATTAATTCGAGTTTCAAGTCCAACCATAAAAGGAGTTTTGAAAAAAAAAGAACTTTACTAGCCTTGAAGGCAAAATTGAAGAAGGGTAATTTGATATCGTTCTCAATTTACCCTAGATCATTTCACTGCTAACATGAGCTCATACTATTCTCAACACGAATTGTTGATATTCAAGAAAGCTCAAGGAATTGCCAGCTTAAACTCAAGTGAAGGGAGACACGAAGGGTAACGTTGTATCGTTTTCAATTTCTGTCCCTCAAAGAACCATTCATTAACATGGTCTCTCTTATTGCCTTGTGGGATTGCCTCGCCACTGCTGCAGCACAAGTAAGTATTTCTTTTTCTAAAACTCTTTTCATAAAAGTAGAAAGAATCAAAGAAAGAGGAAACATTTAAAGCAGATAGATGTTTGATCCTCCCCAAAATGCATCGCATGTCTTTTGAAAAGGAATTTTGCACAGTAATTTTAACTGTTTAATTCACCAATTCTATGTGAAAATAATGACAATTCCATAGATGGTGTCGAGCTGCCTAGGTATACTGAACAAGATGTGTCGGGATGACGAAAGGCAATCCTTAGTCCATACACATCCTCATGTACTAATCCCTGGCGAGATGGGTAAAAAGATTCCACATATACAAGGTAAAAGGTTTTCTCGCATAAGGTACTGTAGCACAAATGACGAGAGGCAGTTCATTTCTCTATCTCATACACAACCGACAATCCTTTGCTTAGCTATTTTAAGCCCATACACTTAGAAGTTCCTTTTTAAATTACCCCTATCAAGAACCACCCCACATTGAGGTAACTAGATGTAAGTTGGCAGCACAAGGTGAGAAAAATGGATAGAGATGTTTTTGCTCTCACTTGCATCAATCTTTGAGTGTTATTATTGCATATGAGCTCTCACGATGATTTAAGTGCCCTAGGATGATAGAGACCATTTGTTCTTCTATCTCATACACTTACATCCCTTGCTAGCCTAATTAAGCTGGCGATTTTGTTTCGTACGAACCCAATTAGTGATCATCCCCCATATCGAGACAAGGCAAATGTCACCACAGTTCGACCATTAGGGTCTAGAGTGCCGAATGAAGTTGAAGATCCCAAGAGCCTAATAATATTGTTTTTTCAAACTTGTCTAGACTAGTTCCTAACAACATAAAAAGAACAGCAAAAAATGAGTTAATGAAAATTAAGGGCATGAAATAGCAGTGTATTGGGTAAAAGAAAGACCAATGCCCATAAGTAAAAAATGTTAAAAACTTAGGGCATAAAAAAGTAGTATGCCTGATAAAAGCAAGGCCAATGCCCGTAGACAAAAATAATCAAAAAATGAATTCCAACTGTAAAAAAGAATTTCTATCCCCAAGTGAATTTGCAATTATTGGACAAAAGTCCAAGAAGCCAAAGCACCAAATTACCCATGGGGATTTTCAAAGAGAATCCTAATAGTGAAAAAGAAGACCGGTAACGATACTAAGATGATCACCAACTCTCATCCCTTTATACACGCATTTTTTAGCCTAACGATCCTTTCGTTTCTCAACCTGTGAACCAAGCTTACGTTACATCCCTCATAAAGTCTCTTCTGACTAGGGCATCTGAATTAATGTGGAATTTCAAACATTTATAAACATTTCTTAAGGAAGTGTGAGCAAGACTACTTCTATCTCATTTTGCAGGGTTCTTGACTTGTAAATCTGGAGATGATTGTAGAGTATTTTCCTTCATGGGCTTAACTCAAACAGTCTCCATTATTAAGTCATTGACCAAGCTTATATTATAATCTTGATAAAGACCTCTTGGATTGGTAAGATCATGCCGCTTGCAAGAAAACTTAGACCCTTGTTGATGTGACGATAGTCAGATTGAGTGTTTTCAATATTCCTGTATTAATGATCGGGACAAACAACCCTTTTCAATGAGAGCGAGTGGAAAGTCTTTTTGGACGGAAGGTCCCTTGTTCAACATCTTGAGAAGTCCACCTTGCGAGCGAAAATTGTCTCAATTGATAATTACCCTCGGTAGATAGTTGGTGATGCAAACATGGCAAAATCATCATGTATGAGCTTTCAAAATGCGTATTCTGGAATAGTCTAGCTTATCTATATCCTTGATAAATGTATGCATATTTGCGCTAATTGTCTTTGATAAGTAAAATGTTCTTAAAGACTCAAAGAGCATCTGACCTTTGAAATATCTCCAAAGCTGTCCCAAAAACCTTCAAATGTTCTTCCCTAGCAGAATGGACACGGCACGCCTCTGCAGCCCAAAGTTTGCCTTTCATGGACATTGCTTCCGCAGCTTAAATTCCTCTTCAATGGACACGATACGCCCTGGCAGCCCGAAGCCTCCCTTTCATGGACACTGCTTCCGCAACTTAAAATCCCTTTCTTGGACACTGCTTCCGTAGCTTAAAGTCCCCTTCAATGGACACGGTATGCCCCGACAGCCCGGAGTCCCCCTTTCATGGACACTACTTCTGCAGCTTAAAGTCCCTTTCATGGACACTGCTTCTATAGCTTAAAGTCCCCTTCAACAGATACAGCATGGTTCGGTAGCCCAGAGTCCCCCTTTCATGGACACTGCTTTCGCAGCTTAAAGTCCCCTTCAACAGACACAGCATGCCCCAGCAGCCTGGAGTCCCCCTTTCATGGACACTGCTTCCGAGGTTAAAGTCCCCTTCAATAGACATGGCACGCCTTGGCAGCCCGGAGTCCCCCTTTCATAGACACTGCTTTCGTAGCTTAAAGTCCCTTTCATGGACACTGCTTTAGCAGCTTAAAGTCCCTTTCAATGGACACGGCACGCCGTGTATCCCAGAAGAAGTTCAAATACCAAACTAGCGCTCCTATTACTCAAATGGGATCAACACGGTACTCATTATTTGAGTTCCCTTCAAGATCTACTGGCGAGGACTCACTAGGCAAACCATCAAATCCTCAGGCGAGGACCCCAGGTGCTCATTGTTTGAGTCTTTTCAAGTCATGCTAGCAAGGACCCACCAGGCAAAGCATCAAACCTTCGGGTAAGAAGCTCTAGGTATTTCATTAGAATTCTTTTCAAACCACCTAGAAGGTAAACCAAGTGTTCCTTTGAAAAAAGAAAAGCATTTCTCATTGCGCGAGATGCAACCCAAATGTCTCAAAAGATATATGTGTTCTAGAATAGCCTTAATTGTCTATTTCTTCGATAAATGCATATATTTTTGCACAAAAACATATTTGGCAGAATACATACCCCTAAAAAAAGGTAGGAGCGTGCTTAGGTAAGTATTTTTTACCGATACCCATTTCAAAAATTCAGGTACCTAGGATTGTTATGGTACCCCCAAATATTGGACCAACCCTCTATTCACCAAGTACCTACGATTATTATGGTACCCTTGAACATTAGACCGACCCTCTGTTCACCAACAGAACATTAGACCGATCCCTCTGCCAGGTACCTACAATTGTTATAGTACCCTCGAACATGGAATCGCCCCCCTCTATTCACATCAAGCCTTTTCAGGTACCTCAAACAGAATGCAGGTGCTTTGTCAAGCAATTTCTAAACATTTGGGTTAATTCCCTTTGTTCATCAAGCCGTTAGATGCTTTGGACCGACCCAAGCATTTATCGGCTAACCTTCTCTCGATTATCCGAAGTGTAATCCGGGTATTTCGTGAATTTTCTTTTCGATTATCCAAAGTGTAATATGAATATTTCGTAAGATCTCTCTTCTCGATTATCCGAACTGTAATTCGAGTATTTCGTGAATCTTCTTTCGATTATCTGAAGTGTAATCTGGATATTCCACAAGATCTCTTTTCTCGATTATCCGAAGTGTAATTCGAGTATTCCACGAATCTCCTTTTCTCGATTATTTGACATGTAATCCGGATATTTCGCAAAAAATCTTTTTCACGTACTTGAAGTGTAATCCAAGCACTCCTCATAAGTAATCTCAAGTATGTTTTATTTGCTTTAGCATGCATCATTTTATATCACATCATAAAAAAATGGGACCTATGCTCTCGTAAAAAATAGCATTCATCGCACATGCACGGCCAGATTGAGATGTCATTTCATCTTTGAATGCAATTTCCGTGAGCTCAACCTCTGTAAGCTTATCTTTAAAGAAGGGCAGCTGTTGACACCTATTTTTTTTAATTGCCTAATTAAATTGCATAAAATTTAGAAGTTAATTTTCTTTAATTCCTAAAAACAAAAAATATTTTCATTTAATTGCATGACATGTAGACATTAGGTGCATTTTGCATTAATAGGAATTAAAAAAAATTTAAAACTTAAAAAAAAAAATTAGATCAGGCCTAGTCGACTCGACCCTCTTCTTTTTCCCCCACGGGCCTAGGCCCTCTTCCCTTCTTTTCTTTTCCTCTCGCGCAAGCTGGGCCTGGCCCAGCCCGCTCCTCCCTCTCCCCCCGCTAGCCCGGCCTCTTTTTCCTTCCTTCCTCCCACTTTCTTTCCTGTGCTCTATTTCTAGCCGAAGATTCAACCAATGGCCAAGCAGCCCTCGGCGTCCCTATCAACCACAAACGGGCAAATAAGGGAGCAGTAGGGGGAGGGCATTGATGGCCAGTCCTATCCCTCCCCTTTTCTCGGTCCCCTGCACTGGCCTCAACAGGCCGCAAAAGTCTTGAATAGGAGTAGGCTGATGCAGGCTATTGAAAGAATAGGCAGGGCAAGTTAATGGAGCAAAGGGCTGGTGGCCGGCATTGGCTACATAAGCCGATGAAGAGGAGAGAGACTGGTTGGCTTTTTGGACCAAAAAATAGAGCAAAAGAGAAGCCGAGTGATTTAGAGAGAAAAGAGAAATCCAGAGGGCAAACCAAGCAAGAGTGAGTGAGTACCTAGCATGAGGAGGTCCTGCATAGCCTCGCCGTCGACTGCGATTTAATCTGTGATGCCCCAGAAGCAGCCCCGACCGGTGAGCCTTCCCCGGCTTCTGTTATCCTTTGTTTTTATATGCAGGTTGGCTGGGACTTACGCTAGCTGTTTCACACAAATCTCGGCCCATACTAACACCACCCACGATCCAAACTAGCCATCCGAGGTGAGTTGTTGTGACGATTCCAACTCGAGCCGTGACGTCCCAAACCGTCATAAAAACTACTCGGCTTAATTATCTAATTTGATTAAAAATGCAAGTGAAAGATGAAAATATAAAACAGGGATATCAGAACATAACGGATAGATTTATTTATCTTTTTCTTTAGGCGATAAGTATAATTACAACACAAAGGAAATGACAACTGGGAAGCGAGGATCGGTTTACTCCTTCTACCAATTATAAAAAGTCATATCCACGCAGACTTAAAGCTGTCACAGCCAAAAGCCCTAGGAGGCTACTGGCTAGCGGCTAAGATGTAGCTCAAACAAAAAGGGGCTATTGCCCCCAACACCTAGTCTAATCAACCACCGACCGCGAACCTCGTCACACTCTAGCATGGGAAAGGGACGGTCCATACAGGCAACCATCTAAGCGGAAGTAGTTGGATATGAAGCAATACAGCATCCAACCTAAAGGAGTAACGCAGTCGATCCAGACAGTGGTCAAGTGGCATTCCCACACCACACCAAGAACAACGGGATCGAGACGCTCGACAAATGATCCCTTGATATCTAAAACCGAACCATAAGTGGAGATAGGTCCAGTAGGCGGAAAGAAAGCCATGCTAACGATTTGAAAACATGGAAAGCAACAATAGTGAGATAAACTCAGCAAGTAAATCAAGCCATGACTATTCAATTTAAATAGTTATATCACAATTAAAGAGTCTACCACAACATCATCGATTTCCATCATAGTATGAATAATGATAATATGTATATGAGAATGTAAATGATATCCCAAGAATCCCCACGAATGCCACTCTCATTTGTAACCATTGATTTTAAGAACCAATCTACTGCAGACCATACAATAGCAAGCATCTTACTTCTACTCCGAGGTTATGCGACTTAATTGCGCATCTATCATTGAGACCACGAAGCAAGGCCTCAAGGTATCATAACCTTAAGCTTCTCGATTTTTATCGCTGGCTCTCACGGGGCATCATTGGCACTCCAACTGATGGTCCTCACTATAATCCTTACAATGTAATGTATATGAATGAAATGACGGAAATGCAAAATGCCAACTTCAATGCTCGACAATAATTATATCAATATTGTAACATCCCGAATTTCGACCCATTTCTGGGATCAATAAAGTGAATATTGTTTATCATTTCATTTTGAAAAGTCTCACCCAGAATTGATCACTCTCGGGATACTGACCAAAAGGGAATGGCTAATTAGGAAACGGTACGTAGACCAGGGACCCAACCGTGAATAGGGCACCGATTTCGAGAAGCGACGAGGAAATATTTTGGGCCAATATGGACCAATCCTAGGAAAGTGAAGGATATGATTTGTCCAACGATGTATAATCAGATCGCGGGTGATTTGCGCGACCGAAAGACACACATGGCGATCAAATCCCGAACTTAAACCGACTGATCGCGACCTCCGGCACTAGTAATAAACTCTCGCGTTTTCTCGATAATTGAGGTCGTCACGACTCAAGTACCCTTAAGTCGATACGCGTAACCCCTAAACAGCCACCTGTTAGTCAGAGACTTTAAAATTTGAAAGTGAGCGATTTTGATCGCGAAAAATTGACCCGAACTTGGGCGTCAATTTTCGAGATCATATGCGACTATTTTTCGTGGCCAATGTCATTTTGGAGTGACCATATATATTTGGGACTGGTACAACCGAAAATTGAAATTTCGGCCAAAATCGAAAAAATTACGATTTTACCCATCTAGACTCCAACGTCAATTTTCGAGGCAGTATGAGGTTTTTTTTCATGGCCGATGTCATTTTAGGGTGGCCACGCATATTTAGAGTGTGTACGGTCGAAAAATGGAAATTTAACTCGGAAGTGAAAAATTACCATTTTGCCCCTCAAGACTTTAATGCCGGTTTTCGAGGGCGTAAGTGATTATTTTGCGAGGCCGACATCATTTTTGAGTGGCCACACCTATTTGGGATTGGTATGGTCGAAAAATGGAACTTCGACCCAGGACCAAAAAATTACCAAAATACCCCTATACCCTATTTTTATTATTTCGAATTTGGACTAAAATTTGGGTAATTAAGGAAATTATTTTAGAAATGAGTCAGCCCAATAATTGAGACCAAAGGACCAAAATGTCCCTAAATTATTGGATGAGGACTAATTTCGGCTATTAGATCAAGGGTAAAATGGTCAAGAGGGCTAGGATTGCGACAATTGGCATCCACTAAGTCCAACTTTGACCACTTTTGACCACCCCTCTCTCACTCCTCTGGCCATTCTCTCCCCGGTTTGTTCTTTCCCTCTTGCCGTTTCCCTTCGCCCCACGCCGAGCACCATCAATCACCACTGACCAGCAACATCACCATCATCGTCCTTCCCCTGTTGTGGCTGAGAACCACCGTCCGTACGTCGCCACTCGTACCGTCGGAACGCCGCCGTCGATCTTGGCGTTCATCGGTGATTGGCCACCCGTTCCTGTTGACCGATTTGGATTAGGCAAGTATTAATTCCTAAACCACGATTAGGACTAATTTTGTCCTCTAGATAGGTTCAGATGATTTTTAGGGTTAATTAAGTTGGATTATGACCTAATTATGGGTTGAATGACTAATGGTTAATTATGAGACATATTTGGGCATTAATGAGTCAATTAGGAGGAGGATTAGTGTCCTAAGGTTAGCTGTCATGTGGCTGCCCTATTAAATCCGAACTTGGACTAATTCGGATTAATTGAGATTTAATTAGCCCTTTACCGGGACTGAATGATTTGTGATTGATTGGTGTTTTTTCTATGCTAGTATATATATATATATATATGCCATGCCATGTGGTTTTAAGACCGATTAATGCGGTGTGTGATTGGCCATTGTTTTGGCGTGTAATAAGGTGCCGTGAATGCGAATTGTGTGTTGAATTTGCTAGCACTTAATTTGGGCACGTGTGGCATAGATTGAGCCCGCATTGATTTTAATTAAATTATGTGCTCGTGATTGTCATTGAGTGCTCATATGGCATGGCCACACATTTTGCTTGCTGAGTATGGGCATGAGGCTAAAAAGTGTGCAAGTATGCCTATTTGATCGGAATATTTATTGGCCTTCGAGTCGGGCCTTCGGGTTAGAATAATTATTAGCCTTCGGGTCATGGCCTCCGGGTTGGAGCATTATGGCCTTCGGGTCGATTTATCTATGGGCCTACGGGTCGATTTATGCTCGTAAAAGAACTGCATGCCAGAGTGCATTGCTAGAAATAATTCATGAGCATGGCCATTGTGTGCCGGAGTGTGTTGTCGTGGTGCACATTTGATGAATTTATGTTAGGTTGGCACTAATGAGCATGATCATACGTATGGCGTACGAGTGACCAATGTGTTCGCGTATGTGCCATGGACATTATTTTGAATTGTCTAACCTGCAGGGTCATTGTATGAGTGATCTGGGCCATAGGCCTAGGTCAATTTTTGTGATGTTTTGTTGCACTGTGATGTGTGTTTTATTCGTCTGTCAGGATGTGCATGTTAACCTAGTTTAGGTTTAGAGGTTGTTACTTGTTGAGATTCGTCTCACGGTTATTGTAAACCGATATTTCAGCCCCTCGGCAATGAGGATGGCAGAGGCGCCAATCCGTTTTGGGATTCCCTACTTCATAGAGAAGACTATGTCCATACATCCCATAGGGAACGGGAATATGTACATTAGGTACTATACCTTAGTATGGGTAGATGTTGTGGAGTTAGTGTCTGAGACCCACGAGTATGTGGCGTGGTGTTATAGAATGTTTAATGGGGAAGAGACCGAACCCCTCCGGACTTTTGATATCCCGTTTAACTGGAAGGATGAGATTGACCCCCAGTGTCCTGATGGAGATGTAGTAGACCCTGGCATCTCAGACGAGGAGGGTATGAGCTCCAATGGCGTTCCCTGTGGAGTACGAGGTTAATGAGATCGAGCCGATGGACATGGAGCCGGATGATGATGAGTTGGACTAGCCGATGGAGGAGGACCCCGAGCTCGAGGCGATGGACGCAGAGGATGAGCCCGAGGAGGCTGAGTCCGAGTTAGACTCATTGGATTCTAATGACGAGCTGCCAGATAGTTCATCTTCGTCAGAGTCTTCTGGTTCTGACCCGAGCTGGGTTCCCTAGGTTGATCTTAGCCTTAGATAGAACGACTACATCTTTTTGTATGAAGCCGTCTTAGCTCAGTAATCTTTGGCCATTGACCCTTTTTGACCTTAGTGGCCGTTGTTTACTTTTGATGGTAGTCTGTACTCCCCGTAAATGGATATTATATCTACTTTTAATAGTAATGAAATGTATATGTTTTTAATCATATCGAATTTTCGTGTTGTGCTATCTTTGGTTATCTTGATTATAGTACGGATGTATATATACATTTATATACGTGGCTTTCGCATGTGTATTGATCTCTAAAATTTTGGTGTTGGGAAGGCGACGCGTCCTGGAACGTCACAACAATTTCGACCTACGTTGGGATGCGTGCGCTTCGTGGAGTATGGGGCGTGACAAATATCGTCAATAAGATACTCTTGACAATAGTCAAAACAACCAACATTCAGAGTGTCCATAGCTACACTACTATCCGCACCATCTAAATCCCGACACCACCAAAATTCTAGTATTCACCACATCATTGTGATCATCCCAACTAGCTCACAAAAAATATTGAAAGTTGTAGAAGCACTTAAGCAATGAAAGCTAACCATGCAAAGCAAATCACATTCGTCTTTCATGCACGGAACCACTACACGACCTCATTGTGCCGATTTAAATATGAAACGAGTATTTTCTCTTCCTCAAAATAAGCACTAGCCGAAACATCAACATGGTCGGCTACCAACGCAATTTTTGAATTGACGAAAAATCACATTTTTCCACCGTCTCTAAAGCAAACAACCTCATTATCACAAAACCACTTCATTCGAAGCTTCCACCATCAATCACGAGTTCCGTGCAACTATCGGTCAGCTTCATAGTCAGCGCATAACCCAAGCTCCACCTCTAACCATAACATAAAAGGTTGAAACAAAGGAAAATGGCAAGAATACTCGCCTTAGATACGATCGCAAACTCCGTCCTTCGTCTGCCTTGAGGTACACCGAAATTCAAGCTTCAACAGAGAAGAAACGAGCAAGATCACAAGAAGCAAAACAATGAGAACAAGGAGAGAGCACGGTGGAGAGGGGGTGGTTTTGTGATGGAGAAGAAGTGAAGGAGCAAGAGAAAGAAGAAGAAAGATAGAAGGAAGGAAGCAACAAAGTCAAAACTCATCATCAATCTCAATCAATGCCACTCCAAATATTATCTATTACAACATATGGACTTCAAAAATTATCAATTGAGAAAAGACAAGAGAATGGAAGGTAAGAGAGATGGGTTCGACCGAGTGAAAGGATAGGAGAGAGAGAGAGGGAGGGAGACTTTCTTGGCTAAGTAATCATCACTACTCAAATAATTGGATTCCAAATAATATCCAGTGAAGATTATAAAGTGATGAGGATAGAGACAGAGAGTGATAGTCAGTTGGTCTTGGGCGCAAGAAGAGAGAGAGACAAAAAGGATTTTGGTTTTGTCTCTTGGATTGAAATAATGGAGGAGATGGCAATTATGAAGCAACAATCAAAGATAAAGAAGAAGATTGGCTATGGCAAGGACAACATGAGGAAGGGGGTCAATGGATTCCAAAGGGAAAGTAAAGTTTGACTTATAAATGGCCTTTTTCCAAAGATACCCTTGAAATTCCCAAAAATTACGATATTGCTACCGAGCCATTTTTACTTACTAATAAACACCAAGAGCCAAAATTGCGAAGCGCCACCGTCACTAGGCCCTTTAGATTCCACGCCACATCAAAAGAAATTATATGAAGCTCGTGCACCTCAAAATCATGATCATCGCAAAACTGATAATTCACAGAAGAAAGGTAAATAAAACATGAATTAATCACTCAAGGATTATTCCTCAATAGCCAATGCGAAATAACATTTCCAAATGTTATTCTCTGCACATTAAAATAGGTGAGTCAGAATCAGAATGTCATAGTCGTGGTTGCCGAAATTGATCGAGGCCCTGAAATAGCTTGGAGTTCCCCTGTTTTGTGCGTGCATGCCAATTGTTTGCTCAAATGCCTCGGTGAGGCTGATTTAGTTTTGGTCTTCGCTGGTGAGCCGATAAGCGTCCGGTGAGCTGTGGTCCTCGTGGTTAGTCTTAGGGCGATTGTGGGAGACCAAAGGAGACACTACAAAAAAACTGGATTTTTGCCACGAAAATTTTCCAACGAAAAAATTTTCGTCGCAAATTTTGCGACAAATTTTCCAACGAAAAGTAAAATTCGTTGGAAATTTCCGACGAAAAATTTTTCGTCGGAAAATTCGTTGGAACTTTCCAACGAAAAAATTTTCGTGGGATAATTCGTTGGAAATTTCCAACAAAACAATTTTCGTTGGAAAATTCGTTGGAAATTTCCAACAAAAATTTTCGTTGGAAAATTCGTTGGAAATTTCCAACGAATTTTCCAACGAATTCAAAAAACCCGTTATTGTTCGGCATTTTTTGAAATTTGTTGGAAATTTCCAACGAATTTTTTTCGTTGGAAATTTCCAACGAATTTTCCAACAAATTTCAATTTTCCGGATAATTATTTTAGTGTGTACAATTTTTGTTGGAAAATTCGTTGGCAATTTCCAACAAAAAAAATTCGTTGGCAATTTCCAACGAATTTTCCAACGAATTTCAAAAATACCCGGTACTATTCGGCATTTTTTATATTCGTTGGAAAATTTATTGGAAATTTCCAACGAAATTTCCAACGAATTTCAAAAAAACCCATTACTATTTGGCATTTTTTATATTCGTTGGAAAATTTGTTGGAAATTTCCAACGAATTTCAATTTTCCGGACAATTATTTTAATATGTACAATTTTCCAACGAATTTCAAAAAAACATACTTGTTCCTTATTCAATTTCCACGTACACACACAATTTCCACACACACTCTCAATTTCCACACACACTCACTCACTCTCTCCTTCACCTTCACTTCTCCCTCCGTCTCCCCCTCCGCCTACTCCCCTGCCGCCCCCCTCCTCCTCCGGCACCGGCTCTGGCTCCGGCGCCATGGACACCAAGCCTCCGACGCCCCCGACGCCACGAAGCCTCGTCGCCGGCGAGACGACGACGGACTTGACGGGCGGCGGCCTTGAAGCCTGCTTTCGCCCCTGCTGCTGCTGCTGTTGCTTCCTCTTCTTCATCTTCTTGTTGGCGTTAGCCTCCGTGCTGATCGCGGCCTCGCCCGGCCATGGCGGGGCGATCCGCTTCGCCATGGCGGTGGTGGCCTCACCATGGCCGGGCGAGCTAGCCATGGCGGCGGGTGAGCGAGCCCGCCATGGCGAGCTCGGCCTCGCCGGCGACGCCGGGCTGGCCCTTGCCGGCCATGGCGAGGGCCGAGCTCGCCATGGCCGGCGAGGGCCGAGCTCGCCATGGTCGGGCGAGGCCGAGCTCGCCAGATCCGGCGAGCTCGGCCTCGCCGGCGAGGGCTATTTTCGACCAAAAAAACATTGGACCAAAAAAAAAATATTTTCGATGGAAAAAAAATTTCCACGATTTTTCGACTAAAAAAAGATTATAGTTTCCAACGAAAAAGAGTTCATCGGAAAAAAAATTCGTTTTCGAACGAATTTAGCCACGAGTTTTCCAATGAATTTTTCAACAAAAAAAAAATTTATTGCAAATTTCCAACGAAAATTGAAATTTTTCGTTGGAAAATTTTCCGACGACGAATTACCAACGAATTTTTTTTCGTTGAAAAATTCGTTGGAAATTCCCTTTCCAACGAATTTTCCAGAATTCTTCGTTGGTAATTTTGTTGGAAAAAAATCGTTTTTTTGTAGTGAGACCAAAGATTGGCCTGGGTTCGCCGACTAAGCTCTAACCAGCATTTGGGCTTGAAGAGCCTTGGTTGGAGCTCGGCTGGTAGCTGCCATGGTTGGTCACCTTGGTTGGCCAGAAAGAGGGGCCACCTTGGCCTCCGGTGCCAAGGCAATCAAGGCCAACGGCCAGGCAAAATCGCTGGATTTACTCAGCCAATGCAGTCGTTTGCCTCTACACGCGAGAGCTGGCTCCATCCGGGTTTGCCAGGCAAACTGGTTAAACCAGTCCTAATCCAGTTTAGACCCGAGTTGACCCCCCCGACTCGGTTATGATCCAGAGATCCAACCCGGGTCAACACGTATAGGTCGGGTCCATTGACTCGGGTCGGCTGTAACCTAACCTGGGTCTCGAGTCCGCCGACTCAACCCAATCAAATATTATATTTATATTATATTATTTTTAAAAAATTAAAAAAATCCTTTTTCTTTTTCTTTTAAAATTAGGAAATAGTTTAGAAATTAGTTTTTTTGAATATTTTTCTAAATTATGTGAATTATTTGATTAATGATCATGTCTAAATTAGATAATCCTATAGGGCTATGCAATAGTAGTTTTGCATGTTAATGTCACTAATGTTGTAATATTATTATGCATGTTGTTTTTACTTATAATATAATTGCATAAATTATTATGTTTTGAATGTTGTCGCGTTAGATAGGGTTAGAACCTTAGGCTACATATCTATTTTGACTGCTAATCACTAATGATTGTGCACTTATTTGATCACCTCACATGTTAGGAAACAGGTCCTAAAATCAATCCAAATTATTTGAGAAATATTTTTTTGAAATGAATAGGGTAAAAAGGTACTGAAAGGACACTAGTCACCCAATTAGTGTAACCAAGTCCCCGAACTCATTTAATCTATGGTTCGTAGGAGTAGGGTGATTCTCTCGTCATCTTACTTAGGTTTCTGATTGACTTACTCCAAATCGATTAGTAGCAACTCCTAGATAAAAATCACTTGCAGGTTAAAAATCTAAATCCTAAATCGCGATATGATATGGGCTTGGGAGAGCCCGAGTTAAGTCACAGACCGAGACTTAGTGCGTACCAAGCGAGACCCCCTTTTCTTTGAGAAAACTAGAGGTCAGTTGCGATAATCATTTACAAAACAGTTCATAGAGGATGCAGATAGGGCAAAGACATTCCTAAAAGTTTGAGCCATGTTTCTCGAGTCAAAACTCGGCTGAGACACATCGCTGGAGGACATTAGTTATTGGAGTTGCAAGGCTTTTTGTCCTAGAGATGTTTGAATATCTGTAATAGTGACTTGATTGGCAACTTTAAGATTCATAATCTTATCTATAGCCTTGTCTTTACTAGGTCGCAAGTGAGGGTGCAGGTCCTAACAACGATCCCCTGTATGCCCATCTTTGCTGCAATGGGAATAGTGAAACTTGGTATTATGACCATGACCTTTTCCTTTGACGCCATTAAAACAAGTGCCAATACCAGTTTGGTTGCCAATAATAGCTATATTAGTTGAGCTCTCTACCAGTTCTCCCTCTAATTTTGGGTTCAGTATTCATCATCCTTTGACAAGTTTCTTCTCATTGAATAGTAGCACAAACATTAGTAAATGATGCTAGAGCAGTACTCATAAGAATTTGTCTCTTAACATCTTCATATTCAGGTTGAATACTAGTAAGCAACTGAAATATGCGATCTTGTTCTTCTCATTAGGTATACACATTGACAAATTGAACTAGGGACGATACTATCGTAGTTCATTCCATTTCCGTTTGAGATTGCCAAAATGTTCAGTAAAAGATTGACTAGAGGCTTGCTCAGTATGAGCAATCTCCCATTCCAACTCAAAATCCGGGAAGTATTGTCTTGATGTCCATACATATCTCGTAGAGAGTCCCATAAGGCCTTCGTAGTCTCAGAATATGCAAAAATCTCGTAGATATGAGGATCCATTGAGTTAAATATCCATGACATGACGAGATTGTCAGTACCTTGCCACTTGACATATTTAGGGTCACTGATAGGAAGGGGTCTAATCAAGCCATTAATATGCCCCAACTTTGATCTACCTCCAAGAGCAATTGTGCTGCTCGAGACTAGGAGAGGTAATCGCGACCATTAAAAAGGATAGAGGTGAGTCGAGTGCTCATTTCATTCAAGCCAAAACTACCTAAATCGGTGGTAGCAGAGATGCTAGTCATTGTACAAAATGAACAAGAACAAGAGTACTTATCCGATTATAAAGACAAGGTGCAAGAGCCAATGAAGCAGCAGGGAAAGAATGAGTTTGATGTTGATTTTGTTTGTTTTGATACCATATAGCGCGTTAATACGCTGATGAAAGAGACAAAGAGAATGAATGATGAACAAAGGTTTTACGTGGTTCAGTCGACCAAGAAAAAATTCCTTGAAAACCTACATCCAAGGTAGAAATCCCCATATTTCTTAGGTTCTTGGGGAAGATTCATTCTCCTTAAATAAAGAAGACTACATCATAGCTGCTAAACATAGCCCATGATTTTTATGGTAAATACACCTATTACACATTGGACTTTGATACTTAATCTTATCATGATTTGGCAAGTTTATCTCGCCAACATCGTGGCACTTTTTCAATCTTCGGTGAGGTTAGAGAATCAACTGGAGAGGTCAATGGAAGAGCATTTTGAGGCCTTTTGCAAAGGAAAAACTGGGTTTGGACCCTTTTGGGCTCACACGATGGGGTATTGGAAAGAAAGCTTGGAGAAGCCACACAAGGTGTTGTTTTTGAAGTATGAGAACCTGAAGGAAGATGCCGTAGCACAAGTGAAGAAGGTGGCCGAGCTTGTGGGGCTTCCATTCTATAGGGAAGAGAAGGAAGGTGTGATTCAAGAAATAGCTAAAACATGTAGCATGAGGAAGTTGATGGACCTAAAGGTGAACAAATCTAGCAAATTCATGCCAAACTTTGAGAACAGAAGCTACTTTAGGAATGGAGAGGTGGGTGATTGGGTTAACAATCTCAGCCCTCCTATGGTAGCACATCTACATAGCATCATGGAAGAGAAGATGAGTCCTTTTGGGTTAAGTTCAAAACATACTAGTCCTCCTTCCCATATTAATTTTCTGGCAAAAGGACACTATAACTACCATAACTTGTGTACGGCGATCACTTTGGTGCCATAACCTTTTCGGATTACTTTGGTGCCAAGTCGAAAGAAAATAGATCACTTTAGTGATTTCGGCCAAAATTTCGGCCAAAAAGATGACCTGGCATTTTTTCATTTAAAAAAAAGAGTGATGTGGATATTGGGTTCAACATTTGATGTCCACGTGGACAAGCAAAACGACGTTGTTTAGTCCACTTGGACAAAAAGGACGACATCGTTCCATTTAGGACAGTAAACGACGTCACTCAGTTCAAAGGTCTTAGCATCACGTTGCTCGTCACACCTGCTCTGTCTCTATCGTCCAGTCACCATCGCCTATCGCCCGTTGCTCGTCGCTCATGGTGCCCTCATTTCGTTGCTGTCGCCATCACCGTTGCCATCGCCGTCTCTTGCCTTCCCCTTGCGGTCAGTCGGCGTCGCTCCCTCATCCTGTAGACTGAGCATCACTCGTCCTGTCGGCATCGGTCCCGTCTTCGTGGCAAATTACGAAGGTCGGTCTTCAAATAAGGGCTGTTAATTTCTATTTTGCTGAATTGCTCGACACATTGTGCTTCATTATCCTATGTTTCACTCAATTAAATGGTAGATTAGGGCTGCCTTCGGGAAATTACGGTTTGAAGTAGAAAATTAGGGCTTGAACTTGAAATTAGGTCTTGAACTTCTGAAATTAAAGCTTGAACTTCATAAATTATGGCTAGTTGTTTGGATATTAGGGCTTGAAGTGGATTCGATTGTGTTGGTGCCGGGCTGAGTATATGCGATAGATTGTGTTCCATGTAGGGACCTCTGTCATTACCACCCATGTGGTCTGATGGTGGTTTTTTCAATCTTGTCGACCATGTAGGGGACCTTCATATGAAGTTGTGCTCTTTTTCCTATGTGGTGTGGTCCCGAAAGCTAAAATATTGAATTTTTTGGCTTTTTTCCTTCAATGCAGAGTCGATATGAGGGATAAAGACACAATTATCGGCATCATTGTTCGCTATGGAGGAGAATTTGTCATCGGCACTGACGAGTGGGAATACTTTAGGGGACTTGAAGGTACTGTTTATTTCGATAGAAGCAAGCTAGCATATATTAATCTCATGAGAGATATAGTTTAACAATTAAGATGAAAAATAGGAAGTTTGCATTATTGTGTTCCTAGAAGTAGCTTGAAGAATGGTATTAGAAACTTTGATGATGATAATGGTGTTAAGGATATCATATACAATTATCTACATGGAAAAGAAGCTGTTGTGTACTTGAGTCCTATAGTGATAATGAATCTGAAAAAAAATTCTAGTGAGGTACAAGAAAGAATATGGTCAAATTTGGGAATATGCTAGAGAATGTAGGCTATAAAACCCGGGTAGTCGAGTTTATGTTGAGGTTGTGGAGCGGGCCACTGCCTAACCATGGGACTAACTTTGATCGAATTTATATTTGCTTTGATGCATGTAGGCGGGGATTTGTTGCTGGTTGTAGACGAGTCATAAGGTTAGATGGATGTTTCTTGAAGGGTATGTGCAAGGAAGAATTATTGGCTGCCATTGGGAGGGATGGCAATAATCAGATGTTACTAATTGCTTGAGCTGTTGTAAAGGTAGAGAGCAAGGAAACTTGGTCGTGGTTCCTGAAAAATTTGATGGTGGACCTTGAGATCGCTAATGGAGAGGGTTGGGCATTCATGAGCAACCAATAAAAAGTAATGCTAGTGCAACTGCACAAACAATATTTATGACATTTTATCTTACACATGCCTTTATTAATGCCTTGATGTATGAATTCTTGTAGGGACTTCTTCCTTGCTCTAGCTGAGTTGATGCCATTTGCTGAATATAGGATGTGTGCGAGGCATATATATGCAAACTAGGAAAAAATCTACAAAGGAGAGAAACTACAGAAGCAATTTTGGATGATAGCTAAGAGCACCAACATGGTTAATTTTAGAATTCACAAATAGCAGCTGCTTGACTTGACGAAGGGTGGTTATGAAGCACTTTTTCAAACTGAACCCAGGCATTGGTGTAAGGCCTTCTTCGCGAAGAATTCAAGAGCGATATCAGTGATAGCAATTTTAGTGAAGTCTTCAATGGTAGAATTTTAGAGGCTAGGTGCAAACTAATCATCAACATGCTTGAGAATATTCAAGTGATAGTCATGACAAGGTTGCAAAAGCAGAGAGATGAGGCTGCAAAGTGGGCTGGACAGTGTGATCCTAGGATTGCTAAAAGATTGGATGACAACTTGACGAGTAGTAGGTTCTGTCATCCTATCTAGAATGGAGATGATGGCTATGAGGTCATGGAAAAGAAAGACAAGTATGTTGTCTAATTGGACAAACCAAAGTGCTCATGTTAAGCTTAGCAACTTTTTGGGAATTCCCTGTGCACATGCTATTTGTGCCATCCAAGCGAAGTACAAAAATCCCAAGGATTACCTGCATGGTTGCTACTACAAAAGCACATATCTTGCTGCGCACCAGCATATGATGTAGCCTATTAGAAGTACAAAATTTTGGGAGCCGACAAATCATGAAACCTCTCACCCTTTGCCACTTAAGAAACAAATAGGAAGACCTAAAAAGAGACGAAGAAAGTAGGAAGGAGAGCCCAGAAGTAAGAAGATGAGTAGGTCAGGTGTATGAGATGCTCATATTGTCGTGAGGTAAGTCACAACAAAAGTGGTTGTCATTTGAAGAAGCAACATCAGTTACTTCAACAGCCAAGTGGAGAGACTCAGATTGGATCAAGTGCAGTGCCAACACAAGAACTAGCTGAAAGGGCTCCTAAAGGCCTGTTGGAGGGCCAGCCTATAGGCATGCTGATTGTCTAGCTGAAGGCCAAGTTCAAGAACCAGCTAAAGAGCCAATCGAAGGCCCAAGTTCAAGGGCAACCTCCTCCTTGACTGTTGCATAGGCTAGGAGAAAATATCTAGTAAGCTTATGTATTTGTATTAATCTTTAGTGAGCAAACTTTGGCTTTAGTTGACATTATTTTGTCCTTATCAGTTGAGAAGAAAACCAATTGAACAAGCAGCTCAAGTTCCTTAAAGTGAGGCACCATATCAAACAAAAAGAGTCCTTAGCAGAAGATTAAGGCAATATGGTTATGGAATTTATGCGGACTTTAATACTGTAATGACTATTTTGCATGTAAGTTTTGTACATCTCATGCATTTCATTTTTGAGTTTTTCCCTTTTATGACAATATTGCTTCTTCTCATCCATGATTATGTTGTTGTAGCCTGGGAGGAGTTCAGAGTTTCTCATATCTCAAGTTGGCCCAAGCCAAGAGTCAAGGGCTACACCAAAAAGAATCCAACCAACGTCGCAAGCAGCTAGTTTGAAGAGAAGAAGGGTGGCTACAGAGAAGAGTGTTTGTAAACTACTACCAACAAAAAACTCAACACTAGTTCTTGATCAACCAGCATATGCTAATAGCTCCAAAACAGCCACCAACACCAGTAAGAAGAAGATAGTTGCTATGCCTAAGAAGAAATCTCTAGCAAGAAGGCCAATATAATAACCTGCTGGTCCAATAGTTGAAAAAGCTGTAGTTAAGGCAATTCAAGAAGAAGCAGCTCTAGCTATTAAAGAAGATGCAGCTTAAGCAGTTCAAGAAGATGCAGCTCCAACAGTTCAAGAAGAAGCAGCTCCAGCTATTGAAGAACCTGCATCTTCAAAAGTACAACCTATAGTTCCTCCGGTTCAAAAGAGTCAAAGAATTATGAATCAATTCAAGAAGCCGTCGAAAGGAAAAGGAAATGGTGGACTTATCACTATTGACTAATGGGAGGGCGTTGAGGTGATTGTTAGTTTTTGTGAAATTAGGGAGGTTTACCGTATTGGCTAATAGGAGATTGATTTTTTGTGGTCCTGGAATGTTATTGACTAATGGAATGTTGTGTGTAATGACTAAATTTGATGTTTACCGTGGTTAAAGTAGTTGTGATTTTCATATTTTTGCACACGTGTTTGTTCTATTTTAGTATAGTACTGGTGTAGTAGGGTGCTTGCAAGTTGCATCAGTAAGTTAATATTCAAAGAAACTTACTGATGCAGTTGATGGGGAGGGTGGGAATTGGTGCTGCTAGTGCTGGTTTTTTGTATTATTTTCAGGTGCAATATGGTGCTTGCACCAGCTGCTGATTTTGTGCTGTTTAGGAGTGCAGTATGGTGTTTGCACTAGCTACTGATTTTATACTGTTTGGGAGTATAGTATGGTAGCTGCTGATTTTGTCATATTTGGGAGTGCAGTATAGTGCTTGCGCCAGCACACCAACACGCTGCTGGTGCAAGCATTTTGAACTGGTTTTTGAATATGGTTTGGGTGTTGTTTGGTGCTAGTGATTGAATATGGCTTGGGGGCTGTATGAACCTGTTTATGAGTATGGTTTAGGGCAGTTTGGTGCTGGTGAGCAGTGTTGGTACAACTACTGCTTTGATTCTAGAATGATCTGATTTAAATAGTGGTTTGTTGGAACCAAAGTCTCCATTTTTCAAAAAACACACGGCATGACACTTAAGTGATCAATTTTTTGCCATAATTGGTACTTAAGTGATCACTTTTGAATCACGACTGGAACTTAAGTGATCACTTTTGAACCACGACTAGCACTTAAGTGATCACTTTTGAACCACGACTAGAACTTAAGTGATCACTTTTGAACCACAAATGGCACTTAAGTGATCACAATTAGAAACATTTGGCACTAAAATGTCAACTGCTGAACTTGTGACTACTTCATATTTTGCTGCTACGCAGAGTTGTAGCACTTGCAGCACCTCATTTTTCAATAGTGAGCCTTACTCTATAATATGCAACCATCTAACCAAATGAAAAAAATACAATAAATTAGCAAGTGAATATGCAGCAAATGAGCAAAAATATGAAGCAAATGAGGAAGTGCAGCAAATGACAGCATATGAGCAAAAATATACTGCCAATGTGCAATAATGATAGCAAATGAGCAAAAATATACAGTAAAATATATTGCAAATGAGAAAGTGTTGCAACAATGACTAGCACTTAAGTGATCACTTTTAAACCACGACTAGAATTTAAGTGATCACTTTTGAATCACGAATGGCACTTAAGTGATCACAATTAGAAACATTTGGCACTAAAATGTCAACTGCTGAACTTGTGATCACTTCATATTTTGCTGTTACGCAGAGTTGTAGCACTTGCAACACCTCATTTTTCAATAGTGAGCCTTACTCTATAATATGCAACCATCTAACCAGATGAAAAAAATACAACAAATGAGCAAGTGCAGCAAATGAGCAAAAATATGAAGCAAATGAGGAAGTGTAGCAAATGACAGCATATGAGCAAAAATATGCTACCAATGTGCAACAATGATAGCAAATGAGCAAAAATATACAGTAAAATATGTTGCAAATGAGAAAGTGTAGCAAATGACAGTAAATGAGCAAAAATATGCAGCAAAATATACTGCAAATGAGGATGTGCAGCAAATGATAGCAAATGAGCAAAAATATGCTGGAAATGAGGAAATGTAGCAAGTGACAACAAATGACCAAAAATATATAGCAAATGACAGCAAATGAGCAAAAATATGCTGCAAATGAGGAAGTGTAGCAAATGATAGCAAATGAGCCAAAATATGCTGCAAATGAGGAAGTGCAGCAAAATACAGCAAATGAGCAAAAATATGCAACAAAATATGATGTCAATGAGGCAAAAATGCATCAAAATATGTAGCAACAAAATACTAAGCAACTCAACATTGAGAACTAATAAATTCCAACCTTCCATTTGTCATAGATTGCAGCAAACCTCTTATTACATACATAAATTGCAGCAAACTAATAATACAACCATAGCTACAAATTACCAAATACAAGTACATAATACTAGCCTATCTTAAATTATGGTAGACTAAGAAACTTTTGCTCATCAATGACATTACATTTGACCATAAAATAGGCTATAAAAAAATATCAATAACACAATCAACAATTGATAACACTTTCTTTCGATTTTCATCCTTCAAACTTCCTTCTTCAAATGGTTGGCCAGAAATACTAAAGCCTTTATTTTAGCTTGCAATGAGTCGACATCATCCAACTCGTCCAACTCGTCCATTAATGTACGTGGAGGTTGATGTCGAGCTTCAAGTAGCTTCACTATCACCTCTGTTGCTCGATCTGAAAATTTCACATCAACCCACTTGAAGAATTTGCACTTCGAGCTTTCTCTATACCTAGTGCATCCATGGAATATTCTCTAGGGGTTCAATCGAGTCCAAGATGTTCTTCTTGGACTCGGTAATCCACAATAGCAAAAGAACCGACCTTCTTCTTCACTTCGTTCAAATGAATTTGAGCCACTAGTGAAGCTCCCGCCATCCATTTGCAATCTTCAGCTGTCAATTTCGGGAAAAATAAGGAAATAATATGGCCTATTAGGGTTTGCAATTGGGGAATATGTCCAATTAGCCGATTTAAGGTTCTTATATTGGGGGGAGAAAGGTTGAATGACGTTGTTTTCACTATAAGGGCTGATTGGACTCTCCGGCATCTTAGCATCGAATATTAATAAAAAAGAGTCACATCAGATTTCTGGCATGCCATGTCAGCATTGGCACTCAAGTGATTGTTTTTCAAAAAAGTTGGCACCAAAGTGATCCAAAAAAAAGTTATGGCACCAAAGTGATCGTCGTACATAAATTATGGCATTTATAGTGTCCTTTTACCTCAATCTTCCAGTTCAATTGAATATTGGTACTAAGAACATTAACAGTATGTTTCTTATGATGTGAACTCAATCTTTCTTTATCTTGGATCTCCCCACAAATACTATAGTGTGTGGAAAAGATTCAATGAGAAATTGCACTGAGATACCTCGAATTTTCTGTTGCTGAAAGAGTAAACAAGTATCAAAATGAGATGAGGACTAGATATAAGGAAAGCATCTTGCGTCTTTCTCTCTGCACTAAACCCTAAAATATCAGTTTACTCCAACATCTTCGTCACAAGGAATGAGTTTTTTTTTTTTTTGGTAAGGGACAAGGAATGGAATGAATGAAATGAGTTATTTTGGTGCATGGTAGCCTGGAAACTCCAGTATTAGGTAATTTGTGACCTGAAAGCATCCATAAAACAGAAAAAATCATTGCGATCCAACGTATCTGTCCCCTATTTGAAACTTTTCCCTTAGACATTCCATGCATATATCCAGGACATAGATAACGAAAAAAAATCAGAAAGGTTTTATTGGTTATGATGGTAGCCTGTATCCAGTAGTTTAAACTACTACAGTTTTACTTTTGATATAAGCATTTGAGAACACAATATCTTTTCTCGTTCATTCAGTGGCACGGGTAAAACAATTTGAATATCATCCATAGAGATACGAAACACTTTTACTATTGCTTTTAACAAAAAGATCCAGCAAACAATAACAAGCACCGGTAGCGGCAAAACCAACAAGCCTACTCTAGATATTAATTGATTAATTGATCAAGCAACGGCAAGAGCAAAAGATAATCCAGCTTTTGGTAATCCACGTCAAGTTATTTTTCTAACATGATGATTCATCAAGCATGGAATATAAATTTTGAAATTTGTATGACAGAAAGGGAGACTAAGTCACTAAATTGCATTATTGTGATTCGGAAGGATTGGTATGAATAACTATAGTATCAACCAACAAGTGGAAGTTCAATTTAATGAGCACAAACTTGGGCATTCTCCTAACCTTCAGCAGGAAATCAAATGAGTCTTAAAGTTTGAGCAAATGTGTCCATCATACAGGTCTAGAATCTATTCAAGCGCTCCCAAAAGAATAGGCAACAATGGAGTTTTCCCATCTGGCTTACTAATTTGCTAATTAAGGCAAACAATCCGAATATATGGGACTAAAAATATCATTTGGACGCCTTGTGGCTATGACTTGATGGGCACTCAAATATCAGTAGCTCACCTTGCTCTAATGTATGGGTATGGTCGCTTTTTAATAAGGACCCACCTGTTGAACGTGCCCACGTTTTATGCAAGTCTAAAAAATGAAAGTTCAGTGCCGACTGACTATTTTATCGTTCTGGCCTAGCCACTGATTAGCTTTTCGACAAGTGATGTATAAAACGCGGACCCCGCAGAAGCCCCAATTCCAGTCTGGCAACATCGAGATCCATGAAAAAATCAACTAAGTCGTGGCAATCATGCACAATGGTCACTCCAATCGACAATGACACATCCGTGTTTTGATTTTGTGGCCTAAGATCTCCTCTAGAAACCACAAGGGGGATCAGGGAAAAAGATATCATAGGTGTTGAAGGTGTAAATTTGGACCAAGATGTGGATTTATTAGTTGGGTTGATGCAAAAATCACTCAATTGCCAAAGATTGCGTTAAGAAAATTTCTAGGGAGCAATGTCGAAGAAAAAATTGTTCCATGGAAGCTAAAGTGAAAGCTCTCAAAACACAACTGAAACGTGTGAAAGAAGCTGCGGCAAAGCTCCACCATTAACGGACACTACTAGAAGAGTATTATGCAACTTG
The DNA here is from genome assembly GCA_024733475.1 of Syzygium grande. Taxonomy (NCBI): domain Eukaryota; kingdom Viridiplantae; phylum Streptophyta; class Magnoliopsida; order Myrtales; family Myrtaceae; genus Syzygium; species Syzygium grande. The sequence goes on along the minus strand of JAMXDD010000007.1, from coordinate 8,618,102 downwards.
TAATCTACTAGCAGAAGTACATGCCCACTAGTTAAAAAGAACGGTTGTTGTAATCGACAGGAGTATTTCAACTTGGTAAATGGATCATTGTTATGTTATAAATACACGTTGTTACTCGTCAAATCTCAAATAATGTTAATAATTGACTAGGAAGTTATAGTATTAAAATAATTATTTAGTTTGTAAGTTATAACCATTAACCGATATTACGAGTAAAGTAGGTAAGCAATTCGTGTTCTTGTAGTGAAAAAACAGTCTACTTGGAAAATTAAAAAACAATTGATAATATAATAATGAATTTAAGCAAGTTAAAATTATTATTTCTTTGTTAACTCACGGACAATTGACTGGATCAATAAGTTATCAATCAATTTTTATCTATAAAAAATATTTCAAATTCACTATCGGTCATTCAAATTTACCATACGCAGAACAAATTTCTGTTCTGTGGTGCTGTTTGACGTCACCTAAGCCGACAAACGTGTTTCACCTCATATCGTGCATTAATTGAGCCGGCAATAATTTGGGGTCTGTGGTCCCTCTTTGCCTGTATAAAGCAGTGACCAAAAAATGAAAAACTAACACCCACTAGCTGCAAAAAGATTAGTGCTTCACAATCATCTACTTGTTTCGATTCTTACTCAAACATCAATGGCACACCAGCAATTTTCTTCACAGTCTGCCATAGTAGGCGGTGAAGAACATGACTGGGAGGCCATTGACGAACTAATTGCTTCACTACCCCAAAGGAAAGGCGTGGTTCATCCCGTCCATTCCCTCTACCAAAACTTCTGGTGCCCAACCGATGTGCTTCCCAATGTGATTGCGTTTCAGCGGCACTTCCAAGCCAAACACAAGGACATTATCCTAGCCTCTGAGCCCAAATCAGGGACCACTTGGCTGAAGGCCTTAGTGTTCTCCGTCGTTAACCGTTCCCACTTCGGCATCTCCAACACGCCCTTGCTCACTTCGAACCCACATGTCCTCATCCCTAGCTTCGAGTTGAAAGTATATAGAAGCAATCCAAGGCCCAACCTTGACAGCCTGGTAGAGCCGAGGCTCTTCCAAACGCACATCCCTTACCCATCCTTGCCGGAATGCATCAAGCAGTCGGACTGCCGGATCGTTTACATCGGCCGAAACCCGTTAGACGTTGTGGTTTCGTCTTGGCACTACTTCGTCAAGCTTGCGCAGTCGAATGACCAGCCGAAGTGGTCCTTGGAAGAACATTTCGAGATCTATTGCCAAGGGAAAATAACGTTCGGGCCCTTTTGGGATCAAATGATGGGCTATTGGAAGGAGAGCTTGGAGAGGCCACACAAGGTGTTGTTCCTCAAGTATGAGGACTTGAAGGAAGATATTGTAGGCCAACTAAAGAAGGTGGCCAAGTTTGTGAGGCTTCCTTTCACTGAGGAGGAAGAGGAGGGAGGTATGATTGAAGAGATAGCCAAAATGTGTAGCTTAAAGACCCTCAAGGACTTGGAGGTCAACAAATCTGGCATAACATTAGCTAAGAATTGGAAGATTTTGAATAGAAGCTTTTTTAGGAAAGGTGAGGTGGGTGATTGGGTTAACCATCTCACTCCTCCTATGGTGGATCGCCTCAATAGCATCATGCAAGAGAAGATGAGCCCTTTTGGGTTGCAGTTCAACACATGTTGAACATGTTGGTTGCTTTCGACCCCTTCTTTCTCTATGTATAAGTAGAAATAATTGAAAGCTAAATCGAATTGTTTTCGTAGTAAGCTTCTCATGTCGTGCTTCTCCTCATTATTTGGTTAGTGTAGAGAAAGAAAAAGAATCATTCCCAATTGCACTAAAGAAACCTTGACTTTCTCTGAGCTAAAGACCAGACAAGTATGGAATGCTAATCAATTGCATTCTTTTGTTCAATTAAAACTTTTCTAATCTGCAATCTTAAAATTGAAACTGTTGATCTCTATGTCTTGTGTCCCAATATCACAACATCGACTAACGAGAAACTGCGAATATTTGACAAACAAGAATCGCATTATATGAGCAAGGATGGTTCTACTGATCTATTTAAAAAGAATAGGATTTCCATGCTGGTAAATATTTGAAAATATTTGTGTGAAAAAACTATTGGTAATACCAATCACCTAATTTTTTTGTAATTTCTTCATAACTTACCGACACTTTTAGTGAATTGCAAACTTTTTTAAATAATTTACAAGCTTGTTATCTCTTACCAACTTTTATTTGTTTTTCTTATCTACCCCTTATATTTATCAACTCTCATATTAATTTACTCATCTTGGTATACGTGACATACTAATCATTGAGTTACTTGCCACCGCTCATTTGATTTTTTCTAGATTCATCAATTTTTTTCATCATTTATCAACTTTCTAATTTACCAACTCTTATATGAATTTACCAATCTTTATTTGCACGACTTACCAGCATTTCTATCATTAGACTACCAACAAGTTTCGTTTTACTAGCTTTCATTTGAGTTGCTCACGATTGTGTAATTTATCAACTTTTCTATTGAATTACCTGCTTCTATTTTTTTTTCTACTAACGTGTTAAATAAACAACTCCTTTTAGAAATATGGGTTAATACGACCAAAAATCTCAAATTATGTTATTTGTGACACAGTTACTCCAAACTTTTTTTTGTGATACAAAAAATCCCAAACTATGTCCATTGTAACACATTTTTCCCAAACTTTTTTTTGTGATATCAAAAATCCTAAACTATGCACTTTGTGATATATCTATTCTCCGTTACAATTCCATCCAAAATCACTATTCATCATCTTCTCCAAGAAAAAATTGCACTGTTCATCGTCATTGAAGTTACTGTTCATTGCCTTCTCACTCGGCTAAAGCTCTTCTAGAGCTCGTCTCTCACTGCCCATTGCCACCTGGACCTTCAGGAGTTTCGTCGTAGTTGCCGACCATGGTGGCTGCTCGAGCTCGAAGCTTTAAAACCAATAATATTTACACAGGTCGGCACTTCATGTGTTTTTTGGGTATTCTAGGCCATCAGAGAATCGTACCTCCAATGAAACTCAAAATTCCCATACAAATTCAAAAACCCCACATCATCAGAACAAGCTTCGAACAAGCAGACGATGCAAAAACTCAAACTTGATGCCAAATCAAGCCACCCACAACACCGCCTCAAGCAGCAAAAAGAAATTTGAAAAAACCCAAATGAGGAAAACAGTGGGGGCATTTATTAATCTGAGTTCGAAAGATAAAAACTCGTGGTTGATTAAAGGTAGTGATTCTTGATAATAGCCGAAGCAAGGAATTAGTACCCGAATGTCTTCCTTAATGTCATCCCATCATCGTCGTCTTCCTCCTCCTCCGAGCTCCCATCAATGGCATCTCAGGCGTTGATCTTCGCCATGACCCGTGCTCTCCTCCACGTCCTCCGCAATCCCCCTCCTCACTCCGTCCAATCAATCACCACCCTGGCTTCCTCTCTCAACAGCCTCAGCTCTTCAAGCTTGAGCGGCTGCCTTGGCCAAGCTTCGAGCAGGAGCGGAGCGACCATGGTGTTGACACCCAATTTTTAGCTCATTTTTGTCATATTTTCAAAAATTTCAAAATTAGGTCTAGGAATCTTGGACAAGCTTAGAAACCTATTTCTAAACAAAAATATTTTTTTTAGTATTTTTCTGCATTTTTTCTGAATTTTTTTAGTCAAAATAAGCAAGAAAATTAAAAAAAATAGTAAATGGAATCAGAAAATTCCATAAATATAGTCAATAGTCTTATTTTAAATCCAATTTCATAAATACACTGTCAATTTTAGAAAATCTCAATCGGATGTATGTTTTTCCCAAAATTTGGGCAAAATTAAACCCAAATTGAACCAAAAATGAAATTAAATTTTTTCTAGACATTTTTAGGTCATAGTGTCTTCACAACAATTGATTTTGGGACCTTTAATTGCATCATGGTCAGTCCAATTGCACAATTTGATGTAAAAATAAAAAATCTCCAAAAATTGATTGAAAATTGAGAATTTTGAACCTAAATTAGGAATCGTGCCCAAAATGAAATTTCTAAAATGTGAGACTATCATTTCTAGGGTTAATCAGGGGTGGGCAATGCAATTTTGGCATCAATTTTGCCTAATCAGGTCATTAAGACCTTGAATTGAACAAAACCCTATTAACCCGAATATAAAAATGAGAAAATTTTGGGCACAATTATAATAAAAATTGGAAAAAATTATATGTTTGGGTTCAGAACATGCTGGCGAATGCAATTTTGAGGTTTAATTTGAAAAATTTGGTCAAAATAAGGTCCAATTTGCATTTTTGTTCAAAACTGGAACTACCAGGTCGAACGGGTCGACTCGACCTGACCCGAGCGGTGTCGTCTTCCTCACCCGGTTCATTCAATCCGCGAAAAACCCAGAAAAAACAAACTAAAACCCAGAACTTTGTTGATTGTTTCCTGTCAATTCGACACGTGGAAATTGATTAGGTCAGCTGGAAAATGCTCAGGCTGGCATCGGCTAACAACTTTAACTGATTAGAAAATCAGTTCTAACGGATTTTGGGAGGGAATTTTGATGAACAAAAACCAGAAAAAACTGAAGAATAGAGGAGAAGGTGTTCGACAATTTTCCCGAGAGAGAGAAGAGAGAGAAAGAGAACAAAACATGAAAAAATTTAGAGAGAGAGCGTTAGAGGTTCTCCCGTGAATGTTCGGCGTCGCCCTAGGCAGTGAGGCGCCGGCAAATCACAAATTGGCCGTGACCTCCCTTCGTCGTATCAAGCCGAGAAACCTGACCGTGAAGGCCTGAAATTGAGTGCCGTTCGATCAACTTGGACCTGTTTTGGCGAAACTGAGCACACTAGAAGGAAGATCAAGAGTCAAGGAACAATCCCTGGGGCCCGGTTCGGTTCAACAATTTCATCTGATCGATTAACGAATCAGGTAAAAACTCTTCCCAATCAACTTTAAAAAATTTTTCAGAATTTAATCTTGTCCTCAAAGTGCATGTTTGAATGATTTCTTTGACGAATCTTGGTATTTTGATGTTCAAAACATGTCTCTGACCATGATTTGTCTATTTGATTGCATTTGTGGATGAAAAACGGCATAAACTAAGTCGGCCAAGTTTTAAAACCTTCTCACCGGAGCTCCAATGATCTCGCCGGAGAGTCGCTGTGGCCTTAGGCCATTCAAGTAGGTTTCCTTAAACTTTGTTTGTTGATTTTCTAGTCATTAGGTTCGTGATAGACAGCTAGGGCGATTGGGTTTAAAACTTGTATTCTGGAAAAGTTTACCAAAACAGATTACGAGTTAGGGTTTTTTGGACTAAGTTTTTGCCAGCCGACAGACGTCCGGCGACACTCTAATTAAGCCAGATCAATACTAGAACATATGCTTTTGGTAATGGATCAATTGAAATGGCCAAAATCCTACCAGAAGGTCGCCGGATTCCGATCCGAAGTCACGGCCTTGAAAACATTAAATACAGAATTACGCACATCAAGTGTTCGACCAAATGCCCCAATGGAAACCATTCAAAATGGTGCCGTTTTGGTGCACTGTGCCCGCCGGAGAGGGAAACTAGCGCTGGCGCCGGCGACGGACAGTTCGGTCTCCGCCGAACCGGTTTGAACTGGTCCAATCCGGTTCAACCCCTGGCAGGAAAATTTAAAAAATGGAAAATAAATAAAAGTTTTTTAAAAAATACAAAAATCAGAAAAAATCACAAAAATCATTAAAAAATTATAAAATTAGGAAAATTTGCAAAAAAATCACAGAAATCAGAAAAAACACAGAAAATTCAGAAAATATAAAAAAAAAATTTCAGAAAATTCATAAAAAATTTTGAAATTTCAGAAAATACAAATAAAAATTTGAAAATTCTGAAAAATCAATAAAAAAAATAAAAAATTGGAAAATTCACCAAAATTTCCAGAAAATCATGAAAAAATCATTTCTTGATTTAAAAAAAGATTCTGAAAAAAAAATCAAAAATTTCAAAAAATTGTAAAAAAAAAATCCATAGAAAGATCCAAAATCACCTTGGCCAGCCATAAAAAATGAAATTGAAATTTTTTGAAGTGTCCAAATGGCACTAAAAAAATCAAAAAAATCAAAAAATCAAAAAAATTTTAAAAATCCACAGAATGATTAAAAATCATTGTGGCCATTCATGAAAACTAAAATTGGCATTTTCTAAATTGCCTAAGTGGCATAATTTGGAAAATTTCAAATTTAAGGTTAAAACCCCTAAAAAAACCCTAAACCCTAAAAAATGAAATGAACAAGCCATTAGAGCTTTGTTAGGGTTTTGGTAGGTTTTCATTTCTAGTGACCAAATTAGGACTGCTGTGATTGATTTACCATTGGATGTGCAGTTGATTTTTGTGATGTTTAATTGATTGTCCATGGTTAAATTAGTGAATTGACCTTAGGGATCCATGTGATACGCTAGATATGCCATATCGTTCTTAAGTACCGAAATGGCATTAATGGTCTCAATTTGGGATCGTTAACGTAATCAAGTCCCTTATCCAGAATTTTTTGTTTGTAGGATTGCGGTACTTCTCCTGTATCAGAATTAGGTTTCTAGTCGACCTACCGTAAATGATTAGTGGTGACTCAAAGTTTAAATTTAGATTAAACAAACCCCGCTGTCACGTGAGGTATGGTCAGGAAGAGGTCCGTATAGAAAAATGCCTCCATCCTTAGCACGTGAGAGCGTAGCGCGGCAGGCTTGGTGACTCCGCTGTGGAATCTTAAATTTCTAAGTGGACTTAGGCCTAGATAGAACGATATGCATGTGTCTGTGCTCGCATGGATCCTAGCCACGTCCCATTAATGAAGTGTTAAATGGTGATGCAGGTGGGAGGTATAAGGGGAGTAGTCTATGCTTACTTTTGTTTTGTAGGATGATGTTGGGATTGAATGTGATTTTGACCAAATTTTAGAAGTGTTGTTTGGTTATAAATTATTGTGCTTGCCTTTAAATTGCTTTAGCATTTCACTTTTCACACACACTACTCATGGGCCAACCCTGGCTACATTTAGGAGCACCTTTAGGAGGTATGTGTTTAAGCGAAACAATGAGCCAATTGCTCATGGGATTGTTTAAATACAATTCTGATCATCAAGATAGAATAATATTCCATTACTTTAGGCCGATCGCCTATTGGAATGAAATCCCTTGTCCATTAAGGTGGTGACCTTAAGCCTTTAGTGTACCTCATCCTTTTAGGTGTCAAAACCTCACTTGTTGCATATGCTTATCTTTGTGGTTGGTATACATAAAACCAAGCAAAAATGTGTCGATAAGTAAGTGTCGTTCCACTTCTCTCATATTTTCAATTATGCAAAGTTAGTTGACACAATTTTGTTAAAAAAAAAAGCCCAAATGACAATCAATGTTTGGACAAAATGCCTTTTTGTAGTACAATGAATAAATAGGGTGACATGCTCCATTTGGTCACATTTTTCATTTCTAGATGAAATGTATAAGTCCATGGTGATTTTCAACGTAATTCAAATAGATTGAATGCTCAGGATGTGACATGTACAATCCCATTTGCCAAAAGTCCATTTTCAATGTATCCGAAGTTGTAAACCATAAGGTAGTACTTTATGGTCAAAATGGAGCATGTCAAAAGGCATTTGCTTTAAATATTGGTTTCATTCACATTTTCAAGTATATACTCTTTTAAGGCGTAAATGGATTAGAAGTGGCATTTGTATTACGTCATAAGAATGCAAATATGCTTTACCTCCATTTTATCCATAAAAGGACATATAATTAAAATGGGGGCATTTAAAACTAATCAATGGTGACTAATAATGAACTTTTTGCATGATTAGATCGAAATGAGGAAACTAGACATACAAGTCATCTCGGTTCTAAGGAAAGAGCTTTTGGCATGGTGGATGAATATGACTAAAGACAATAAAGTCTATGTGAGGGAAAGATTAGGATATTTGTTCAAACTCATCATTCTAGAGTACCAAGTGAGCTTGGTTCAAGCGTTATCCCATTTTTGGGAAGTTACAACCGCCACATTCCAATTAGGTGAGCATGAGATGGTACCTACATTAGAAGAGTGTAAGACAACCATTAGGGTTGATTTCGAATCAAGAATCGTTGAACCCCCAATTGGATTGAAACCCACAAGTGTCATAGCCGAATTTTTGAACTTAAAGACTCCTCAAGTGAAAAAGTTGATCAAGTCGAACACCGGGAAGTTTCCTTTATCTTACTTGGTGGCTAATGATTCCAAATTGCCAAAGGAAACTAGAAATACTTCCGCGAGAGTCTTCATCCTTGCTTTTTTTGGGTTCGTCTTATTCCCTACATCAAGGACTGGATTGAATCCTCTTGTTGTGGTGATTGCTAGGCAAGCTTGCCTAAAATGAGATTTCTCCGATATGCTTTTAGCAGAAATCATCATTTCTTTGAACAAATACCAACGTCACCAAAAAGGTGTACTTCAAACCTCAGCTGGGCTACTTTTTGTACGGTTCATTTCCCATATCATACCTTGGGAACGTCATATGCGCATTAAAGAGATCGACTCATCTACCAACCCTATTGAGAAGTATTTGAAGCTCCAAGACAAATTGCCAAAATACTCTTTTCATGAGTGGGCAAACTTCATTAAGGCATTGACTCCCGACTAATTTCAATGGAGAATTCAATGGCCAAAGATAGTGACAGCTCAAATCACTTGTCAAGAAGGCAACTTGGTGCCATTGCTTGGATTGAATAGTGGAGCCGCTTATTGCCCACTAAGAATAGTACGACAATTTGGAATAATTCAACAAGTTCCACCTACTTGGCATCCTGAGGAGTTCACATTTGATATATCACAAAAATCCCAATCGGAGAAAGACAATAATGAGTTGCAAATAAAGGTTCAGAAGATCATGTATTCCTTGAATAAATCAACCAAGCAAATAGTACAATGGCCTGAAGATTTACAAGGAGAAATGAAGCTCTTCTTGGTATCCAAAGAGTACATAGACTGGTTAAAGGCTAAAATACCGATTGATGTTGAACCATATGTACCTTTGAGTATAATTATCCATCTTGATGAGTCGTACATTCCAGAGTATATCGTGCCAAGCACGCTAAGTGTCGAACCATACATTCCCGAAGAGGTTACGATTGATGTGGAGGAATGGGAGACACGAGTCAAGGAATATGAAGAGGCTGAAGCTACCTTAGCTAGCAAGAAGCCTAGACTTGTTTAAGCTAGTGTTTCCCTACTTTGATGTAAAGTATTGTAATATGAATCTTCAAAATTAAAACAATTACTTGATGCATGATTGTTCGATAAAGTTTTAAAGCACATTTCGCATAAAAGAAACAATCACCATGGATTACAATTCTTTGAATTGTATGATTCCTTGAGAAAAACATTGATAAGAAGTTTTATACAAGGCTAAGGCTTGTGTAAAAGTTCTTATTCTTGTTAAACACAAGAAAACATACCATTGAAAGAATATAGGTCTTCATATCTATTTCATCGATTCTAATATCTCGATGATTTTCATGAAGCTAGGTTGTTAGCAATGAAAGGTAGAAGATCTCGAACTCGCTTGCAAATAAAAATGGCTGAGGAAGAGACTCGCACTCGGCTAGCTGAAGTAGAAAATCAGTTGACACAAATGGCGACCATGATGGCAGAAATGAAGACCTTCATTATAGCTGCGAAGGGATCTTATCTTACAGTTTCAAATCCAGGAGCTGCAAATATCACTAAGGTACCTGTTGAAGAGACAATGAGAAGTAAAGAACCAATCAAGGAGAATCCTCCAAAATTTGCACTGGAAATAATGGATTTGGAAGAAGACATTCAGGTTAAAGAGACATCTAAGGATAAAGAGGAGGCCAAACAATTGGCCAAAATTGAAGAATGCCTAGCAAGTCAAGGCTATGAGCTTTAGAGATTCGATAAGTTCTCGCCATGCGCGAAGGTAGTTGTTCAAGAAAACTACAAAGAACCAGAGTTCGTGAGCAAGTATGATGGAACCGGCTGTCCTAAAAGCCATTTGAAATATTATCTCCGCAAAATGGCGAGATATTCAGATAATATGCCACTCCTTATCAGTACATTTCGAGATAGCTTGAAGGGAGCAGTCTTGACGTGGTATACCGCTCTTAATAAGATGATTTTACCGAATAGGACCATTTAGCAGGAAAATTCCTTCGCCAATACAAATTCAATGTTGAAGTACTTCAAACATGGGAGGATTTAATTAGGACCAAGAAACGAAGAAACAAAGGATTCAGAGCCTACACTCAAAGATGGAAAGTTGTAGCCTCACAGGTCAAACCGGCAATAAGTGAGGACGAGCTTATTGAACTCTTCTTGAAGTCGTTTCCAACTGAGTATTACGACAAGTTGCATATATCAGGTTGCCAAACATTTACCATGCCGGTGAAGGTTGGTGAAATAATCGAATGGTCATTAAAGGAAAAGAAATCTCACGAGGCGACAGCACGTAGACCGTATCCTGGAAGAAAGGATAAAGAACCTATACGTGACGTGGCTATGGTATCCAGCCCTAATATTAATCAGGCTTCATTCCCAAAGCAGTCCAATATCCCTTGGAGAAATCTAAAACCATTCGCGCCAAAGAAAAAACCCGTAAAGCAATTTACCCCATTGCCACGGCCCTTATCGAAATTACTACCGATGCTGTTGGAAAGACATTTGGTGGCCAAAGAGGTGCCAAGAGATAATCCTACAAGGTTTCTCTAGTATGATGAGTCGAAGACTTGCACATACCACATGAGAGAAAGAGGACACGATGTGGATAACTGTACAGTCTTGAAGTATAAAGTCCAATAACTCATAGACAAGAAGATACTAAGCTTTCAAGAGCCAGAGCCAAATGTGTATCAAAACCTTCTTCCTGAGCACAATGTCCAATAACTCATAGACAAGAAGATACTAAGCTTTCAAGAGCCAGATTCAAATGTGTATAAGAACCCTCTTCTTGAGCATAATGTGGTGAATATGGTCCTTACAGAGGTAGAAATAATAAGGCCTGATGAAGAAGATGAATATGAGGCCAAATTAAAATTAGCCCGACAAGGAGATGCTCACTTTCGTCGTCAAGTATTTTTAAAAGGGGAAGTTATAGACAACTTGGGAGAAGATTTTGGCAAATACAACTTTCAAGTAAAGTATACTCCACCACTGTGGGTTTTTAAAAATGAAGTGATTGTGCCCGATGGTTGGGGCGGTATGGATGATGAGCTCAGCAAAACAAAAAGAGATTCTTTCCTGTGATGGGGAGGATCAATTTGAAAAGCAAAAAGAAAGAATTCGGCAGGGTGAAAGGCAATTTACCCAAACTTCTTTTGAGCAAGGTGACACTGTAGATCTCATTGGTCAAGATAGTGGAAAATACAACTTCCGTGTTAAGTACACACCCCGACCCTAGGCTTTCAAAAATGAAACCATTGTACCCGACGGATGGGGAGGCATGGATGAAGTCCCAATCAACAAATTAAGTCTTGAGGAAAAAGAAGATCAAGACGAGAAAATGAAGAAAAAGGCTCGCTAAGAAGACAGGTGATTTGTTCGCAAAGCATGAAAACGAGGCGAAATTATGAGTTATCTGGGACAACACAGTGGTCGGTATAACTATCGTGTCAAATACACACCACCCTCATGGGCGTCCAAAGAGGAAAATATCGTACCTGACGGTTGGGGTGGAATGGATACTATTGAAGCTAACAAAAGCATAATGTTCATGATTACACCACTATTAATCAATCTTGATGAAATGGATAGACTCAAAGAAGAAAAGCATCATGTTGAACCAATTACCATTGAGCTCCCAATTGGTCAATTAAAAATCGAAGAGAAAGAGGTGCAGCCTGTGATTATCACTTTGCCTCCAAAGGAGAAATTTGACACCAAATGTGTACCATGGGACTACACACCTAAAGAAGTTGTCGCAATAACTAGATCGGGAAGATATTACGTCCCAAAAGAAGGCGAGCACGAAAAGAAGAGAGTAACTGAAGAGGATGTCAAGCAGTTGCTGTCAGTCATGAAGACAAGTGAATACGAAGTAATTGAATAATTGAGGAAGATGCTGGCACAAATTTCCTTACTGGATCTTTTCAAGACTTCAGAAAGCTACAAAATGGTGCTTATGAAGCTTCTCAATAAAGTGCACGTCCCAGCGATGATTAATGAGGTACAACTGGAGGACTTTGTTGGTGCCATTCTTCTAAAGGATCAGATTGCCTTTTCTGATAAAGATTTTCCAATTGATGGACGTTCTCATAATAAAGTCCTATATATTACGGTCAAATGCCGGGGCAAGGAAGTGTCACGGGTACTAATCGATAATGGTTCCGCACTTAATTTGTGTCCACTAAGCATACTGCATTGCTTGGGGATTAGTGAAGAATTTACTAAACCTTCAAAGGTGACCATACGTTCATTCGACGGGATGAAAAAGGATGTTATTGGTAACATCGAGCTGGAAGTAAACATAGGCCCTGTGCCTTTTTTGATTGATTTTCAAGTGGTAGACATTCCAAGGACCTTCGACCTACTGCTAGGGAGGCCTTGGATTCATATGGTTGGCGCCATTCCATCTAGTCTCCATCAAAAGGTTTGATTTGCTATCAATGATAAAATGATTATTGTACATGGGGAAACAGATTTTGCCACCTACAAGGAAAGTGCCATACCTTATGTCGAACCGAAGATAAAGGAAAAGCCCAGTTATTATTCCTTCGAGATGATTTCCATGATACAAATTCCCGTTGGTAGTGTCATGAAGACTCCAGAGTTTTCGGTGTCGTCTATTATGTCCGAAAAAGTGTTATGCCAATATGGTTTTAACCATAATGGTGGACTTGGGATAAAAGCGCAAGGAATTAAGGAACCTATTATCCCATTTGGCACAAAGAAGTAGCATGGAGTAGGAAGATTCTTTTGAACTCTTTCCTTATTGTTGCTTTTACAATTTGTATGTTTCATGATTGATGTTGTTTCAATTCAGTTGCAATTTACGTTTCTTTCAATATAGATATAATTGCATTTTTCAAATTCAATAAAAGTGTTCAATATTTTGTTAAGGACATATGGAAACAAAACCAAACCAACGATGAATATCGCTCTCACATGTGAGGCTTGAGGCTTTGGGTTTATGTATGACTCCTCATTGTGAAAATGGTTTTAAGAGCAAGGATGTCCAAGAATACAAGGATTAGCTCTATTCTCTTGATCTCTTCAAAACAAATTTCAAAATAGTTTTCCAAAAGGGTTTTTCATCAAATCTCATGCATCAATTCATTTCATATGCAATTACTAATCATGTTTGTTACATATCAGGCATGAGCATTCACACACCCATAATAGGTTCATAGGTGATTCAAATCTCTCCAAGGAGATCACTTATAATATTGAAGGGGATAATGAAGATGAGGAGTGGATCAGAAGAAAATGGATCCGTCATAAAGAATCAAAGCCACTCATGTTAGAGAAAATGGTTACTGTTAATATGGGTAATAAGGAAAATCCCAAAAAAGTCAAGATTGGAGAAAGTCTTCCCTTAGTAGAATCAGAAAGAATAATGGATTTGCTCAAGGAATATCAAGATATATTCACATGGTCCTATGCTAACATGCCAGGTATTGATCCAAGTATAGTTGAACATGCTTTGCCAATTGATCTAAGTATTCTACCGAAGAAGCAAAAATTGAGGTGGACGAAGGCAGAATTGGCAAAGAAAATAAAAGAAGAAGTGATAAAATTACTCAAGGTCGGTTTCATCGAAGTAGTGCCATATCCAGAATGGGTTGCCAATATAGTACCCACAATGAAGAAAGATGGTCGGGTGCTAGTATGTGTTGATTATCGCGACTTAAACAATGTAAGCCCAAAGGATGATTTTCCGCTTCCACATATTGATGTATTGGTGGATAGCACCACTGGATTCGAAACATTTTCTTTTATAGATGGCTTCTTAGGATATAATCAAATCCTCATGAAGAAATAAGATAAATCGAAAACGTCCTTTATAACACCATGGGGCACGTTTTGTTATAAGATAATGCCTTTCGATCTGAAAAATGCTGGCGCCACATATCAAAGGGCAATGGTAACTCTGTTCTATGATATGATGCACAAAGAAATCGAGGTGTGCATGGATGAAATGATCGCAAAATCTAAGCAAAGAGAAAACCATGTTGAGGTGCTTCGCAAATTGTTCAAAAGACTCAGAAAGTACAAGTTGCGACTGAATCCCAATAAGTGTGTATTTGGGGCAAAATCTGGCAAATTGCTAGGATTTGTGGTTAGTAACAGGGGAATCGAAATTGATCCTTCCAAGATCAAGGCAATACATGACTTAAAGACTCCTTCTACGGTAAAAGAAGTAAAAAGCTTGTTGAGGCAGTTAAACTACACTGCTTGCTTCATCTATCAACTTTCTGAGACTACTAAATGTCACGCCCTGAACCCCATCGAGTGCACTACACCCTTCTTGGTCGATTAATGCGACATCCCAAGGCATTGCCAACCTCACTTATAGTTATCAGAGATTTAAAAATGATTAGTGGAAACCACAAAACACCTAGATAATTAAAATTGGGGAAATTAGGGAGAATGCACATACTCATTTCTCATTATCGAACTTATGTAATATTCACAATTTACAACTATCATATACATGTGCACATCGTACTATAAAACCACCGATACTCAAACAATCGATGACCTAGGTATTCTATCCTAAAAAATAGTACTCTCCAAAAAGTCTGATCCCAACCCCTAATCTAGTCCCTACGCCCTCTGTTTGGCATCCACTCTAAGTCAGACTCCTCATCATCTGAATTTGAGTTCCCCTGGACGATCTACTTCTCCGAGGAATTCGGCTCGGCCTCAATCTCGATTGGGTGATTTATATCACCTGATTCAGATGGAACTTCGTCATGATCCCCCTCGACCGGCTCCTCAAAGAAATCATCCTCAGGTACAAACTCAGGGTCCATCCACTATTCATACGGAAGTATATACTCCGATTCTTCTCCAAGCTCGTCTTCCGATTCAACAGGTTCTTCCTCGAGTTCAGCCTCCGCCCTTTTTCTTCCGGTTCTTCCTCTGGAATAGGGTCAAGATTCACATCCATTGGATCATCTCCCGCTAGAGACTCTTTCGGTTCCGCTCGTGCTCAGCTCCTGAAGATCCCGGTGCTGCAGGCACTGGTTGCAGTCCATATTGCGCCAAACTAGTATATACACTATTCAGTTCGTCATCAGGGGGAGGTATAGCCGATGGGTCCCAGTCCCCAACTCCATCAAAGGAGACGTCAAAACCACGGACGAGACTAAGCTCATCTATCCCATCTCGAAAAAATCACGCGGTATAAGTATGGGGCTCCCATAGGGGTAATCCTATATCTACAAAGACTACAGTGGTATGCCTAATCCAGATCATATTTTCATCTATAGGAAACTCTATAACATGGTGTTCAGTGTGCATTGGTACACCAAAACGCCTCAGGTGGCAGCGGCGGCGGCAGAGGATTCATTGTTTCTACCGGGGTTCTGAAATGTTTGGTTGAAACAACCGTGAGATTACATCTCAGTAAGCATACATCCTAAACCCCACCTAGACTATCACGTACCTCCGGGCAATTACAAAACACAATCACACACCTAATCATCACATAGCAGGCACATCATTTATTCTTACCTAGGACCATCCTGCGTGCAACCTGCACGTTAGTCATAACCACACCATATGCAATCACGTGCATGTTCAAATATCATTTCACGCGTTCGTTCCAATTTCATCACATCTTTTCCATACCAATTGCCAGTGACCCGCGTTGCAGTACACGCCTCAGGTACACTGCGACTAACTCATCACAACACTCCAGGGCCCGCATTACCATACACCCCTTAGGCCATGTCTCTTGCCCGCATTACAGTACACGCCTCATACTCAACATCCACCACCTACGGCACAACTCGCGTTGAAGTACACGCCTCAAGTTGGCAGTTTTCCGGTAATACCGGATATCGTCTCGCGTTAAAGTATACGCCTCAGAACGACACAATTCCCCGCGTAATGGTACCGCTTCGGGGATTTCCACAATCACTCATGCCATTCCACACACAATCTTTTTTCTCATTTACATGCCCAACACTCACTTACCAATCAGTTGACCAATCACACGTGGCCCGTGCACGCAACAATTCACATACATTTTTCATGCTCAACAAGCATTCAACATAGCTAATTTAACAATTAATTCGATTTGGCCCAAGCATGCATATAATCAAGCATATTCCCAATCAATCAATTACACACAAATGCACCCAATTTCATCAGCATAACTCATCCACATCACAAAACACACAATCGACATACAATTTCCCATATTTTCGCCTCCAAACTTCGGCGAATCAATTCCGGCCCCTCACGACATTTTCTCACAATTAATCGCCGAATCCAAATATCCAATTTACGCACCGAACAGCACATCACAACACACCAATTAGCCAATCACAGCCCACTTTTGGCTCCAATTTTTCACCAAAATTTCCCAAATTCACCTCTAAAGCCCGCTAATCAATCCCGCTTCTAAAACCGTGCTAAACTGCGTCTATTAAAACTGGAATCCACCCTAAAATTGTCCGTCGATACCCGACGTCCTAAATAAGGTTTAGGGCGCGACTTACCGAACTCTAGACTAGCGCGGCTAGAGCGGAAAGCGGCGGCGATCGGCGGGGACGGCGGCGGTGCTTGGTGGTGGCGGTGGCGAGCGGCGGCGGTTTCGACTTCCTTGGCCATGACCCACGGCCACATGAGAGAGAGAGAGAGGGGAGAGAAACGATGGCGTGGGGTTGTAATGATGGTGCGGTATGGCGGCGGATGGGCGGTGGCCAGCGGCGATGATCAGCAATCGGTGACGACGACAAGGGGAGGGGGCGGCTGGTTTGGACAGTAAGGGAGCCGAGAGATGAGAGAGAGAGGGAATGAGGAGAGAGAGAGAGGTCCTCGACTAAATAGTGAACTTTTGACCAAATTGGCAAATGGCCATCTTGCTCTTTACTCACAATTCCAATCGATGGCTCAGATTCGATCTTATCTTGAAACCAACGGCCGAGATCGAATCTTTCCCAAAAATGTCCAAGGACAATTTGGGAATTTCATAAAATTTCAAGGGCAAAAATATCCAACCAAAAAGTTAAGGCAAAATGACCAAAATGCCCTTCCATCTTAAAACTTGCCCTTTATAAATTCCCAATGGTAAAACGGTCACTTTCCTTATTTCTCTTATCGAAATTGAATTTTTCTGAAGGATTTGGGAAAATCTAAAGTTGCACGTTCCAACCACAACGTCGTCTTAACGTCCTGTCGTGACTTCCTAATTTTTCAATGTCCAATTTGGGCTCAATTAAATAATTTAATTTTATTAAACATAACTCGAGCGTTTCTCAAACTAACGGGCGGCTTGTTGGGGAAATTTGCATATATGGCCCGTGACTGATAATAATTCAAGTCACGTGCAGGTTCATTCGGTTCGTGACGACTTCGGTTGTCATTTAAATCGCGAGGATCGATCACTAGATCCGAGGGGCATGATCGTTCGGTATAGGTTCAGAACCTTCGTCAATTCATTTCGTCGTTTGGCGGAATCACCCGTAATCTACTACTATGATAGTGGTGAATTGACCCCTGGCTATCCTTGGATCGGCCAACAGTGATTCAAATTGTCACCTTAGCGATTTGATGGTGGAATTCAATTTACGATCGAATTTACTCTTAGTCGCACGAATTTAAATCCTTAATTAGCCTTTCCCTAAAAGTTAGTATTCCAGGAATGATCAGTTCCAGGCGAGAACTGACTATGAGTAGGATCATAAAACTAAGCATTTCATAAATCTCAAATGGACAAATTTTTAGGATGTCACATCTCTTCCCTCCTTATAAAAATTTCATCCTCAAAATTTATAAATCCTACCACTACTCAAACAAATAGGGGTATTGACATTGCATTTGCTCTTCGATTTTCCATGTTGCACCTTCTGTCTCGTAGTGTTCTCAAATAACTTTGACTATCGGGATCATTTTGTTCCTCAGAACTTGCTCTTTCTGGTCCTCGATCCTTATCGGTCTTTCAACATACGATACCTTGTCATCAACTTCTATCTCCTCATAGTTTAACACATGAGTTGAGTCCGGTTCGTATTTCCTCAGCATTAAGACGTGGAATACATTATGCACTTGCGATAAATTCGGTAGAAGTGCAAGGCGATACGCTAAATCCTCGATCTTTTCTAAAACCTCAAAAGATCCTATGTACATCGGACTCAACTTACCTTTCTTACCGAATCTGGATAGTCTTCTCATGGGCGATACCTTAAAAAATACGTGATCTCTTACTTGAAACTCTAAAGGTCTTCGCCTTCCGTCTGTGTAACTCTTTTGACGGCTTTGAACTGTTTTCAGCCTTTCGCCAATCACCTTAACAATCTCAATTGACTGTTGAACTAACTCTGGCCTAGTTATACTCCTTTCTCCTAATTCATCCCAGTACACGGGCGTCTTACATGCCCTACCATACAGCGCTTCTAATGGTGCCATTCTGATACTCTACTAAAAACTGTTATTATATACGAATTCCACTAAGGGCAACTGTTTTTCTCACTTATCCTAAAAGTCCAACACACATGCCCGAAGCATATCATCTAAGGTCTGAATTGTCCTTTTAGATTGACCATCTGTGTGTGGATGGTAAGCTGTACTAAACTGCAGCTTCGATCCCAATGCTGCTTGCAGACTTTTCCAAAAATTAGCGGTAAATCTAGGATCACGATCTGAGGTAATAGTCACTGATACTCTATGCAATCGAACTATTTGCTACACATATAACTCAGCATACCGATCCAATGCGAAGTCTTTTCGCACAGCCAAAAAGTGTGCTAACTTAGTCAATCTATCGACAATCACCTAAATAGTATCATGGCCTTTTTGGCTTCTTGGTAATCCCATTACAAAATCCATAGTTATATGCTCCCATTTCCACTCTGAGATTTCCAAAGGTCGCAATAATCCTCTTGACTTATAATGTTATGCCTTCACTTGCTGGCACGTCAGACATTTGGTTATATATCTCGCTATGTCTACCTTCATACTATTCCACCAGTAGTTTTGATATATTTTAGTATTACCTGGGTAGATACTATAGCTACTACGATACACCTCGAATAGAATTTCTTCCGTAAGCTTCGCATTGTCAAGCACACATAAACATCCACGGAACTTCAGTATCCCATCTTCGGATATCTGGAAGTCTGGCTTTCTCTTGACCTCCTCCATCTCTAAAATCCTTTGAATTCCTTGATCTGCAGACTGTAACATTTTAATCTTAGTCTGGATCTCCGGTTCGATCCTAAGCGTAGCCAGCAAGCTCGAGACTTGACTTACTTCAAATCTAAACTCTGAGTCTCGTACTTTTTCTAACAATATCCATTCTTTGACCATCAAATGCGCGATGCTCAACTTCCTACTCAGTGCATCCACTATCCAGTTTGCCTTCCCGGGATGATATAGAATATCATAGTTGTAATCTTTCAACAACTTCATCCAACGACACTGCCTCATGTTTAATTCTTTTAGAGAAAACAAATATTTGAGGCTCTGATGGTTAGTATGGATCTAAAATTTCTCTCCGCATAAATAATGTCACCAAATCTTCAGGGCGAATACTATTGCGGCTAATTCCAAATTATGCGTTGGGTAATTCAACTCATTCGGCCTTAACTGCCTTGACGCGTAAGCCACTACTTGTCCATTTTGCATTAGTATACACCCCAATCCTTTCAACGACGCATCACTATAGATTTCATATCTTCCAGGTCCTGATGGAATAGTCAACACCGGTGCCATCGTTAATCTATGCTTCAACTCCTGAAAATTTCTTTCATATTTGTCGGTCCACTCAAATCTCGTTCCCTCTTTCAACAAATGCGTCAACGGCGTTGCTATTGTCGAAAATCCTTTCACGAAACGACAATAATATCTTGCTAGACCCAGAAAGCTTTGAACCTCTATTACCGTCATCGGTCTCGGCCATTTCATTACTGCCTCAATTTTTTATGGATCTACCGAGATTCCTTCCCCGGAAATCACATGTCCAAGAAACGCTACTCGATTGAGCCAAAATTCGCACTTGCTAAACTTAGCATACAGTGCATTCTCTCTTAAAATCTGCAACACTCTACTCAAGTGAAATTCATGCTCCTCTAGGCTCTTCGAGTACACCAATATGTCATCTATGAAGACTATGACAAATTGATCTAAAAACTCCTTAAACACCATGTTCATTAAGTCCATAAACGCAGCAGGGGCGTTCATTAATCCGAATGGCATTACCGTAAATTCATAATGTCCATATCTCGTCCTAAATACCGTCTTCGATATATCCTCTTTCTTAATCCTCAATTGATGATATCCCGTTTTCAAATCAATTTTGGAGAACACCGAAGCCCTTTGTAATTGATCAAACAGATCATCAATTCTCGGCAAGGGATATTTATTTTTGATTGTCACCTGATTCAGCTGCCTATAATCAATACATAACCTCAACAATCCATATTTCTTTCTCACAAATAACACCGCGCTCCCCACGGAGACGTACTCAGACGTATGAATCCTTTCTCCCTTTAACTCCGATAGAGACATTCTATAAGGTGCCTTCGAGATTAGCTCAATTCCAAGTGCCAACTCGATTACAAACTCTACCTCTCTTTTCGGTGGCAATCCTGGTAATTCCTGAGGAAACACATCGGGATATTCACACACCACGGCTATATCTTCTAGCCTCGGCTCATCAGCCGTCGAATCAACTACTGCCGCTAGAAATCCTTAACACCCTTCACTCAACAACTTCGTCATTTCCAACGACGAAATCCATGAAATCAAGGGTCCTCCTCGACTTCCTACAAATTTGAATTTCGAATGTCCAACGGGATTAAATTGGATCACTCTGCTATTGCAATCCATTATGGCCCTTTGCTTAGACGTCAGTCCATTCCCACTATCATATCAAAATCGTACATGGCTAGAACCGCTAAATGAATCCTTTCCTCCCTATCCCCAATTACAATCTTACAGTTTGGACACCCCAACGAAACCAGCATCTTATCATTCAAGGGAGTTGTCACACATAACACAACATCAAGCAATTGCGGTTCTATTCTAACCAACTCAACAAACAGCTCAGATATAAAAGAATGTGATGCCCTAGGGTCGAATAAAGCATACGCAGCATGGTTGCACAGAGAAATCGTACTTGTGATAACCCCTGGCGCATTCTCGATTTCTCTTCTGGCCATGGCATACACTCGTCCTTACGCCTATGGCCTATTCTAGTTTATTGTCTAGGCCGCTCCAGTCTGGTTCCCATTTTGGGGTGGCGGCAACACAGGCGATCTATTCTGCCTGGGATTGGGGCAAGTTCTTATGTGGTGACCAAATCTACCACACCCATAGCATGCTCCGCCCCCGAGTTGGATAAGATCCATTTCCATGTCTTTCCCCACATATCCTACATGGACCATTCTGAATATGGGCTGGCTTCCCGATGTTCCTTCTAATAGGAGAGACAAAACGTCTATTACTTGACATCAGCCTCTTTCCAATATTACGATTGTCTCTACCTTGGATAAACCTCAACCCAGGAGCGGCGATCTTGTTTACCCGATCTCGCTCAAGGATTTGAGCCCTATTAAATATTTCCTCATGAGTCTTCAAATTCACCAGTAACAACTGGCTGCGAATATCAGCTTTCAACCCATCCCGAAACCTTCACGCCTGGTCATTGGGGTGCTCTACCATTCTCAGCGCAAACTTAGATAATCTAGCAAATTTCGTCTCATATTGATCTACCATTATTTAGCCTTGGCGGAGTCTCATAAACTTTGCTAGCTTTCTTTCCCTAACACTTGCCGAGAAATACTTTTCATAAAAACTCTAAGTAAAAGCAGTCCAAGTCCAAACTGTACCTTCTCGAAATGTCCTATCCCTAATGGCCTTCCACCAATCATTCATGTTATCTTGTAATTGACACACCGCCAGGGTTACTTTCTCATCATCGGTGCACCCTAACACCTCAAAAGCTTTCTCAAGTTTCTCTACCTATCGAGGTGCAGCCTCAGGGTCACCTCTTCTAGTGAATTTAAGCGGTTTTAGCTTTATAAACTGCTCGATCAATTGGTGCATTGGTCTATTCACATTCACTTGCCCCTGCCCTTGATTTCCGTTATTATTATTTACAGCAGCGGCCACGACAGCTTGGGCAATCGTAGCAGCTCATTCTTGAGTCTGCTGTCCTATCAAATTACCAATCTATTCTAGGGTCCTTATGACCGCTTCCATTCTAGGATCCTCTGCCGGTCTAACATCCACTCTAGGGTCCACTGCAGCTCTAGTATCAACTTTAGGGTTTTCTACCGCTCTAGCACCCAATTTGAGGTCCTCTGCAGCTCTTGCTCAAGCACAACCTCTACCTCTTGTTCCTCTTCCTGCGCCCCTCCTTGGGACTCTTCCTACATCTCTTCCTTCGCTGTTCATTATTTCAGCTTTCTACCACTCTCTTACCTATTATAATTCCACTCAGGAATTAGTAACCTAGGCCAACCAGATCAATCTAATCCTAGGCAGTGAATTAACACAAGAATTCACCCAGTAGGCAATCAATCATTACAAGCACAAAGCCACATTTAATAGAGTCTAAACACTCACCTTAGGTCCAGACACACCTGTATTTCACTCATCACAACAATCATTTCATTCAATCAATTACAACAACCAATCTGGAGGCACGTGTAGCTTATTCCATCCTACAACTTATTAAGGTCTCCCTTATTTACTATCCCAAGATCTCTGCTCCTTATCACTCCAACTTCGACCAGTTTAGATTGAGCTGTCCTTGCTCTAATACCAATTCAAATGGGAATGTCACGCCTCGAACCTCATCGAGTGTACGACACCCTTCTTGGTCGATCAATGTGACATCCCAGGGTATCACCGACCTCACTTATATTTATCAGAGATTTAAAAATGATCAGCGGAAACCACAAAATACCCGGACAATTAAAACTGGGGAAATTAGGGAGAATGCACATACTCATTTCTCATTATCGAACTTATGTAATATTCACAATTTACAACTGCCATATACATGTGCACACTGTACTATAAAACCACCGACACTCAAACGATCGATGACCTGGGTATTCTATCACAAAAAATGGTACTCTCCAAAAAGTCTGATCCCAACCCCTAATCTAGCCCCTACGCCCTTTGTTTGGCGTCCACTCTGAGTCAGACTCCTTATCATTTGAATTTGAGTCCCTCTGGACGGTTTGCTCCTCTGAGGACTCCAGCTCGGCCTCAATCTCGATTGAGTGATTTATATCACCCAATTCAGTTGGAACTTCGTCCTAATCCCCCTCGACCGGCTCCTCAAAGAAATCATCCTCAGGTACAAACTCAGGGTCCATCCACTATTCATACGAAAGTATATACTCTGGTTCCTCTCCAAGCTCGTCCTTCGGTTCAACAGGTTCTTCCTCAAGTTCAGCCTCTACCTCTTTTTCTTTCGGTTCTTCCTCTGGAATCGGGTCAAGATCCACGTCCATTGGATCGTCTCCCACTAGAGACTCTTCCGGCTCCGGTTCGTGCTCAGCCCCTAAAGATCCCGGTGCTGCGGGCGCTGGCTATAGTCCAGACTACGCCAAACTAGTCTCTACACTAGTTAATTCGCCATCAGGGGGAGGTATAGTCAACAGGTTCCAGTCCCCAACTCCATCAAAGGGGACGTCAAAACCACGAATGGGACCAAACTTGTCTATCCCGTCTTGGAAAAACCACGTGATATAAGTATGGGGCTCCCATAGAGGTAATCCTATATTTACAAAGACTACAGTGGTATGCCTAATTCAGGTCATATTTTCATCTACAAGAAACTCTGCAACAACATGTTTGGTATGCATCGGTACACCAAAACGCTCTGGTGGCGGTGGCGGACGAGGATTCATTGTTCCTGCCAGGGTTCTGAAATGTTTGGTTGAAATAATCGTGAGATTACATCTCAGGAAGCACACACCCTAAACTCCACCTAGGCTATCACGTACCTCCAAGCAATTACAAAACACAATCATACACCCAACCGTCACATAGCAGGCACATCATTTATTCTTACTTAGGACCATCCTGCGTGCAACCTACACGTTAGTCATAACCACACCATATGCAATCATGTGCATGTTCAAATATCATTTCACGTGTTCGTTCTGATTTCATCACATCTTTTCCATACCAATCGCCAGTGACCAGCGTTATAGTACACGCCTCAGGTCCACTGAGACCAACTCATCACAATACTCCAGGGCTCACGTTATCGTACACGCCTCAGGCCATGTCTCTTGCCTGCGTTACAGTACACGCCTCATGCTCAACATCCACCACCTATGGCATAACCCGCGTTGAAGTACACATCTCAGGTTGGCAGTCTTCCGGTAATACCGAACATTGTCCCGCGTTAAAGTACACGCCTCAGGACGGCACAATTTCCCGTGTAATGGTACCGCTTCAGGGATTTCCACAATCACTCATGCCATTCCACACACAATCTTTTTTCTCATTTACATGCTCAACACTCACTTGCCAATCACTTGACCAATTACACGTGGCCCGTGCACGCAACAATTCACATACATTTTCCATGCTCAACAAGCATTCAACATGGCCAATTTAACAATTAATTGGATTTGGCCCGAGCATGCACATAATCAAGCATATTCCCAATCAATCAATTACACACAAATGCACCCAATTTCATCACCACAACTCAGCCACATCAAAAACACACAATTGACATACAATTTCCCATATTTCCACCTCCAAACTTCGACGAATCAATTCCAGCCCTTCACGACATTTTCTCACAATTAATCGCGGAATCCAAATATCCAATTTACGCACTAAACGGCACATCACAGCACACCAATCAGCCAATCACAGCCCACTTTTGGCTCTAATTTTTCACCAAAATTTCCCAAATTCACCTCTAAAGCCCGCTAATCAATCTCGCTCCTAAAAATTTCCACCCTAAAATTGTCCGTCGATACCCGACATCCTAAATAAGATTTAGGGCGTGACTTACCGAACTTTAAACTAGCGCGACTAGAGCAAAAAGCGACGGCGATCAGCGGGGACGGCGGCGAACGGCAGCGGTGCTTAGCGGTGGCAATGGCGAGCGGCGGCGGTCTCGGCTTCCTTGGCCATGACCCACGGCCACGAGAGAGAGAGAGAGAGAGAGAGAGAGAGAGAGAGAGAGAGAGAGAGAGAGAGAAAGGGGAGAGGCGACGGTGTGGGGGTGGTGATGGTGATGCGGTACAGTGGCGGACGGGCGGCGGCCAGCGGCGGCGATCGGCGATCAGCGACGACGGCAAGGGGACGGGGCGGTTGGTTCGGTCGGTGAGGGAGAGAGGGAGCCGAGAGATGAGAGAGAGGGAATGAGGAGAGAGAGAGAGGTCTTGGACCAAATAGTAAACTTTTGACCAAATTAGCAAATGACCATCTTGCCCTTTACTTACAATTCCAATTGACGGCTCAAATTCGATCTTATCTTGAAACCAACGGCCGAGATCGAATCTTTCCCAAAAATATCCGAGGACAATTTGAAAATTTCATAAAATTTCAAGGGCAAAAATATCTGATCAAAAAGTTAGGGCAAAATGACCAAAATGTCCTTCCCTCTTAAAACTTGCCCTTTATAAATTCCCAATGGTAAAATGGTCACTTTCCTCATTTCTCACCGAAATTGAATTTTTCTGAACGATTTGGGAAAATCTAAAGTTGCACGTTCCAACCACAACGTCGTCCTAACGTCCTGTCGTGACTTCCTAATTTTTCGATGTCCAATTTGAGCTCAATTAAATAATTCAATTTTATTAAACGCAACTCGAGCGTTTCTCAAACTAACAAGCGGCTTGTTGGGGAATTCGCATATATGACCCATGACTGATAATAATTCAAGCCACGTGCAAGTTCATTCGGTTCGTGACGACTTCAGTTGTCATTTAAATCGCGAGGATTGATCGCAAGATCCGAGGGGCACGATCGTTTGGTATAGGTTCAGGATCGTTCGTCAATTCATTTCGTGGTCCAGTGGAATCACCCGCGATCCACTACTATGACAGTAGCGAACTGACCCCTAGCTATCCTTGGATCGGCCAACAGTGGCTCAAAATGTCACCTCAGTAATTTTATGGTCGAATTCAATTCACAATCGAATTTTCTCTTAGTCACATGAATTTAAATTCCTAATTAGCCTTTCCTTAAAGGTTAATATCCCAGGAATGATCAGTTCCGGACGAGAACTGACTACGAGTACATTTATAAAACTAAGCATTTCATAAATCTCTAATGGACAAATTTTCAGGATGTCACACTAAACCATTCTTCAAACTGTTGAAGAAGAATGCCAAAGTAAAGTGGGATAAAGAATGTCAACAAGCTTTTGACAAAATCAAAGAATATCTGGTATGCCCACCAGTATTGGTACCGCCAATTTCTGGAGTCCCACTGATCCTATATTTGACGATTCACCATGAATCATTAGGAGTAGTGCTGGTATAAAGAAGACCGAGTGACGGTAAAGAGCAAGCCGTTTATTACTTAAGCAAGAAATTCACAACATCAGAAGTGAATTACCCAGCAGTTGAGAAAACATGCATTGCATTAATTTGGGTGTTACACTGATTAAGACAGTACACCCTTCATCACCAAATTTTGCTAGTGACTGAGAATGATCCGATCAAGTATCTTCTTGAGAAATCCTCTTTGGTCGGGAAATTAGCCAAATGGCAAGTCTTACTGCCTAACTTTGACATCAGAAGTTCATCCCAAAAGTCAGTCAAGGGGCAAGCAATAACAGACATGCTAACGAAAAATTCATAGAATATCGCTAATTCTGAAGAACGACTTGATGACCACATATTGACATTGGTCGATGACAAATAGACAATGTATTTTGATAGTGCTACCAATTTATTTGGGTCAGGAACTAGGGCAATGTTAATCTCCCTAGAAGGCCAACACTATCTCGTATCTGCAAAACTGGTATTCCCATGCACTAATAATGTCGCTGAATATGAGGCGTGCATTATCGGCTTACAGTTAGCCCTTTCAATGAAGGTAAAAAGGTTGCAAGTATATGGAGATTCTATGCTCATTATATTGCAAACAACTGGAGAGTGGCAAACTCGTGATACAAAGCTGATTCCTTATCATAATTACCTAGAAGAATGATGAAGGAATTCGAAGAAATAACATTCGATTATCTTTCTAGAGCTCATAATCATTTTGCAGATGCTCTTGCAATCTTATCATCCTTAATCCAAGCTGAGGATGGCATGGATATAAAACCATTGTGAATCAATATTCTCGAACAACCAGCACACTATATGGTAGTTCAAGTAGAATTTGACAATGAACCATGATTTCATGATATCAAGAAGTACTTACAAGAAGGAGAATTTCCTGAAGGAAGCCGGTTAGGTGACAGAAAATTTATCAAAAGATAGCCAACAAATTCTTTCTCAGTGGACAGGTTCTTTATAAGAAGTTCGATTCGATCTTATTAAGATGCGTTGATAGCAAAGAAGCTGAATAAGTCATGAAAGAAATCCATGGAGGTGAATGTGGTCCGCATATGAATTGCCATCTCTTAGCCCACAAAATCGTGCGATTGGGATATTACTGGATGACGATAGAAATGGATTGCATTCAGCATGCGAGATGTTGTCGCCAATGTCAAGTTTACGAAAACAGAATCAATGCACCACCAAATGAGCTGCATCAAATGTCAGAATCATGGCCATTTTCAATGTGGAGAATTGACATGATTGGCCCAATTAACCCCAAGGCTTCAAATGGACATCGCTTTATCTTGGTAACAATTGATTACTTCATCAAGTGGATTGAAGTGAATTCACATACAAATGTCACCGTCAAGAATGTAGCAAGATTCATCAAACGGGACATCATTACTAGGTACGGAGTTCCAGAAGTAATCATTACTAACAATGATTCAAATTTGAACAACAAAATCGTAAATGATTTGCTTGAACACTTTCAGATTCGACACTTGAATTCATCTCCATAGGGTCTCCAAATGAATAGAGCAATGAAAGCGGCAAACAAGAATATCAAGAAGATATTGTCCAAGACAGCTGAGAATTATCGTGACTGGCACGAAAGATTGCCATATACTCTAATGGCATACCGAACTTCAATTCAAACATCAACCGGGGCAACCCTATTTTCTTTAGTTCATGGGATGGAAGCGGTATTACCCATTGAGGTAGAAATTCCTTCATTAAGGATATTATCCCAATTAAAACTCTCAAAAGCCGAGTGGAGCCAACAAAGATATGAACAGCTCAACATGATTGATGAGGAGAAGATTAAGGGCTATATGTCATGGACAGGCCTACTAGAAAAGAGTCACTAAATCTTTCAACAGAAAGGTTAAACCAAGACGTTTTGAAACGGATGATCTAGTTGTGAAGAAGGTCATTCCCAATAATGTAGATCCACTGGGAAATTCACTCTAAATTACGAGGGTCCATACATTGTCAAGAAGGTTCTTCCTAGAGGAGCATTAATTCTTGTAGATATGACAGGAACAGAATTAGCCTATCTTGTAAATGCAGATGCTATCAAAATTTTCCACCCATGAAATGAAGACAAACATTCAAGAAAAATTGGCACTAGTTATAACATGTGCATATCATGCATATCATGCATTCCATAGAACATGTTTGTTCATTTTGCACGATATGACGAAAGGAAATCTAAGATGACTCAAAACCTCTAAAATCTTTCAATGGAGTTGGAGAATAAAAGGGATCTCATTAAACCGATCAAGTAAGTATCCCCAACCCATGAATTTGAGCTCGAATATCTCATTTTCAAATCTCCAATGGAACAAATTAATGCATAAGCAAAACAATCAAGAGGGATATTGACAAGTTAATCAGGTAAGTATCCCTAACTCGTAAATTTGGGTCTCGAAGAGGTTAATTTTCTAAAAGAATGAAACTTCTTTGCCCCAAGCAGATTAACATGAAAGGCTACTTCAAAACATTACCTCAAAAGTGCTTTAAACAAAAAGTTTTGAAATACTCATTCTTTGAATATGCATTATGCATAAGAATTCCTTAAAAAAAAAGAGGAAGTTTTGACAAAAGTCATGAAAAGTTTCAAAGAAAAGATTTGGATCAAATCAAATGGAAAGACCTTCAAATGATGAAAGGTAAGCCATATCCAAACACGTCTCCTATACACTCAAAGTCAAAGCATTGAAACAAGTGAGAAAAACTCATCTAAAGGAAATAGGGGATATTCGCAATGATTACAAGGATTGAAATGATGGAAGGCAATCATTTCGTTGTCCCAAACACATGATTATCCGTGCAAACCAAAATTGAGCCTAAACAGTGGAGAAATTTTCCCAAAACAACCATGTTAAGAACCACCCCCACATTGGGGCAAATTAGGAGGTTCATGGTTGACATTTATGCAAAATAGGATCAAGAAAGATTTTATTGCATACACTTGCATCAATCTTTCTATGATAGTCTCAGATGAATTCATATGGAAGCTCACAACATCCCAAAAGGAAGAAGAGCATTTCGTTTCTATATCCCAAACACATTTACCTTTGGCAAAGCCCAATTGAGCCTGAATATTCATTTCAGAACCCCAAGTTGGTGATTATCTCTTCGCATTGGAGCATGAGCATATGATCCACTTCGATAAATAGAAAGCAAAAAGGCAGAACACAGAGTCCTTAGAAAAAAAAGTTGAAGACGAAGGAGTCTGGTAGCATGAAAAAGCAGTGTGCCTAATAAAAGTAAAGCCAATATCCAAAAAAATGAACAAAAGGAAAAGAAAGAAAAGCATTCAAAAGAAAGAATGACAAAAGTCAAGTTAAAAGAAAAGCAAAAGTTGTGAAAAATAAAAAATCACAACAGATCAGTGATTGAAAGTCTTAATGGAAGTCTAGGGAACTCTTATGTTTATGCTAAGAAAAGATCCCTAGTGGACGAAAGAAAAGGGTGGTGATGCCAAGAAAATCGCCAATTTCATCAAAACCCTAAATTCAAAACAAAATAATTAAGCCTTTTGAGCCTACCCAATACCAACATTATAACCTCTCCCCAAAGACTTTTCAGATTGGGATGTTGAGAGTGAAAATATGATTTCATGATAGAAGCCATCACTTAAAGAAGTGTGTGCAATATTATCTTATCTTATCCTCCAGATTCTTAACTTGAAGACCCGAAGTGAGTTGAAAGATGATAAGATCTTTTTCTTGGCCTTTAAATGCCTATCCTTTGAATAGCCACTGACCAAGCCAACATTACAACCATTTGAAAGATCTTATTGGATCAATTGGATTGTATACATTGCGAATATCTCAAAACACCTAAGGATTGGTTAGGAGAGATAAAATTAAGGGATATCAGATAAGTCTCCTTTCAATCAAATGAAAGAAAGAGCAAATTCATAGATCGAGACAAATCCTTTCTAATGAAGGTCTTCTAAATGATCATTCAAAACATTTCTCGAAAGATTTCGAGTCATTTGCTCAAATACCTCCTTTAAAAGGAAATTTGACTGCTTGAAATGCATACAAAGAATGCATATTTCAAAATCAGGTTTTAAATAGTTTTTTGTCAACTCAAAACCAAGTTTTCAAATAGTTTGTGGTAAGCTAAAAGAAAAACCACATTTCAAATGGCTTTGATTAATTTTCAAACTATCTTTTCAAAATAGTTTTTGGTCAACTAAAAAAACCATGTCAAGGTTAGTGAAACCTTAAAATCACAAAACAGACATTCATTGTTTGAAGTCTTTCTAAAAAATCCTATTTGGTGAGGAACCATTAGGCAAAATCCAAATCCTATTGGCTAAGAGCCTTTAGGCAATTTCATAATCCCACGAGTAAATTACATGGCAGGTCTCCAAAATTTCAAGTCTATTTGGTGAGGAGCTACTAGACAAGACAGACATTCTAAAGCAAGTTGCACTTCGTAACTTCTGAGTGACGATTCTCATGAGTGATCGTGATTTTGTAGTTTTGAATATAGTGATTTTTATAATTTTTTTCAAGTGACCGCAGGATTGCAGCTTTGGATCTATTACCCCCCGAGTGTTCGCAACCTGTAGCCTTGGATAACTTTTTTGGCCCAAAGCATGGCCCCATCCAAGTCCTATTGGCAAGAAGCCTTTAGGCAATTTCTACATGAAAAGTCTCCAAAATTCAAGTCCTATTGGCAGGAAGCCTTTATATAATTTCTACATGGAAAGTCTCTAAAATTCAAGTCCTATTAGCAAGAAGCCTTTAGGCAATTTCTAAAATCCTACAAACAAGGAGCCCCTAGGCAAATCCAAATCTTATAGGCGAGGAGTCCCTAGGCAAATTCAATTTCTACCGGTGAGGAACCACAAGGTAAAATTTAAAGTCCTACAGGTGAGAAACCACTAGGCAAAGTTCAAAATCTCAATTAGCAAAGAACCACTAAACAAATATCCAAAGTCTTACTCGTGAGGAGCCACTAAGCAGACTCAAGTCCTAAGGCGAAAAGCCTCAGGCATTCATAATTCGTGAATTCATTCTTAAATCGAGAAATTAGAACAATCATCATAATCATCACCATCATCCATTCATACCCTTGGATGAGCAACAAAGAAGCTCTTACAAACAAGTAAGTTTCTCTCTCTTTCGAATCATCAAGAACCTTTCAAAATATGTTCCAAAAAGAACCTTTGGATTAGATCACGAATCTCAAAAGTAAAGACCCTAATCAGTCATTATGAAATTTTCATTTCCATGTTGCTTAGTGAGTCGACTAAAAATTCAAGGTGTCACCTTGTCTTTGAGATTAACCTTTAATGAGCTCAATTTCAAAGAAGGGTAGCTGTTGATACTCAATTTTTAGCTCATTTTTGTCATATTTTCAAAAATTTCAAAATTAGGTCTAGGGATCTTGGCCAAGCCTAGAAACCTATTTCTAAACAAAAATATATTTTTTTAGTATTTTTCTGCATTTTTTCTGAATTTTGTTTAGTCAAAATAAGCAAGAAAATCAAGAAAAATAGTAAATAGAATCAAAAAATTCCATAAATATAGTCAATAGTCTTATTTTAAATCTAATTTCATAAATACACTGTCAATTTTAGAAAATCTCAATCGGGTGTATGTTTTTCCCAAAATTGGGCAAAATTAAACCCGAATTGAACCAAAAATGAAATTAAATTTTTTCTAGGCATTTTTAGGTCATAGTGTTTTCACAATAATTGATTCTGGGACCTTTAATTGCATCATGGTCAGTCCAATTGCACAATTTGATGTAAAAATAAAAAATCCCCAAAAATTGATTGAAAATTGAGAATTTTGAACCTAAATTGGGAATCGTGCCCAAAATGAAATTTGTGAAATATGAGACTATCATTTCTACGGTTAATCACAAGTGGGCAATGCAATTTTGGCATCAATTTTGCCTAATCACATCATTAAGACCTCGAATTGAACAAAACCCTATTAACCCGAATATAAAAATGAGAAAATTTTAGGCACAATTATAATAAAAATTAGGGAAAATTATATGTTTGGGTTTGGAACATGCTGGCGAATGCAATTTGAGGTTTAATTTGAAAAATTCGATCAAAATAAGGTTCAATTTGCATTTTTGATCAAAACCGAAACTGCCTGGTTGGACGGGTCGACCCGATCCGAGGAATGTCGTCTCCCTCACCCGGTTCATTCAACTCGCGAAAAACCCAGAAAAAACAAACTAAAACCCAGAACTTTGCTGATCGTTTCTCGTCAATTTGACACGTGGAAATTGATTAGGCTAGCTGGAAAATGCCCAGCTGGCACCGACTAACAACTTTAACTGATTAGAAAATCTGTTCTAACGAATTTTGGGTGGGAATTTTGATGAACAAAAACCAGAAAAAACTGAAGAACAGAGGAGAAGGTGTTTGACAATTTTCCCGAGAGAGAGAAGAGAGAGAAAGAGAGCAAAACATGCAAAAATTTAGAGAGAGAGAGAGGATTAGAGGTTCCTCCATGAGTGTTTGGCGCCAACCTAGACGGCGGGGCGCCGGCGAATCACAAGTTGGCCGTGACCTCCCTTCGCCGTATCAAGTCGAGAAACCTGACCGTGAAGGCCTAAAATCAAGTGCCGTCCAATCAACTTGGACCAGTTCCGACGAAACCGAGCACACTAGGAGGAAGACTGAGAGTCGAGGAACAATCCTCGGGGCCCCGTTCGGTTCAACAATTTCATCTAATCAATTAACAAATCAGGTAAAAACTCTTCCCTATCAGCTTTAAAAAAATTTTCAGAATTTAATCTTGTCCTCAATGTGCATGTTTGAGTGATTTCTTTGATGAATCTTGGTATTTTGATGTTCAAAACATGTCTCTGACCATGATTTGTCTATTTGATTGCACTGAGTCGGCCAAGTTTTAAAACCTTCTCACCGGAGGCTCCGATGACCTCGCCGAAGAGTTGTCGTGGCCTTAGGCCATTCAAGTAGGTTTCCTTAAACTTTGTTTGTTGATTTTCTAGTCATTAGGTGATAGACGGCTAGGGCGATTGGGTTTAAAACTCGTATTCTGGAAAAGTTTACCAAAACATCTTGCGAGTTAGGGTTTTTTGGACTAAGTTTTAGCCTGCCGACGGACGTCCAGCGACACTCTGATTAAGCCGGATCAATACTAGAACATATGATTTTGGTAATGGATCAATTGAAATGGCCAAAATCCTACCAGAAGGTCGCCGGATTCCGATCCGAAGTCATGGCCTTGAAAACATTAAATACAGAATTACGCACATCAAGTGCTCGACCAAATGCCTCAATGGAAACCATTCAAAATGGTGCCGTTTTGGTGCACCGTGCTCGTCGGAGAGGGAAACCGATGCTAACGCCGGCGCCGACGACGGCCGATTCGGTCTCGGCTGAACCGATTTGAATCGGTTCGGTCCGGTTGAACCCCCAGCTGGAAAATTCAAAAAAAATGGAAAATAAATAATTTTTTTAAAAAAATACAAAAATCCTAAAAAAATCACAAAAAATCATAAAAAAATTAGAAAATTAGGAAAATTTGCAGAAAATTCACAAAAATAGAAAAAACACAGAAAATTCAGAAAAATATAAAAATATTTTCAGAAAATTCATAAAAATTTCGAAATTTCAGAAAATACAAATAAAAATTTGAAAATTATGAAAAATCAATAAAAAATTAAAAAATTGGAAAGTTCACCAAAATTTCCAAAAAATCATAAAAAATTCATTTCTCAGTTAAAAAAAAAATTAAAAAATTTCAAATTTTTTTTTTAAAAATCCATAGAAAGATCCAAAATCACCTTGGCTAGCCATAAAAAATGAAATTGGAATTTTTTGAAGTGTCCAAATGGCACTAAAAAAAAATCAAAAAATCAAAAAAATTTTAAAAATACACAGAATGATTAAAAATCATTGTGGCCAGTCATGAAAACTGAAATTGGGATTTTCTAAAATGCCTAAATGGCATAATTTGGTAAACTCCAAATTTAAGGCTAAAACCCCTAAAAAAACCCTAAACCCTAAAAAATGAAATGAACAAGCTATTAGAGCTTTGTTAAGGTTTTGGTAGGTTTTCATTTCTAGTGACCAAATTAGGGTTTCCGTGATTGATTTACCATTGGATGTGCACTTGATTTTTGGGATGTTTAATTGATTGTCCATGGTTAGATTAGTGAAGTAACCTTAGGGATCCGTGTGATACGCTAGATGTGCCATATTGTTCTTATCTACCGAAAGGGCGTTAATGGTCTCAATTTGGGATCGTTAATGTAACTAAGTCCCTTATCTAGAATCTTTGATTCGTAGGATTGCGGTACTTCTCTCGTACCATAATTAGGTTTCTAGTCGACTTACCGTAAATAACTAGTGGCGACTGCAAGTTTAAATTTAGATCAAACAAACCTCGCTGTCACGTGAGGTATAGTCTGGAAAAGGCCCGTATAGAAAAATACCTCCATCCTAAGCACGCGAGAGCGTGGTGCGACACATGGCTAAGCTTCAAGCTCAAGTAGCTGCCATGGTCGGAAACTACAATGAAGCTCCCGGAGGTGTTGACACCTAAATTTTGGAGACCCAATTAGTCATTCATTGCATAAAACTTCGGGATCGATCCCGGTCCCTAGAAAAAATTAATTAGTGAAATTGCTTATAGATATTAGGAGCATTTCATTGATAGTTAATTAGGCCCATATAATTTGCACATTTATCAAACCAACGGAGGATGGACTTGAATGAATAGTTCTGTGCTTAATCAAGCCCGCCCGCGAGAGCTAAAAAGGTTGGCCAAAAGCCCATGCTATGACCGAAAGTTTGATAGACTTGGAGAATTCTTCCCCACGGCATGGTCAGATAAATAAAAGGAAAGAATAGCGTGTAGGGAACATATCATCATCACACGTATCTTTGATTTAAGGGCACAAGTGGATGAATAATGCAAAGAATAAAAGAAAATATGTGGCTGAGCCGGTGCTGTGCGGACAAAGGAAGTCAAGAAAAGATTTTTAGCATGTAATAAATATTGAATGAGAGGTAATATTGCACGTGGGACATATAGTTGATCTTGAGCAATATATCTTTCCGACAAATATTTGTTATACACGAAGAAGAAAGTCGATGGGTAGCTTTTCATATATTCATATTTCCTCTTTTGAAGAACACAGGGAAATAACATATATTTGGCCATATTCTCTAGTCTCAAAGAAGGCAAATGCAGCATATGCTAGAGTTAGGAAAGAAAATATGGAAGGAAAGAAACCAGAGCATAATATATGTCAAATATTCCCAAGAGGTTCTCTTTCTCTGAAAAGCCAGGCATTCTCACCTATAAAAGGACCTACGAGTGAGGGGGGGTCTAGAGAGGTATGGAAGGAGGGGCTTCGTAAAAAAAAAAAGAGGGGAAGAGCATAGAGGATCACACAACTTACACACATGACCCCAAAGCGAGAGAAAAAAAAAGAGAGGGGGGAGTCATCTTCTTCTTTCCATCCCCACTACCCAACGCCGTTGTTGCTGCATCGAGCCGCTGCTGCTTGCTACTCCGCGAAGACTAACCCTGTTGCCTCGCGAGCCGTACAAAGAAACACACGGCAAACCGCTGTAGCTTGCTGATCCCGTGGAGGTCTTTGCCCCAACGAGCCTCAGTCTTTTGTGCTACCTGCGACCAACACAGCACCTTTGCTGTTTGCCCCCACTTCGACGTTACTGCTTCTATTTCGACTTCATCGCTGTTCTCGGGCTTGAGATCACCTTAGAAGACGACGACAATCTGCTACTCCATCATTGCAAATCCTTCATCCGGTCGAACGAAGTTGCTCTCTTTTGGTAGGTTGCCTTGGAGTATCTCGTGCCCTACCATTCGAGAAGACCCAGTCATAAGTTCTCTTCATGCTCGGCTTTCGCAACATCGGTCATGCAAGCCGCGACAACCAGTTTCTCCAGTGACGACGCGCTACTGTTGCTCGCGCTAGACACGCTCCCGATGAAGTCCTTCGCACCATTGTTTCCAACCCACGGCGAACTCTTCCCTGCACTGTCTTTAATCTTGCAGAACTTGTGGAACTAATCAGTGAAGGTGTCCAGTGAAACCACCGAAAGAACCACGGCAAAGTCAAAGCTCCTCTCGGTCAATTTTCTCACCATTTGAGAGCTCGTTTGTGAACTTGCCACCGTGAGCCCACCGTGTGCCCTTTTGCTATTGGACACTTGTCTTGTCATCACCACATTTCACGAGCCACTGTTTGCTGGTACAAATTTGGAAAGCAGATATTCGAATTAGGTAAAATACTCATCTAATTTGACTTTCAAGTATATTGTCTCCTTATTTGAAATATTGTAATTTTGTGTGAATCTTTGAATGATATTATTTTTTTTTTGGTAAGGATCTTTGAATGATATTATCGTATCCATTAAGTTCCAAAAAAAAAAATGAAGGTGCCTCGCTTAATTTAAAACTGTGATTTAACTAAATATTGTTTGGAAATCTTGGATGTGTATTACTTGTCAAATTTGGATAGAATTTGAAAATTTTAAAATCTTTTGAATATATCCAAGATATTCAAGATATCAAAATTTTTTCAAGATGTGATCGGTTAGGAAAATCTCCTAATCCGCAACCGCACACATGGGAATAAGTCTATCTATCAGGCTTTAGATAGAGTTATTTTCATAGCGAGTATTTCGAATTTTTAGGATCGATCTGTCAGGCTTCAGATTGAAACTTAGTTTGAAAGATTTAGCGGTTATAATCTTTCTACTAAAAGATTTGCGACTTAAATTTAAATTCAAAAATAAATCAAAAATTAAAAAAAATCATAAAAAAGAAAATAGAAAAAAAGTGCACCTTTGAACTCTAAGTCAAAATTCATCAAAATTGCCGAATTGAGCATTTTTCTTGAGATTGATACCAAAAGGACATTAGGATAATCTAGCGTAACCAAGTCCTCGGACTTATAATCTTTGGTTCATAGAAATAAAATAGTATTTCCGCTATTTTTTTTAGGTTTCTAATCAACCTATCTTAAATGATTAGTGGCGGCTCCCATTGAAAATATTTGTATGTTCATAATTGGACCTAAATTGAGAATTGGTAAAGTTTAGGAGAATTCAAGCTAGGTTAATTAATTTAATTGATCTAGTAATCCATTAACCTAAGATTGGAAAACTTGATTTTTAGGTTGTGATAGCTTGGCGACTGTGCTAGGGAAAACTTGAATTTTTTGAAAATTTAAGGAGGACTTAGGCTAGAAAATTTAATGAAAAATCACTCGATTTGGCAAAATTTGATTGAATTCTCATTCTTAGGTGTTAAATGGTTTTGCAGAATGGGAGTTATAAGGGGAATAGTGATTGGCTAACCCTTTGTTTTGTAGGCTTGGTGGATTGGAATTGTGATTTAATTTTTGTACTATTGAAGCGGTGTTTGCATGTAATTGTTGTGCATGATTTACCGTATTTGCACTACACCACACACACACCTGTGATTGGACCTAGGTCACACCTATAGTTTTAAGATGGTATTTAGATGGTTCTTTAACCTTGGCGGTAAGACTTCGCTAAAGGTTATCCCATCTGGATCCCGAAAATTTTTCTAAAAAATGGCTCAAGAGCCATCTTCATGCACGTGAGGCTACGATGCAAGGTGGTTGCCCTTGTCGACCGAACCAAGCCGAAGTGATTGGACCGGACTAGTCATGACTATTGTATGCGAGGCTGCGACTAGTCATGATGATTGTGCGCGAGGTTGCGACATGTCATTCTGTTCATCATTTCACTTTGCAAAAGCCTTTAGGGTAGATTGATTAAGATTTAAACTCACGATTCATGTGCATGTCTCTATGATTGACACTTTCTCCCCAAAGGCAGTAATTTCTTGAGCTTTATCTTTAGTTTTCTTCATCTTATTTTGGGTCGGTCCTTGATCTAGGTTAAGTCATTTGGCACGTGGTCTATATACGAATGGGTCGCCTCAATATCTGTGTCGTGCCTACTCCGAAGCTAGAGCTCAAGAAGTTATCGGGCCAGTTGAAGCCACATGGTCAGCAGTACATTCTCAAGCGCATTGGATTCATGCTGCCAACCCTAGACATAAATGTTCAGAGCGGGATCATGCAGGCACTTGCTCATTTTTGGTGCCCTGAGACGACCACATATGTGTTAGGAGGTAAGTTTGAGCTTACACTGACTTTAGAAGAATACAATATTGCCATTAGGAAATCGATTGTGTTGAAAATAGTTGAACCACCTATTCGGGTAGATCCTGTGGTAGCGCTTGCTAATTTTTTGAGTTTGACTAAAATAGAAATTGAAAAAGTGCTAAAGGGTAATTGTCAAGTATGCCCGGTATCTTTTTTTATTAAATGTTTCGAAAATAGCTCCATCCTCATGAGATCTAGGATTTTTATCTTAGCTTTTTTTGGACTCATCATTTTCCCATTCCGTCAAAATGCTATTGATCCTGTGATAGCTTTGACGGTAAAACAAATATGTGGTGGAGCTAGTTTCATAAACACAATTCTAGCAGAGACTTCCATATCTCTGACACGATTCAAGAAAGAAAAAGATAAAACTTTTCGAGCCCCGATTGAGCTTTTACAAATCTGGCTTTTCTCACACTTTTCTTAATTTGGGGAAAATGTGACTGTATTTGAAATGGGCATGACTGATAACCTTATTTTAAGGTTCAAAAAATACAAGATCAAACTAAGAGTTTGTACTATACACAATGGGTCCTTCTATTCAAGGGTCCAAACTCTAAGATTTTCCTTTGGCAAACTGTGTGGTTTCGGGAGGTTGAGGCTCGACTATGCCATGGCGATCAGAAGCCCATACCTTTGATGGGCATTTATGGGGCAACCAGCTATCAGCCTCTTCGAGTTACACGACAATTCCGAGTTTTGTAGAATGTCCTACCTCCACTTAGGCCCAATGAATTTCAAGTCCAGTTCAAGAAGGGCAAGTGCTACAGAGCCGAGCTTAGGCGTCATTCTGAGGCTTGGCAGAAATGTTCCACTCAAAAGTTGATTTGACCCACAAATGAGCTAACCGGAAGGATAAAGAGTCACTTTGCCACGGCCCGATATATTTAGTATCATACTATCCCTGTTGAGATACTCCCGAAGATCCTAGTTGTAACAGCACGGCATACTCGTCAGACCCAAATCAAAATCAGCGAAGAAAAGGCAATGAAGGCCTAGGAAAAGGCAGATGTTTTGGCTGAAGAGAATGCACGATTACAGCGTGCCTTGAAGGCCCATTCGTCTATAGATCACGTGGCCTCTAAAAAAAGGAAGACCATTTGATTTCATGTTTTGTTAAGGGAGTTTTTTTTTTTAAGGATTGAATGTTAGCTTATATTTGTACTTCATACTATTGACGTTTTCTGAAAATAGATGTTGCTATTTCTGGGCAGTCTTTCTAGGAATTCCTTTGAGACATTTTCCATTTTGGGCAATTCAATGAGAAACATTAAGCTGTAATTTATAAATTTTCGAATTGGTCATTGAATAAAGAAATCGAGAATTTTGAAATTTACTGGACAAATTAGTCTTTCGAAAGAAATTTTGTCTTGGGGGTCTAGAGGATGTCATGGACCGACTTGTCATTCTTTCTTGTTGTATTTATTCGATCGTTATTTTTTGTAGGTAATTTGCCACGAATCCCCCTCATTCTTATAATACTCGATCAGTGACTAAAAGAAGGATGGCCAATTAAATCGAGATTGTAGCCATGATCGACGAAAAGTTAAAAGAACACATGAATACAATGAATGAGCAGATTGTAGCTGCCAAGTCCAAAATGATGAGTGATCTCATAGCCAAGCAGCAACAGATCAATGGTGCCTCTCAATCGAAGATTCCACCTCCACCCCATCAAGCCCTTCGCCTTGACAAAACTCCCGTAGTAAATACTGATCCAACCTTTCAATTGAATGATGTCATTTTGACTGTGCCCGTGTTCTTCATCCACCCCCCAATGACAAGAATGCCAAGTTGCTGGCTAAGCTCGACTAGAGGTTACGTGAAGTGGAGGGAACTCAAAGTGTTCCATCTGTTGATTTATCTATTTTTACCCGGGTCCAAGTGCTCGATAAATTCAAGATGCCAGCTTTTGAGAAGTATGACGGCACCTCAAACCCAATTCAGCTCATCAAGATGTATCAGGGGCTCATGAATATATATATTTCTAACGGACCTCTAATGATCCAAACCTTTCAAGTAAGCTTGAAAGATGCTGCAATGAGATGGTATACCAACCATCAGATCAACCGGAAGGACTCGTGGGAAGAGGTGGCAAATCTTTTTGTCAAGCACTTTAAGTTCAATCTCGATGTCACCATTGCACTTTAAGTTCAATCTCGATGTCACCATTACAAGGAGGACCTGGAGAGAGCTGAGCAGAAAAAGGGCGAGACTCTAAAGGAGTATGCCACTCGCTGGAGGAACATGATGGGACAGATCATGCCTGAACCCTTAGAGCGTGACTTAATGAAATTATTCGTGTCCACTCTACCGCAGCCAATTCGTTCACGAATGTTAGTAACGGCCATCCAATCTTTT
Source organism: Syzygium grande (assembly GCA_024733475.1). Classification (NCBI taxonomy): domain Eukaryota; kingdom Viridiplantae; phylum Streptophyta; class Magnoliopsida; order Myrtales; family Myrtaceae; genus Syzygium; species Syzygium grande. The sequence continues at coordinate 8,576,872 of JAMXDD010000007.1, read as the reverse complement.
AGCTAGCTGATAGCCATGGGTGAGGAGATTGAGTCCGGGCTCAAGAAATGATGGTATAGTGAGTCGGGTTCATCAGACAAGAGATTTACTAGTAAGAAGGACAAAGAACATGTCTCCGAAGTCAATATGACTTTTGTACAGAAGACGCCTGCTTAGACCCCGAAGCTACAATTTACCGCCCAGCAGCCAACCTCTTATGGGTGATAAGGCCAGCAAAACCCACGCTAGTAGTGCGAACCTCACCAGTTTACTCCACTTCCTGGGACATTATCTTACGTACTGGCAGTGCTAAGGAAGAAGAACTTGTTGAATTCAGAGCCACAAAGATCTAATGCTGCCGGTTTTGCAAGGTATGATCTGTCGAAGAAATGCGATTACCATAGAGGTGAGGTAGGACATTCGACAGATGATTGCCAAGTGCTCAAACATCGAGTACAGGATCTACTCGAGACTGGAGCGTTTGCACTATAGCCAGCCGGTAAGCCCAATATGCATAACAATCCACTCCCTGATCATTGGAGCAGTGCAAATATTGTCCTTGGCCCGGGGGTCAAGCAGGTTCAAGACTTCAGGGTCCCTTTTGAGGATATGTTCAATGCTTTAGTCCGAGCTGGTTATGTTTCGACTAGTGAAGTGGTGTCATTCGGTGAAATAGAGAAGAAGGTGGATGAGTTGGTAAGAGAAGGAATGATTGGGACGGCGAATGAATTCGGGTTAGTGGCCACTATATCTCAAGTCATCATTGACTGGGATGAAGAGCTCGCAATGTTAACCGATGAACAAGTTAAGTTGGATCCTGAGCTAACTAACATGCCCCCTTCCCGAGGATGCCTTTAACGATGACCTCGGGATCGTTATACCCGATGCTTCTGAAGTATTGGTGTTGGCATTACTTCAGCCCTATGCTTATGAAAGTGACAAGATGGTTTCATGGTCCTACAATGTTGATCTAATAACAAGGTCAGGGCGAACTTATGCTGATAATCAATCGGCCAAGCCAGTGATCGAGAAAGAATAAAAGGAATTCCTAGCTGTAATTAAGGCTAGTGAATATAGCGTGATTGATCAGTTGAGAAAGTTACCTACACAAGTCTCATTGTTCAAACTTCTCAATACATCAAATAAGCATCGAGGTGCTCTAATAAAGGTTTTGAGTGAGATTCATGTGCCTAAGACTATTGAAGAAGATAAGCTAGAGGGGTTTATCGAGGCGATCCTCCTCAAGGATCAAGTAGCATTTTCTGATGAGGAAATCCCAGTTGAAGGACATGGTCATAATAAGGCGCTTCATATATCAGTGAAGTACAAGTAGACTCACATGGTTAGGGTGCTTGTTGATAACGGGTCAACTTTGAATTTATGCCCGTTGGCTACTTTGAAAAGGCTAGGCATTGATCCATCTACCACGCAAGCAGCCAAGACTTCTGTTCGAGCCTTTGATGGAGTAAAGAAGGATGTGATAGGCCAAATTAACTTAGAGCTGCAAATCAAACTTTTGGTGTTTGATATTCTTTTTTAAGTGCTGGATATCCTTTCTGCTTTCAATTTCTTGTTGGGATGGCCATGGATCCATAATGTAGGCACAGTGCCCTCCAGTTTGCATCAGAAGATCAAGTTTGTGGCTGAGGCAAAGTTGGTTACAGTTTATGGAGAGGAAGATCACCGAATCTTCAATGCGACATTGGTCCCATACATAGAGCCCGATCATGTTGAGGAGGATAGCTATCATTCATTTGAGATACTTCAAGTTGTTCAGTCTTCCTCTGATATGCCATTGCCTGTTCCTAAGGTTTCTAATGCAGCTATCATGGTGGCCAAAGTCATGGTCGGTAATGGTTTTGAGCCAGGTCTGGTCTTGGGAAGGAAGGCCAAGGCATTCATGCCCTGATTGAGACAAATGGACAATCCCACAAGGCTGGTTTGGGATATCATGGGCTGGGAAGCCGCAGGCAAGGCCACGGTTGTTGTAGAGGCCGAAGAGGAGCAAGTCAAAGTCCCTTACCACCTCCCATTGACTACACCTTTCGCTCAGCTGGAGTAGTGGGGGGATATGAACATTTAGAGCCGAGCCTAATTGAGGATGATCTCGGGCTTTTCTTTCCTAAGTCGCTATAAGCCCTAACTGACTCGCCTAAGAAGCATAGTAAAGTGATTTTGGTCAGTTTGTTTGATGATTATGAGGATGACAAGCCACCTTGTATTTTCAAGAAGCCGAAGTCGAGGGTGGTGGACTTTGACTTTAATGATGGTATACCCTATCTCACCGGTTGGTTTCTTGAGACCTCCATTTGTGCAATCACTGAAGGACCACTTGAAGGGATGGGCACTAGCCCTCAAGAGTAATTATTTCCAGCTTTCGTATCACCCCTGCATGGGAATCTTTATTGCTTTTTTTTTTTGGATTTTCATTGCAATTTATGTTACACGTAGGTTTTTCAATCCAATAAGATGTAATTCATTGATTCGATATCAGTAAAATTATAGAGGTTTTTATCATTCTGAATCTTGTTGAAGTGCCCTAAACCAACCCGATGATGATAACCAATGAGTGGAAAAATTTGTCATCTACGGTAAGAACTGAGGGTTGGGCCTCTCAAGAATTTTCATCTCGAGGTCTTTGAAAGCAAAATGAATTTCAAAAAGCAATGATCAATTTTCAAAAATTGCATGTAGTTAAGCCCTGTCTTGTCTTTTTGATCCCTTTCTTTCATGTTTCGGGACTAATCTCGGGGCATGCGAAGGGACGGGAATCATGGATCCTCATATACGTGATGCAAGTCAATCCGATGACTCAAACGATTCTAATCCGAATGATGAAGAGATATGACGGAACTTGGAAATCTGTGAGAAATCTAAGCCTCTGATCGTTGAAGAAACCGTAGTGATTAATCTTGGCGACCTGGAGAATCCTGAAGAGGTGAAGATTAGGGTATGTCTCCTTAAAGATGTGGCCAAACGCTTGACCCAATTGTTGAAGGATTATCAAGACATCTTTGCCTGGTCTTATATTGACATGCCGGGTCTCGATCAATCAATCATCAAACATTGTCTGCTAACTGATCCTTCGGTTGAGCCCATGAAGCAAAGACCGCGAAGGGCTAAGCCAGAACTGGCAAAAAAGATCAAGGAAGAGGTCATGAAGCTTCTTGACGTGGGATTTATTGAGACTACCCAATACTCAGAATGGGTCGCTAATATAGTCCCAGTGTTGAAGAAAGACGGTCGGGTTCGCTAATATAGTCCCAATGTGCTTGTGGACAGCACAGCCGAGTTCGAATTATTTTCCTTCATGGATGATTTCTCGGGTTATAATCAAATCTTGATGAACGAGGATGATAAGTTGAAAACAGTATTTACCACTCCATGGGGGACATTTCATTACAAGGTGATGCCCTTTGGTCTAAAAAATGTTGGGGCAACTTACCAGCGGGTAATGGTCACGTTATTCCATGGCATGATGCATAATAAGATTGAGGTTTATGTTGACGATATGATTGCAAAAACTCGGCATGGAGAAGATCACATAGAAACCTTGATGAAATTATTCAACAGTCTTCGCAAGTTCAAATTGCACCTCAATCAGGCAAAATGCATGTTCGGCGCAGTCTCTGGCAAACTACTTGGCTTCATTGTCAATAACAAAGGGATTGAGATTGACCCGTCAAAAGTGAAGGCCATTTGTGAAATAAAATCTCCCTCTTCGGTGAAGGAAGTTCGTAGCTTAATGGGTAGACTAAACCATATAGCCAGATTTATTTCTCAGCTATCTGAGACAGCGAAGCCTTTCTTTAAACTTCTCAAGAAGAATGCGCTGGTTAGATGGGATGAAGAATGTGAACAGACATTCGACAAGCTTAAGCACTACTTGATGAATCCGGTGGTGCTTGTTCCACGACGCCTGAGCAACCTCTGACCCTGGACCTTACAATTCACAATGAGTCCTTAGGCGCCATGCTTGCTCAGAAAAGTGAGGAGGATGGAAAAGAGCATGTGATTTATTATTTGAGTAAGAAGTTCACCGCCTCCGAGATGAACTATTTTGAAACAAAAAACGCGTGCGCAACATTGGTCTGGGTGCTACACAGGTTGAGGCAATACACTTTGCACTATCAAATATTGCTTGTAACATAGTGTGATCCCATCAAATACTTGCTTAATCAACCCGCTTTGAATGGAATACTGGCAAAATGGCAGATTCTCATCTTAGAATTCAATGTTTAATTCTTGTCTCAAAAATCAGTTAAAGGACGAGTAATTGCTGATGTCCTGACCGAAAATCCTGAGAAAAATGAGGATCTGGGTCTGCTAGAGGATAGAGTCATGCCAATTGATGAGTATGTATGGACCATGTATTTTGATGGGGCCGTAAACTTGTCAAGATCAGGTATTAGGGTAGTTTTAATATCCCCAGGCGGACAACATTATCCAGTGGTAGCGAAACTAATATTTCCTTGCACGAACAATATCGTTGAATATGAAGCATGCATCCTCGGGTTGCAAGCTACAATCAAAATGAGAGTAGCTCGACTTAAGGTGTTCGGAGATTTAGCCCTCATTATTCTTCAAACCGTTGATAAGTGGCAAACTAAAGATGCTAAGTTGCAGCCCTATCACACCTATTTTAAGAAGTTGGTGGAAGAGTTTGAAGACATTTCGTTTGAATAATTATCAAGGACTCAAAACCACTTTGCCGATGCTTTGGCTACGTTATTGACAATGCTACAAGTGACAAGTGGGATAGAAGTTGAACCTTTAAAGATAAAGGTCTTACAGAAACCAGCTTATTGCATGGCTACGACAGAAGAGCCCGACAACAAACCGTGGTATCATGATATCAAGACATATCTTCAAACACAAGAGTTTCCTAAGAAAAGTACCCCATCTAACCAAAAGTATATCAAGAAAATGGCGTCGAAGTTCTTCTTGAGCGGAGAATGCCTATACAAGCAGTCTTATGATTCAGTTTTATTAAGGTGTGTTGATTCAACCAAGGCTATTCGTTTGATGCTAGAAGTACATGAGGGAGTATGTGGTCCGCACATGAATGGTCATATGCTAGCAAGGAAGATAATGAGGATGGGTTATTACTGGCTCACTTTAGAGAGTGATTGCATTCAGTATGTCCGAAGTTATCACAAATGCTAGATCCATGGTGACAAGATTAATACTCCTCCGAATGAATTGAATCAGATGTCTGAACCATGGCCATTTTCTATGTGGGGCATTGATGTGATTGGCCCAATCAATCCTAAAGCGTCAAATGGACATTGGTTTATCCTAGTTGCTATTGATTATTTTTCGAAATGGATCGAAGCTATGTCTTATACGACAATGACGGCCCGGAATGTGGTGAAGTTCATTCGTCGAGACAACATTGCTCAATATGGAGCAACTGAGATCATAATTACTGACAATGGGTCTAATCTAAATAATAAATTGGTGGATGATCTGTTCAAGGAGTTCAAAATCAAGCATCTGAATTCCTCTCCATATCGTTCGTAGATGAACGGAACGGTCGAAGCAGCCAACAAGAATATCAAAAATTTTTGGCTAAAACAGCTAAGAATTATCATGATTGGCATGAAAGATTACCTTTTGCACTTATGGCATATCAAACTTCTATCCGGACATCTACAGGGGCAACTACATATTCTCTTTTGTATGGTATGGAAGCAGTTCTACCTATTGAGGTTGAAATTCTTTCGTTACGTATTCTTTCACAGGTACAATTGTCAGAAGCAGATTGGATCCAGCAGAAATTGGACCAGTTGAACATGATTGATGAGATAAGGCTTAGAGCTCCATGTCACGGTTAGTGCTACCAATAACGAGTTGCTAAATCTTTCAACAAGAAAGTCAAGTCTTGACATTTTCAGGTAGGCAACCTTATCCTGCAGAAGTTATTGCCGATAGTTCCTCTTACAGAAGAAAAATTCGCCCCAAATTATGCCGGCCTGTACATTGTGAAGAAAGCCCTTCCGGGAGGTGCTTTGATTTTGGCCGAGATGGATGGTCGTGTTTTTTTCAATCCAGTTAATTCTGATTCTGTGAAGAAGTATTACACTTGATTTGTACTCATTTTGACTTTATTTCTATCAAGTCTCAAATTAAATTTCATGAATTGATTGATTTTCTTTTTATGTTACTAAGTTTTGTTTGAGGAAGGCTTTTGATCTGGCAATCTGTTTCTGTCCTAATGAAGCGATTATATTACATGAGAGACTTCAAGATGAGGAAACGTAAGTCATTTCCATACATGTCTTGAATAATAATCCCCAGTGCAAGTTGAGTGAAAATTCCGTGCTAACAAGGTAAAGGATTATCTCACGAAAAGTATGACGACCAAAATGATGAGAGGCATTCATTCCCTCTATCTAAACACTACAGGTTATCATTTGCTTAACCCTTTGAATGGAGTTTCATTTGTTACCCCTGTCAAGAACAACTCCATACTGGGACAATTTCTTAGAAAGTTCAAAATGGTTAGAATTTTCTTGCTTTCACTTACATCAATCTTCAAGTATATTTACTGCATGCAAATTCTATGTTAGCTCAAGTGCCTTTGATATGAAGAAGAGCATTTCTTTCTATATCCTTACACATTATACCCTTTGCATACCCAATTTGAGCGGTGTATTCATTTCAACCCAATTGATGATCATTCTTGTAATAAACAAATGAAATCATCTCAAAGCAAGTTCAAGGTGACTTGAGACAAATGGGAGCTCAAAAGAAAATTCATCAGAAAAGATGCAAAAAGACTCCATTAAATCGAAGTTCTCGAAAAAAGCTCTCTTAAAAAAGAGGGAGAAAAATCTCTCGAAAAGAAAATCTCTCTCTCTAAAAAATGATGAGAGAAAGAAAGGCTTCTGCGAGAATTGAGTTGATATGCAAGATCATTCTTCAAGAAAAAGACCATTTGAAGGTTCATTTGTGGAGCAATCGCCAAAGATAGATCAATGGTACAGTAGTATGATTGGATAATTACCAATTTCCATGTTCATAATACCCCCTTTGATGGAAATAGGCCATTCATTTCAAGCCTACCTAAATCTATGTTACAACCCTTATCGAAGTCTCTTCAAAATAAGGCACTTGAGTTAACTAAGAGTTTCAAATGCTTATAAATATTGCTCGAAGAAGTGCGAGCAAGATTTTTCTATCTCATTTTTGCAACATTCCCGACTTATAAACCCGGAGCAGCTGGTGATATCAATTCCTTCAAAAATATGACTCTTATGAGTCCGTATTGTGAAACCTTTGACCAAGCTTGAGTTTCGGTCCTTATAAAGACCTCTTAGATTGGCCAAGTCATACTGATTTTGAAAATATCCGAATCCTTGTCAAGCACAATAAAGAGAGTTTGAGTGATTCTTATACCTGCATCAAAGGTCGAGTCAAAAGCCTTTCATTGAAAGTGAGTGGAAAGTCCTTTATGATTAAAGGTCTCTCATTTAATGTGATCAAATTGTCAAAAGAACGAAATTGTTGTTCTTATTGATAAATTCCCCAGTGAAGCTCGGTAATGCAGGCATATTCATGAATTATGTTTTCTTTGTTCATGCACATGTGTTATTTTAACCTTTTCTTAGGTAAAAACAGGTGCAATGCAATTAGCTCTGTCATTTTTATAACATAAGAAGAATTCATGTACATTTGCTAATTATTCTTCATTGTTTCTCTTTTTGTGTTCACTCAGTGGAATAGGAGACATGATCTCTCTCATATGTTCACCAAGTGGAATAGGTGACATATCTCTTTGTGTTGCCTAGTGGAATAGACAGCACACCCCATTTCATGTTTGCCCAGTGGAACAGGCGGCATAGTTTCTCATTCCGTGTTCATCCAGTGGAATAGGTGGCACAACTAATCTCATGCTCACCCAATGGAACATGTGACATGATCCTTTTCGTGATTGTCCGATGGTATAGGCAACACATCCTTTTTAATTCTTTCTTCATATCATGCATTATTTCGCATCTGTAGGGAACTATAGGTAATAGATAGGCAATCCTGTACCTTGAAAACCTTACTTCTAATGGACTAGAAGTTTGGAAATAGAGGGAGTTCATAGCATTATAAAGCTTTCCCTCACTTGGGTGCTTTTTGTGCGATCCGTATGTAAGGCTCTTTCACCGCTCTTCATGAAGTGAGAAGCCTTAACATACATTCCTTATTGTTTGCATATCATGCATCATTGCATTTGAAAAATTGGAATTAAAACCCCAAAAAAAAAAAAGAGAAGAAGATCATTCATCATTTTGCATGATTTAAATTTAGGTTTCAGTCTTTGAGTGAAACCTCTGCGAGCCTCCACTCAAAGAGGGGCAGCTGTTGACACCTAAATTTTGGAGACCCAATTAGTCATTAATTGTATAAAAATTCGGGATCGATCCCGGTCCCTAGAAAAAATTAATTAGTTAAATTACATATAGATATTAAGAGCATTTCATTGATAGTTAATTAGGCCCATATAATTTACACATTTATCAAACCAACGGAGGATGGACTTGAATGAATAGTTCTGTGCTTAATCAAGCTCGCGAGAGCTAAAAAGGTTGGCCAAAAGCCCATGCTATGACCGAAAGTTTGATAGACTTGGAGAATTCTTCCCCACGACATGGTCAGATAAATAAAAGGAAAGAATAGCATGCAGGGAACATATCATCATCACACGTATCTTTGATTTAAGGGCACAAGTGGATGAATAATGCAAAGAATAAAAGAAAATATTTGGCTGAGCCAGTGCTGTGCGGACAAAGGAAGGCAAGAAAAGATTTTTAGCATATAATAAATATTGAATGAGAGGTAATATTGCACGTGGGACATATAGTTGATCTTGAGCAATATATCTTTCCGACAAATATTTGTTATACACGAAGAAGAAAGTCGATGGGTGGCTTTTCATATATTCATATTTCCTCTTCTGAAGAGCACAGGGAAAGAACATATATTTGGCCATATTCTCTAGTCTCAAAGAAGGCAAATCCAGCATATGCTAGAATCGGGATAGAAAATACGGAAAGAAAGAAACCAGAGCATAATATATTTCAAATATTCCCAAGAGGTTCTCTTTCTCTAAAAAGCCAGGTATTCTCACCTATAAAAGGACCTACGAGTGAGGGGGGATCCAAAGAGGTATGGAAGGAGGGGCTTCGTAAAAAAAAAAGAGGAGAAGAGCAGAGAGGGTCGTACAACTTACACACATGACCACAAAGCGAGAGGAAAAAAAAGGAGAGGAGGGGGAGTCATCTTCTTCTTTCCATCCCTACTACCCGACGCCGTTGTTGTTGCACCGAGCCGCTACTGCTTGCTGCTCCACGAAGACTGACCCTGTTGCTTCACGAGACGTACAAAGAAACACACGGCAAACCACTGCAGCCTGCTGATCTCGTGGAGGTCTTTGCCCCAACGAGCCTCAGTCCTTTGTGCTACCTGTGACCAACGCAGCACCTTTGTTGTTTGCCCCCACTTCGACGATACTGCTTCTGTTTTGACTTCATCGCTGTTCGCGGGCTTGAGATCACCTCAGAAGATGACGATAATCTGCTACTCCATCATCGCAAATCCTTCATCCGGTCGAATGAAGTTGCTCTCTTTTGGTAGGTTGCCCTGGAGTATCTCGTGCCCTACCATCCGAGAAGACCTAGTCGCAAGTTCTCTTCATGCTCGACTTTTGCAGCATCGGTCACGCAAGTCACGACAACCAGTTTCTCCAATGACGACGCGCTACTGTTGCTTGCGCTAGACACGCTCCTAGTGAAATCCTTCGCACCATTGTTTCCAGCCCACGGCGGACTCTTCCCTGCACTTTGTCTTTAATCTTGCAGAATTTGTGGAACTAATCAGTAAAGGTGTCTAGTGAAACCACCGAAAGAACCACGGCAAAGTCAAAGCTCCTCTCGATCAAATTTTCTCACCATTTGAGAGCTCGTTTATGAACTTGCCACCGTGAGCCCACTCTGTGCCCTTTTGCTGTTGGACACTTGTCTTGTCATCACCGCATTTCGCAAGCCACTATCTACCGGTCCAAATTTGGAAAGCAGATATTCGAATTAGGTAAAATACTCTTCTAATTTGACTTTCAAGTATGTTGTCTCCTTATTTCAAATATTGTAATTTTGTGTGAATCTTTGAATGATATTATCGTATCCATTAAGTTCAAAAAAAAAAAACATGAAGGTGCCTCGCTTAATTTAAAAACTGTGATTTAACTGAATATTGTTTGGAAATCTTGGATGTGTATTACTTGTCAAATTTGGATAGAATTTGAAAATTTGAAAATCTTTTGAATATATCCAAGATATTCAAGATAGCAAAATCTTTTCAAGATGTGATCGGTTAGGAAAATCTCCTAATATGCAACCGCACACATGGAAATAAGTCTATCTATCAGGCTTTAGATAGAGTTATTTTCATAGCGGGTATTTCAAATTTTTAGGATTGATCTGTGAGGCTTAGAATCAAAACTTAGTTCGAAAGATTTAGCGGTTATAATCTTTCTACTAAAAGATTTACGACTTAAATTTAAATTCGAAAATACATCAAAAATACAAAAAAAAATTCATAAAAAAGAAAATAAAAAAAGTTGCAACTTTGAACTCTAAGTCAGAATTCATAAAAAATGCCGAATTGAGCATTTTTCTTGAGATTGGTACCGAAAGGACGTTAGGATAATCTAGCGTAACCAAATCCCCGGACTTATAATCTTTGGTTCGTAGAAATAAAATAGTACTCCCGCTATTTTATTTAGTAGCGGCTCTCATTGAAAATATTTGCATGTTCATAATTGGACCTAAGTTGCGAATTAGTAGAGTTTGGGAGAATTCGAGCTAGGTTAATTAATTTAATTGATCTAGTAATCCATTAGCCTAAGATCGGAAAACCTGATTTTTAGGTCGCAATAGGAGGTCCACGCGACAATGGGCAGCAACAGACGAGCTCCGAAAGAGCTTCGGCCGAGCGAGAAGGCGATGAACAGTAACTTGGAAAATGATGAACAATGCAATTTTTTCTTGAAGAAGATGATGAGCAATGATTTTGGACGGAATTGTAACGGTGGGTACATGTGTTATAAAGTGCATAGTTTGGAATTTTTGATGTCACAAAAAAAGTTTGGGGTAAATGTGTCACAATGGGCATAGTTTGGAATTTTTTGTCACAAAAAAAGTTTAAGATAAATATATCACAAGTGGCATAGTTTGGGATTTTTGGTGGTAACCCTAGAAATATCAACCTTAGAGTGGTAACCAAATTTCCTCTAATCAAATTATAACTAGTTTTGGGCTAACAACTCTTATTTGAGTTAGTTATCAAAAATTATTTATTTTTAATTACCAACTACTCTTATTTCTAAAAGAACCTATCTTACCTTTTGCAAATTTTTATTTAACTTTCTTACCAACACATTAAATAACCAAATTTTATTTGCTTGACTTACCAACCTTTTGCAATTGAATAATGCATTAGTTTTTGGATAACAACTCTTATTTCAGTTATTTATCAATCTTTCTTTATTTACCAATTTTACTTATTGCTCACCAACCTGTATGTGTCTTACTTATCAATTTTATTAATTTACTAGTTCATTTTAAAAAGGTTGATCGTCCTTCAAGTAAATTTCTTGCCATATCGGCCAAAAGAGAAATATCCCTTACCCTTAATTAAGAGCCTTGAGGTTGATTGCTCATACGCAGAGGATTAAAGTATAAAACGGTAATCTACTTTAGCCCCCAACACCCCCCCACCTCTCTCTCGATTTCGATCTCGATGTTGAGCACGTCCTGGTAAGTGAACCAATTTACAACTCTCTAGCATCAAAATTCAGTCATTTGACGCACGCTTCGCATTGGCATCTGAGTGCTAAATCTTCTACTTAGTCGCTGTTGACACTTGAATTTAATTAGAGATTTCGTCATGAGGATATATGAATAAAATGATAAGAGATGAAATTACCTGTACTAAAATGACAGCTGGTAGGTACGGACAGTCATAAGCGGGAAATTTGAAATTCAGATAGAGGGCAATGAAAAATGCTGAAGGTATTTTCATCAAAGATATCGACAAGGAGAAGAATGAATATAAAGCTATGAAAGATTCGATGAAAGCCTTTGCTCCAGAAAAGATAGATGTCTAAGTGCTAAAGGTGCTTTTCATTGATTTCATCGATGAAAAGGATAATGGACGTCAAGTTAGAAAAGCTCGACGAAGGTCCTTATTTCTAATGGATAGGTGTTAGACGAAGAAAAGCTATGAAAGGTTCGATGAAAGCCTTTACTCCAGAAAAGACAGATGTCAAAGTGTTAAAGGTGCTTTTCATTGATTTCATCAATGAAAAGGATAATGGACATCAAGTTAGAAAAGCTCGACGAAGGTCCTTATTTCCGGTGGATAGGTGTTAGACGGAGAAAAGTTTGATGATGGTTACCATCCTAAGAGATAGGTGTCAAACGGAGAAAACGCTCGATGACAGTTATCATCCCAAGAGACAAGTATCAAATGGAGAAAAGGCTCGATGACGGTTATCATCCCAAGAGATAGGTGTCAAATGGAGGAAAGGCTCAATAACGATTATCATCTCGGGAGACAGGTGTCAAATGGAGAAAAGGCTTGATGACGGTTATCATCCCAAGAGACAGGTGTCAAACGGAGAAAAGGCTCGATGACGGTTATCATCCCGTGAGATAGATGTCAGATAGAGAGAAAGCTCGATGGCAGTTACCATTTTGAAAGACAGGTGTTAAACAGAAAAAAGTTCGATGACGGTTGTCATGTTAGAGAACCAACGGGCTTGATGACGGTTGTCGTTTCAAAGGCTAAATGGGCTCAAAAGCGGTTATCACTTCATATAGAAGATAAGATCAATAACAGTTGATAAACAGGTGTCATTACATGAACGGTAAAGATGAAATCAACGGTAGAGATTAGATACAACACCAAAAACGGTTACCAAGTCTATGCTATAAATAACATCTGATTATCAACAGAAGGACCCCCCCGACACACATGAACAAACAAATGTTGTCTTTTATCTTTACTTTCAAGTTTCACACTTTCAGTTTCCATAGTTATAGTCTTTATTCTCCAGTATCACACTTTCAATTTCCGTAGCTGTAGTTGCTTAGGTCTTTGTGAACTTTGGACGCCACCAGCAATTGGATGGATTTGTCTAGATTTTCTGTAAAAATCAAGTTCCTTATTCATGCCTAGATTACTCCTGTCCGAAATTAGATCTAGAACTCAGTCTCCTTTCATTAAGAGCCGAAGAACGACTTTCGGTGAATTATATTTCGTCGTGAGATCGTGAGGACATTTCCGATGAAACATAATTTGGCACGTCCGATGGGACCTCTTAGATCAATTGGAGGAGTAATAATGGCACGAACGAGAAGTCAGAGCCAATTAGACCAGAATAACAATATTCCAGGGAGCAATGCACCCGTGAATCCTACTGTAGAACGTGTAACACTCACGGAATCATCAAACGGGAGAACAATTACAGAGCAAGGTCAGGTAGGGGAAATAGACGTTCCCAAACACCTTACTGAAGAGCAAAGAAGGTAATTAGAATCAAATCTAGTTACATTTGCTACTATGAGAAGAATCATAGAAGAACAACATAATGATTTGGCTAATCTAGTCACTAGATACATGGCTGATACTGTTAGGCCATTGTTTATCAATACGATTCAAGAGATCACTAGAAGGCCGAATTCATCGATGAATTCTCCTCAACTACAGACTATCCCAGTCGTTCCTTTAGGTGCAGTTGGAGGTCTTGAACAATTTATAGTTACAAACTCTGGCAATGCAACAATAGGGAAAATTATGCCTCTTGCACCAATAAGAATTCTTCAGAGAGGAGAAAATGCGTTGGCAAATCAAACACATGCCCAGTGTCAACAATTGAAGGTAATGCAGTTAATTCAATACATCGAAATGAGAATATCAATACAGGTTAACTAGCAGCCAATGGAGCAAATGCGTCTGGTTCAGTTCAGACGAATGTGACTACTACAAATATGGTTCCTTAGCATACCGCTCCGTATCAATTACACGACAACGTGTTGTCCGGTGGTTTTGCGGCTCAACCAAGCATTCCTCAAATGTTGTTCAAGCCAAATGTAAATATGGATAATCTGGGGAGGAATGTAACACCACCACAGGCCAATGCCACAATATCCACAAACACCACTACAGCCAATGCCACAATATCCACAATCACCATTGCAAAACATAATTCCACGATATCCATAATCACCATTGCAAAATACAATGCCACAACATCCACAACCACCACTACAAAATCCAGCTCCACAGCATCCACAGCTAGTAGCACAATATCCATTACTACAATCAATCCCATAAATACTAATACCTCAATATCAGATGCATCAACTTTTGCAACAAAATGCACCACCAGTTGTAATCGCAATGGGACAAAATTATCACATTGTTGATCTAATGTTACAGCAATATGGTGTTGAACCCGGTGTTTTTAGGCAAGTATACAAGAAGTCCTACCCAGAATGGATGGATACCGTTCCATACCCAAGTGGGTTCAAGATGCCGGAATTTAGTTTGTTTACTGGTGAAGACAATTAGTCAACACAGGAGCATATCAATCGATTCACTACTTTATGTAGAGATGCTACGTATGGAGATCATTGGAAGTTGTGCTTATTCCCATTATCATTGTCCAAAACCGCTTTTACCTAGTACACATCTCTACCATCTCATTCTGTAAGCTCTTGGGATCAAATGGAAGTGATGTTTCATAGTCAATTTCAAAGGGCAGTGCCAGACATGTTTGTGGCAGATATATCAGCAATGAAACAGTATAATAATTAATCAGTTGATCAGTTCATGTTCCAATTTAGAAAGGCAAGAAATAGATGTCTTGTACCATTACCCAAGAGAATGTTTGTTGAATTTGCCTTTAATGGTCTAAAGTTTGCCATTAGGAAAAGAATGGTAGGATAGGTCTATTATGATTTGTTTTCATTAACTATCATTGCTTAAAGCATGAAAAGTTTTTGAAAGAAAAGGTTTGGAAGCATACTAGACATGAGATAAACTTTGTCGATGAAAACGAATCTGAGTATGCTGAAGCAACAGTTGCCAAGATGAAAATAGAAAAGCCATACACTTGCCTAGCTTTGAAGCCAGCTAAAACGAAAGAAAACGGAACTGTCATGGTAAAATCAAAGGACATCCGGTATTATTCTTTTGACATAAATAAGGTCGATGAAATATTTCATTTTCTTTTGGCTGATGGGCAAATCAAGCTTACTGAGGGCCAAGTTATACCAAACCCAGAGGATGTGAGAGGAAAGAAATACTGTAACTAGCATCATTCATAGAGTCATAATACAGTTGATTGTATTGTGTTAAGAAAGAATATTCAAGAAGTGATTCGATAAGGCAAAATCAAATTTGCAGATGATAAAGAAAAGGCTCCTATGGAGGTGGATGTTGATCCATTTCCCGTAATGACGGAAATTGTGTCATTAAAACCTAAAGGTAGAATGATGCAGCCACACCTATGTGCTCGGTGTAAAGAAAAAATCAATTATGATCGAGGATAAGAGCATCTTTCGAAACAGGATGTTTCACAAGAAAAGAATTTTTGGGATCAATTTGGATACCAAAATTATAACAAAAAGACTGAATATCGGAGTCGATTCCGAAATGGTCAAGATAGGAATGAATGTCCGAATCGAGAGTGAAATGCTCGGGTTGTCAATAATTCGATATAATACCCAACAAAATGGAAGTCTTTCAGGCAACGCTATGAAGAGGGCAACCCTATGATTGGAACATTAGGAGAGCCTAGTGGTAAATTCAACTACTATGTTGCCTATGGTCCACCTCCTATATATTCGGAGGAAGTGATTGCAACTGGATGGGGTGAGGAATTCGACGATCCACCTAAAAGAGAGACCAAGGCGACTTTGACACCTCACAGAATTAGGACTTTGAAAATACCAAGTGATCCACCAAAAGATGAATGGTTCGAATAAGGAGAAGTTTAGGGTCCGGAGGGCAATATAACAAGGACTCAAAAAAGAAGGTTACAAAGAAAGAAGAAGATGCATGAACTACAAAGACAGGTTAATCATATTCATATTACTCAAATTTCATCAATGCCTTATAAACCTAAGAAATTTCGAATTAGGAATTTAATATGGAAAAGGAATTATGTGGATTCTAGTTAGGATAAGCACAATAATGATCAGAAGAAGGGTAAGACTAACGACAAAGTTGTACTTAGACCTACCATATTATCAAGATCTATTTTACCTTTAAGTTCATGCATGGTTCAAGCTAGACTTCCATTGCAATATAAAGTGACATCTGTAGACTCAACAACCAATGGAAGTTCAATTATTGATGAGGAAGACAAGGCAAAATTTCAATTTGAAAATAAAGAAGAATTAATGGAGTTTGAAAAACCCTCTTACGAAGGATCCAAACATCTGAGGGCACTTAATATAAATGCTAGGATAGATGGCCGTCCGGTTTCCAAGGTTCTGGTCGATAGAGGATCCACTTTAAATCTGGTTCCATATAGGTTCTTCAAAAATATAGGAAAAAGAGATGAAGAAATTATCCCATCGAATATACAATTGTCGGATTTTACAAGAGAAGTAACAGAGGTCAAAGGAATATTTGTGGCTGACCTAACTATAGGATCTAAAACTTCTAGAATAGCTTTTTGTGTTATCGAGGCAGATGGTTCATATAACATGTTGTTAGGAAGAGATTGGATCCATGGAAATCAATGTGTATCATCGACCCTTCATCAGATATTAGCTTTTTGGAATGGAAGTAAAGTTGTATATGTTAAAGCTAATTGTAAGGCTCATGTGTCATGGGCACATGCTTTAAGGACTGATCGAGAGTTAAGGAAAATGCCAGATGATAATTTATGCATTATCGAACCACCAAGAATTGATTCAAGGGATGTTGCATTCTGCCAATTTGACAAGGGAAATGTCCATTGGATTCCCAAAACTGACCTGGCGGGGTGTTTGGACAAGGTTGATCATGGAGAACCTTATATTATTAGGCGACCTCAATAAGAGGTATACGGCCTATAAGGCCGAAGTAAGTGGTCAAGATCTTAACGACTGCATTATGAAATTTGAAGAATCACCCCTCAGAGACGACAATAAACTTATTGAAGCCCAAGATCCACTAATAGAAGTTGATATTGGGAGATGCCCAACACCATCGACCAATTTTCATTAGTGCATTGTTAGATGAGGTGGCAAAGTCCCAGTTGATTGTGTTATTACGAAAGTATAGAGATTACTTCGCATGGGATTATCACGAAATGCCAGGATTAGGACGAGATGTGGTTGAGCATAGATTGCCAATTAAGAAAGGATTCTGACCACACAAACAACTACCAAGAAGGTTTGCACTAGAAATTGTGCAGAAGGTCAAGGAGGAAGTTGAACTCTTGTTGGCAGCAGTCTTTATTAGAACTGCAAGATATGTCGAGTGGTTATCAAATGTCATGCCAGTTAAAAAGAAGAATAGGAAGATAAGGGTGTGTATAGATTTTCATGATCTAAATGCAGTAACCCCAAAACATGAGTATCAAATGCCAATGGTAGATATGTTAATCGACTCAGCATCCGCAATGAAATTATGTCATTAATGGATAGTCATTCGGGTTATAATCAGATATTTATATCATAGGAAGATGTGCATAAAATAGCATTTCGATGTCCAGGAGCTATTGGGATGTTTGAATGGTTGGTGATGCCTTTTGAATTAAAAAATGCCGGAGCAACTTATCAGAGGGCTATGAATTTTGTCTTCCATGATATGATTAGGGATTTCATGGAAGTATACATCGACGATATCATCATCAAATCAAACCAGGTAAGTTATCTAACTTATCTTGAGCATACTTTTATAAGGATGCAGAAATTTAAATTGAAAATAAATCCTTTTAAATGTGCTTTCGAGATAACAGCCGGCAACTTTTTAGGGTTTATGATTAATCAAAGAGAAATAGAAGTAGATAAGAATAAAACTAAAGCTATTCTAGAATTGCCGCCACCCGTAAGTGAGAAATAATTGCAGATGGTCATAGAAAAGATAAATTTATTGCATCGATTTATTGCTAATCTGTCAGGAAAGATAGAAATATTTTCTCCATTGCTTAAACTTAAGAATCAAGATCACTTCATTTAGGGGAAAGAGCATCAACTTGCTTTTGAGTAGATTAAAAAATATTTGATCAGTCCACTAGTTTTGATGCCATTCAAACCAGGTAGACCGTTGAAGCTCTATTTGTCGACAACTAACAATACCATTAGAAGCATGTTGGCATAGGAAAATGACAATGAAAAAGAGCAAGCAATATATTATCTCAGCCGAATGTTGAATATTGCAGAAAAACGATATACTCCGGTAGAGAAATTATGCTTGTCATTGTACTTCGCCTGTACAAAATTACGTCATTACATGTTGCCGACAACAGTTCAAGTAATTTGTAAGATGGATATTATTAAATATATGTTAACTCGCCCAATTATCAGAGGAAGAATTCTCAAGTGGGCTTTTGCTTTGTCTGAAACACATTTGATATACGTGCCGCTTAAAGCAGTTAAAGGTCAGGCGGTTGTTGACTTTATCGTAGAATATCCATGTGTACATCTGGAAGAGGAGAATGTCGAGGGATCGATACAGGTGGTACCATGGACATTGTATTTTGATGGATCAAGTACGATAACAACATCGGGTATTGGGGTCTTGATTGTATCTCCTCAGGGACATTGAACAAAACTTATGTGTCGAATTGATTTTGATTGCTTCAATAATCAAGCAAAATATGAAGCGTTAATTGTTGGCCTTAATATATTGGCTGACAGGAACGTTAAGTTTGTAAGAATAAAAGGGGATTCCCAATTAGTGATCAATCAGTTATCAGGAAATTATCAATGTTTCAATGAGAATATTGTTCGATACTTCGATATGGTGAAAGTTTTATTGAATGAGTTCTTTGCTTATGAACTGGAGCATATAAAAAGAAATAATAATGCGGAAGCCAATGAGTTAGCTCAAATGGCATTTGGATATAAAATATCAAAAGAATTAGTAAAATTCATTGGTACACAAACAAAAATTTTGCCATCGATAGACAATCGAATTATGATGATATAGTCCAATAGGGAGCATATCAATGTCAATGAAGAAGATTGGAGAAAACCTTTCATTTAATATCTAGAGAACCCTGCTTCTGATGATAAATCGTTTAAGAGGCAAGTGTTGAAATACTTGTTGATGGATGGAGAATTATATCGGAAGACAATCGATGATGTTCTGCTTAGATGTTTAAGCAAAAAAGAATCATTTTTAGCAATGACGAAGGTACATGAAGGAATATGCGGTGCGCATCAAGTAGGTATAAAAATGAAATGGTTATTAAGGCGCCATGGTTTCTTTTGGCCAACAATGATGCAAGATTGTATTGATTATGATAAAAGGTGTGAGATGTGCCAAAAACATGGACCACTACAACATGTCCCTGCAGCAATTATGCAACACATTATCAAATCGTGGCCATTTCGAGGATGGGCAATGGACATAATTGGAAAAATATATCCTCCGTCATCTAAAAAATATAGTTTCATATTGGTTGCTACGGATTATTTTACCAAGTGGGTCGAAGCTACCTCATATAAGAACATAACCCAGAAAATAGTAAAGAAATTTATAGATGAAAGAATTATTCATCGATATGGAATACTAGAAACAATAATGGCAGATCAGGGTAGTGTATTTATTGATCAAGAATTTTTGGGGTTTACTAGATCCAGGGGAATCAAGATGCTTCATTCAACTTCTTACTACACTCAAGCGAATAGGCAAGCAGAGGCATTTAATAAGGTTATTATTAACCTTATTAAAAGGCATTTGAAAGAAAACCCTAAAGAATGGGATTCACTCTTATCGATGGTATTATGGGCCTATAGAATATCGAGGAGGTTAAGTACAGGAGTAAGCCCATACATGTTAACTTATGGCCAGGAAGTTGTGCTACTTGTAGAAATTACAGTACAATCATTAAGGGTAAAATTACAAGGGGGCATGTCCAAGCAAGAATATGACGAATTGATGTATGGAAACATCGATGAATTGAGAGAAAATAGGGTTATAGCTTTGGATAAATTAATTGCCTGGAAGAATAGAGTTGCTAAAGCATATAACAAACATGTGAAGGAAAAATGATTCGATGTTGGTGATTTAGTTTGGAAAACTGTTTTGCCAGTGGGTTTGAATAATGAAAAGTTTGGAAAGTGGTCACCAAATTGGGAAGGTCCATATTTAGTTACACAAGTTTTAAGTGGAAATGCATATCATTTGATGGATATTGATGGGCTTGGAGAAATGCCTAGATCAATTGATGGGAAATATTTAAAGACATATTATCCTACTATGTGGAACATGAAGGAATATCAAGAAACTGATAATCATACAATATAATAATAATCTAAAGAGTCCATGAAACAGGCCGACAAACAGAATGGTCAAAGGGGTCAAGCTAGCCAAACTTGGAAGTTGGATTTATAGAAATAGTTTAGGCATCATTACATGATCAGTTTACACCGATATGACGCCTAAACTTGTTTACAAAACTGCACAGACGACTCTCCAAATGACGATTTTCGTCTTCAACATGGAAACAGGCAGAAAAGCTGGTGTTCTTGGCCGAAGAGGCTTGGTTACACTCTATTTCTGGTTCTGTAAGCCTAGCGAAGCATGCGTTGGCATGCTCATCCAAGTAATCCACCAACGACCTGCAGGAGTTGATGTCCTCGTTTATATGGGCCAGTAGTTCAATCAGCCCTTTCTTCTCTGTCTCTTCCACTGCTCTTTCTTTGGATGTCAGCTTGCCTCGGAGACAACGGGTGGTGATGTCCAATAGGTCGGCTTTCGCTTCTCTTGTTTGGGTCAAACTACTTAGTCCTGCACGAGCGGGTTCCAGAACTTTGAGCCGGTTAAAGTATACTTTCTCAGCTTGGGTGACAAGGTTAACCTTGTTGAAATAATCGCCCTCAGCGATTGCATGCTGTTCAATTGTCATTTTGTTGTCAGAAAGGCTCGAAGATGTCGCGACCTACCCCTCGAGGGCCGAACTCGAATGAGGCGAGTTTAGAGATAAGTATTCATGAAACGGTTCATATGGCATATTATGAAAACAATTTTATTGAAGCATAAATCCTTTGGTTAACCATATGGCCCATTGATCATGAACATGGATTTTCCCTAAATCCTTATCTCGCGTGACAGCAGATTGATTTTATCTTTTTTAGGAGTCGCCACTAGCCTAGGTCGGGGGTCGGCTAGAATACCCAACCGAAACGCGGGAATTTCGTTTTGGTTTCCACGAAAACCAGAGATCAAAGGTTCAGGGATTAGCTTACGTTAATATTTCTATTAACGCCCTTTCGGTACCGCTAAACTTAACATGGTTGTTATCTAAGTTGTCATGCATTTATTCTTTACCATTTTCATGTTTAAAGTCTTAGTCCACTAGGTGATCATGCATCTTGTTTTTGTATTTTCATTTAAGATTCTAAACTAATCCTATCTTAGTTTAGAAAAAGAAAGAAACAATCGATTGTATTGAGAGACAATTCGTAAAGTAAACACTCAAAGTATTGAAAAGACAAGCTAATTCTAAGCACGAAAAAGTAAAAACCTGCAACTCGTCGGGTGTTTAATACAACACAAATTGAAAACCCGAGACATGATCCGGATGAATGAATTTTTACAATTAAAACGGTCGGAAAGGACATCGACCATCACCGTACAAAAAATTGGGTCGGAATGGACATCGACCTCCACCATCTTCAAGACCACCGTCTTCTTGGACCTATTCTAATTCCAAAGCTAAACTAGACTAGGTACATACAAAGGAAATGAACATCATGATGTTCACAACAAAAAAATAATTGTCCACACAAGAGAATGTAATATGCAAAAAGATACAAAAATGCAAATGTAATCACAACAATGGCCTTGAAATCGACCTTTGATTTAAACATGCATCGTCCTCATCTAACGACTTACCCATTTCATTTTAATGATGACTTATGTACATTAGCCACCAAGCACGTTCGTTTATAGTGACCAATGTGACATAGTCCTTAATTGAGGTTCTATGTGAAGCCATGGATATCCCTTCGAGCATGCATCGGTTCCTATCATACATCTAAAAGAGCACATGCATCAAGCTTAAAATAAGCATGCAAGTAGGTCACAAAGACCTTGATTCTCATCCAATCAATCAATTTAGTGAACCGACATCGGGTCACTTCATTCCATTTATCACGCACCAATCATAAGAACATACACCAGAAAATCGATACGTTGTGAGAAGTAAAGCTTGTCAAAGCATTAAAAGAAACTGGTTCAGCATGCGTTACTTTCTAAAAACCATAAAACAAAAGACACTTCATAAAGGAAAAACAAAGGACAGCAGAACAGGGGATAAAAGTGTATTCAATTGGAAAAGGACCCATTATTAAAATGATCTGGAAAATTTATGGTAGCCTAAGCATACAATGAGGAACAGCTTTCGTAGAGAAAGTTTTCTCGAAAAATGTTCACATGATTTTATAAAAATTCGGGAACACAATTAAATGTGTCAGGGAAAAGAGAATCACTGCAGTTTTTGTTGCAAAGATGAGGCCATTTACCCTACCATTTGTTGCTCAAAATTTATGAAATTTTGACACAAGATAGTTCAAAGAGTGTCCTACAACTTTCATTAAAGGTCTGACCTTTGATTGTTTGTAGAAAAATCGATAAAAAATCATCAAGAGGTCTGACTTACCTTGGACAGAACAGGGGTTCCGAATTTGCAGGTTGCTAATCCTAATGCAAACTTGTAAAAAAAATGAAAAATGTCCTAAATGACAAGCAAATGACATGTCCTTAATGTCTATGAAAGTTTCATAACATGTATGACGACTTACCAAGAGAGCATGAATCCGATTAAGTCTAAATTTAAGTTTGATTTTCATGAAAGCATGCCGATGCATTAACTAGTACCAAGGACATTTTATGGATGACAAAGATGAACTAAAATGATGCATGAAATGTATGAAAATTTAACATGGATTAGGACTAGATGCAATGACAAAGAGGATATAATCATCTAATCCTAATTACATGAGCAAATGACCATACAAGTCCATGAACTATTAAGCATGAATTAATGTTTATGATGCATGAAATGCAATATGACAGAACATGATAGCATGTTTGTATATGATTTTAACCTACCAAATGACATGCAAAAAATACATGGAATACGTCAATGTGAAGCTTGAATAGCCCTTTACAAAAGTCTAGAAGACTTCATATTCCAATTGTGAACAGAAAAATTCTTATAAAATTGGCAAGAGTGCTACATGAACAACTTAATCCCTAATTGACAGATATAGGGGTTAAGGAATTTCGATTGATTAAACACACTAATGACGAGCAATTGATGTATGGAGAGTGTCACTAGTGAGTTAACATGATGCTCTATGATGTTCATGAAGGTCACTTGAACAATTAAGTCCAATTTCACAATGAATTTTGTAAGAATGCAATTCGGATCAATACAGGGCAGATTGAACAACTTGAGAATATGAGATGATTTCAGGTATCAAATGTTGTCTAAAAATTCTAAAAAAAAATATACGATATGCATGAGACCTGAATTTACAAGTTCACAGAAGGATGCAACTCGAAAATCAATTTTCCCTGTTCTGTACAAAATTAGTAAAATGTGTAGTTTCAGTTCTATTACAGTAGAAAACCAATTTACTCTTGCTGCAACTTTGAAAATAGATTTCAGGTAACAAATGAACTCTAATCAGGGGTATCTTTAGCATTTTAAAGACTGATTTGAGTGCTTTACAAACTTCGTTGAGGACTCTAAGGTAGAAAATGTTGATTTCAAACTCAAACGAAGATGTTTGTGCAAGTCCATTTCAGGTTCTAATATATGCAGACAAGAACTAAAGTTGAATCAAGGAATTTTCACCTATTGAATGAACTCCTAAAAATATGAGAAAAAAAATATGCCATGATTGAGATCCTAATGAACAACTTTCGTGAAGGAATGATCATCAAAATCAACTCACAAAAATCAGCATAAAATCAGCAAAACAATCAAACATTCAACAACAGATTTAAACATACTGCAGAACACATGGCAGAACAGATAGCTAGGATTTCGAAGGGATTTTGAGGTAGTAAACGAACTTCGTTTTGGACGCATAATATGTCGAATCGAAGCTTAGGAAGTATAGATCAAATGTCTAGAAGGACTCGAAGCATGATTTCAACGTTTAAGACCTCGTTTCAGAGCTAACAGAATCTGTGTTCAGAGAGCAACGAAATTGACAGAACACACACTCATCATTCAATCAGCTCACTTCAAGCCTCCAATCACATAATCAACTCATCATCTTCCATATATACATCAGCAGCACCCCTTAGCATCTATCCATAGCAAGTTTAAGGCGAGTTCTAGCCCCGGACACCTAATGCATCCTCGCTTCATCGAACTCAGGTTAGAGGAGCATACCTTTGTGCGTTTGAGCTTTGATCTCGTCAAAACCGAACTTCACAGCCTCCAATGGATGATTATAGACTGCTTAACGACCGGCGGAAAAAGAAACGCCGAAGCTCCTCGATGGCTGTCTGGTAGCTTCTCGACCTCCTGGTGGTTTGGGACACGTCGAGGAAGGGCTTCAGAATGATCAGACCACTTGGAACAGCCGCAATCAGCCGTAGCAAACAAAATCGGTTTGATTCGCCGGTCTTGCGCTCGATCGGCGAGGGGACTGGACGGGAAGATCGGAGGCTCCTCCGGTGGTGCTTTGACCAGTGAAACGTCGAGGAGAGTGAGGCGAACGTCGGAGGGGGTGACCGGAGGGGCGGCGATGCCGGCGTGTGGCCGTGGGAACAGAAGAAAACCGTGATCGGAGGCGGTTAGAGAAGAAGAAAAGAGGACGTGCGACGGGGAGAGAGAGAAGCCAAGGGGAGAGAGAGAGAGAGCACGAGAGAAAGCCCCCAAAAGCAGACAATTCTGGATTTTTCTAAAAATGAGACCCCCCTTTGAGTTTTGGAGGGAAAATGGGTTATATACCCTCTTCAAGATCCAATCTCAGCCGTTGGTTTGATCCGACGATCGAGATTTGTGCTTGATATTTACTTGGAGGTTAAGCAAAAATCTCATTTAAGATGTGCTAATTTGAATGGCCATGATTTAATCTTATCAACGATCTTGATTAATTTTGCAATTAAGGACCTAATTAGGGGTGTTTTTGTAATTTCACAAAACCCGGGGACTTTTTTGCAAAATCTAAAAAATTGCAGGGCATGGGGGAATTATTCCAAGAATGGGTCCCTCGATCGGTCTTCTATTTGGGCGGTTGAGTCTCAATTGTTCCAAATTTATGCAATTTAGTCCTTGAAGGACCAAATTGAAAAGAAAGATTCATCAATCATGAGGAGAAAATAATCCAATATGAAGAGAAACGGTCCAATTTTGATCCAATTAGGCCAATTAAACCAAATCTACAACTTTTATGATTTTAATTATCTAATTGGTCATGAAAATTGTCGGACTCATACCATAGGTGCACCAAATTGGATTTTTCCTAAGCTAATTTTGAACAATTTCATGCAATTTCTCACCAAAATTTGCAAATTAATTGAAGTTGGATTCAATTAAACTTGCGAAATGCTTATTGAATCAATTGGCCATGCTTATAATGACCTATTACATTCAAATCGACATTGAAATGAATGCGTGACCCTCGTGTCAAAATTAAATTGAACACCAATGTTGAAATTGAACCTCAATTCATCAAATTAAATTTTTGTCCTGAATGGGTCAAATTGAGTTTCATCAATTGGACATCAATAACCCCTAATCCCCAAATTCAAATGAGCTAAATGTGTAAAATTGGAGAGTTCTCAAATCAATTTCGCAAAATTAACCCCGGATTCGTGTTTATCTCACAAAAACGAGTCAAATGATATCCACCATTCGCGAATCGTGAACAATTAGTTCAAACCCCTAATTAAGGTTAAAATTGGGGGTTTTCATTTCAAATTGCTGATTCACCAAATTGGTCGCACGAGCAATCTTATGATGACTTTTGGATCAAATGTCGTAAAAGGAACTAAGCTAAAATATGAACAAAATGAAAGAAATTTTGTTTTTGGCCGATTCCGAACCTATTTTCACAAATTAGGAAAAAATAGGTTCTTAATCAATTTTTGCAAAATTTCGAATGCCAAATTCAAATTGAATGTAAAATAAGATGATTTTTTAATTTTTGCATTTCTCAAATTTTTTGGTCAAAGGTTTGACCAAAAGTTAAACCCTAGTTGACTTTTCACTATGAGCTTGATTTTATGATTAAATCTTTGAATTTTTCTGAAATTTCCACTTCTAAAGTGAAATTGGACTCGAAAGGAATCTTTTTATGTGAAAAGCCCCAATTTGACCTTGGGTTGACTTTTGGTCAAAGGATTAACCAAAAAGTCAATCGTTTGACTTTTTGGGTTTTTGCATGAAATGAATAGAAAATTGTCTACAGAAGCTAGGACAACAGACAGAATTAAAAAAACAACACTTTTTGTTCAAGAAACAGGCTCCGTCGCGATCGGAAACCATAATCTTGAGTTTTCTATTTTTAATGATGGCGTCGGCTAAAAATTAGGTGTCAACAGAAGACCATAGGGAAAAATGCTACAAAATTCATTAAAGTCAAATTTGAAAGGATGGTCAGATGGAAGGAACTTAGGTTTAGCTTCTTTGAGGAAAGTGAAGATTTCATCCACAGCCCGAGATTCGACAAACAGATAGGCATAGGTGAAGGACAAGCGACATAAGATGTCATTCCACAAGGAGATAAACTCCTCGGTGAAAAGCAAAGCATGTGAAGATGAGGAAGAGGAAGATTTGGCCATGGTAAAGCTAGTCTGGAATATGGGATGATCGAATGAAGATGGTAGGTTAGTAAGACTACAAAGATGGTTTAACTAGAGAGCCAAAATAGTGGTTTAAATAGAGAGCCAAAGCAAATAGGCACGATAAGAAGTCTAAAGGACTTGAGCGACATGAGCAATGAATGTAACTGACAGGTGCTTTGAACTAATTAGAGAGCAAGAATACGTCGCGAGGAGTTATTAATGCTGGTAGAAATGGAACGACAAGATAGGGTCATATAGGGGATCGTGTCCGCTGGCAGTTGTTTGCAAAAAAAGGTGGGTATAATGAATCAAGACCCAGTAACACTAAAGGGTCGTGCGGAAATCAAGTAAAGTGGAAATAGATGTAACTGACAAGTTCTTCGAATAGACGAAAGTAAAGATATGTCAGGATATTGTTACTATCGAAGAGAATAAAACAGCATAGTGGGAGTATGGGAAAACGTGTACAGCGAACCCATTCGCAGCTTTTACGAGGAAAGGGTAGGAGCAACTTATCAGAATTAATGGATATTTAAGATCCATATCTGCCAAGTACAGGAATATGAAGGGTTGCAATTATATGCTTCATTTGCCAGGAAGATGGATTGTTATGACCAACTATAAATTTGAGCATGTTTGATGTTTGAAATTGGTATAATACCGTTTGGATAAAGAATATAGGAAAAGAAGTAAAGCTCATCGATCAAGCATGTTTAGTGAAAAGGAAAATACATATATTCAAGGGTTAAGAGTATACTTGGACACAAATAAGATAAAGATCCTAATATATACATTAAGTATTTACAAGGCAAACTAGACCTATGGTTACATGAAATGCTACTCAATTCCTAGATAGAAGTTGTGTAAACAAATTTCTAGATCACAATTGGCCTTGAAGAATTGATCTTTTTCAGGGGTGATCTCTTGAAGTCCGTCTTCCATAGTCCTGCATTCAATCTCCAATTGTTCAACCTGTTTAAGCTGATGAGCTAGGCGCTGCAAGGGGATATCATCAACTACTTGATAACGTGCAAGGACAGCACGTGCTTGCTCCATATCCTCTTGTCCGTTCAAATATGATTTTTCCATTTGGTTGAAGATATCGATACGATTCTATCGAAACTTATAAGATGCCAAAGCTGAGTTAAAAGATTGAGCCAACTCTTTGACAGCATACTCTATAGCCAGACAAAACAAAGGACAAGGTAAATTGGATAATTCCGTCAGAAGAGATTTAATTTCTGTCTTCATGGAAACATTATTATAAATATGAGATAAACCAGGTGACAGTAAATGGAGAAGTCGAATCGATTTGGGTCAGAACTTGTCATTTCCCTAAGACAGGGACGGTTTATCAAAAGTTTGCTTCGATGAACATGGGGTGTCATCAGATACTGGGATATAAGTTGGAGAATGGACTTCGACAGGTGTGCCAATGTAAGTCTCAACTTCTCGTTTATAAGACGTAATACTCATGTCTGCAAAACAGGAAACAATAGAAAATGAAATTTAAAGTAAATAAGAGATGAACTTTATGTGGGTTGGAAACTAAAGGTGATACCTTTATCAGATAAATATTCTGATTCTGAGGAAAGGTCATCATAGTTAGATGATAAATCACAAGGCCTTTCAAATGGGTGGTTTAGTCCAGGAAGACAGTGAGTGACTTTAGACATCACTATATTGACATACGAAGAAAAAACATATGATTGATATTTCACCCACCATTCATCGAAGGCATCAGTACTATGCAAATGTAGCCAAATCTTCCAAGAATGGTACGAGTAATTTCATTGCAGCAAGAAATACTTCCTTCATTGATGAAACAATAACTACTAGTATGAGAGAAAGGATATTTCATGGAGTAAACAACAGGAGCTAGAATACCTTGGGTAAGACCGAATTGACGAGAACAGTAGTGCGGATTGTATACCTCAAACCCTGAAAAAAATTGGCCTTTCATTGAGAAGTCCACAATTAGATCGCAAGGGGTGAGAATGCTTTTCCAGAAAATACAAGCATCAGACTGATCATAAGAAGGGTTAGCCTCAAGAACATCGACACAAATTCTATAGAAGACAAAGTTTCTCAATGAAAGCAAATATTAAAGGAAACCCTTGAAGAGGGAAGTTCCTATTAAGGGATAATAAAGAGGACGACAAAGTCTCCAAAGACCAAATTCCTTTTCGATAGGAGGAAGATTAATCTCAGATCAATAAATAGGAGGTATTCCTACATCAAAGAAGAGATCAGGAAAATACATACGGCACCATTCGTGCACCATTCATAGAAGACCAAAAAAAGGATTAGGATGCGTATTAGAAAAAGAGATCTGAGCATCTGTAAGAAATCGATAAAGAACAGCGAGAGCAATTCGACTAAGACCAATATCAAGACCATGGGAAAGCATATGAGCCATGTCGAGGAACTCTGAAGAAACTGATATAGTTGATGTACAAAAAATGTACTGTGAAAGCCAACATAGAAGGAATGCAACATGTTCGTCAGAATGAATTTCCCCCTCAGACTTAGCAAATCGGTCCATAAATTCATCATAAGAAAGATTAGGAGACGTCGAGTTTTAAAAAGGCAAACATTCAAGGACCTCTTGACCTCGGAATTCGACAAAAGGTGAAAGGCCCGTTAAGGCCCAAATATCCAAAAGAGTGATAGTTATTGGACCACAAGGAGGGAAGAAACAATGCGAAGAAGGTGAACAAAAGGTACAAAGACTGCTAATAAGACCATACTCCATTGGATTGATAAACATGCAATAAAACATGAGAGCTGTGTCAATTCGAGCTGATTGCCATTTGGACTTCATCATACCTTGCAAGTGTTTATACCATCGAAAAAACCTCCTATCAAAATCGGGATAAGAATTGAACCTATAATTGGAGGTCAGCCAAGCATGAGCATGAATGCGACTATTATCAATGGGAAGAATTTCTTGATAATGGCGAGAAAAACATTCAGTGAACATAGAAGGGGCTATAATGGATTTGAGATGAGGACCAAGTATAATGTGATCATTGTTAGTGTTATGATCCATAAATGACAAAGAGATACGACCTTTTGTTTCGTACACTTGAAGTTCATCAAGACGATTCAAGAACATAGAAGGTGAGGCATGAGAAAAGAAAGGAAAGTTGGATGCCATGTTTGAGGTGGATGAAATAAAAATAGAGGTCAAAAGGTATAAATAGACCCAACGTGATAACCAACTTCACCCACGATGAGGAATGTGGAGAAATTTGAATGAAAATGTTCCTGCTGGAAATAAGTTATTGAAAAGGAATATTAAGATAAATTCAAAAAGAAATGGAGGTAACTTTATTGATTAGAAGTTCTCTTGGGGAACAACAATTTATTTATATCACTTTGGAGGGACAACATACTACGGTCAAATTGACCATTCTCGGTTATACACTTGTTTTTGGTACGTCGATTTTCAGTTTTCAATTGCCAGTCGACGTCGATACTCAATCTGCTTGAGGTCCTTGAGAGTGGTAATATCTTTGTTGAAGTCCATCTCCAGTTGGAGCCTTTGTGTGTGCTTAAGTTTCTGCGTATCTCAAAGAAAGGCCGGTTTTTGCTCAATGTTCTGCTTTCTGCTTTTCAAGATGAAGTTCCTCCTCATCAAGTCCAAATATTTCTTCAACCAGGGTATGAAGGTTAGTTTGCTTTTCCTTTACAATATGGCTGAGCTCGTTTATTGCTTGATTGTTCTCGGCAAGAGATTGATCAGAAAGAGTTAAAGACAAAATTAGGTCATAATTATGTCGATAAGATTCTATCCTGATGACAAAAGCCTTTGAAAAATCATCATGTTTGACGTTCAACTCAAGGGGCAGTATTTCACTAGGTGCAACACCACACAGCTCGTCGAGCAGAAGTTTCAATCGATCAAAAGCTATCTAATTGCACAAAAGCATAGGAAAACCCCACTAAAAAGGTCTAGAAATCGTAATAGTTTATCTCTGACCTTTTCAATGCCCATCTGCCTTGAGAAAGGTGCATCCGAAGTAAGACCCAGTAAGTGAGAAGCTTCATCTAACATGCGCTTAGTCTTCAAGAGAGATTCTGGTGCATTTATTTCTTTGGCAGAAGAAATTGAATGGCTCGAAGAAGGCTGTGTCAAAGGAGCAGCAACACTCTCTATTGGGAAAAGAGCAGTGGCCAGGGCAAAAGTTGAACTAGAAGGGTTGGCTTCAGTAGAATGGATAGGAGAACCAGAGGTAATATGGCTATCAATGAGTGCAGTACTGGCAGTTGTTTCAAGTTCCGAAGTTACCTAAATTGGTGGTACTGAATCATTCGGAAATCCTAAAAATAGAGAGAAATCAGTCGTTGAGACATGATATGAATTGTGACATAATTACACAAATACCTTATTCTGGCGCTGCTAGGAGTAATATGGGCGGATCAACAGTAGCGACTTCAAGAGCTGGGTCAATAAAGAGTTCTACTATATATATAGATTATCAATAATGAATTGCCAAAAGATTAATTACTTTGCCTTGAATAGAAAGAACAAGTAAAGAAGGGCACAATAAAGATATACCATTTGAATTGTCTCTAAAATGGGTGAAATCGACCTGAGAATCCGAAGTCTCTATAGGATTGACAGTGGCCATGGAAGAGGAAGCCGATGTAGATGAGGGGTTGAGACGTTTTCTTTTTGATCAATGCAGTAATCGATTCTTCATCTGCGTTCTCGATAGATTGACTAGATGATGGGGACCCTAGAAGAATAAAATTAGGGTTAAAAGATGATATGGGAATCATATGAAATAGAAAAGACTGCAATAGAAGAGGTGTGTTATCATTAACTCGGGGTTGATCCATTGCGGTGGCGCAATACAATCTGGTCCAAATAGGAGCACTTCTTGGGGGAACCACTTTCTTAGAAGGAATTGTCGACTTGGCTTTTGGAGTTTTGATTTATGCCCCTTGAGTTTTCCGTAATATTTCTGATTCAGGATTTGGAGCATCCTGTCCTATGGAAATGCCTTTTTTACCCTTCTTACCTTTGCTTCTTGGCTTAAATACACCTCCTGCTATTCGACTTAGCATGTTTTGAGTAGCCTCCTCATAAGGGCTTTCCAGACAGAAAGAAAGTCACCAAGAAGTCCATGCAAGAGTACATCCAGGCTTAGGTTCGAAGTCATCAACATCAAGGGAAAATTTGGCATACATAAGCCGAGTGATTTCGACATAGCATGCAAAGGGGGCATCCTTCTTGAAAGGATATTTTTGTTTCACCATGCTTAGGAATTCAAGAGAATAAGGAATTGACATAGGAATGGCTTGAACTAAACCAAACTGCTTGGCACAGTATTGAGGAGAATAAATCTCAAAGCCATGATAAAATTTGCCTTTCTAAGATAGTCTTAAAGGAAGGTCCATAGGAGTAAGGATGCGTAGTCAAAAGTCAGTTGAATTGAGGCAAGCTATCGAATCAAATAAGTAATTGAATTCATTTCCATCATAAGCAAAAAAATTCAATTTTATCAGAGTGAACTGTCAGGAGTTTATGAAGGTAAAAAGCAAAAGGAGAAAGATTCTGTGAGATACTTAATGAGAAATAACTGAGTAAACGACATCCAAAGGGAGGAGGTGTTGGTGGCTGGAACTCTGGACAGGAATGATGACGAAAGGTGCGAGGAGTGTGAGTGAAAAAAAAGGAAAATAATGCACCATCCAGTATTGAAGAATCCAAAATGGCCCAAATAAGGTACCTTCATCTTTGGATGTCATCGATGAAGATGCATGAGTTATTCCTCGATACAAAGTGCTAATATTAATGGTGCCAAAGCAAGTGTTTTACCGGCAGCAAGAGTGATTGCGAGTGGTAAGAAATCTTTGGAAATTTTTAGTGTGGGGGCAAGGAAAATATATTTAGACAGTCAAAAGAGGAAGAAATAGATACGCTCATCAGGAGTTATTGGCTCAGCACTAAGAGAATATGTTTCCAAAAATCTACCATAAGCAAGATGGTCATCAGGAATAAAGAGAACTAGTATCGAAGTCATGTCACTTATGAGAGTCCCAATCGGAGGAAAATTAGTAATGGCATATATGTTCAACAGAGTAACAGACATAGGGCCCCAGGAGAAACAGAAACAATTAGTCAAAGGGGACCAGAAACTGATGGCAGCACCCAGAAGCCCTAGATCTAAATCATACGACAGCATGCTGACTTCTAAAGCAGTATCAATATCAGCTCTTATCCAGGCAAGGCGAGTAGTTATATCTCCCTTTAGTTTTACATACCAGCGGTGAAAACCTATCTCGGGAGAAGGAAACCCTCAAAATCGTGAGGTTTCTAGAAACTAGATATCTGCATTTGACGGCTTTTGAATAGGAAGCAATTCTCCTGTTCTCTTTGGAAAATAGGGACGAAGAGAAGCAGGAATCTGTTGATGATCATAAAGGCAAAGACCCATAATAAGTTGGTTGGAGGACTCATCGACTAAGTGTAATAGTCGAAAGTCATAGTTCGAGGATTCTTGATCATGACGTGGTTGATCAAATCTCTCAACGTATGATTTGGGAGAATATTTACGGGCCATGAGTGCAGATTGAATGAAGAATCTGAATGGAAACGAAGGAGTGAAAAAACTGAGAGGAAAATCTAGAATCGAAGAAGAAGATGGAAGGTCAAAAGTTGTAATTTTTTGCCGGGATAGACGGTTCAAGTGATTCGCTATCATGAAGATCTACTAGATCATAAATGATCGAGATGACATGTCAAAAAAAAGCGAAGCCTTTCAGGAAGGATGAGCAAATACAAGTTACAAGGCATTAAGAGTAAGATTATTCAGGTCAAAAATTTGTTTAAAAAGAATTAAACAAAAGAATTAATTCTTTTAAAAGGGGGCATATGTTGACACCTGAATAATCAATCTTACTCTTAATGATATGAATAAAAGATTCGATGAAAGCTTAATTAGAGATTTCATCGTGAGGATATATGAATAAAATGACAAGAGATGACATCACCCTGTACTAAAATGACAGCTGGTAGGTACGGACAGTCATAAGCGAAAAATTTGAAATTCAGATAGAAAGGGATAAAAAATGTTGAAGGTATTTTCATCAAAGATATCGATAAGGAGAAGAATGAATATAAACCTATAAAAGATTCGATGAAAGCTTTTGCTCCAGAAAAGATAAATATCTAAGTGCTAAAGGTGCTTTTCATCGATTTCATCAATGAAAAGGATAATGGATGTCAAGTCAGAAAAGCTCGACGAAGGTCCTTATTTCCCGTAGACAAGTGTAAGATGGAGAAAAGCTATGAAAGATTCGATGAAAGCCTTTGCTCTAGAAAAGACAGATGTCAAAGTGCTAAAGGTGCTTTTCATTGATTTCATCGATGGCAAGGAGAATGGACATCAAGTCAGACGGAGAAAAGTTTGATGATGGTTACCGTCCTAAGAGACAGGTGTCAAACGGAGAAAAGGCTCGATGAGGGTTATCATCCCGAGAGACAGGTGTCAAATGGAGGAAAGGCTCAATGACGGTTATCATCTCGGGAGATAGGTGTCAAACGGAGAAAAGGCTCGATAACGGTTATCATCTCGGGAGAAAAGTGTCAAACGGAGAAAAGGCTCGATGACGGCTATCATCTAGGGAGACAGGTGTCAAATGAAGAAAAGGCTCGATGACAGTTATCATCCCAAGAGATAGGTTTCAAACGGAGAAAAGGCTCAATGATGATTATCATCCCAAGAAACATGTGTCAAACGGAGAAAAGGCTCGATGACGGTTATCATCATGGGAGATAGATGTTAGACGGAAAGAAAGCTCGATGGCAATTACCATTTTGAAAGATAGGTGTTAAATGGAGAAAAGTTCGATGACGGTTTTCGCCTTAGAGAACCAATGGGCTTGATGATGGCTGTTGTTTTAAAGACTAAATGGGCTCAAAAACGGTTATCACTTCATATAGAAGATAAGATTAATAGCAGTTGATAAACAGGTGTCATTACATGAACGGTAGAGAGTGGATACAACACCAAAAACGGTTACCAAGTCTATGCTATAAATAGCGTCTGATTATCAATAGAAGGACCCTTCACGACACACATAAACAAAACAAATGTTGTATTTTATCTTTATTTCTAAGTTTCACACTTTTAGTTTCCATAGTTGTAGTCTTTATTCTCCCAGTTTTGCACTTTCAATTTCCGTAGCTGTAGTTGCTTAGGTCTTTGTGAACTTTGGATGCCACCAACAATTGGATGGATTTGTCTAAATTTTCTGTAAAAATCAAGTTCCTTATTCACGCCTGAATTGCTTCTGTCCGGAATTAGATCTAGAACCCAGTCTCCTTTTATTAAGAGCCAAAGAACGACTTTTGGTGAATTATATTTCGTCGTGAAGACATTTCTAACGAAACAGTCGCCAAATATCAATTATCCAATGATGGACAATTTCGGTTCCTATCAATTAAAGGTCTGAAGCAGCTTCTATTAGCTGCATTTTGCACTCAAGAATCATGACAAGTCTCATCATAGCATAAATCCCTTAATTGTGATAAGCCATCCATGAGTCTCGGAAGCACAAGAGCTAAGGGGAGCAAACCTTGAAACAGTATTAGGACACTTCAGCTCTTAAAATTGGCCTAAAAAGCTTATTCTGATCCTTCGCCGTTATTTCTTGATGAACACTCAAAGCTCAATAGCTATATATATGGATGCTCGAAAGAGACTTGGCAACTTGCACTTATAGAAATGTAAAAGAAAAATGCAAGCAACAGCATCAATGTTTGATTACGATAACTCAAAACAGTTCTACTCAAATACTTGATTATAGACGTGCCAAAAAATGAACGAATATGGGATAATACTAAACCTACTTTCTGAAACATCTGCATTGTCACGCCCCCGAACCCCATCGAACACGCGATATCCCTCTTAGGT
Source organism: Syzygium grande (assembly GCA_024733475.1). Taxonomy (NCBI): domain Eukaryota; kingdom Viridiplantae; phylum Streptophyta; class Magnoliopsida; order Myrtales; family Myrtaceae; genus Syzygium; species Syzygium grande. Next base: position 8,540,930 of record JAMXDD010000007.1, on the reverse strand, counting down.
CGAAATAGTGCGATGTCCCAGGAAACATCGCCGACCCAAACAATGATTTACCAGGGGTACTAGGGAGAATAAATTGCCACACCACCAAATCATATACTATACCTCGACTTAAGTATAATATCCATTTACAATATAAACTTATGCCACGACCGCCATTTACAAACCACAAAGCAAAATATGCACACTAGACTACTAAACTTCAAACCACTGATATTACAAAAGGATCAATAGCCTGGATAAGCACTATACCAAAATGGGACACTTCCAAACTCTTCCTCAACTCCAAAACTAATCCCTACGCCCTCTAGATGGCATCCACTCTAACTCACTCTTTTCGGAATCCTCATCCGAATCCTCATCAGGCACATGCTCATCCGACGACTCCGAATCGACCTCCATCTCGATCGAGAATTCTACCACATCATGATCAGAGTGCATAACAGTTCCAAAATGTCGCGACGGCAGCGGAAGGTTCATGGCTCGAAGCGGGTGCTCTAAAATGGTTTGATTGAAATAACCATGAGACACTTCTCAATAGGTTCACAACCTAAACCTTACCTAGGCTACCACGTATTCCAGACAAGTCCAGACACCGAATCAAGCAATACACAAATAACGTCCACACAATCGTACTTACCTGATTCTCAATACACGCAACCTTACAATAGCACTATTCCACTCACATGCATGTTGTTATGACATTTCATGCATTTGTTCCCGTTTTCATCGCATCTTTTTCCACAACTCTCGCCAGTGACCCGCATTACAGTACACGCCTCAGATTCATTGCAACTAACTCATCACAACACTCTAGGGCCCGCGTTACAGTACACACCTTAAGCCATGTTTCTTGCCTGCGTTACAGTACACGCCTCAAGCTCAACATCCATTCTCCTAGTGCACAACCTGTGTTGAAATACACGCCTCAGGTTGGCCATGTTCCCAGCACTCCTTAGCCCGCGTTACAGTACACACCTCAGGCCATGTCTCTTGTCCGCATTACAGTACACGCCTCAGGCTCAACACCCACCACCTATGGCACAACCCGCATTGAAGTACACACCTCAGGTTGGTAGTCTTCCGGTAATACCAAGCATCGTCCAGCGTAGTTGTATCGCCTCAAGACGGAAATATTTCCGCGATCGCACATGCCACACCACACACAATTTCTCGTTCATTCACACACTTAACGCTTGCTTGTCAAACAAGTTGGCCAATCACACGTGGCCCGTGCACACATCAATTCACACACAATTCCATGCTCAAAAAGCATCCAATATGGCCATTTGACAATTAATTCAATTTGGCTCGAAGCGTGCACATAACAAAGCACATTTCAATCCATCAAATCACGGTTCAACAAACACACAAGGCCACTCATGGGCCCACAAATACAGCCACGTTCGTAGGCATAAATTCGACATTTCCAAGCATATTAAACACCACAATCCAGCCATACTACCACACACCAAACCTACACCATTTGTCCTTAAATCGAGCCGTAAGCTCGCCAATTCCATTCCACAATGTCCAACACTCTATTCAGTCTCACTCTAGCCTCGAGACATCCTTATTTCATCCTCAAATCAACTCATATAACACACATTCTATCATGCCCCGTACCACACGAAGTGAGAGCATCCCACCATCGGTCGATTTTGGTGTAACGCTCTCAAGATGCGTCGCCGACCCAAAACCCAATCAGAGATTAGACACAAGCGGAAACCACGTATATAATTATATATATACACCCGTACAGATAACCATATGAGACCATAGATAAAACAACTTTTCATGAGAATATACATTTTTCATAAACATTAAAAAAAGCCTTTGATTACAAGATTCGTTTATACAATAAAAAGGAAATAGCATCAACGGTCAACGGCCACTAAATCAAAAAGTTAAGTGGCTAGGGGAAGGTTAGGCTACTATTGGGAAGTTGCTAACAAAAAGGAACGAGCTTCCCTATCAAGACCAGGGCTATCCTAGAGCTCCTAGTCAGGGTCTGACGATTCCAAAGAACCATCCGATGACTCTCCTTTGCTATTCCCAGATGACCCTAACTCATTTGAGTCCATGTTTTGAGCTCCAACCCATTCATCTTCGGAGTCCGATTCTAGTTCCTGGTCCAAGTACAGCCCTAACTCTTCATCGAATCCTACTTCTTGAACTAAGCCTAACTCTGTGACTTCTCCATGATCTTCATCAGAGTCCAAATCCATATCTTCGATTTCATCTTCTTTGTCATCAACTTGGTCTAGGTCTTCCGCTATCACTTATGGCTCCTGCGACTCCCCATCCATGGGCTCATCAACGCCATCCACCTCATATACGTCCTACGGGTTTATTATCTCACCATTCGCATGTGTGGGCTCCATCAAGCCATTCGCATCTAGTAGGGCATCGAAGGTTTTTAGGGGTCGACCCATATTTCCATTTGCATCTCAAGACACCACGCTACATACTCTTGAGTTTGATAGAAATAATCCTCAACATCGATGAAAACCACAAATCGATACCAAACATACGCCTCCCCATTACCAGAAGGAAAAATACTAGTTGACTGCTGAATGCATCGGGATCCCAAAAAAAGTGTGTGTATCTTTGGCATGATCAGGGTTAGGGGTCTGAAATGTTTGGGTTATACAACCATGAGAACACGTCTCAGTGAGTAAAACTCATAAACCTAGGCTAGGCTAACATGCAATCTCTTGACCGGAAACAAATATTTAAAACCATAATGCAACAATAATCAGACAATTCTCTGACCCTGTAGGTTAGACAGTTCAATATATAATAATCACGGCATAGACGTGGCACACATTATCACACGTACGCCAATCACATGCTCATACACCGAGTCTTACACACTCGCATGCCAGTCCATGCATGTTCACGCATGCAAATGTCGTCGACATGTCATGCGCATATTTCTTGGCCCATTGGCCCACACTGGTACACTGGCAATTGCCCAATTTATTAATTATTACGACTCAAGTCAACAACATTCATGGCCCGGTGCGTCTAGCCTACTTCAAAGTGCATGAGGCGCAGCAACTGATCTGGCCCAATGTCTCTAACCTGCTTCAAAGTGCATGAGGCGCAACACTGATCTCCTTACGAACCAGAGCCTGCTTCAAAGTGCATGAGGATGGTCGTCTTCCGGACGTACCGGGCATCATCCTGCTTCAAAGTGCATGAGGACGGTATCAACTGGAAGGTCACGACCCGAAGGTCCTTAGGTGATCATACAACTCATTATTATCTGAACCCAGCGTATGGCGCTTGAGGATATTTTAGGTGATCACACACTCATGGTAGGCACGTATTCTTACATAATTTCACCACATGGCTCACTCTAGGCATACATAATTCGTGTCCATGTTATGCAACGCAATGCACCATGAGCACCAATAAAATTCAATCACTCAATATCACAACACATGCTCAATTGGCCCAATTAATACCGTGTGGCCCAACGTGTGATTCACAATTCAATAATTAATGGCAAGCCAAACAGTGGTCAGTCACACTCCACAAAAATCAGCCACACAACATGCGACACGGCAGTACGCAATTAGTCACAATTAAGCACGAATTACATACAATCAGTCAACCCGGACATACCAAGTAATTCCACCAATGGGTCCCTAAATTGGCTATTCAGCCCTATTAATCTCCCCAATTAAATTCTCATTAGTCCACTACATTTTTCCCAATAATAATTTCTATAAGTCAGTACACTAATTTTTCTCTACCAGTACTAGCATTCCTAAACTAGTCCAGAAAAGTGCACTATCAGTCCTAATCGGGATTTAAAAATTTTACTCACCTAATCCAAAGTCACGATGATAGGGAACGGCGGCCGATTACTAGTGAACAGTAGAACCGACGGTGGCATTCCCGATGATGGAATACGAACGACGTACAGTCATCCATACGGACGCCGTATGGACCGTACGGACACTATATGGCTGGCTACGTACAGCGACGTATGAACGGGCTGGAGGTTGCGGCGGTAGTAGCTTGGCCGTACGAGCTTCGGCGTGGCGGCGATGATTGAGAGAGGAAAAGAGAGAGAAAGAGAGAGAGAAAGGAGTCGAATAGGGGCAAGGCCGAGGCTGGGGACCGAGGTGGTCCACGACGGGGCACGGCGGCAAGCGGCGGCGCTCCGGTGGCTGGCGATGTGCTCCGGCGAAGCTCGGCCGAGAGAGAAAATGAGAGAGATTTTCAATAGAGTGACAGGATGGTCGAGCCAGATGAGGGTGAGAGGAGAGAGAGAGAGGTCTGTTCTGGTCAAATATTGCAGCCTAGAGGCGCCACGTGTCGCAAATCCAACGGTTTTGACCAAAATACCTCTAATCTAACGGTTCTAATTTGTCTCTATCCAAAAAATGAGGGGCAAAAGGGTAATTAAGGCCAATAATAGAGCTGATAAACCCTCCATAATTATCCTAAAATTTTTCCAAAATTTCGGAACCCAAAAATAGCTTAAGGGAAAAACTGTCATTTTTCCGGTCCCGGGTCAAAATTCTAATTTTTGGCTATACTAATCCTAAATGTGTGTGGCCAATATAATATGGCATCAGAATAGCGAAAATAGCTTCTTAAACCCTCGAAAATCGACTGCGAAGTTCTGGGAATAAAATAATATTATTTTTCACTTCCGAGCCAAAATTTTAATTTTTGTCCAAAACAGCTCCAAATATACATGGCCACCCTAAAATGGCATCGGCCTAAAAAAATAGCCTCATACGGCCTCAAAATTAGTATCGGGGTCTAGAGAGGTAAAATCGTAATTTTTGACTTCCGAGTTGAAATTCCATTTTTCGACCGTACTAACTCCAAACGTACGTGGCTAGTATAATATGACGTCAGAATTATAAAAATAGTCATGCAAGCCCTCGAAAATTGGTACCGAAGTCCGGGTCCAATTTTGTGATCAAAACTCGCTAGTTTTCAAATTTCAGGATCTCTCACTAACGGATGGTTGTTTAGGACATACGTGTATCGACCTAGGGTCATCCAAGTCATGATGGTCCTGATCATTGAGAGAATGAGAAATTATCACTAGTCCCAGAGGCCACGATCGTTCGATTTAAGTTCAGGACTAGTTGGCCACGTGCACTTTTCGATCATGCAGAATCACCTGCGATCCGAGTGTACAACGTTGGCCTTGGCCAAACCAAATCCGTTACCTTTCCTAGGATCGACTCACATCGGTTCAAAATATTCTCTCATCATTTCTCGTGATCGGTGTCCATTCTACGATCGGGTCCCTGGTCCACGTACCATTTCCTAATTAGCCATACCCTATTGGTTAGTATTCCGAGAGTGATCAGCTTTGGGCGAGACTTACTAAAGTGAAATACGAGATTATGTCAATTTTATTGATCCTAGAAGTATATCGAAATTCGTGCTGTTACACATTCAAGCATAAATTTCAATCACGAGACAGCAACTGTTCAACCTCGACACCCACCATTCCGCTCATAAAAATGAACATCCAAAGAATCAGGGTAAATTTGGGCAGTTTACACAATGATCGAAATCCCATCAAAATAAATAGTAAATGAACTCCAAAAATTATAAATTTTGATATATCATAAAAAAACATCTTGATAAACATTTCTTATGAAGAACACGAAATCCGATTCAATCTGCAACTATGCCTTTTTGTCTCTCGAAATCAGACTAAAATCAGTTCGCTCTAACATACTGATCTGTCCTCAAAATACATTTTTTTCAATACCCAAATCACCTTAAAACGTTTTGAAACTTTTATATGTTATAGAAAAGAAAGTCACCAACAACTTTTGTGAAGGAAGTTTATTGAAAATATCTCTGGAAAATTTTATAAAAATTCGACAAGACAAGAAGGTCGGGATGAATAGTGTTCCGAGCAGTTTTATTATGGTCTGAAAATGGGTTTTTGCATGACCCAAATGGCCTCCAAAAATTCCAAATTTAAAATATACTATACTTTCAAGATGTTGGGAGAAACTTTTATGAAGAAAACTTCCTCAAATTCAGCCCACAAAATTCTCCACAAAAATAGCAAACCGGACGGTTACAGTAGTCACGAATCCGAGAATCACACCAAACAACCAAGATTCAAGTTCTAGCTCACACCCATGGATCTCCAACCCACAAAACTCATTCCCAAATGTCTAATCCAACACACAACAGCCACTAACAGCCATGATCAGCCACCAACAATCACAATCAACACCCTAATCAACCCCTAAACTACCCCAAACCGTGTCTTAACGAGTCCGATAATACCCGATATCCTAGACAAGGGTTAGATTGCGACTTACCCGAACTTTAGGCTACCATGAGATGAGAGAGAGAATGAGGAGAGAGAGAAATTTAGACTAAAATAGTCCAATTTTGACCAACTTGACAATTTACCATCTTGCCCCTCTCTAATCTTTTTAATCAACGGTCGAGATTCGATCTTATCTTGAAATCAACGGCCCGAATCGAATCTTTTCCAAAATATCTAAGGGCATTTGGGGATTTCTCAAAAAAGTCCAAAGGTAAAATTGTCATTTCCAAAGCTAGGGCACAATAACCAAAATGTTGTTCCCTCTTAAAACTTACCCTTAACAAACCTTTAGGGGTAAAACGGTCACTTTCTCATTTTATTACCGAAATTGAATTTTTCTGAAGGATTCTGGCAAATTCGAAGTTGTACGTTCCAACCACAACATCGTCCTAACGCTCCGTCGTGACTTCCTAATTTTCCGATGTCCAGTTTAGGCTCAAATTTAATAACTGAATTTTAAATAACGTAACTTGAGCGTATTTCAGACTAACGGGCAGCTTTTGGGGAAATTCACATATTCAACTCGTGACTAATACTAAATCAAGTCACGTGCAAGTTCGTTCGGATCGTATCGACCTCGGTTGTCAATGTAATCGCGATAATCGATCGCTAGTTCCGATGGGCGCGATCATTCGGTATAGGTTCTGGATCGTTCATCAACTCACCTCGTGGTCAATGGAATCATCCGTGATCCACTCATATGACAATGACGAACCGGCCCATAACTATCCTAAGATTGGCCTACATTGGCTCAAAATGTTACCTCGACGATTCTATGGTCGAAAATTAGTTCACGACCGAATTTCTTTAGTCGCACGAATTTAAATCCCTAATTAGCCTTTCCCAAACGGTTAGTATCCCAAGAATGGCCAATTCCGAGCGAGACCTAGTTATAAGTACGTTCATAAATCACTCATTTCATAAATCCCAAATGGGTAAATTTCAGGATGTTACATACATGTCCCCAAATAAGGGTCTTCCACATTCATATCATATGACGTGAACCATGTAATTGTAGTTGGAAAATCAACTGAGCCCGTAAAGGAGTTGTTACCTCGTATCATACGCAAACGTACAATAGTATGTTCAAGGGAAAATTATCCAAAAAATCCTAAATCTATTATACGATGGCCAATTCAGTCCTAAACATTTTCAATTGTATTAATTTAGTCATAAAACTTTCAGTTGTATTAATTTATTCATAAACATTTTGACAATTTGTCAATTTAGTCTTTCTTGCTAATTTTGGCTGGAAATCGTTGACGTGGAGGTCTAGTCAGTGCTGTCTATCCTACATGGCATGGCAGGTGTAACATCCTCAGTTTTAGTCCCTGGAAAATGACTATGGTTTAAGTTTGGTGGTTTTCCTAATCGAAGCCAATTTTACTCTTGTTCAGGAAAACCCAGATTTGGATCCTCTGTACCCCTTCGTTTTATTATTTTTGTGGAGACTTTTGTGATTTGAATTTCCAAAAAATTCCTTCTTAAAAGTTTCTCCAAATATCTTGAAGTTTTACATACTTTAATTTCATAATTTTTGGACATGATATGAGTAGTACGATAGCCTAATTTTTGGACCATGTAAAACTGCCAAGAATGGATATTTCTGTTATGTTCACACTTTCTCGATTTTCTACTAACTTTTTTGGGCAGAATTTGAATAAAATTCCTTCACAAAAGTTGTTGAGAAATTCTTTCTCTATAACATACATAAAATTGGGAATTTTTTGAGATAATTTGGATTCTAAAAAGAGCTTACTTTGAGAAGCAAAGATTCTGTTCCAGCAAACTATTTTTAGTCTTTCTTTGAGCTACTAAAAGTTATGTTTAAAAAAAGATCCAAATTTCGTATTTTGCATGGGAAATATTTGTTAAGATCTTTTTTATGACATATTCAAATTTTAGAATTTTTGAAGTCCATTTACTATGTTTTCAAGTCCGATTTCTAGAACAATGCAAAAACTATCGGCTTTATCAAATTTCAAAGATTCATCATTTTTTGTAAGAGAACATTGGAATTTCGGAGGTTATGCTTAAATGCCATGAACCGGTTGTCCTTAAGTGCCATTGATGGACAAGAATAAGCCCTACTCAGCCAAGCTTGGGGAGCAAGGAGCTAAATTGACCAAGTCAACATTGAACCATTAATTGAGAGCTAATCATTAGGATAATCTTATCTTATAAGATCTTCATTAATTGAGTGATCTTACATGTTCTAGCGGGAGTCTCATGACCAAGAGAGCTTGGAGGACAAGAATGAAGACCAAGACAAAAACAATTATTGGAGAGACCATTATTAGAGGCTTATATGTCCCCTTGGAAATTAATGCATAGGCTTATATGTCCCTAAGAATTAGGGCCTAATGACACTAAGGTAGAAACTTGAAGACCAAGTTGAGAGATGTGTGGCCTCAATTAAAGGCTTGCATAAGAAGCTTCATGATGGTCAAAAACTTGGAAAGCAAGTTTTAAGGTAGAAACCTGTGAATAAAATATAAACCCAATGATGACCATATCATGGGTATTAAATGAAGGAGGATTCTAGAGAGTCAAGAACTTGGAGAGCAAGTTTTGACTCTTAAACTTGATGAACAAGTTAGTGATTTGCCTATAAATAGGCTTGATCCCCCTTATTTTCCACACACCTCCTCCTCTTCCTCTCTCATCTCTCATTCTCACCCAATCACCTCTCTCCCTCTCTCTTGCCTGTTCGCCACCGCCAACCACTATTTCCCCGTTCGACCCTCGTAGATGTTTTCTTGTACTTGTAGGTGAGTGGATTTCCTAAAACTTGAATAGAGCGATGTGTTACATGGTTGAAACGCGGCATGTGAGTAAATTCCCTAGCACTTGGATAGGGCGGTGTGTTTCGTGGTTGGAATACGGCGTGGGAAATTGTTGTTGCTTGAAACAGTTTTGTTCTTGTGCATGGTTGCATGACGCTTGGATGCAGTAGTTTGTGTGATATGTTGATGTTCTTAACCATGCTTGTTGAATTATGATCTTGTGAGCTTTTCATGAGTACATATAACTAGAGCCTTGTATGCATGGATTAAGATAGAGGATAATAAACCGGCTTATGCGATCCATGATGTGTGATCACTAAATAAAAAAAGAAGACCGTAGTCACATAGCATTGGCAGAGATACCACAGTTGAGCCGGGATGCCCTAGTTGAGCTAAGATGCCTGAGTTGAGCCCCGATGCCTCGGTAACTAGCGCTTGGATGTCATAGTTGAGCTAGAATATCTTGGTTGAGCCCGGACACCTCGGGTGTGCTAGCCTCGGGATGTCTCGGTTGAGCTGGGATGCCTTGTTTGAGCTAGGATGCCTAGCATGAAAGCGGATGCCTTGGTTGAGTCGGGAAGCCCTGGTTGAACTAGGATGACGATAAATGAATCTTATATATGTGTCGATATGTGTGTTTATTGATAAGCCGAAGGTTTCCGGATGCTCGAAAGATTCTGGAGGACCCGTCACCCACATATAGAGAAGGCGATGCTTGATGGATAAATGAATTCATATGTGAATATTTTTGAGTATTTCTGCATGCCGATTGGTTGCGAGGCTTCACGTATAAATTTTCTTGTATATTTTTATGTGATCGGGTAAATGTGACCTTTCATGTTAATATAGCAAGGGCAAGGTCAAAGTCTTTGTTATTGATTTGCCATTGACATAAGGCGGGGAAATTATTTGTATACGTTAGTACGATGGCGAGGCATCATCCTGCACGAGTATTAGTGAATTTACTCATTGAGTTTTCAACTCACTCCCATTGTTTTTCATGTTTTTAGGATGAACTCTGTACCCTGGGTTCATTTTAGTGTACCCGTTGAGATGGAGGTTGACCTAGAGAAGTTAGGATTAACCTCGGCCTTCATTTGTGATATGGTTTATACATGGAATGGCCCGTAGAAAATGGCTTATAAAATATGTTTAAGTAAAATGGCAATAGTGTGTTTTGTCTGTTGTGCCTTCCTTGATTTCCATCTATTATTTGTTTGGGAATTTGTTTATACACGCCTCTGCATGTGCTTATTAATAAGATAAAAGAAACAAGACAGTGATGATCTTGGGACGTCGCATTAGTAACCCCGATGTGAGGTAAGGACGTCACAGCCGGTGCTCACATGGACAATTTTTGCAATTTTCTTTCAATTTTCAATTTCCTACAGAGATAGAGAGAGAAGTAGAAACCAACCCAAATAAAACCTGATCAACTTCTCAATCAATTATATGGCAATGACTAAACCAACATGCTCAAAAACCGCCCGCGAGTTCCCCAAAGAAAGGCCTTCCAGATTGTTATGATGTGAATAATGTGATCGGCGCAATCAACATCACCTATGCAGCCGATAAAAGAGTTTCACCTAGGATTCATAGTGAAATCGATTAAGGCATGTGCACAATAAGTCAAAAGACATAATTTACGTGAACCCGATGCATTTGAGCCCAGTCTATCTCAGCCATTAGATCATATTGATCTCAAATGAGGCCCACAACATTCAATGGTTAAAATGAAGTGGGCTTGCACAATCATGACGCAAACAAGAATTTTGCATCATTCAGGGGTTCCGTCATTTTCTTCATTTGTGTTTACAGATGAAAATTGCATAATCAGTCATAAGGAAACCAATCGAGTCGTAAACATTTTAATTGAACCAATGTAATTCTAAACTTTTGAGGGACAGCTCAATCAAATCCTATCCACAAGTTTCGCCTAAATAATCTAAAGTGGTGGTTCAGTAAACGCCGACTATCTTATGTATAATAGCAATGGCATGATGTGGACTTAATTTCAATGAGACGACGCCGTTTTTGCTTAGATAAACGGCATTGTCTCTTAACTTTGCGTAATAGCTCGAAATTAGTTCCAAAATTCCCAAATCAATCCTTCGTGCTTGAACCCTAATTCCCCAAAGAAACCCCAATCCTTGTCTTGGCGACATCAAAATCCATGAAGAGATCTACAAAATCGTCGCAAGAAATGATAGCTATCCCTCCAATCAACAATGATACATTTGTATTTTACTATTGTAGCATGAAATCTCCTCTGGAAACAACAAGGACAAAGGAGAATCAAGGAAGAAAATATGATAGCTGTGGAATATATATATGTGGAGCAAGTTACTTGTTTATTAGTTGGGTTGACGCAAAAATCAATCAATTGCCAAAGAGTATGTTACAAAAGGTTTCTAAAGAGCAACGTCAAAGAAAAAACTATGTCTACCCATCATGAGGATAATGGCAATTCCGTGGAAATTATGGCACAACTGAAACATACGAAATAAGATGCCAAAAGTTTAAGAAAGAAAATTCCAAATTGAAGATATACCAAAACTTCACAAAGCATGTACGAACAATTAATCATCATGATACACCAATAGTTGAGTCCCGTAGGAATAAAGTGCAAGCAAAAGTGAGGAAAGAAAAAGAAAGTGAAGTTTATCAAGACAATATACCTACCTAAAATGATAATTTCGATGCGTTGCTGCTATATCTCGATGCGCCCTTAAATATGAGTAGCTCACTTAACTCTAATGTATGACTATGGTCGCTCCACGTAAACCAGAAAACGAGAGCCCCAGCAATTTGATATGGATCCACCGTTGCAAGTAGTCCACTAGAAGGCAGTCAACGTGCCAACTAAGTAGTGATGTTATCCAATCGTCTTGGCCTACTCACCTTATTAATGGGTGAAGGACATTAGAAGTGCTAAAAATTGTATACGGCACTTTTAGTGCCAAAAGTTTATTTCAAATCATTTAAGTGCCACTTAAAAAAAAATGATCACTAGATTTTTCAGGGATAATATGTGCTATATCCGCAATATTCCAAAATACCTCAAATTAGGAATTTTTCCTAATTTAGCAACGTACATGGATGACTATCTAACCTTAACCCCAAGGTACATTACGCAGCGGTGTGGAAGATTGTTATCTTATCCATAACCACATGGATATAATAATATATATTATTTGCTTTTCATATTCAAACGTTCACTTTTCCACCGATATCTCTGACCATATAGATATGATCGCTAGCTCGAACCTTTTTCCTAATTTGAACATGATAAATAAATCTTGTGGATTGCGTGGACTATTTGAATGCGATTACTATCTTTTGTTTGATTGCTTCATCTTTGAAATAAAAGAAAATCCAAAAAAATATTACTTAGGATTTAAATTAGAAATTTTGCATGTTTAGGAAATCTTGAATATATCTAGAAGATAGGATAATTGCTTAATTTAAATTGGGATTTAGGGTAGTTTATTTCCTAGTTTAAATTAAGGGTTATTATAGTCCTAATAGATTATTTAGGATATTTTATTATTTCGAATTTTCATAAAAAAATCAAAAAGAAGTTATTTTAAGATAAGTTCAAGTGTCTTTCTAGAATAGATTGCATGTTTTTTTATGCATTTTTTTATTTCGAATTTTAATGAAAAATACTCAAAATGCGTCATTTGTCCATCGTTAGAATTAGGCCACTTCGTCCCGTGACATATAGTTCGCATGTCAAGTTTCATTAATCGAAATTCATATTTTGCACGTCATTGCACTTAGATTAGTTTTCATTTTAATAAAGCAAAAACCCTAAAGAACGAACTGTGTGATATGACCTTCTGAAATCTTGACCCACTTGGAGTTTATAAAATGAATGATTTATGGACGTGCTTGTAGTTAGAGCTCGCCCGGAATTGATCACTCCTGGGATACTAATCATTAGGGAAAGGCTAATTAGAAATTTAAATTCGCGAGACCAAAGAACTCGATCGTGAACCGACTTTCGACCATAAAAATTGTTGAGGTGATATTTTGAGCCAATGTAATCCGACCCAAGGATAGTTAGGAATCAGTTCACCATTGTCATACGAGTGGATCGCAGGGTGATTCCGCTTGACCAGGAGATGAACTGACGAATGACCCTGGACCTATATCAAATGATCGCACCAGTCAAAACTAGCGATCGATCCTCGCAATTAAGTGACAACCGAAGTCGTCACAAGCCGAGTGAACTTGAACGTGCCTTGATTCAGTATCGGCCACGGGTCAAATATGCGAATGTCCCCAAAAGCCATCTATTAGTTTGAGATATGCTTAAGTTACGTTAGTTAAATTTGGTCATTAATTAACAATCAAGATTGGGCCTTGGAAATTATGAATGTTACGACAGGATAGGTGGACGATGTTGTTATTGGTTTAGTCAGCCTTCAAATTGTCCGAATCTTTTAGAAAATTCGAATTCTGGCGAAAAATGGAAAATAACCGTTTTACTCCTGAGACTTTGTTAAGGCCAAGTGTAAATGGAGAAGGGCATTTTGGTCATTTCACCCTCACTTTAGAAATGACAATTTTTGGACAATTTTACCCTTTAACTTTTTTATGAATTTCCCATTTTATCCTTGGATATTTTGGGAAAGATTCGATCTCGGCCGTTGATCTCAAGATAAGAACGAATCGTGGCCGTCGATTGGAAGGTAGAGAGAAGGGCAAGATGGCAATTTTCCAGGAATAGGCATAGACTAGCCTTTTCTCTTCCTTTTTATTTCTTTTTTCTCTCTCTCTCCCTTCATTCTTTCTCACGCCCACACTCTCTCTCTCACCCCTTAGCCGAACCAACTCACTCTCTTCCCCTTGGCCGTGCGTTGGCCGGAGCCGTGCTGAATCGCCGCTGCGCTCGCCATCCATCCGTGATCACCGTGAGCCGTCGGTGGTTCTCGCCGCTCGACACCGTCGCTGCTGCTGTTTCCTTGCTATTTAGCCACCTTTGAGTGCTTAAACTCTTGTGGGACCTCGAGTAAGTGATATCCTAACCCTCGCCTAGGATAACGGGTATTTTCGGATTAGTTCGAGGCCGTTTTAGTGAGTTTTAGGGGTTCATCGTGGGGCAATAGTTGAACTGATTTAGCTGAGTGTTTTGGGTGAAATTTTGATGATTTTTGAGGTGAATTTGAGGTTAGAATTGATTGGTTAGATAATCGGAATGATCCAGAGTGATTATTATGGCTTATTACGCAAAAAATAGGCCTAAATGCACCGTTATGGTGATTTTCTATTGTGGCGGAGTTACTGTTCATCCTGTGGCCGAATTGGTGAATATTGGTGATTAAAATATAGTGTGTGTTAGTTTGGGGGTTGTCGGTAGGAGTACGACACCTGTGATTGGCGGAATTTGGCCTAAAATGCAGAAATTCGGGTTAATTGTGCACGTGCGAATTTAATTGGATTGGCTGAATTGATGATGAATTGGTGATGTTTCAAGACTAATTTGGGGCTGAGTTGAGTGCCGGACGTCGTGGATTAAATTGACGAGCATATGGCTCGATTTAGGGACAAATGGTGTCGGTTTGGTGTGTTGTATTGTGGCTGGATTGCGGTGCTTGTTATGACTTGAATTAAGCTTGGAAATGTTGAATTTATGCCATGAATGTGGCTGTGATTGTGGGCACGTTAGTGGCCTTGTATGTTTGTTGAATCGTAAGTTGATTGAGTTAAATATGGGCCGTTATGTGTGCACTTGGGCTGAATTGATTTGATTGGTAATTGGTCACGATGAGGTGTTGATTGAGCATGTGAAATGCGTGTGGTTTGGTGCGTGAACGAGCCGAACTTGATCGGCTAGTATAATGGCATGTTGGTGTGTGTAAATCAAGCAAGTGAACGAGTGAGAAATTGTGTGTGATGCTGTATGTGTGGTTACGAAAATCCTTGAGGTAGTACCATTACTCGGGGAATTTATCCGTCTTGAGATGGTACTACTACGCGGGATGATGCCTGGTATTACTGGAGGATGGCCAACCTGAGGCAGTACCATTACACAGATTGTGTCGTAGGTGGTGAATGTTAAGCCTGAGGCGGTACCATTACGCGGGCAAGATATATGGCCTAAGGCAGTACTACTACGTAAGCCAAGAAGTGTTGTTAATATGAGTTGGTCGTAGTGAACCTGAGGTGGTACTGTTACGCAGGTCACTGGCAAGTTGAGGGGAAAATATGAGATGGTTGCAATGAACCTGAGGCGATACCATTACGCGGGTCACTGGCAAGTTGAGTGGAAAACATGAGATGATCGCAGTGAATTTGAGGCGGTACCATTACGCGGGTCATTAGCAAGTTGAGTGAAAATAGGGTGATGAGACAGGAACGAATGTGTGAAATGTATTCGGAATGTGCATGTGATTGGAAATTATGTTATTATGGCTAACGTGTAGGTTGCACGCCATAAGAAGCCCAGGTAAGTGTAAATTGTGTGCCTGTTATGTGGTGGTTGAGTGCATTTGTGTTTGAACTTGTATAGGGGTACGTGTTAGCCTAGGTGGAGTTTAGGGTTTCGCTTGCTGAGAAGTGTTCTCACGATTTTATTTAAAACCATTAGCCGATCGAAGCTCCAACGGAGTCGAGAGACAAAGACAATCCGATTGAGATCAATGCTGAGTCCAAGTCTTCATAGGAACAGATTGGCATCGACGAGACCGACTCTGAGTAGACCCCTCTAAGGTGAATAGGGGTTAGTAAGAAGTTAGGGGTTGGACAATTTTGGAGACGCCCCTTTTTGGTGTTAGTGATAGTCTATCTGAAGCCGCTAGCCCTTTTTGATATCAATCGTTGTCAGTGGGGAGGTTCGATGGTTGCAACAGTTTGTAGTGAATATTGTGAATATAGTGGGTGTAATGAAGTGGTTGGTTGCTGGTTGTGATGGATTGTAATGAATATTGTATAAAGCGCAGCGCAATAAAATGTTTGGTGGTTTGGTGATTTATTCTCCTTTTTACCCCTAGTTAAATATTGCATGGGTGTTTATAGCTTTTGTTGATCTTCTATATCTCTAATGAATTGATTTGGGTCGGCGGTGTTTCCTAGAACGTCGCACTGATTCGATCAAGGAGGGATGCCACGATCTTGATGGGGTTCGGGTCGTGACATCACGGTTTGATTTGGTATCAGAGCGAGGACAGTTTGATCTAAGTTGGTCAAAGTATGGAGTGATAAGGAGCAAAGACCCTGGAGTAGTAATCTAAGGAGACTTTAACGAGTCATAGGGTGAAATGAGCTACGCGTGCCTCCAAATTGTTTGTTGAGATTGTTGGGTGAATTAATTGTTATAACAATTGAAATGCAGGTACGTCTGAACCTGAGGTAAGTGCACTGACCCTATTGATTGTGGCCTTGTGCTGTGGTGATTGATTACCTGCTGAGTGAATTATTGTGTTAATACACTACCTAGGGCTAGACTGGTATAGTTGGTCTAGATTTCTAATTCCTGTATGAAATTATAGCAAGTAGGAGAGTGATAGAAATTGTGAAAATGAGCAGGCAAGGAAGAGGTGTAGGAACAGGAACGGGAAGGGATGCAGGAAGATGAGTAAGAGGCCAAGGCGGTGCTCGAGCTAGAGCTGTAAAGGACCTCGGAATTGATGCTAGAGTGGCTGCAAACCCTAGAGTTGATGGAATTTTAGGGGCACTAGAGGAAGTTGGAACTTTGATGGGTAGGCAGACTCAGGAGCAAGCTGTCACTATTGCCCAAGCAGTTGAGGTCGCTGTGGTAGTTGCTGCCAATAATAATAATGGGAATCAAGGGCAGGGGCAAGTGAATGTGAATAGGCTATCACGTCCCGAACGCCATCGAGCACGTTACATCCCTCTTCGGTCGAATTAGTACGACATCTCAAGAAATGTTGCCGACCCAAACGAACCCATCAGAGTTTAATCACGGTAGAAACAACAAACACCCGTACAATGATTTACCAGGGGTACTAAGGAGAATAAATTGCCAAACCACCAAATCTTATACTATACCTCGATTTAAGTACGATATCCATTTACAATATAAACTTATGCCACAACCGCCATTTACAAACCACAAAGCAAAATATGCACACTAAACTACTTAAACTGCAAACCACCGATATCACAAAAAGATCAGTAGCCTGGGTAAGCATTACACCAAAAATGGGACACTTCCAAACTCTTCCTCAGCTCCAAAACTAATCCCTACGCCCTCTAGATGGCATCCACTTTGACTTACTCTCTTCGGAATCCTCATCCGAATCTTCATCAGGCACATGCTCATCCGACGCCTCCAAATAAGCCTCAATCTCGATCAGAATTCTACAACATCATGATTAGTATGCATAACAATCCCAAAATGCTGCTGCGGCGGCGGCGGCAGAAGGTTCATGGCTCAAGCGGGTGCTCTAAAATGGTTTGGTTGATACAACCATGAGACACTTCTCAATAAGTGCACAACCTAAACCTTACCTAGGCTACCACGTATTCCAGACAAGTTCAGACACCGAATCAAGCAACACACAAACAACGTCCGCACAATCGTACTTACCTGATTCTCAATACACACAACCTACACGTTAGTCTTACATTCACATTTACAAATGGCATGTACTTTCCAACCCAATCTCATTCTCGAAGGCACATGTCAAACACACCACATTCCCGAACTCCACAATTCACGCTCGTTCACGCACCACCACATCATTTTTATTTAACTTGCCACATCGTACCATCTCGTGCTCAATCACTTTCCTCAGCCCGCGTAAACACGCATCAGGCATACATGATTGCAACCTGCGTAAACACGGCTCAGGTCCGATCCCATTCTCACTTTCTTTCCTCAGCCCACGTAAACACGCATCAGGCCTACATGATCGCGACCCGAGCATAACACGCCTCAGTCCGATCCCATTCTCAGTTTCTTTCCTCAGCCCGCATAAACACGCATCAGGCCTACATGATCGCGACCCGAGCATAACGCGCCTCGGTCCGATCCCATTCTCACTTTCTTTCCTCAACCTGCATAAACACGCATCAGGCCTACATGATCGCGACTCGAGCATAATACGCTTCAGGGATTTAGTGATCACTCGAACATACCAATACACCGTATTTTATCTCTACCCCACATAAACACGCCTCAGGGTCTTTCAGTGATCACACACACATCGCACGCCTCAAAGCTCACACGTGCATACACTCGGGCATCAATTAAATGCACATCAATGCATCAATTCCAACCATGTCAATTCAGCCTACATATACACATACAACCATCACAAATCACGTCATTTTCTCAACAAATCATAGCACAACAATTCCCGGCACCACACGACAATTTCACGCAATTATGAACCGAATCAAATTATCCACTCGCCAATCCAAACAGAATTTTTCAGCACCTAAATCAACAATTTTCAACCCTTAATTGGCCTCTAAATCATCACCAAAACACCTCAATCTCATCCCTAAGGCCTACAATCAAATAAGTCCCTAAATTACCCTAAACCATGTCTAAATGGGTCTAGTAAATACCGATGTCCTAGACAAGGGTTAGATTGCGACTTACTTGGAAATTTCCAAGCAAAATCAACCTATCCAAGGTTGACTAGGTGGTTGAAACGCGGCAGCTACGGAGGTGACCTTTGCAAATGGGCGACGATCGGCACAATGGGCGACGATGGCTCGCTTTTAGGCCACCTTTGTCCCACGGGGGGGAGAGAGAGAGGGAGAGAGAGAGAGAGAGAGAGAGAGAGAGAGAGAGTGAGTGAGTAAGGGAAATGGCGGTGGCGTGACGGTGGTGAGGGCGAGGCTTACAAATGGACAAGGCGGCACAAACAGAGATGGCGGCTTTGATCAAGCATGACGCCCCAGGGAGAGGAGCGATCGACAATGAGGGGGAGGAGAAGGAGTTACCGAGAGAGAGGGAGAGAGAATGGGTGAGAGAGAGAGGAAAATGGATTTAAAAACCAATAATTTGTGCCCCTAATCGTAAAATGACCATCTTACCCCTCTCTCTACTTTTCAATCAATGGCTGAGATTCGTTTTTATCCTGAGATCGACGGTCGAGATCGAATCTTTTCCAAAAATATTAAAAGATAATTTGAGAATTTCATAAAATTTCAAGGGCAAAATTGTCCAAAAATTGTCATTTCTAAAGTTAGGGCAAAATGACCAAAATTCCCTTCCCCAATAATACTTGGCCTTAACAAAGCTCTAGGGGTAAAATGGTCATTTTCCATCCTTTGCGAAATTCAGCTTTTCTGAAGGATTCAGACAATTCCAAGATTAAACATTTCAATAACAACGTCATCCAAATGTCATGTGGTGACTTTCTAAATTTTTTATGCCCAATTTGGTCTCTGATTAATAACTGAATTTTATATAACGTAACTTGAGCGTGTCTCAGACTAACGGGCGGCTTTTAGGGAAATTTGCATATTCGACCTGTGAGTGATACTAAATCAAGTCACATGCAAGTTCGTTCGGATTGTGACAACCTCGGTTGTCAATGTAATCGCAAGGATTGATCGCTAGTTTTGACGGGCGTGATCATTCGGTATAGGTTTTTGGATTGTTCTTCAACTCACCTTATGGTCAAACGAATCACCCGTAATCCACTCATATGACAATGTCGAACCGGCCCATAACTATTCTAAGATCAGTCTACATTGGCTCAAAATGTCATCTCAATGATTCTATGGTCGAAAGTCAGTTTACGATCGAATTTCTTTAATGGCACGAATTTAAATCCCTAATTAGCCCTTCCCTAACGGTTAATATCCCAGGAATGATCAATTCTGAGCGAGACCTAACTACAAGTACGTTTATAAAACCACTCAATTCATAAATCTCAAATGGGCAAATTTCAGAATGTCACATAGGCAGATGCACCAACTAGTGAAGCAATTTTTGAAATTAAAGCCCCATAAGTTTGATGGTAGAGGCGATCTTGAGCTTGCATTGCTTTGGGTAGAGGAGTTAGAAAAAGCCTTTGAGGTATTAAGGTGCATCGAGGAAGAGAAAGTGACCTTGGCAGTGTACTAAATCTAGGGAAATGCGAGTGACTGGTGGAAAGCCACCAGAGGAAGGGTGTTCCCAGCTAGTACCGTCCGGACTTGGGCGATGTTTGTGGAAACCTTTAATGGTAAATACTTTTCTAAGAGTGCCCGGGAACAAAAGTTAGTTGAGTTTATGAGGCATCGTCAGGGGCAGAGGACAGTGGATCAGTATGAGGTTGAATTCAATCGATTATCTAAGTTTACCCCAAAGATAGTGGAGGACCCATTGGATAGGGCTCGAAGGTTCCGAGATGGTTTGAAGCCAGACCTTTGTAGTCAAATGATTTCGTTGAATTTGAGGGATTATAACGAGATCTATGATCAGGCCCAAGTGATTGAGCGTGACTTGGCGGATAGGGTTGCCACTTTTGGGTCCAGAATTGCTTAGAGTATGGACAACCGTCACTTAGCGAAAGGGCCAATGGTGGGTAATCGACGTTTCGTCCCTTCTGTTAGAAGGAATATAGAGTAACTGAACCGTTTTCAGAATGGTCCATGTCGGATATGTGGAGAAAGACATGGAAGTGGACTTTGCCCAAACAAGGGCGGAGCATATTTCGGATGTGGCGGGTTTGGTCATCAAATAAGGTGCTAGTCTCGTTGGGATGCTCGAATTGTAAGATTGTGATTGGTGATCGGGAGGAAACGATAGATCTAACGGTTTTAGCAATATATGATTTCGATGTGATAGTGGGCATGGATTGATTAGTTAAGCAAAGGGCTGTTATGGATTGTAGTAGCAGGGTGATCTAAGTTAATCCGATTGGACATCCGAAATTCAAATTTATCGAAAATCGAGAGCAAACCTCAATCCCATGGATTTTGTCGCTAAAAATGACTAAGTTGTTGAATGAAGGGTGTCAAGGATTTCTAGCGGCTGTGGTTGATTCGATGATTGAGGAGCCGAGGCTAGAGGATAGCCATGGTGCGCGATTATCCTGATGTTCTTCCTCAGGAATTGTCGGGATTACCACTAGAAAGAGAAGTAGAGTTTGCAATCAAGTTAGTCCCTAGGACTAAGCCAATCTCGAAGGCACATTATAGAATATCGCTGTCGAAGTTAAAGAAGTTAAAGGTGCAAATGCAAGAGTTATTGGATAAAGGATTTATTTATCCAAGTGCGTCTTCATGGGGAGCGACAGTTTTATTTGTGAGGAAGATGGATGGGTCGTTGAGGTTATGTATTGATTATAGGTAGTTGAATCAAGTGATGATCAAGAATAAATATCCCCTGCCAAGGATTGATGATTTGTTTGATCAGTTAGAAAGGGCTTCGGTGTTTTCTAAAATTGATTTAAGAATGGGATATCATTAATTGAGGATTAGAAAAGAGGATATACCAAAAACAGCATTCAGGAACACGCATTGTACGCCAAGTTTAGTAAGTGTGAGTTCTAACTCAATCGAGTAGCCTTTTTTTGGACATGTGATTTAGGAGGATGGAATTTCAATAGATTCGACAAAGACTGAAGCTGTGATAAAATGGTCGAGGCCGATGACGGTAACTAAGATTCGAAGCTTCTTGGGTTTGGCAAGATACTATAGACGTTTTGTGGAAGGATTTTCGGCTATAGCAATGCCGTTGACGTGTCTATTAAAGAAAGAAATGAAGTTTGAGTGGACTAACAAGTATGAAAGGAGTTTTCAAGAATTAAAGCATAGATTGACGAAGGCAACAATATTGACTATTCTGTCCGGATCCGGAGGTTTCGGAAATCTATAGTGACGCGTTGTTGAAAGGATTAGAATGTGTGCTGATGCAACATGGGCGAGTAGTGGCCTATGTATCAAGGCAGTTGAGGTCTCATGAATTGAATTATCTGACTCATGATTTGGAATTAGCCGTGATCATTTTCGCCCTTAAGATTTGGCAACATTATTTATGCGGAGAGAAATTCCAAATATATACGAACCATCAGAGTTTGAAATATCTGTTTTCTCAAAAAGAATTAAATATGAGGTAGCGTCAGTGGATGGAATTGTGAAGGATTATGATTGTGATATTTTATATCACCCCGGGAAGGCTAACCGGGTAGCCGATGCATTGAGTCGGAAGTCAAGCATCGCACACTCGATGGTTAAGGAATGGCCACTATTGGAAAAAGTGTGAGACTCGGAGTTTAGATTCGAAATAAGTCAAGTTTTGAGCTTGCTAGTCACACTAAGGATTGAACCAGAGATTCAGGCTAAGATTAGAACTTTACGGTCTACGGATCAAAAAATCCAAAGGATTCTAGAGATGAATGATACCAAGAGAAAGCCGGACTTCTAGATATCTGAAGACGGGATATTGAAGTTCCGTGGAAGATTATATGTGCCTGACGATGCGGAACTTAAGGAAGAAATTTTGTCAGAAGCGCATTGTAGTAGTTATAGCATCCATCCAGTTAATACCAAAATGTATCAAAATTTGAGGTAGTACTATTGATGGAATGGTATGAAGGTGGATATAGCCAAGCATGTGGCCAAGTGTCTGACATGCCAACAAGTGAAGGCACAACATTATAAGCCTGGAGGGTTATTGCGACCTTTGGAAATCCCAGAGTGGAAATGGGAACATATTACTATGGATTTTGTGATGGAATTACCAAGGAACCAAAGAGGCCATGATTCCGTCTAGGTAATTGTCGATAGATTGACAAAGTTAGTACACTTTTCGGCCATGCGAAAGGACTTCGCATTGGATCGATATGTTGAGTTGTATGTACAATAAATAGTTCGTTTGAATTGGGTGCCAGTGACGATCACCTCAGATTGTGATCCTAGGTTTACTATCAATTTTTAGAAAAGTTTGCATATGGCATTAAGATCAAAGCTGCAGTTTAGTACAGCTTACCATCCATAAACGGATGGCCAGTATGAGAGGATAATTAAGACTTTAGAGGATATGCTTCGAGCATGTGTATTAGATTTTCAGAGCAAGTGGGAAGAGTAATTGCCCTTAACAGAATTTGTGCATAACAATAGTTTTCAGCAGAATATCGAAATGGCTCCCTTTGAAGCGTTATGTGGCAAAGCATGTAAGACGCTTGTATGTTAGGACGAAGCAGGAGAAAGGAATATAATCGAGCCTGAATTAGTTCAACAGTTAGTTGAGGCTATTAATATAATTCGCGAAAGGCTACAGTTCAAAGCCGTCAAAAGAGTTATGCAGACATAAGGAAAAGACCTTTGAAATTTCAAATAGGGGATCACATATTCCTTAAGGTATCACCTATGAGAGGATTATCCCGATTTGGTAAGAAGGGGAAGTTGGGTCCGAGATACATGGGACCCTTTGAGGTTTTAGAAAAGATCGGAGACTTAGCTTATCGCCTTGCACTCCTGCCAAATTTGTTGTAAGTGCATAATGTGTTCCACGTTATCGATGTTGAGAAAATATTAATCAAACCCAACTCACGTGTTGAATTGCGAAGAGATAGAAGTTGACGATAGAGTGTCGTATGTCCAGAGACCAATAAGGATCGAAGATCGAAAAGAACGAGTTTTAAAGAGCAAGACAATCCCAATGGTCAAGGTTGTTTGGGAACATCATGGGACAGAAAGCGCAACGTGGGAAAGTGAAGAGCTAATGCAACGTCAATATCCCTACTTGTTTGAGTAGTTTAGGTCGAATTGCAAATTTCAAGGACGAAATTTTTTTAAGGGAGGAAAATTGTGACATTCTGAAATCCGACCCACTTAGGGTTTATGAAATGAATGGTTTATGGACGTGCTTGTAGTTAGATCTCACCAGGAATTGATCACTCCGTGGATACTAACAATTAGGAAAAAGTTAATTAGGGATTTAAATTCGCGAGACTAAAGAACTCGATCGTGAACCGGTTTTCGATCATGAAAATTGTTGAGGTGATATTTTGAGCCAATGTAGGCCGATCCAAGGATAGTTAGGGATCAGTTCGCCATTGTCATACGAGTGGATCGCGAGTGATTCCGCTTGACCACGAGATGAACTAACGAATAACCCTAGACCTATATCAAACTATCGCGCCTGTCGGAACTAGCGATCAATCCTCGCAATTAAGTGACAACTGAAGTCATCACAACCCGAGTGAACTTGAACGTGGCTTGATTTAGTATTGGCCACGGGTCAAATATGCGAATGTCCCCAAAAGCCACCCGTTAGTTTGAGATATGCTCAAGTTACGTTAGTTAAATTTGGTCATTAATTAACAACCAAGATTGGGCCTCGGAAATTATGAATGTTACGACAGGATAGTTGGACGACGTTGTTATTGGCTTAGTCAGCCTTAGAATTGCCTAAATCCTTCAGAAAATTCGAATTCTGATGAGAAATGGAACATGATCGTTTTACCCCTAAGACTTTGTTAAGGCAAGTGTAAATGGGGAAGGGCATTTTGGTCATTTCACCCTCACTTTAGAAATGACAATTTTTGGACAATTTTGCCCTTGAACTTTTTGTGAAATTCCCATTTTACCCTTGGATATTTTGGAAAAGAATTAATCTTGGCTGTTGATCTCAAGATAAGAACGAATTGTGGCCGTCGATTGGAAAGTAAAGAGAGGGGCAAGATGGCAATTTCTGAGGGTAGGCTTAGACTAGCCATTTCTCTTCCTTTTTATTTCTTTTTTCTCTCTCTCCCCCCTCATTCTTTCTTACACCCACACTCTCTCTTTCACCCCTTGGCCAAACCAACTCTCTCTCTTCCCCTTGGCCGTGCATTGGTTGGAGCCGTGCCGGATTGCTGTGTGCTCGCCGTCCATATGTGATCACCGTGAGCCGTCGGTGGTTCTCGCCGCTCGACGCCGTCGCTGCTGCTGTTTCCTTGCTATTCAGCCACCTTTGAGTGCTCGAATTCACGTGAGACCTCGAGTAAGTGATATCATAACCCTCACCTAGGATAACAGGTATTTTTGGGTTAGTTCGGGACCGTTTTAGTGAGTTTTAGGGGTTAATCGTGGGACAATGGTTGGACTGTTTTGGCTGAGTGTTTTGGGAGAAATTGTGATGATTTTTTAGGTGAATTTGAGGTTATAATTGATTGGTTAGGTAATCGGAATGATCCCGAGTGATTATTGTGGCTTATTGCACGAAAAATAGGCCTAAATGTGCCGTTATGGTGATTTTCTGTTGTGGCTGAGTGACTGTTCATCCTGTGGCCGAATTGGTGAATATTGGTGATTAAAATATAGTATGTGTTGGTTTGGGGGTTGTCGGTAATAGTACGACACCCGTGATTGGCGGAATTTGGCCTAAAAGGCAAAAATTCGGGATAATTATGCATGTGCAAATTTAATTGGATTGGCTGAATTGAGGATGAATTGGTGATATTTCGGGACTAATTTGGGGCTGAGTTGAGTGCTGGATGTTGTGGATTGAATTGACGAGCATATGGCTCGATTTAGGGACAAATGGTGTCGGTTTGGTGTGTTGTATTGTGGCTGGATTGCGGTGCTTGTTATGGCTTGAATTAAGCTTGGAAATGCTGAATTTATGCCATGAATGTGGCTGTGATTGTGGGCCCGTTAGTGGTCTTGTATGTTTGTTGAATCATAAGTTGATTGAGTTAAATGTGGGCCATTATGTGTGCGCTTGGGCTGAATTGATTTGATTGGCAATTGGTCACGATGAGGTGTTGATTGAGCATGTGAAATGCGTGTGGTTTGGTACATGCACGGGCCCGAACTTGATCGGCTAGTATAATGGCATGTTGGTGTGTAAATCGAGCAAGTGAACGAGTGAGAAATTGTGTGTGATGCTATATGTGTGGTTACGAAAATTCCTGAGGTGGTAATATTACGCGGGGAATTGATCTGTCCTAAGGTGGTACTACTACGAGGGACGATGCCCAGTATTACCGGAGGATGGCCATCCTGAGGCGGTACCATTATGCGAGTTGTGTCATAGGTGGTGGATGTTCAGCCTGAGACGGTACCATTATGCGGGCCAGATACATAGCCTGAGGCGTTATCACTACGCAAGGCAAGCAGTGTTGTGAATATGGGTTGGACACTGTGAACTTGAGGCGGTACTATTACGCGGGTCAGTGGCAAGTTGAGGGGAAAATATGAGATGGTCGCAGTGAACCTGAGGCGGCACCATTACGCGGGTCATTGGCGTGTTTAGTGGAAAACATGAGATGGTTGCAGTGAACCTAAGGCGGTACCATTACCCGGGTCATTGGCAAGTTGAGTGAAAATAGGGTGATGAGACAGGAACGAATGCGTGAAATATATTCGGAATGTGCATGTGGTTGGAAATTGTGTTATTATGGCTAACGTGCATGTTGCACGCATGGGAAGCCTAGGTAAGTGTAAATTGTGTGCCTGTTATGTGGTGGTTGAGTGCATTTGTGTTTGAACTTGTGTGGAGGTACGTGTTAGCCTAGGTGGGGTTCAGGGTTTCGCTTGCTGAAAAGTGTTCTCATGGTTTTATTTAAAACCATTTAGTCGATCAAAACTCCAGCAGAGTCAGGAGACAAAGACAATCCGATTGAGATCAATACTGAGTCCAAGTCTTCAGAGGAATAGACTGGCATCGACGAGACCGACTCTGAGATGACCCCCTCTAGGGTGAATAGGGGTTAGTAAGAAGTTAGGGGTTAGACAATTTTGGAGACGCCCCTTTTTGGTGTAAGTGATAGTCTATCCGAAGCCGCTAGCCCTTTTTGATATCGACGGTTGTCAGTGTGGAGGTTCTATAGTTGCAACGGTTTGTAGTGAATAATGTGAATATAGTGGGTGTAATGAAGTGGTTGGTTGCTGGTTGTGATGGATTGTAATGAATATTGTATATAGCGCAGTGCAATAAAATGCTTGGTGGTTTGGTGATTTATTCTCCCTTTTACCCCTAGTTAAATATTGCCTGGGTATTTGTAGCTTTCACTAATGTTCTATATCTTTGATGAGTTGATTTGGATCGGCGACGTTTCCTGGGATGTCGCACTGATTCGACCAAGGAGGGATGCCACGAGCTCGATGGGGTTCAGGGCGTGACATGTGAATTGCTTTGTTAATTAGAAATCATTTTTGAATTGTCTGTGTAATGTTCTTGCAAACAATGCAAATGATTACATTGCTAAAAGGTACGTTATTCTCCTAAACTAGTAATTTATTAACTGTTTCTTTTATTGGGTGTTAAATTGGTGGATTGTGCACCTGCATGGTCACTCCACATGTTAGTAACTAGGTAATAAAATGGATTCAGACTGCCTGCTTAAATATTTTTTTTTAAAGAAAAGGTATCGAAAGGGCGTTAGATTAAATATGGCGTAATCAAGTTGCTAAACTCAAAATTTCCAGTTTGTAGAAATAAAACATATCTCCCTATGATTTATTTGGGTTTCTAATCGACCTACCACAAATTAGTTGTAACTCCAAGCATGAAAACACTTGCACGCTAAGAACTTAAATCCTAAGTCGTGAATTTATAGGGCTTGGAAGGGTCCAAATTAGGCTTATTCTTAATAATCCATTAGCCGAACTCCTAGGTGGTGCACCGCGGAGATGAGGTCGCGACAGATATTCTTCATTCATATTGTATCATTTGTTCGAATTTTGTTTGTTGTTATGCTTTCACTGAATGGATATCTTACCAGTGTTCTACGGTAAAAGTAGACCCAGTGGAGATTAGAATAAGGACGTATGTCGTAACATTTAAACTCTCTTTCTTATAATCACTCTAATGGCCATGTGCACGTACATCTTGCATGACACTATTTCATCGACGTGTAAAGTTGACACTAATCGGCCTCTCGAAATTATGTGATCCCATGCATAAATTAACATGAAATAACTTTAACTCCTGGGATTATCTTGAGCTTGCCGGTTATCCGATCCATTGCTCTAACGAAAATAGTCAGCTGTTGATGATAATTTAATAATCACCTTTTATGGTATTACTATGGCGTGTTAGGCTTATCAAGGAAGCAAAGCACATGTTAGAGTGTCAATCAAGTGCATTAAAAAAGTTGAACCACCATAAAAGCGAGGGACATCGATCATAATGAGAATTTTGTGTTAATTTCTAGCTACCATACCCTTTTCTCTTCTAAACATTTCATGAAATCCTCTTAAGTATGTCGTTCTATAATTGTAGGCTCCATTGTCAGACGACGGCACCACTATTGTTTATCACTTAATCTTCATTATTGTTTGAGCCACGATACATTGCTCAATTGTTAATATTGATTGTTTTGTTGGTTCTTCGATGCTCAAATGGAAATTGTTCCTAAAAGTTAAGAGTGTATTTCATTAGCATATGCAGGCTTTTGCCTATTATGAACATATATAGTGCTGTACCGTTTATTATCTCCGTTCGATTGAAGCCATTGACCGAAAGGAATGATTGATTTTATTTCCATATTTTTCTAATTCTTTGATTTTCCTATATCAACTAATTAATCACCTTCCAAAAATGATAGATTGTGGACAAATCCTCATTCGTGGTTGATTTATGGCATGCAAATGAAGAAGCATAAAGAAGATAAGTTTAACCATAGAATAAGAAAAAAAGAAGCCTAGCTGAATCCATCTTGCTTATGAACTTTGGCAAACACACTATTTGTTAGTAAATCTGCAAACTAGGTTGTCATAAATTTTTATGCATTTACTAACACTAAGTTGCTTAAAAAATTCTAAGAAATTTGAGGCATGTCTTAAAATGGTTTAATCGATGAATATCATATGAAACTATATTTAGCACCATTTTATGCTTTCGCGATATTTTCTCTTTGTGTTGGACCAGTACTATATTAGCTCGAGTGCACCTATGAATGACATGGAAATGACGCTAGGATTTTTCTCATGCAACCCACATAACAAATATCTTACTCATGTGTTGATTTACATCATCAATAATTAATGTCACATGATTGTTTCGAATTCAGTTTATAGAAGCATATCTTTCTCGTGGATTCTAATTAGCAAAATTTATACACGGTGACAGCCATGAGTTTTCCATCTAATGAGAGGATGAGCGTTTGAATGAAAACAAAGTTGAGTCACATATTTCCCCGCTAGGATTTCAAAAAAATGAATGACTGTCAAACATAGGAAGAACCTTATTTTGGTAAGATATCTGTATTTTTATTCATGCACTTTGGCTAGATAATAAATTCTTAAACCAACCAGCCATAATTCACTTATAAATACACTTTATTTTCGTGAGTTCAAGTGCAAATCAATCCCCGTTAAGCAGTCCTTATTGCGTGTCATTATCTGTAGTTTTTTTTTTTCCAGTGGAACGCATCAAGAAATGGCTAAGGGGAACAAAACGATTGACCTCTTGGCCACGATGAATCCAACAAGTGCTTCTTCGTCGACTCCTTCTGTACAAGTTTCCCCCAAACCCTACTGTAAGAAAGATAAACCCAAAGCTCGAAAACCTACCACTGGTTGTAGGCAACGCTCCCGTCCCTTAAACCTGAGCACGGACCCTAAAAAAACATAAAAGGTGAATACTTATTAACAAGAATATAATTAATGTGTCGCCATAAAAATAGATCTCATGAAGGCTTATGATATGGTCAAATGGGACGCAGTCATCGGGGTCCTAAAAGCTCTAAATACACCCCAGCATCTGGTTGAATTGATAAGTGACTGCATTGCTACCCCGAGGTTTTCAGTGAATTTTAATGACGAACAGATAGGGTATTTCAATAGCACTAATGGGCTGAGACAAGGTGATCCTCTTTCTCCATATTTATTTGCTCTAGTTATGGAAATTTTCAATAGAATTGTAAGAGCGAAAGTTGCTGGTTCTTCCTTCAAATACCATTGGCGCTGCAAAACGCAAAGGATTACACACCTTTGCTTCGCTGATGACCTGTTCTTATTTGCCCATGGAGATGTAAACTCTGTTCTATGCCTAGTAGAAGCTCTTGAAGTATTCACCACTCTCAATGGACTGGAGTTTAACCCTGACAAATGCCAAATATTTTTCTCTAGGTTAAATGAGGAGGAAAAGCTTCTTATATTGGACCATACGCCTTTTCCCCCAGGTACTCTCCCTATCAAGTACTTGGGTATTCCTCTTATTACTAAAAGACTCACCCACTCAGATTGCAAAAGCCTTACTGATAAGATATTCAAGAAAATTAAGAGTCGGGGAATGAAGCATATGAGTTCTGTGGGTCGGTTACAACTAACCAAATCGGTCCTTATATCTATCTACACATACTGGATGCAAATGTTTCTTCTTCTAAAGCAAACTATCTATGAGATTGAGAAGAAGATTCGCCACTTCCTATGGGCTAGGTTTTCAACAAACCGTGGATCGTACAAAGTTGCATGACGTATAGTATGCTCACCTAAAAAGGAAGGAGAGTTAGGATTGCCTGATTTGAACCTATGGAACAAAGTGTTATTAGGGCGCACAATGTGGAATCTTATCAATCATCCATCTTCTTCACTTTGGAGCTCCTGGGTCCATAGTACAAAATGCAGAGGAACCCCATTTTTGCAGATGGACATGAAGTGTAGAATGGCCTGGAGTTGGCGATGTCTCCTCAAACTACTTCATGTCCTAACCCCAGTCATGTCTAATCCAAGACATTACTGCCATGATGTCTTGGATAAACATAGACACGAGAGTCCAGCTGTGGAGTGGTATAACTTAATATAGAGTAGCGACATTAGCAAACACAATTTTATTGGTTGGCTAGTATGTAGGGATAGGCTTCCGACAGCAGAGATCATATCACGGTAGATGACCTCAGTTGATGTCCAATGTACCTTCTGTAGAGCAAGTATAGAGAACAGGACTCACCTTTTCTTCCAATGTGAACGGACAGGTAACATTTGACGCAATATTCTTGCGCAACATGGGATCAGGCATAGTGTATGGGGTTGGAATGAGTAGCTTCAATGGATGGTTAGAGCTATAAGAGGCAAAGATTTGGCAACGAAACTCCTCAAAGTATCTTTCCTAGTGATTGTATATTACACTTGGATGGAGCACAACCATAGGCGGTTTCAAAACAATCCAACTGACATTCAGATTATTTTGGCGAATGTGAGGAAAAATGTAAGAGGTAGAGCTTCGCTATACCAAAAAATCAAACCTTCGCAAGCTAACTTTGTTTTAGCTACTTTATGGAGACTTCCTACCTCTATATTCTCGAATTATTAGTACTAGTTGTAATGTCAGGGAATGCCCCTAAGCTGCTGTACATCATCTGTTAAATACTACTTACATTTTACACAAAAAAAGA
Source organism: Syzygium grande (assembly GCA_024733475.1). Lineage (NCBI taxonomy): Eukaryota > Viridiplantae > Streptophyta > Magnoliopsida > Myrtales > Myrtaceae > Syzygium > Syzygium grande. The sequence goes on along the minus strand of JAMXDD010000007.1, from coordinate 8,509,566 downwards.
GAATATAATTGCACTTCGATTGTTTTCTCTTTCTTTACGTCAGTTCATTTTGAGCATTTTTGTTTGTGCATATCTTGTTACAATGATCATTGATTTATTTATTAACACGAGTACTATATTGTGTATGCAGGATCATATCGAATCATGCATCTGCAGACAGAGCTAGGTTGAAGCAAAATTAGCATATTTGTGATATGGAAAGAAAAGCCAAAGCTTTAGAGGTAATAATCTTGTCCGCTCCATAATAAATGACTAAATAGATTTTTGCACAAATGATCACATTCCTATCAAATCCTGCATTAATTAATTAATTAAAACAAAAATTGTGTATAAGTTAAGAGGAGGTACATATTTTCGTGGCCTGTACATACGACATATCCCCTACTCCAACACAGGCCTCTATTATATTTTGTGTGGTGGCACGCAGCAAAAACCCTAGAATGGTTTATATAGACTCAACTTAAACAATATTCCCTAAATAAATGTCATGCCTCGAACCCCAACGGGCTCGCGACACCCCTACGACGATTGTATTGAACGCAACGTCTTAGGACACGTCGCCAACCCAAATGAGACACCCACACATATAGGCAATCGGAAATGAAATAAAACAACCCAAACAAAAGATAATGACAGAGGGATAGCACAAAATAATAATTTCATTTACGCCATAACAACCTAGGCTACTAACAAATAAACCACGTTCAACAAAAGGAGACAGTGGTTGGATAGTCTACTTCACTAAACAAAAAGGGGGCATTCAAAAGATGGAATAAAGCATCAAATGCCCAAAATCATTCCCAGTCTCCGAACTACACATGACAGCTATCCGTCACTCTAGACCTGAAAATGTTTAACAATGGGAGATGAGATAAATCTCAAGAAGTAGACAACCTAAACACCACATAGGCCAATGTATACCTAGACGAGTCTCCACATGCAATCTAACAGCCAACACAATCGAATCCACACAAACATACTTACCTCGCCTTAAACCAAGTACCAACTCTACATATTAGTCAATTCACATTAATGCAATAAGATCTCGTGTACATATCACAATCACTCGAGCACCATAACCATGTACGTTCACCCAATTCAACCAAACACATTTCGCATGCATGTCTAACCAACTATCCACGGCCCGAGTTAACAACCCACAGGTCCTTTCTCGCCACCCGCATTAACATGCTCCAGGCTAGCAGCCCTCCGATCAATCCGGACTTTGTCCCGCATCAACACGCCTCAAGACCTTTCTTATGACCCAGATCAACACCCCACAGGTCATTTCTCACTTTCTCACGACCCGCGTAAACACGTCTCAGGTCAGCCCTCTGATCAATCCTGGCTCTGTCCCGCGTCAACACGCCTCAGAACCTTTCTCACGACCCGGGTCAACACCTCACAGGTCTTTTCTCACAACTCAGGTCAACATCCTATAGGTTGGTAGCCCTTTGATTGACGGGCTTAGTCAAGCAAACACACATGCCACTTAATTCAATCAATTTCCATGTCTTTTACATAATCAAATATCACACAACCATTTTTAAACGATCACAACACAATTCGTCATTCTAACACATGATAAATTCCCAAACTCATATCATGCTCCCCACATCAACCCACTGTCCCGACATTCAAGTCGGCACATTCAAACATCAATTTCACCCACAAACGCCACGACAACCCAGTCATTAAACCCACAATAATTCAGCCACTAATTAAGCCACACAATCACGACAATATGTCCACCAACTAGCCACATTCACATCACAACTCCATCCCTAACTTAGCCATTGAACCGATACTAATCGCACCCTAAACAAGTCTAAAAATACCCAAAGTACTAGGTAGGGTTTAGGGAGTTACTTACTTAAGTTTGGCCCTGGAAAAATCGGCTAGGGGCCCAAAATGGCCTGAGGGAACAGTGGCGGCTCGGCACAGGCAAGGGCACAATGGGCACGGTGGTCGGCAAAGTGCTCAGCCACGACCAGGGCGCTCGGCCATGGCTAAGCACTCGGCCCAGGGAACTAGGCAACTTGGCCACGGCCTAGGTTGTTCGGCCATGGGTCACCGGTGGATCGGCAAGCACCGGGCGAGACCCGTGGTGGCAAGAATGAGCTACTAGCGAGCTAGCGAAATGGGCTTGCGTGGCTTAGACGTCTTGGCGACGGCCACTACGGTGGGGATGGCAGCCAAGACGGCGATGGGCGAGAGGGGGAGCTGGGGCGGTGGTGGCAAGCCGGTGGCGACGGGTATGGCGAGGTCGCAGGGCATGAAGCAGGCCGGACACGATCACGTAGAGCCGCTGCAAACGCGGGTGGCAAGCTACTCACATCACAAGCAAAAGGGTGGGATGGTGGGAAAGGCAATGGTCGGGCATGGACGATACGCAATGATGAAGCGGGCGTGTGGCACTAGGTTAACGCCACGATACAACCGGGCGTGGCGAGCGGCTGAGCTGGGGATGAGCAGAGGTTGAGCAGGAGCAGCGATGGGGAAGAAGAAGAAGAAGAAGAAGAAGAAGAAAAAGGAAAAGAAGAAAAGGAAGAGAGAGAGAGAGTGGGCTGCATGGGGAAGGGAGAGAGAGGACGTGCACAATAGTGGAGGGGACGTGACCAGGGGGAAAGAGAGAGAGAGGCAAAAGTCAACGCACTCCAGTGCGATCCGACGGCCCACGTTCAAATACGAAATCGATCCGACGGCCCATGAAAATTGTAATTAATAAATTAGGATTTGGCCAACAGACACTAAATAAAATACACTACGAGGGAGGTTTACCAGTCCAAATCTGCACCCGGTCAAAATTTCACTTTTCGATAATTCCGAGCAATATCGATGCTGGCCACAATAATATCGACACCGTCTAATTAAATTCATCACGAAACTCTGAGAAATTCGACACCAAAGTGTCCATTAATGGTGGAGCTTTGCCGCATCTTTTTATAGGTAAAAATTGATTGATAACTTATTGATCCAGTCAATTGTCCGTGAGTTAACAAAGAAATAATAATTTTAACTTGCTTAAATTCATTATTATATTACCAATTGTTTTTTAACTTTCCAAGTAGACTGTTTTTTCACTACAAGAACACGAATTGTTTACCTACTTTACTCGTAATATCGGTTAATGATTATAACTTACAAACTAAATAATTATTTTAATACTATAACTTCCTAGTCAATTATTAACATTATTTGAGATTTGACGAGTAACAACGTGTATTTGTAACATAACAATGAAATGATCCATTTACCAAGTTGAAATACTCCTGTCGATTACAACAACCGTTCTTTTTAACTGGTGGGCATGTACTTCTGCTAGTAGATTACAAGTTGCATAATACTCTTCTAGTAGTGTCCGTTAATGGTGGAGCTTTGCCGCATCTTCTTTCACACCTTTCAGTTGTGTTTTGAGAGCTCTCACTTTAGCTTCCATGGAACAATTTTCTTCGACATTGCTCCCTAGAAATTTTTTTAACACAATCTTTGGCAATTGAGTGATTTTTGCATCAACCCAACTAATAAATCCACATCTTGGTCCAAATTTACACCTTCAACACCTATGATATCTTTTTCCCTGATCCCCCCTTGTGGTTTGTAGAGGAGATCTTAGGCCACAAAATCAAAACACGGATGTGTCATTGTTGATTGGAGTGACCATTGTGCATGATTGCCACGACTTAGTTGATTTTTTCATGGATCTCGATGTTGCCAGACTGGAATTGGGGCTTCTGCGGGGTACGCGTTTTATACATCACTTGTCGAAAAGCTAATCAGTGGCTAGGCCAGGACGATAAAATAGTCAGTCGGCACTGAACTTTCATTTCTTAGACTTGCATAGAACGTGGGCACGTTCAACAGGTGGGTCCTTATTAAAAAGCGACCATACCCATACATTAGAGCAAAGTGAGCTACTGATATTTGAGTGCCCATCAAGTGATAGCCACAAGGCGTCCAAATGATATTTTTAGTCCCATATATTCGGATTGTTTGCCTTAATTAGCAAATTAGTAAGCCAGATGGGAAAACTCCATTGTTGCCTATTCTTTTGGGAGCGCTTGAATAGATTCGAGATCCGTATGATGGACAAATTTGCTCAAACTTTAAGATTCATTTGATTTCCTGCTGAAGGCTAGGAGAATGCCCAAGTTTGTGCTCATTAAATTGAACTTCCACTTGTTGGTTGATACTTTAGTTAGTCATACCAATCCTTCTGAATCATAGTAATGCAATTTAGTGACTTAGTCTCTCTTTCTGTCATACAAATTTCAAAATTTATATTCCATGCTTGATGAATCATCATGTTAGAAAAATAACTTGACGTGGATTACCAAAAGCTGGATTATCTTTTGCTCTTGCCGTTACTTGATCAATTAATCAATTAATATCTAGAGTAGGCTTGATTGGTTTTGCTGCTACCGGTGCTTGTTATTGTTTGCTGGATCTTTTTGTTAAAAGCAATAGTAAAAGTGTTTCGTATCACTATGGATGATGTGCACATTGTTTTACCCGTGCCACTGAATGAACGAGAAAAGAGATTGTGTTCTCAAATGCTTATATCAAAAGTAAAACTGTGGTAGTTTACGCTACCGGATATAGGCTACCACATAACCAATAAAGACCCTTTCTGATTTTTTCGTTATCTGTGTCCTGGATATATGCATGGAATGTCTAAGGGAAAGATTTCAAATAGGGGACAGATAAGTTGGATCGCAATGATTTTTTGCTGTTTTTTGGGTGCTTTCAGGTCACAAATTACCTAATACTGGAGTTTCTAGGCTATCATGCACCAAAATAACTCATTCCTTGTGGCGTAGATGTTGGAGTAAACTGATCTTTTAGGGTTCAGTGCAGAGAGAAAGACGCAAGATGCTTTCCCCTATATCTAGTCCTCATCTCATTTTGATACTTGTTTACTCTTTCAGCAATAGAAAATTTGAGGTATCTCAGTGCAATTTCTCATTGAATCTTTTCCACACACTATAGTATTTGTGGGGAGATCCAAGATAAAGAAAGATTTAGTTCAAATCATAAGAAACGTACTATTAATATTCTCAGTACCAATATTCAACTGAACTGGAAAATTAATATGAGGAGGAGGACTAGTATGTTTTAAACTCTAACTCAAAAGGACCCATCCTCTCTTTCCATGATGTTATGTAGACGTGCTACCATGGGATGACTGATATTGTTAACCTAATCACCCACCTCTCCTTTCCTAAAGTAGCTTCTGTTCTCAAAGTTCGGCATTAATTTGCCAGATTTGTTCACCTCCAGGTCCTTCAACTTCCTCAAGCTACATGTTTCAGCTATTTCTTGAATCACGCCTTCCTTCTCTTCCCCATAGAGAATGGATGCCCCACAAACTCGGCCACCTTCTTCACTTTTGCTACGGCATCTTCCTTCAAGTCCTCGTACTTCAAAAACAACACCTTGTGTGGCTTCTCCGAGCTCTCTTTCCAATACCCCACCGTGTGAGCCCAAAAGGGTCCCAACCTGTTTTTCCTTTGCAAAAGGCCTCAAAATGCTCTTCCATTGACCTCTCCGGTTGATTCTCAGACCACATTGAAGATTGAAAAAGTGCCACGATGTTGGTGAGATAAACTTGCCAAATCATGATAAGATTGAGTATCAAAGTCCAATGTGTAATAGGTATATTTACCATAAAAATCATGGGCTATGTTTAGCAACTCTAATGTACTCTTCTTTATTTAAGGAGAATGAATCTCGCCCAAGAAGCTAAGAAATATGGGGATTTCTACCTTGGATGTAGGTTTCCAAGGAATTTTTTCTTGGTCAATTGAACCACGTAAAACCTTTGTTCATCAGTCATACTCTTCGTCTCTTTCATCTTCGTATTAACGCCCTATATGGTATCAAAACAAACAAAATCGACATGAAACTCATGCGCTTCCTGCTGCTTCATTGGCTGTTGCAACTTGTCTTTATAATCGGATAAGTACTCTTGTTCTTGTTCGTTTTGTACAATGACTAGCATCTCTGCTACCACCGATTTGGGTCATTTTGGCTTGAATGAAATGAGCACTTGACTCACCTCTATCATTTTTAATGGTTGCAATTATCTCTCCTAGTCTCGGGTGGTTACAATCGCTCTTGGGGGTAGATCAAAGTTGGAGCATATTAATGGCTTGATTAAACCCCTTCCTATTAGTGATCCTAAATATGTCGAGTGGCAAGGTATTGACAATCTCGTCATGTCATGGATATTTAACTCAATGGATCCTCGTATCTATGAGATTTTTGCATATTCTGTGACTGTGAAGGCCTTATGGGACTCTCTTCAAGATATGTATGGACATCAAGACAATACTTCCCAGATTTTTGAGTTAGAATGGGAGATTGCTCATATTAAGTAAGCCTCTAGTCAATCTTTTACTGAACATCTTAGCAATCTCAAACGGAAATGGAATGAATTGCGATAGTATCGTCCCCTAGTTCAATCTGTCGATGTGTATACCCAACGAGAAGAACAAGATCGCATATTTCAGTTGCTTACTAGTATTCAACATGAATATGAAGATGTTAAGAGACAGATTCTTATGAGTGCTACTCTACCATCGTTTACTAATGTCTGTGCTACTATTCAATGAGAAGAAACTTGTTGAAGGGTGATGAATACTGAACCCAAAATTAGTGGGAGAACTAGTAGAGAGTTTGACTAATGTAGCTAATATTAGTAGACAAACTGGTATTGGCACTTGTTTTAATGGCGTCAAAGGGAAAGGTCGCGGTCTAATACCAAGTTTCACCGTTCTCATTGTAGCAAAGATGGGCATACACGGGATTGTTGTTGGGACCTGCACCCTCACCTATGACCTAGTAAAGACAAGGCTATAGATAAGATTATGGATCTTACAATTGCCAGTCAGGTCACTATTACATATATTCAAACATCTCTAGGACAAATAGCCTTGCAACTCCAACAACTAATGTCCTCTAGCGGTGTGTCTGAGCTGAGAGTTGACTCGGGAAACATGGCTGAAACTTTTGGGAATGTCTTTGTCCTATCTACATCCTTTATGAACTGTTTTATAAATGATTGTCGCGACCAACCTTTAGTTTTCTCAAAGAAAATGGGAGTCTCGCCTTGTACGCGCTAAGTCTAGGTCTATGACTTAACTCGGGCTCTCCCAAGCCCATATCATATCACGACTTAGGGTTTAGGTTTTTAACTTACAAGTGATTTTTATCCAGGAGTCGCCACTAATCGGTTTGGGGTAGGTCGATTAAAAACTCAAGTAAGGTGACGGGAGAATCACCCTACTCTTACGAACTATAGATTAAATGAGTTCAAGGACTTGGTTATACTAGTTGGGTGACTAATGCCCTTTCGGTGCCTTTTTACTCTGTTCATTTTAGAAAATATTTATCAGGTAGTTTGAATTGATTTTAAGGCTTATCTCCTAACATGTGAGGTGATCAAATGAGTGCAAAATTATTAGTGATTAGTAGTCAAGATAGATATGCAGCCTAGGGTTCTAATCCTAACTAAGGCGATAACATCTAAAACATGACAATTTATGCAATTATATTCTAATTAAAAATAACATGCATAATAATATTACAACATTAGTGAAAATAACATGCAAAACTACTATCGCATAGCCTTATAGGATAATTTGATTTAAACATGATCATTAATCAAACAATTCACATAATTTACCAAAAATATTCAAAAACTACTACTTTATAAAGTATTTCCTAATTTTAAAAATAAAATAAAAAGGATTTTTTTAAAAATATAATATTCAATTGGGTTGGGTCGGGTCAAACCCAACCTAGGTCAATGGACTCGACCCATACACGTTGACCTGGGTCGGATCTCTGGATTAGAACCGAGTTGAGGGGTCAACTCAGGTCATTAACCTGAGTCTAAATCTGATCAAGCCAGTTAGGGCCTAGTCTAATGGAAAAAGATAAAATAGGACCGGTTTGACCTGTTTGCCTGGCAAACCCGGCCAGAGCCAGCTCTCACATGCAGAGGCAAACAAGGGCGCTGATCGGGTGAAATCCGGCGATTGGCCGGCGATTTCACTCGGTTGTTGGCCTCAACTACCTCAACACCGGGGGCCAGGGTGGCCCCTCTTTCTGGCCGACCAAGGCCACGATGGCTGTTGGCCAAGCTCCAACCAAGGCTATTCAAGCCCAAACACTAGTCGGAGCTTGGCCGACAAACCTAGGCCAATCTTTGGTCGCCTTTGGTCTCCCACAACTACCCTAAGACTAACCATGAGCACCACAGTTCACCCGGACGCTTGCTTGCCGCGAAGAATAAAACTAAATTGCCCTCATTGAGGCATTTCAATAGATAGTTAGCATGCTTGCACAAAATAGGGGAACTCTGAGCTATTTCAGGGCCCCAGTCATTTCCGGTGGCCGCGATTGTGACATCTTGATTATGGCTCACCTATTTTAATGTGTAGAGAATAATATTTGGAAATGTAATTTTGCATTGGCTATTGAGGAATAATCCTTAAGTGATTAATTCATGTTTTATTTACCTTTCTTCTGTGAATTATTAGTTTTACGATGATCGTATTTTTGAGGTGCACGAGCTTTATATAATTTCTATTGATGTGGCATAGAATCTAAAGGGCCTAGTGATGGTGGTGCTTCGCAATTTTGGCTTCTGGTATTTATTAGCAAGTAAAAATGGCTCAATGGCAATATCGTAATTTTTGAAAATTTCAGGGGGTATCTTTGGAAAAAGGCCATGTATAAGTCAAACTTTATTTCCCCTTTGGAATCCGCCCCCCTTCCTTATGTTGTCCTTGCCGCCACCAATCTTCTTCTTTGTCTTTGATTGTTGCTTCTTAATTGTCATCTCTTCCATTATTTCAATTCAAGAGACAACTAAAATCCTTTTTGTCTCTCTCTTTCTTCTCATGCCCAAGACCAACCGGCTATCACTCTCTTTCTCTATCCTCATCACTTTATAATCTTCATTGGATATTATTTGGAGTCCAAGTATTTGAGTGGTGATGATTACTTAGCCAAGAAAGTCTCCTTCTCTCTCTCTCCTCTCCTTTCACTCAACCGAACCCATCTCTCTTCCCTTCCATTCTCTTGTCTTGTCTCAATTGATAATTTTTTAAGTCCATTTGTTGTATTAGATAATATTTAGAGTGGCATTGATTGAGATTAATGATGAGTTTTGACTTTGTTTCTTCCTTCCTTCTATCTTTCTTCTTCTTTCTCTTGCTTCTTCACTTCTTCTTCTCCATCATGGAACCACCCCCTCTCCACCGTGCTCTCTCCTTGTTCTCATTTCCTCATTGTTTTGCTTCTTGTGATCTCACTCATTTCTTCTTTGTTGAAGCTTGAATTCCGGTGTACCTCGAGGAAGATGAAAGACAGAGTTTGCAATTGTACCTAAGGTGAGTATTCTCGCCATTTCTCTTCATTTCAATCTTTTATGTTATGGTTAGAGGTGGAGCTTGGGTTATGTGCCGTGTGTGAAGCCGATCGATAGTCGCACGGAACTCATGATTGATGGTGGAAGCTTCGAATGAAATGGTTTTGTGATAATGAGGTTGTTTACTTTAGAGACGGTGGAAAAATGTGATTTTCCATCAATTCGGAAATTCCGTTGGTAGCCGACCATGTTGGTGTTTCGGCTAGTGCTTATTTTGAGGAAGAGAAAATACTCATTTCATAGTTAAATCGGCACGATGAGGTTGTATAGTGGTTCCGTGCGTAAAAGACGAATGTGATTTGCTTTGCACGGTTAGCTTTCATTGCTTACATACTTCTACAACTTTCAATATTTTTTGTGAGCTAGTTGGGATGATCACAATGATTTGGCGAATACTAGAATTTCGATGGTGTTGGGATTGAGATGGTGCGGATAGTAGTGCAACCGAGGATGCTTTGAATGTTGGTTATTTTCACTATTGTCAAGCATATCTTAGTGACAATATTGATATAATTATTGTCGAGCATTGAAGTTGGCATTTTGCATTTTCATCATTTCATCCATATACATTACAATGTGAGGATTACGGTGATGACCATTGGCTGGAGTGCCAACGATGGCCCGTGGAAGCCAACAAAAGAAATTAGGACGCTCAAGGTTGTGATACCTTGAGGCCATTCTTCGTGGTCTCAATGGTAGATGTGCAAGTAAGTCGCATAACCTTAGAGAAGAAGCGAGATGCTTGCTATTGTGTGGTTTGCAGAAGATCGGTTCTTAAAATCGATGGTTACGAATGAGAGTGGCATTCGCAGGAGATTCTTGGGCATATCATATGCATTCTCATATACATATTATCATTATTCATATTATGATGGAAATCGATGATCTTGTGGTAGACTCTTTAATCGTGATATAACTATTTGAATTGAATAGTCATGGCTTGATTTACTTGCTGAGTTTATTTCACTATTGTTGCTTTCCATGTTTTCAAATCATTAGCATGGCTTTCTTTCCGCCTACTAGACCTATCTCCACTTATGGTTCGATTTTAGATATCGAGGGATCGTTTGTCAAGCGTCCCGATCCCGTTGTTCCTGGTGTGGTGTGGGAATGCCACTCGACCACTATCTGGGTCGACTGCTTTACTCATTTAGGCCAGATGCCATATCACTTCATATTTAACTACTTCCACTTAGATGTTCGCCTATATGGACCTATCCCTTTCCCATGCAAGAGTGTGAAGAGGTTCGTGGCCGGTGGTTGATCAGACTAGGTGTTGGTACAGCAACCCCTTTCTGTTTGAGTTGTATCTTGGCTACTGGCGGGTAGCTTTCTAGGGCTTTTGGCTATGATGGCTTTAGGTCAGGCATGGATGTGACTTTTTGTAGCTAGTAGAAGGAGTAGACTGATCCTCGCTTCCCAGTTGTCATTTTTTGTGTTGTAATTATACTTATTGCCTAAAAAAAAAAGATAAATAAAAGCTTTCCGTCATGTTCTTTTGATATCACTATTTTATATTTTTATCTTCCGCTTGCGTTTTTAATCAAATCAAAAAATTAAGTCGAGTAGTTCTTATGATGGCCTGGGACGTCATGGCTCGAGTTGGTATTATCACAGTGACTCACCTCGGACGACTAGTCTGGATCATGGGTGTGTCGATATGGGTTGCGATTCGCGTGAAACGGCCAACATGAGTCCTGGCCAACCTGCATATAAAAACAGGGGATAACAGAACCGGGGAAGGCTCACCGATCGGGGCTGCTTCTGGGGGATTGCCGATCGGTTTGCAAGCGATGGCGAGGCTGTGTAGGACCTCCTCACATTCTGTATTCACTCACTCTCGCTCGATTTGCCCTCTGGATCTCTCTCTTCTCTCTAAATCTCTCGGTCTCTCTTTTGATTTGTTTTTTGACCCAAAAAGACAACCAATCTCTCTCCTCTTTGTCGGCATACATAGCCAACACCGGCGACCTGCCCTCCTCTCCATTAACTTGCCCTGTCTCTTCTTTCAACGGCTTGCACAGTCCTACGACGATTCAAGACTTTTTTGGCTTGTTTAGGCCGGTGTAAGGGACCTGTTTTTCTTGGGTGGAAGAGAGGAAGCGGGAGAGATGATGAGACCAAGAAAGGGGCAGGGATGGGACTGGCCATCATTGCCCTCTCCATGCTGCTTCCTTACCTACCCATTTGTGGCTGATGGGGATGGCGAGGGCTGCTTCGCCATTGATTGAATCTTTGGCTAGAAACAGAGCATGACAAAGAAAGTGGGAGGACGGAAGGAAAGAGAGGCCGAGCCAGCGACGGAAGAGGGAGGAGCGGGCTGGGCCAAGCCTAGCTCATGCGAGAGGAAAAGAAAATGGGGGAAGAGGGCCTGGGCCCATGGGGGGAAAAGGAAGAGGGCTGAGTTGACCTGGCCCAATCCAAATTTTTAGTTTACTTTTTTTAAATTTTTTTTAATTCCTATGAATGCAAAATGCACATAATGTCTACATGTCATGCAATTAAATGAAAATATTTTTTATTTTAGGAATTAAAGAAAATTAACTCCTTAATTTTGTGTAATTTAATTGGGCAACTAAAAAAAATAGGTGTGTAACAGTTGCTCCTCTTTGAAGGTAAGCTCACAAAGGTTGATCTTGTAGAGGTTACATTTAAAGATAAAATTATACCTAAATCTGACCTGTGTATGTGCGATGAATGCTAATTTTTGTGAGTGTTGACACCTAAATTTTGACTAACCATTTAGTGATTAATTGCATAGAAAATTAGGGATTAAATTTTAACCCCTAAACAAAAATATCAAAATCGTGTAGCATATAGTTTAATTGCATTCAACATCGGACTAGCGGCAGTGAGTAATCCATTGCATAAATCAAGCTCGAGTATCGAACAAAGCTCGTCTCGCTCAGAAGACGAGGGCTGAAAATCACAAGTCTAAAAGGCCTTGGTTGTCTTAATTTGAGCTTAAATCATCCCATCAAGCTTAATTAGAGAAAAGCCCAAATTAATTCGGCCCATTCAGAATTAAAATAAAATTAGATGATAAAGCCTAATTTGAAGCCCACTAGGATTAGAAAGGCCCGTCAATTAACCTATGTATACAAAATAAATATGTCGTTATGCGTCATAATCAAGGGGGAGCTCTCATAATTCCCAAAATACAATTCCTGAGAGCACGAGAGATACACAGGAGCGAGAGTGAGAGCAAGGAGCAAGAGAGAGTCGGTCACGCACACACCTGCCTCACTGTTGCGCCGCCTTCACCACGCCGCCTTGCTGCCTTGTATTTAGCTCATCAATACCCAGACATGGTGACATCCGATTATACCAAAAACTATAGCCCATTCCGAGACTTGGCGAAGATGAGGTCTTGCTTCCCTAGTGGAGCTAGACTCAATTTTTGGGAAAAATTTATTTATAAATGTAGGTACTTCTTGCGTTTCTTTGGTTACATATGTACAATTCAAGCAACTCTATCTCCATGGTGTTCACTTTATCTGTTCCGATTTTTAGGTATCCCTCTATGCTTGGTCGATTCATCATTTGACAAACTCAAAGGCATGAAGATGGCTCAAGGTACAAAGGGCAGGAAGTATGAGATCAGGATTTAGCTTTAACCTTCCTATTGTTCAACTTATTTAGATGAAAAAAATCTTAACTCTAATAGGAAAATTGACGCATTGTGCTTTTATCGGCAACTTGACAGTCACATGAGCCTTTTCGTTAATCTGCTTATTGGTTGGATTAACACGACAAAACGCACATCATCTAGGGATCCTATTGGAAAAGTTAAGGGACAAAGACTACATCTACGTATACGAAGTAACATCTAAACCATGATGTATGGCACAAATTAGTATCTTGTTTTTTGGTATAAATATGTTAATATCATTAATCAGATGAAGTACAAAAGCTTAGGAGAAAATCCTAGCATTTTAAAGAGACTAATTATCCGAGAAGATGGACGAAGGAAGCCTCCATGCAGTAGCCAATAAAACATTTGCCTAGGAAGGCTTACACTATTGGTAGAGTGATGTCCTACCTCTCATAACCTCTCATATCCTAGCCAATAGAAGATAAGCCTCAATTGACTTGTTTTGAAATCGTCTGTGATTGCATTCCATCCATATGTAGTAGATAGTCGCTAAGAAAGACAGGTTGAGGAGTCTCGTCTCAAACCCTTGGTGGCCCTAATCATCCATTGTAGTTCTAAATTTCAACGTCCTACGGAACGCCAAAGTCCATTTTGTGCTAGAATACTACGCCATACACTACTTATCCAAGTGCACTCAAAGAATAAGTGGTTTCTGTCTTATAATATAACATTTGTAACGTTACTTGTGAAGTCTTAGTCAATGTCAATTTGCCAAGTAGAATTTTTGATAATTGAAGATTTGGATTTTAGGTCATAGAGGTTTGATTGATCCAAGTTGTTTCCTCGTACATTCAAGCATTATTAAGGGTGCGTTTGTTTCACAAAAAATTAATAATTTAGAAAATATTTTCATAAAACCGATTGCTCGTAACGCTTATAAAAATTAATGAACAAAAATATTTTGATTTTCCTCATAAATATTTAGACAGAAATTGTTATCTATAATGAAAATATTTTTCATTGACTAATTAATTCAAGCGATACAAGCAATCAGTTTTAGGAAAATGTTTTCAAAATTATTCATTTTTTTACGAAACAAATGGTGCCTGAATGTAATTACAGGTGTAATTTTCACATCATGAGTGTGATATTTATCTTTTTGTTTGTCCTCAATTCCACTTTGCTGACACGCTTCTTCTCTCCTCTTCATGGTGGTAATACTAGCATTTAAGTGGTTCAAGACATCACTGTGGAAATCTTGCCACACGAACAGGTACATAAAACGCCATTGTATCTACAAAAAAAAAACCCTTATTTTGTAGTGTAAATTGATACTTTTAGTATATCCTTTAAGATCATATTTACTAATATGGACCCGCTCTCAATTTGTATATCATGATACGATTCGATTTGATTTAATTCAATTCAAAGTCTAAATGATATGTATCTATTAGGTGAATCTGTAAAAATACTCAAACGAAAACAGATCAAACCGTCGGTGAATCTATTCATTCTTCAAAGAAAAAATAACTCTTTTTTTTCACATGACATTGCATGTGTTCAAATATAAATCCATATGTTTTCTAATGCATGTATTTTGATTTTTCAAGCCATATGAAGTTTGCGTTCTCGATTAATATCTTAAATCCATCATTTTTTTTCTCCACTATGGTATATACATAAGAACACAATGCAAACACGAAAGCCTCTTCGAATTACGTGAGGAAATTTGCTTATTTGGTGTTACATGCAGCTTTTATCAAAAGGTTCGGAGAATCAAAGTGGAGGCACAAATGCTCACTTGACTTTGCAAATCTAGCTCTTATGAAGATGAAGACTCGTATGGGAAGTCCCGAGACAGTCAAGTTTTTACTGACTTCATGCATTATCCTTGACGCTGCATCTCGAGAAATCTCTGAAATTGTTGAGTTGTGCCTTCAGCATTTTCCAGAGTTGATGTGGGATAAAAGTTTCACGAAAGAACTGATAAAAGAAGTAGTGAATGGACGCCATGTTGAGTTGTTTAGGCTAGTGAACGAACACAACGCAATTCCACATTTTACTGACAGTTTTTGGTCAAACAAGTCCTGATGACGGCTGTGACCGAGTGGTCACCAAGATGTGTATCCCCAAATGCTTCTGGAGCAGCTTTTCTTATGCAGAGGGAGATTCAGTGGTTTAAGGTTAGGTCACTTTATTTGCTTGCCACCCTTTTCTGCTCTTTAATTTACATTTACATTGATATGCGTCATTTATTTTTCTACAGGCACTGGAAGATCGGAGCTTTCGTTCTTGTAAAAGCAGGAAATTGATAGAAAAGAAAGAAGAGAGAGGAACAACATACTGGCAAGTTTTTGTAGAGCAGCACCAAGAATTGCTCAAAGAGGCAAGGCAATGGGTGATTAAAACATCATCATCATGTAGTGTCGTCGCAACTCTCATCATTACGGTAACTTTCGTTACAGCTTTCACTATACCTGGGGGCAACGAGGGCAGTGTGGTGATCCCAATATTTCTGAAGAAGGACCCATTCATGGTATTCGCAGTTGCAGACGCTCTCGCTCTCTTCTCCTCTATCACTGCCACTTTGATGTTCTTGACTATCCTAACTTCACGCTACGCAATCGAAGATTTCCTCCACTCACTACCGAGAAAAATAATACTAGGCCTCACTTTTCTTTTCCTCTCTTTGGTCTTTATGCTGGTGGCATTCGGCTCTGCTCTTACAATCATCCTACGTGAACAATTGAAGTGGATTTACGTCCTAATTACTTTGTTGGCTGCCATACCTGTCATATTGTTCGCAATCCTGCAAATTCCCTTGTATTTTGAAATGTTTGAATCCACCTACCGGTCCCACCTCTGCCGCCCCCTGAAGCTTTGGAAATGATCTTTGCTATTATTGGACAACGACATTTGTCATGTGAACTTTGTTTCCACGCATTACTATGTGTGAAATGTGACTATCATGGTATTCACTTTGGAAGAGTTTGCTAAATTAATTGAGATTGTAATTTACTATTTTACGGGATTTGTCTAATAAGGTAACATATAAAGATTCTTAAATAGTATAATATGGAATTGGCTAGTATGGGCCGAGTAAGGCTCAGCCCGTGATGAGAGGACTTGGCTTAAAACTTTATAAATAGTGCTTAAGTCCCTCTTCTAACCTGATACACAAATTATCTCACATAAGAAGCAAATGCTAATTGTGAGGGGTAGTCTCATTGAGCTAGTGATACAGTGGGTAATAGAGGAGAAGAACTTGCAATGAGGATCGTCGTCATTCCGCATCAAGAGCGATGGATTCCAAATTAGGTGCACAAATCCCTTTTACTCAATTATTGTGTTCTAGATTATAGCTATGGAGACCTTGGGCGTCGTTTTTCGCTACCAATATATGGTATTAGAGTAACCATAGACTAGATATAGAACGTATGGATTTGGCTCGTTTTCATGATTTTTTGTTAGATAAAAATTGATTTTGATCATATATCTGGAACCTACTTGATGAGACGAGCAAAACCATAGGCGGTGCGCCAGCGGGGAATGCCGCATGCGCTGCTGGATGGCAGTGTGCGGAACCCATGCGCAGCCACGCGCTCCCATGTGCGGGCAGGGCTAGCGCTTGCTAACGTTAATGAATGGTTGATCGGCTCGGTTGACTTGGGACCCGACTCGAGATCTGACCCGATTGACTAGACTAGTCAACTGCTCGTGTGACGCCCCCAGTACATCACCTCTAATGTAGTTAATGTATTCTTTCACTTTTTATGCATGCAAAAGCGTATAAATTCAAAGAACAACCTGAGACATGTCAAATTTAAAGGGACACACGCGGAAAATATAAACGTGGCGATCTTATTTTCATTTCTTATTTATGTACTTAGGCGACATAGGTCGGGGCACATTGGGGAAACAAAAGGGTCCTGCCACCCCTAGCCATACCAAAGACTCCGTCAGTCACATCCTCCCAACCGGTAAGCACATATGTACAACGTCACCTATCCATCATTCACAGTATGTCCAAAAATCACTGCTTGGTCTCAAAAAATGCTACTCCACCATCCTCCAATCCCCGCCTCACTCTACCTCGCTGCTACTGTCGTCAACTCCGTCATCTCCTTAATGTGGGAGAGGTCCCACCAATCGCCCTCCAACTCGGGCGTACACTGCTACGAAACCCAGGACCACTGGAACCCCTAGGGATCCTATGTCTATGGTCAGAACGCTTATGTACTTCACAAAAACAATCTATGGGAAATCAGGATCTGCAAACTCAGTAATATGACTAGAGAAATCGACAGGGGCGCCATAACTAATCGAGGTGGAAGCAAGCAGGATCAGCATGGTTACTAATATGAAAGAGGATAGTCGACAACCAGTGAGCATAAACCTTGCAAGTAAAATGTTTACCAATCTATACTACATAAATCTATCACTGCACATGTGAGGAAAACTCCAACCTTCTTCAAAACCAAAATAGTAAGTTGGTATAAAAAGAAAGATATCTTGGGGTCTCTAAACCAGTAACGCAAGTGAATCGTAGCAATACTAATAATCACTTTTGATTCAAAACTTAGCTAGCACCATCTTCCAAGGAACCTCGTTACCCCCTAGGCACCTCGCACCCACACGGCATTGTAGGGATATCTGGAGAATCGTGTTACACCCTCAGGCATCCGAGGGAACCCAGTTCACCCCTCAGACATCTTGCACCCCTCCCGAATTGCGAGGTCATCTGGCGACTCCAGTTACACCCTAGGCATCCAAAGGAACCCAATTACCCCTCCAAGCATCCCAACTCCTGGGCATCGTCATCATGGGAAACGACAGAACAATCATACTCATGGTGCAACAATTCAATATTTTAGTCTAAAATATCATTCACTTCGCTAATGCAAAGAAAACAACTCAAGTTCAGAACTAACCAACCTTTATCCACTTATAAATCATAGAAATGGTATAAAGCTGGTTAATCAGCAATACAAATCTTAAAAGACAAGTTACGAAAAGGAATTTTATCCATAATCCCAAAATTGCCTCATAAAGGCAGTTTGCACGCCTTCGGAAGTAGCTATCGTTACCTAAGTAAATCAGCTTAAAAAATTATGAAATTTTAACACAACGTAGATGAGACCTAGAGGAACATTTCTTGTGAAGAACTCGAAACTCAGTTTGGCTTATACAATTCCCAACAATTCGGACAAGCCAGACCGAAACAGTAATTTAATTCCAGAACTCAAACGGACAGAAAGGCAGACGTATCACAGGTTCAATTTTATATTTCTAGGAAAAACGATTGGTTGCCTCCACTAAGGGTCCTAAGGACACTTTTTAACATTTTCATTTTGCTAGTGTTTATTTTGTGCACAAGATTGGACAGGACGATAGCGCCTAAAAGCACCGTTCTCACACAAGAAACTCAACCCCACTTAAAAATAACTCTTTTCTCATTATACGTATAAATTCTTAAATTTTGTATGCATTTCACCTATTATTTTTTATGAAATTCGAATCCCTTAAATGTATGATGCAGCAATTTGACATCATCTCAATTTGAAAAGCTCAAATCAAAACAACCACTTTCCAAGTTCTTTGATGCGTAGGATTATTTCAATCATCAGCAGCAGCAGCGGCCAAATATAGTGTTTACTAAGTAGCGCGTCACATTAGGCAATGAGACTCGAACTAGCAACTTAAGCTCAAATTTTGATGGCTTTGTTGTGCTATTTCTCGACTTTCCCATCAAATTTGAGACGAGTTCGACTAGCACTAATTTGTCATGTAAAGACCCAACTGACCATTGTGTGTTGATTTTTAATGGAGGGCAATCTAAAAGTTATTCCATTAATCAAATTAGGCAGCTTGATTAGCACTAGCTCAACGATGTCAAAGCGGCTTGCAAAACTAATTGAATATTCGAATGGTTTGTACAAGCACATCCATAAATTATTCGTAAAAGAAAGGACATTGAACTTAATACTATTTTTGTTTTTTATTTTACATGAGAAAAAGCTGCACTAAGTACATGCCCATATTTGATATTGCACAAGCAAGAGCAACCCCTTCAACCCCCAAAAGGAAAAAGCAACGACAAAACGAGACGTTTCTCTAAACGCAGATAGGACACCTCTTTACTCTAAACAGAAACACCACCACAGGAGGAAACGAGCTTTTTACTACATTCTTCACGGATTGGTGATACTGTCATTGAGTCTCACGGCAGCGGCCACGGACGCCGCCACCCCGCCCCGGTGGGCTGCCGTCTTGGCCCCCGTCCTCAGCTCCGCGTCCGCCACCCACTCCGCGTCCTCCCGGTCCGTCACTCTGTCCGCAGGCAGCTTCAACGTGGCGCCCTGCGAAGAACAACGTTGCCTCACATCATATGTCAAGTTATGATCGGCCCCCGTTAATTAAGTAATTGTTTAAGCACATCCTAATAGACCTTAGCCCCCAATAAAAAACCAGAGAGCAATATCACTTATTGCACTAAATGATGCCACACAAATTGAATTTGAGGAATGCCATATACCGGATGACTTAAATGATCTATGAATTTTGACCCAATGTGTAATGTGATTTATAAACTGTAAATTAGTTCAACATATTCCCCTAACTTTAGCCTAATGTGTAATATCGCTTGTGTACTTTTAATTTGTTCAATATCGTATCTGGACCTACAGGATATGTTCAATTTATTCCCTAGATAGTATAAAAATGTTCAATTTTGTTCCTCGATTAGTTCAAGTTTAGGGACAATTGAATATTTTCATATAGTTCAGGGACTAAATTGAACATGTCTAAAAAAATATAGAAATCACATTGAGCAAATTAAAAGTTTAGAGACGATATTACACATTGGGCTAAAACTCATGTAGATCATTGAACAAATTTGAAATTTATGCACACATTACACATTAAGTTAAAGTTCACGAACCATTTATATCATTAACCTAAACTTTTAGGTCAATCTTATCTGCCTAGAATTAGCATGAGAATGTCACAGATATGGATCTTGGCATCGTCCTTGAGCGTTCCCTTGTTGTAAGCCGCGGTCGTCAGAGCTGAAGCCGCCAACCCTCCAAGTATGACCAGGTCGGCCTTTTGAAGTAGTTCGGTCGGTGGTTCTTATGTGATTGCGTGACTGTGATTAAATGGATTCATGAAAACTCGATGCAGACATTTGTTTTGTTTGTCTAGTTGGACGTACCGTCGTTTTTACGGTGATATGAAGTTATCTACGCATGGATATATAGACCTGGATTAGTGCAGAATCTCTTCTCGACATTTACATTTCGATTTGGCAGATTAAGTTCTCGACATTTTGTTAATTACTGATTGTTCGAGTCTCTAACGTCTCAAGGTGGTCGGTCGAGTCGATTGAAAAAAGTAGAGGTACGATCAAATTTTATAAGGCTAAGATCACTTTTCGTGGATTTTTCAATTCGAGTAATGCCAGTTTTCTTCGATAAATCAGCTTTAAAATCTTCAATTCTGTGCGGCGGGCGGCAGTATCGCCATTCCTACATGTTTGGGAGGGAGAAAAATTTGCTAGGGAGACATAATTTTGAATTATCCCTCTCTTTTCTTCTCCAAAAAAAAAAACTTTAAATTCTTCCTTGATTTTTTATGACAGCCCTTCATTTTCTCACTTCTCCCATTTCTAAAAAAAAAGCCTTGACGAAATAAGAATTTGTGACTTTTACTTTCGGACTTTTCTTTTCTTTACACATCTTGCGGCGCACCTAATTTAACCCCTTTTTTTTTAAATTTTAAGCACTTGAACATTTCGTTATGTATAAATGTTGACACGTAAATTTTAATATAAATATCGACGCATTGATTCATATACAACATTCCACAATTTTTTTAGAATCCGATTAATATTTTAGAATTTTGACGGAAATGTATAAAAAGGGAAATACCAAAAATACCTGAATTCTCATCTCATGACAAAAATTATACATTTATTCTTAAAACTATAAGGTACATACCTTGGTCCAACTAAAATGACTAAAGTATCCTCGTTTGTGTGAAGGTTTAGAAAATACTGGCTTCAACTCGCACCCAAACTTCAACCCCAAGTGTGCCACCATCTCCTCCCACCACCGGCCACCCCCTCCATCGACTCGAACGGCCCGGCGGAAGCCGACCGATGCCATCATGGCCCCATTCCTCTCCTTCCCTCCTCCCCTCAAGGTCAAATTTCATCGTCTCCCCCTCTTCTCTGCAACTCCTCGCTCTCTCTCGTTTTGCAATCTCTCTCTCTCTCTCTCTGATGGCCATTATAGCTCTCGCAACCCCAGCTCGAGACCTCCAAGCACGAAGCTCCTCCATGTGCAAGACAAAGGAGGAATCGCGCAGGACGACGAAGCGCAGTAACAATTCTCAGGTCTGGCCGCTCGGTGATGATGTTAGAGAGGGCCGAGCGAGGGGACGAAGAGCGGCGAGAGGTGGCGATGCGGCACATGGGCAAGGGATTATAGGGTTTGTGCTATGTTGGTCAGCGGTATGGACGTGGACGGGCGCAAGGAATATGGTATAGGGCCATGGCGGTCTCGTACCTAAAGTACATAGATATATATGCTGAATTGAGGTAGAAAACTTGGAGTGTTAAAAACAGTCGTGGGCGAAAATTCTCATGTTTTCAAACCTAAACTCAAACCGGCCGGTTCTCGGACTCAGACCTGACCATATCATAGTCTGATGTTTCCCATCCATTTGAATATACACTTAAATTACCCCATCAATCCTAAACTCTTGTGCATCGAAAAATTCTTTATATGCTACATTAATCGTTAATGTGCTGCTCGAGCTCCATTTCTTTCACAAAAAATAAATGGTTTAGAAAGAATTTTCCTAAAAATAATTGTTAGTATCGCCCGAAATAATCAGTTGATGAAATTTTTGCTCACTATCGATAACAATTTATGTTTTAAATATTTTCGTGGACGACAAGAATATTTTTTGTTCATTCATTTTTGTATGTGATGCAAACAACCATTTTTAGGATAAATAATTTCTAAATCATTATTTTTTCGCGAAACAAACGCATCCTTAATAATATTTATTAGGGTTAATACCACGAAAACTCATAACTACTACACTTTTGACAAATTTACCTCAAATTAATTTTTTGACCATGAAAAATATCAAACTGGTATAATTGTGATAAATTTACCCTAAACTAATTTTTTGATAATAAAAAACCTCAAACTGGTACATTTATGACAAATTTATCCTCTATTAGTTTCCGTTAAATTGAATTAATACCACAAAAAATTACAAACCAATACACCTATGACAAATAGAGAATAAAACATAAAACCAATATATCCGTCAATTGCTGCGTGTCATTTAATAAAGCAACTTGACAGTAAAATTTAACGAACACGAACTGAGGATAAATTTATCATAGGTGTACCAATTTGGAGTTTTTGGTGGTCAAAAAATCAGTTTGGGTTTGGGATAAAGTTTTTACAAATATACAAGTTTAGGGTTTTTCGTGGTATTAACCCTATTTATTGTAAAACTCATCCGCAACTTCCAACTCGGCGGTTCAACAGAGTTGAACCGGTCGACCCGCGAAATGGAGCCCGCGCCGGTTTCTCAACCGGCCCAGAGTGAAAAGATTTTGGGGGCGGGAAAGTTGAAAAGTTTCGAGGACCGACACCACACCGCCGTCGCGAACTCCAAATCAGGAGGGAGAGACCGGCGATCCTCCGAGCTCCGACGACCGCAGCCATGGAAGAAACCCTCTCGCGAATCGTCGCCGACTTGGAAGATCTCCACGCGCCTCCGGCCGCCCCCGCCGCCGCCGCCTCCTCCTCCCTCCTGCCCCAGTCGCCGCCGATGTCCGAATCGACGCTCTCGGACCTGCACCGCCTCCTCGTCGGCGCCGACGAGGGCGATTCGCTCGCTGGCCGGTTCTTCGAGGAGCTCGCATCGAGGAACCTCCCTCTGTCGTCGCTGGCGCAGCGCGTCGGTTCGGCCATGGACTCAGGTAGCAGCGCTCGCCTCTCTCTCTTAGCGTCGGACGTTTATCTGTCTCTGCTCCTGTCGCCGGATGCCCCGGTCCTGAGCCTCTTCGCTCCGATGTCGTTCGTTTCTCTTTTGCGCTCTGTCGGGAAGACTGTCAAGTCTCGGCAAGTAATTCTCGAGGATGGTTCTGGAAGTGGCGCGAGAGCCCCGGCCAAACTGAAGAGGAAAGGAGGGAGGCATGGCCGGGGATCTAGGAATTGGCGCAGCATTGGTAATGAGGATGTTGAGGAGAGTGAGATTTGCGCCTTTGTTGTGTTGGAAAAGCTGGTTTTGTAATGGATTTGATTCATCTGGATAGATTCCCGGATACTTTGATTTGGTTCTTTTCGATTTTTTTGTTGTGTTTTGCAAGCTAAAAAGCTGGTTTTGAGCATGGAGATGGCTAATTTGAGAGGTTTTCATCTGGATTATATTCTCAGATAGTTTGAAGTGACTTTGGGTTCATAAAGAAAGCTGTTGCAAATTTGCCGAAATTTCTGGTGCAGAAGGCGCCAGAGAAGTCTGAGCTTCGTGCCTTGGCAGTGGAGTCAATAATGGAGATATTTAGAGCTCTGGAATATAGCGATCAGGTCAGCTTTGTGCAATATGTGGTGAAGATGACAGAAGGAAAAGGTAGTTTTAGGCTCTTGGCTGTTGATCTTATTGTCCCAATTGTCATGACATTGAAAGATCCACTTGGTGTTCAAGCAAATGAAGTGAATGATTCGTGGGGACTGAGATGTTTTCAGGCCTTGATTAAGCGCTGTTCTGATTCGAACTCCACGATTAGAGCACGCGCTTTATCAAATTTAGTTCATTTGGTAGGGTTTTTTTGCAAATGATGATAGGATTTGCAAGATTATGAAGGAAATACTAGGGATTGGAGATGGTATTAGTCAGAAGACAGAGGCCACTATAAATAATCTTTTGAAGATTCGGTGTTCGGATGAGAAGGCAGCAGTAAGGAAGGCTGCACTTCATCTGGTCATGAAGTTGACATCTTTTTTCAGTGGTTCTTTTGATGGAGTTTTGCTAAAGACTATGGGTATGGCTTGTTCTGATCCGCTTGTCAGTATAAGGAAAGCAGCAGTTTCAGCCCTCTCTGAGGTCAGATTGTGTGGCCTTACCTTGTGATATTTTGTCATAAACTTATTTTTGAACAAGTTATTTTGGGGTTATTATATTTACCAGTGAATGCATGGGGTTTAAGCAGTTTGATATTCTTGATTTCCATTTCTCCCAATTTAAGAATCCCATGGAATGGTCAATTTCTGATACATAAGCTCACTATTGACATACACAGAACTTCTTGAATGTGAGATATCATCATTAGTCTGATTAAAAGCCTTAATTGGCTCGAACAATTTCCTTTTACATTCCTAGCAGGTGAGCACGAGACCATTTACTTGTAGTATTCTTCCAAGAGATCAATGAAGCGATGGGTTACTTTTCTGTTGGCAGGGAAGAAGGATGGAAATGGACCATTAACATTTATGTATTGTGGCTAGTTGGTCTGGTCATTTGATTGTACTTCTGTCTTATCGTTTCTTTTTGGTGGTCAGTGCTTTTACATTCTTTTGTCTATCTCTAACAATAAAGATACTTTGTCAGAATCTAATAATCTCTGATATGTGGGGTTTATATGTTTCGGTGCAAGATCAAGTAACTGACATGTGATTAATATGATTGCATGTCTGCCTCATGCAACAATCTCTAAAGTCCTCCATGACTACTCTTAGCTCCCCAATTGTGGATCTTTATTAGATTGTGTTGATGTGAATAATTTGATGGACATTTCATAAGAACGGATAACCAAATTTGCATACTTCTGTTTTATGGCAATTAAACTGTAAATTTAGCATAGCATTTTTCATAGAACCTCATGCTTTTGCAATCAACAATCTTAAAATGTTATTTGTCTATTAGCATTTTGATTTTATACACATCATCTGCTCCTGAGTTTCTGTTGCAGCACATAATCTTATGTGAATCTCTTCCTTTGCTATCTAGGCCTTCAGGAAATTTCCAGATGGAATTGTAGCAACTGAGTGGTTGCATTCTGTCCCTCGCTTAATAAGTGACAATGAGTCAAGCATCCAGGAGGAATGTGAGAACTTGTTCCTAGAACTGGTTCTGGAAAAGATATCAAGAGCGGGATTAGCTGGTTCACCTCATAATTACTCTGCTCCACATAATTTGCATGACAAGGAAAAAGATTTTGAAAGATGGATTGAATTACTATTTCCAGATGGAGCATTGGGTCTACTGCGAGAGATTTGCAATGGTGAAGTAGTGCCTTGGATAAAAAAGATCTGCAAAAGTCTTGGCAAGAAAAATCAGCTTAGGCCCTGTAGTAGCTACAGCTCTTCAGAATATGATTAGAGTATCCGAGTCTCTCTGGTTAAGTCAGTCGCTGCCAATTGAAAAGTGGACAGCTCCACAGGGCGTGTGGTTTCTTCTATCAGAGGTGTCAGCATTCCTTCCAAATGCTGTTGACTGGGAATTTCTCCATCATCACTGGCAACTCCTTGATAAAACTAGATTGGGATGTGAGATAAAGACTCCACTTACCCATGGAGATTGGCATGAAGAGAATGATGATCTGGAACCCTACTCTGTCACTTGGGCTGGTGATCGTGTTTTCCTCTTGCAAACAATGTCTAATATTTCTCTTGAGCTGCCCTCTGACCTGCTGCAGACTTGGCTCACAATTTACTGAAACGAATTGAAGGATTTGATATGCACCCGACAGAGGTACATAATCTGTCATCATCAATCATTTCAGGCCAATCACTCTTTGATTTTCTGCATGCTGGCTGTTTTCTCTACCATGTGGCCTAAGAAATGGGACTGTGGTAAATCTGTTTCATATGACAAGTGAATGAAGAACTCGTTAATCTCAGCCATGCACTTAACGAGTCAAGTCTTGTGGAAATGCAGTAAATCTGTTTCATATAACAAGTGAATGAAGAACTCATAAATCTCAGCAATGAACTTAAGGAGTCAATCAGATGTTGTGGAACTTCAAGTAATGGAACAAATATGGTTTCATGCTTGAGGCTTGTTTAGCATGTAGAATAAGATAAATTGAATAGGTTTTTTCTTGATTTGATGGCTGTCTTTAGGTACTGATGTTTTTCATCTTACAAAAGACATCAATTTCAAGGTCATCCCTTGCCCTTCAAATGCCTTGATACTAATCCAAGTACCTTGAGTAACTTCCAATTGTCCTCTGACCATTGTTTCCAATGACACATGGGATTAGAAAGAATGTCTCCTCTTGAGACCACATTTTCCAACAGCCATCATTAACTTGGCATGATTCATGTTTTGCAATGAAAGTTTTTCAAAACCAATGGAGCTTGCCTAATGAATTCATGAATGGGAAGGCAGATTTATTTGAAATATTACTCATATTCACTAACAAATGCATGTGCATATCTTATTAATGAGACTGTCTTGTTGCAGGTCAATGCTCATGTAAAAGTCCTTAGAACGGTGTGCAAGCAAAAGGCTTCAAGTGCAGGAGAGGCCGACTCACTTATTCTAAGATGGGTAAGACAACTTCTCTCTAAAGCCACCCAAGTTATAGAAAAGTACATTTCTGAGAACACACAACCAAATGAAGAAGGCAGCTTCTTTACTCCTCCAAAAAGTGGGAATAGAAGATGTAGAAGATCTATGAAGACATCTGAATTACTGTCACAAGCAACAATTGCAGCTTATACAGTTGGTTCTTTAGCAATGGTTTGTCCTTCAGCAGACTTGAGCACAGGGATCCCATTATTGTACAAAATCATTACTTCTGGAGATCTCCATCCAAAATCAAAGTTTATACCGGCTCCTCAAGTTTCTCTGAAGCAGATAGCTGTATCATTGTATATACAGGGGTGGTTAACAATGGGAAAGATTTGCCTTGTAGATGGCAAAATTGCAAAGCGTTATATACCCCTGTTTGTGCAGGTAGTATGTGTTCCTTATTAAAAATCAGCTTACATTTTATTGAGAATTTTTGTGATTTCATGTTCTGGTTTAGAAAAGAACAAGTTGGGTGCATTTTACTCTGAACATTTTGCACCTTTTATTACTTTACTATCCTAATGTCATGAAGTAGTTTTTTTTCTAAAGTGTAGTTTGGTAAGGTTGCACTTTGCTGTGATGCCCATTCAAGTATCACTTTAAGATTAAAAGGTGCTGATATGTGGAGATTTTATCTAGATTGCCTTGAATATTCCCATTGAGGATGTGAGATTACTTTCCTTTAGAGATTGAAAGGCCCAAACTGCAAACACTGTTTTTCTGTGCTGCTTCCATTTGTCATTGTCTTTTAATTAAATGGTTATGATAATATAAAAATTAAGTTTGAGGAAAGTTTTGGCCTTATGTTTTTCTACTAGTATTGTTTGAACTAGACTATAAATCTCCCAGCTTAAAGTTAGTTCTCAAGATATTGAAATTTATTGAAGTTACTGCTTAGTGAAATACCAGTTTGATGCATGCCAGGACTCAAATTTATATGATTTGAGGATTAGAGATTAAATAAATGATAAAAAATAATGAATTTGTTCTTGAAATTTCAAATGAATATGTGAAACCTTTGCTGGAAATGCTTCCCGGCTTTCCCCTCGAACTCTGAGATTTGCTTCTTGGTCGACATATTTTGTTCCTGATAATGTTTTATGGTATTCAAGTTTGTCCCTAAAAGATCTTGTCTTCTATTTGGCTTTCTCCATTTTTTTTCTTGTTTATTGTGTGAACCATTTCCTAATGTTGCAGGAGCTTGAGAAAAGTGATTCTGCTGCTCTTAGGGAACAATCTTGTTGTGATGATGGCGGATTTTTGTGTTCGTTACACTGCTTTAATTGATTGGTGAGCGCTAATTGTACTAGTTGTGATATTTGACCCGAATGCGAAAGTGATAAGTATTCACTTGAAACTTGGAAAACTGTCCACATGACTAATGCTTTATTGCTATACAGTCACATAACAAAGATCACGAGGTGTCTGGGTGATCCGTGTGAACTAGTCAGGAGGCAGACTTTTGTACTACTGTCAAGATTGCTCCAGGTCTATTTTTGCTTCTGTATCACTATTTATGGTGTCATTTATAGACAAAGCTTTGCTTGTTGATGAAGCTGAACTCTTCCATTGATTGGTTGGCATAAATGGAGGGGAGTGCTCTTTCTTCGATTTCTTTTGTCTCTGGTGGATGAATCTGAAAAGATCAGAGAACTTGCTGATTTCCTCTTTGGGAATATTCTAAGTGGTAGTTTACAATTATAAAGGTTGATCTTCAATGAGCTGCTTTTAAATCCTGTCCTTTTAAATATACGTTCTTCTCTTTTTGCAGTCAAAGCGCCACTTTTAGCTTATAACAGTTTTGTGGAAGCAATTTTTGTTCTGAATGATTGTCGTGTGCACGGTGGACATTGTAGTTCACAGAGTTCACAGTCTGAGAGCCGGCTGTTTTCCATAAGGTATGGATTATATATCTCAATTAAGAATGTTTGCTGGAATCGAGATCTCATTCAAAGAGAAAATGTCATATGGTACCAAAAGAGAGTGTTCATCAGGCTTAAAATTTCCAGGGGCATTGATGAAATTTCAAGGTCCAAGAGAATGCGCATATACACTTGTTTGCTGAAACAAATGGCCCCGAGCACTTGTTGGCCACATTTGCCAAGATTTGTGCAGAGATACTTGCAGCGGCATCTGATGGTATGCTCAATATCGAAGATGCTACTGGACAGTCAGTTCTACAGGTACTAGCTATGCACATTAATATTGGTCAACAATTATGCATGGATAGCTGCAGAGAATGTGATATAGACTGTAATACATGTGTGGAAGTATTTCTCCTTTTCTCAATAGATAATGCAGAAAAAAAAAACCAAATATGTTTCCTGTTTGGAATCACACATTGCAAATGCTATCTCCATAAGCCCAAAATAACATGGAAACTGTCCCTTGGCTTTACCATTGAAGGGGAAATGTGGTCTCTCTGTGAAATGCTTGCTTGAACTCCATGTACTGTGATTGAACTGGCACTTAACAGTTGTTGAAGATATCTCACCAATCACCATTCTTTTGGTTTAATAAAACTGTAGTATTTGACCCCGTAAATTTATCCTCAATGAATATCCTAATTCTTCTTATGACCTGCATAAATTGATCTTTACGTGGATATATGCATCCTCAACTGAGGGAACAGGATGCTTTTCAGATTCTTGCTTGCAAGGAGATCCGCCTCCCAACAAGCCGGAATTCCAGATTAGAGTCTCCCGAAATGGATGAAGAAAGCAATGGTTCTGGTGGAATATCCACTGCAGCTGCTAAGGGATGGGTAATAAGTCAAGCAGTAAGAAAGAGCCTCATACAAAACACCATTCCCATATTCATAGAGCTGAAAAGACTACTCAAGAGCAAGAACAGCCCCCTCACGGGTTCCCTCATGGATTGCCTCTGTCTCCTCCTCAAGGACTACAAGAATGAGATAGATGACATATTGGTTGCCGATAAGCAGCTCCAAAGGGAGCTCTTATATGATATGCAGAAACATGAATCTGCAAAGGCCAGATCAGAAGCTGCAGAGGCAGTTGCTGGGATGGAAAAATCAGGGAATAATCATACTCCTCTGGCTTCCATTGCTCCCAGTGGAGTGTCGCGCCAGAATAAGTCCTCTAACAAGTTGCAGAGCAATTCTAGAGTGGCTTCGGCCCTGGCAGATGCCGCAGCCGAGGCCACAGCACAGTCTGTGCTCAGGGAAGTAAACAGAGGGACTTCCACGCCACCTCTTAGTTATCTCAAAGTGCCCAAGGTCAGGTCTTGCGATGGAGCGACGGGTATTGGGGTGCTCCAAGCAATCGTCCCAGAGAAGTATTGGAATCTTTAAGAAGGCAACCCTTCGGTTCTGATGATGAAGGTTAGAGCCCACTATTGAATCATGTACTGTTCTTCACCTGAAAATGAAAGCCATTGTAAATTGTCTAGAAATCTTATGCAGTCTGTACCATGAGCAAGCTCTTAACACGTTGGATATGTTCCTGGTGTTGCGTGAGATTAAGCATATGGGTTGTACTAAGTGTACTTTCAATTTTACGGCCCCAGTTTACATATTTCAGGAATGTTTATAGAATCGGCCTGTGAACTTTGGCTTCAATGTACAGTTTGTCTTATACTTTATTTTGGTGAAGTTGATTCCGGAACTATTTTATGGTGTTCATTGTCGTGCTTTTGTAAGCATTTTGATTTGGTAGAGTATTGTTTCTTGGTAAGTCAACTTCGCAGGTCTCTATTCGGTTGACCTCAATTCAAACTTGAGTCTCATCCCAACCTCCTTTCACGCCATCAGGTCGAGTGCGGGGTTGACTATTAGTGTTACATTGGCAAAATAGTCGCAAGCGGAAAATAAATCAAGTTTGGCCCCGAATGGCTCTCCCTTCTCCCTCCTTTACTTGGTTCAACCCTTTAATTCTGATGATGAAGGTTAAAATGCCGGGAAAAAGAAACATGGTGAAGAACATGTCCAACTATTTGGGCAGATTAAGAGAACGCGGGATTATTATGGACTTTGGGGTTAGAGAAAGCTTGCTCCTCGGGGGGAGATTAAGAAGGCTTATAGGAAATTATCGCTGAAAGTGCATCCTGATAAGAAAGGCGCCGGGCGTGGAGGAGGCATTCAAGAAAGTGTCCAAAGCATTTAAGTGCTTGAGTGATGATGGGTTGAGGAGACGGTATGATCGGACCGGTTTTGTCGAGGAATTCGAGTATAATAAGCGGCATAATGCAAGGCAGAGGAGGAGAACTGGAAATGACTTGTTTGATGATTTTTTTTTGACCCGGATGAGAAATTCAGATCCTTCTTCCGTCTGGGGGACCCCTTTTAAGACATCTCATGTTTATAGGATGGGCGGAGCGGGTGGTTACAGGAGAGAGGACTCCGATGCAGGAGAATTTAGCCTAATGGTTCTTTTGCTAATTTTACCATTCTTAATCATTGTTCTGTTCGCATCTCTGCCCTTTACAGAGCCTGAGTACTCGGTGTTTAAGAATTACACTTACTAGGTCTCCAAGGCAACTGAAAAACATGGAGTGGAATTTTTTTGTGCAATCATCTGCATTCGATAATAATTATCCACTGGGAAGTCCTGCTCGAGCTAACATTGAGGGCAACGTGATCAAGGATTATAAAAGTATGCTTTGGTGTTACTGTCGTATAGAAATGCAAAGACCTCAATGGAATAAGAATATGCCAAACTCCTAATAGCAATAAGCTGCATATCCTTGGTGTAGCATGAAGATAATGTGCTGTCTTCAACTCTGCAATAGATCTACCGCATGACTGTCTAGTGCCTCTTTAATGTCCAACTTATTGTTTGAGTTTGGCCAACTATATTCACTTTCACACCTTCACATTCTCGTGCGCGATGTGCTCTGATATTGGCTCCTATTGCCAAGTATTTTCAGTGTTGGCTTTGTTATGTCATCATCTCGTTTCCAGGACTCGTCATAAAAAAACTGGTTGTGTAAATGCCACATCAGTTTCCAGCGTATGTTTTCATTGCAATCTTAGAGAGTCAGCCCAGCATACACAACAGAAGAGTCCTTTTGAATGGTACAATTGATGTCAATGTCCCATGCCATAGCTAATAAGAGCTACGCACTATGCAGCAGCCATTTTTCTCACCGAATTTGAAACTCAAGTGTATTTACTGATGTTTGGTTTGCTTCCAGTGCATGTTTGCATATAGAGGTAACGAATAGCGAACATGTAGGTTGTAATTGAGTTGGACAACATCCGGTTAGAAGTCCTGAAAATTAAACTAAGCGCCATGGGTTTTCTGTGCCGGTTTTTCTTGCTTTTAGCCTGCATGGCTTGTCTGGTGTCAGCTTTGTGTGATTTATTGAAGAATTATGAACTGTGCACGTGTGCGCATTGAGCTTCGGGAACTATACCATATTTACTCATTGTTCGTTCGCTTCCCGTGTATCTTTGATAAAGATTGTGGTAAATTGTAGATGCAAATTTATAATGGAGTGTGAAGGCTTAGGTTAAGTCCTGAAGACGGCTTAGGTTAAGTCCTGAAGACTAGTGAGATACGGATTTCCGGCGCTGATTTGTGTTTCGTCTTTAGCCCGCGTGCTTTCTTGGTGGTAATTGTGTCTCTTTGTTTGTGGGTGAATTATGATGTCTCGTGATATCGCCATTGGTTAATATAGCGGTATGGCCGGTCTCGTATTTGTGTCGACTTTGCATTGTATCACTGGTATCCTGCGTAACATTTCGATGGCATAGTTGTTGTTCAGTGGAGTCGTGTCATTTCTCTCTCTTGTTGAACACTAAGCATCGACGTCGTCATGCTTACCGAGCTAAGTTAATGGACAGAGGATGAGACTAAATGGGACAAAATGAACATGGCTGTCTTTCAAGTCATCATCCTGCAGTTTGTTCTTGATGCAGGAAAGTTGCAGCTACGTCGCTTATAAGTGAGGTGTGTTTGTAATTTGCATCTTTCTGGGAATGGAGAGCCGCCATGATATACTCGAGTTCGCGAAGAAAACAAAGATTTGGGGCATGATACCTTGTCTTTGCCCGAGTCGTTAACAAAGGCCAATAATTTGTTGTTGGCAGCAAACTGTGACACTTTTAAGTCGTAAACAAAATAGGCCAGACCTTGTGATGTTATTTATAAGTAAGATTCACTCTCACATGGTCATTATCTCATGGTCATTATTTCTGGCCACGGGCCAAAGGAAAAGAAAAGGAAAAAATTCATAAAAAATTTTAAAAATATTTAAGATTAAAAAATTGGCAAAATGACACAACAGTCACTGAACTTTGACTCAATATGTAATTTGGTCCCTCAATATTTAATTATTTAATATAGTCCATGAACTTTAATGCAATGTGCAGTGTGATCCCTGAATTTTAATTTGTTCAATATTATCCTTGAACTTTTGGTGCATGTTTAATTCAGTTCCTGAACTATACGAAAATGTTCAATATAGTCCCTGAACTTGAATTAATGGAAATGACTACATTGAACATTTTCACATAGTTCAGGGACTGAATTGAATATATACAAAAAGTTCAAGGATGGCATTGAACAAAATAAAGTTCAGGGATCACATTGAATATTAGCCTAAAGTTTATAGACTATATTGAACAAATTAATAGTTTAGGAATCAAATTACACATTAAGTCAAAGTTCAAGGAATGTTTTTATTATTATCCCTAAAAAAATTATTCATATCAGCGCCAACTTTGCCGTGTGAGATTTGGATAATTGGTGCCTCATAAATCTATTTCATCACAATTGCATAGCTATTACCAGCAAGCAAGCAAAATCACCATCGCCATAGAAGATGATGCTCGAGAGCTGGTGCCGCTTCGATCCCCCGCTTGCGGGTCGAATTCGGATCTGCCCTTGATCATATTTATGCAAACTGACCCGGCCGCAAGGGCAGGGCCGCCCCCCTTGCGAATCGTGAGAAGTTTGATAGGCCACAAGGCTACGGGCACAAGTTAGTATGGCGCGAATTTGCTCCATGGTTGTGGAAATTAGGAGCAAAGCCGCCACATACCCCATCAATTTTCTTTATTGTTCTCTGTTAAATTGTAATGGTGCCAGGTGAACCCAAACGGCGCACATAAATTAATACAATTGGTGACGTGGCCATTGGAAAATTAGAGGGTAAACAACATAAATGGATCATAAACTTTACTCTAATGTGTAATGTAATGTCTGAACTTTAAATTTGTTCAATATGATCTATGAATTTTAGCTCAATGTTTAATGTCATCTCTGAATTTTTAATTTGTTCAATCTAAACTTTTGGTACATGTTTTTAGTTCCTGGACTGTATAAAAGTGTTCAATATTGTCTCCGGACTTGAATTAATGGATAGACAAAATTGAACATTTTCATACAAGTCCAAAGACCATTAAACATGTACCAAAAGTCAAGCCGACCATATTGAACAAATTAAAAAATGCGATAACAACATTACATATTAGGTTAAAATTCAAATGGACCCGTATTGAACAAATTTAAAGTTGGTAACCATATTACGGATGAAATCAAAGTTCATGGACTATTTGAAATAAGTAACGTACTTGTGAAATAGAATTAGTACTTTGAATCTAATAATACTTTGTTGGGTAGGACAAGAACTTCATTTAACAAAAGCAAAGGACGTTACCACCAACTACTTATCCAACTTCCTGGTTGAAACCCTCCCTGAGCATCCGCGCAATCATTCCATATACGGTATTAAACTTAGTTGAAAATCTGAATCTTCGAACACGATGGTTCGTACGTGGATTTCATGCGTCTCGTCGTACTTGACCGTCTAAGTTCCGATTTAACACCTGTTCCGGTATCCACTTGCATCGTCACGCCACGCTCCAGTCCGCACGCCATGCCGGCGCTGCTCCATCCCGCCACATCCTTCCTCCCCCTCCGCCGCCGCCGCCGCCGCCGCCGGCAACCGCCACAACCACGACACTCCACACCGCCCTAACCACCGCCTCCACCCCGGCCCAACTCAAGCAAGTCCACGCCCAGATCCTCCGCCGCGCCAACCTCAACCACCCCTCCGCCGCCCCCCTCCTCCTCCACCTCCTCCTCTCCTCCCCGAGCCTCGGTTATGCCCTCTCCGTCTTCCGCCACGTCCCCGGCTCCTCGAAAACCAGAGTCCTCAACAAGTTCCTGCGAGAGCTGTCCCGCGGCGACCGGCCCAGGGATGCCCTCGTTGTGTTCGATGAAATGTGGAGGGAAGGTGTTGTTTTGGATAGGTTCAGCTTCCCTCCCTTGCTCAAGGCGGGCTCGAAAGAGGCGGGATTAGTCGAGGGGTCGGAGATTCATGGGTTGGTTGTTAAGTTGGGGTACGGTGGTGATCCTTTTGTTCAGACTGCTTTGGTCCGTGTGTATGCTGCAGGTGGGCGTATTATGGATGCGCACTTGCTGTTCGATAAAATGTCACAGCGAGATGTGGTTTCTTGGAGCATTATGATTGATGGGTATGGTGATTTCCTTGCTATTTCACGTACAGATGCACCTGATACTGTGTCCTTTTGAGTTTATACCCTGCACTAGTTGAAGGTGATTGTTGCGGATTGTGGAAACTTTTTTGTAACACATATTTTAACAGTTGAAAAGCCGAAATGCAGTAGTCTCTTAAATGCATCAAGCTATAGATTTGCACTTTCCAGCCATCTTATTTCATGTGCGTTATCTTATGACATTGCAGATTCTGTCAGAATGGCCTCTTTGATGAAGCTATGTCTCTGTTTGAAGAAATGCGGAGTTCTAATGTGGATCCAGACAAGATGATTCTTTCTAGCATACTTTCAGCTTGTGCTCGGGCCGGTAACTTAACCTATGGAAAGAAGATCCATGAGTACATCGCCGAGAATAATGTCATACTGGATCCGCATATGCAGAGTGCCCTCATCAGCATGTATGCAAGTTCTGGTTGCATGGATTTGGCTCAAGAATTTTTTGACAAAATGTCTCCTAAGAATTTAGTTGTTTCAACTGCCATGATATCGTGGTATTCCAAAGTTGGACAAATTGAGAATGCGCGACTAATTTTTGACCAGCTGGATGAAAAAGACTTGGTCTGTTGGAGTGCAATGATCTCTGGCTATGCTGAGAGTGATCAACCTCAAGAAGCTCTCATTTTGTTCAAGGAGACTCAAGTGTGGGGAATAAAACCTGATCAGATCACCATCCTGAGTGTTGTATCTGCGTGTGCTCATCTTGGTGTATTAGATCAAGCCAGGTGGATGCATAAGTACGTTGATGAGAATGGTTTTGGAGAAGCTCTGCCTGTCAAGAACTCCCTTGTCGATATGTATGCCAAATGTGGTAGCTTGGAGAGAGCGCGAAAAGTTTTTGAGAAAATTTCGAGCAAAAACGTGATCTCTTGGACCACTATGATCAATTCTTTTGCCATGCACGGGGATGCCAATAATGCACTAAGGTTCTTTTATCAAATGAAAGAAGAAAATGTTGAGCCTAATGAGATAACGTTTATTGGTGTGCTTTATGCTTGCAGCCACGCTGGGTTGGTTGAGAAGGGCCGGAAATCTTCGCATCCATTGTTAGTGAACACAATCTCAAGCCAAAATATGAGCACTATGGTTGTATGGTAGACCTCTTTGGGCGTGCTGGTCTATTAAGAGAAGCTCTGGAGGTTATAGAGACGATGCCTCTGGCTCCTAATGTTGTCATATGGGGTTCATTGATGGCCGCTTGTCGGGTTCATGGTGAGGACGAACTAGGAGAATTTGCCGCCAAGCAGCTCCTCAAGCTGGAGCCAGATCATGATGGAGCTCATGTGGTCTTATCGAATATCTATGCAAAACATAGAAGATGGCAAGATGTCGGTGAGTTGAGGCAATTAATGAGACAGAGGGGTGTATTCAAGGAGAGGGGATGGAGCAGGATTGAATTAAACAACGAGGTACACCAGTTTGCTATGGCTGACCGGGATCACAATCGAGCAGATCAAATCTATGTGAAATTAGATGAGGTGGTTAGAGAGTTGAAGCTTGTCGGCTATGCTCCTAGTGCCCATTGTGTTTTGGTTGACGTAGAGGATGAAGATAAGAGAGAAGTGGTACTTTGGCATAGTGAGAAGTTGGCAGTTTGCTACGGCTTGTTGACCCAGAGAACAGGATCATGCATCCGCATTGTAAAGAACCTCAGGATATGCGAGGACTGTCATACTTTCATGAAGCTTATCTCAAAGGAATACAGAAGAGAAATCATTGTCAGAGATAGGACTAGGTTTCACCATTGCAAAGATGGCATTTGCTCTTGTAGAGACTATTGGTGATTGTACTCTGCGACCTCTTCCTTCCAATATTAAATTGAAATTGTAAATTACACTCTAGTTGTTGTCTGTAAAGAAAACATTCCTGGAGAATGCTATTCTGTAATTCCAAAACTCTTGAGGTGCAAAGAGTTCGCATATGCCTGGTCCCTGCCACTGGGCTTCTGTTTCGTACTTCATTGGTTGGAGTTCCACTCGAGGTTGACCACCTACCGGATAGCATTAGATATCTTTTAAGCTGAAATGTTGGCAATTGCATGTTCAGCGAACTTCAATTTCTGTGTATGTTTGTTAATGTAAAAGTTGTGCATCTTGGACATTTCTGAAACTTACGGTCGACTACAGCTATATTTCCGTCTGGCAACATGGCAATCAGAACTCACCTCCACAAAGCGAATAAAAACTTTACAATTGCTGTGTCCAATAAGTACAGTTGTTGTCTAAAACTTGGTCGAACTAATGCTGTTCAAAGTACGGGTGAGAAAACAAAAGAATAGTCAAAATCAAGAGCTATCAATTTCACCATGTGCATGCTACGCAGAAAAACCAAAAAAGTTCCTCATAAGGGATGAGAATCGAGAACTGAAGCATTCTGCAGCACACAAGCTCAAGTTGGGACTTTGCTGCTATATTTTGCTCTGATCTGCTCAGGATGGTCCTCAAAAGCAGGGAAATACCAAAACCGTTGATTCATTCGTCCGATTACTGCCGTCATCTGGTACGTCAAGAACTCCAGTGCTTTCATTAGAAATCCCGAGTCGTCCAATATCGAGCTCCTTTTGTACTCCAGAATCAAAGTACCAGGATCAAGCTGCACGACAGATGCTCTCCATTTTCCGTGCACCCAAGAGCTTGTTACCTTTCGGATGATATAGCCCACGTTTCCGTTGCTCCACTATCGAACGGAAGAAAACATAATAAACCCAATGAGCAAATGGTATGACATGGACAAAATGGAAAATGAAGCCAAAACTCAAAAGTCTTTCTCAAGTTTTCAGCTCATCAGTAAGGCAAGCCGTTGAAAGAAACTGGCCCTTTGAAAGATTGCAGTTCAGTTCAATTGCTACAACAAGATGGTAATAAAACCGCAAGCAATGCTTCTAGCAATTACATGAAACATATAATGGCCCGTGCACACTTTGAAGGTCATACAGATTTCTGACCCTCAATTAGTTACATAAGGCCAAGAAGTTTTACTGGGTAATCTTGAAAGATACAAGCTTATCATGGATGGTAACAAAACAACAATCTTCTCAACAGGTTTGGTTGCAACTATAGCCATTTTGGATCGTTATAACTGTTATTATGGTGCTGAAATTTACCTCTGTGACTCTGCCTTTGATGACAGTGAACGATCTCGAAGAAGCGCCAGCTGTGAGAAGCCCCGCGGTCTGCAAAGGCCATCCCCATATGCTCACCTCTTCTGTCATCGATTTGTACAGTGTGCACCTAGAATTCAATAGCAGACCACCCTACAATACGCACCCATGTGCTTCATCACTACTTGAATCAGAGCCATCTTTCTAAAAATGAGAGAACCTCAGAGGAATCACTTGAGAAATTCAACAGCCAAGAAATCGATTTGTAAAAGAGAAAAAAAATTCAGACTTTGTTCAAACCTGACTGATCTTCCACGCAGAATTCTGGTCACTGCAATTTGATACCCTGCCTTCAACAAAACCCCCTATCTCTCTCTGCAAAAACCTGATCTTCCAAATCAAATCACCTACTCTCTGAGAATCCTCGCCAATCTGCCTCACTGCATCACTTGATAGCTCGGGTCTTACAGCAGCTGAGACCAACCACCGAAGCCCCAAATCCGCCATGAATATCAACACGACACACAAAACCCACCGTAGAAATCTCCTCTCTCGCCGCAACCCCGATCCCGACCCCAACCCCAAACTCGCCTTCTTCTCCCCCATCTCCTTCCCCTCACGCAACACAGCTGATTTCAAGCTTGGTGGACTTTCCACTGTCTTCGAGATAGTCGTCCCAGGAGTGGACAGAACAGATGGGTCGAAGGACACTGGGGCGCGGCGTGGCGCCGTCGGCTGCGAAAAAGGGGACAGCTTAGTGAAGGAGCTCTTCTGGACGCTGGCGGGCATGAGATCGAGGGTCGCGCTGATGCTGGCCAGGCAGATCTCGCACTCGCAGTTGGCGTCCTTCCGGCATCCGGGGAAGTAGCAGCTGTCTCTGGACTCAGCCCGGTCGTCCCGAACCGGAGTCGAGGACACGTTGGTGGTGGTGGTCCCCGATTTCGCAGTGACCGACGAAGACGACGAGGACGAGGACGATGAATCTGAGAGGAGTGCTTTCATGGCTGCGTTGGATCAAATGTGTCTGTCAAATTGTTTGATTCTCTCTCTCTGTCTATCTCTCGCTGGGTGTGTTCATGTGTGTTTTCGGGGGCGTGAGATTTTGCCAAAGGGGTTTTGAAATTTGAATTTCTAACGGTCATCTGCGAGCTCAAACTGACGCTACTGATCGGGCCAAGAATCGGTCGGGTCGGTGAGTCCGTGCGGGTCGGGTCTGGGGGCAAATCTCGGGCTGACCCGAGTTCCGCTTTAGAAGTTGGGTTTAAGAAATCATATGCTCGTTTGCAAAATTAAATTACATTCTTTTTTAGTTAAAAGTTTTCAAAAAAAAACTTAAACTAATTTTTTCTGATATTACAAATAATACAAAGTTTAATCGAGGGAATTAATTAAAAAAACACTCATTCGACGAATCGTGAATGAAGTAGAAGTAAATTTTCAAATAAATTGGAAAAAAATAGTTATGCATACAAATGCCTTAATGACGATTGCTTGCAAATCGTACCCAAGAGAATGTCTAATTGATTTGGTGTGTTTGGCGTTGTGTCCCTTACCACGATTTGGATGATACAACAATCGTTGTCCTCTTGTTTACATTGAGCACGTTCGGCTAGAGTCAAATTTTTTGCAAACACCAATCACGCCTTACCATATTCATTAAATTTTTCATAGACAAGCGTTTTCCATGATCTGTTGTCCAGTATTGAATGTGGACTTCAATGGTCCTGTAGATGCCTGTGGGGGTCACTATGTCACAAACCATGGTGGAAAGCATCGGAATACTGGCAGCTCTCCTCTTTCGCTATTTCAGAATGTCGATGTTATCTCCGCCAACTCTTTTAAATGTATTCAAAGTAGTTTGTTGCCAATTATGTCTCCAACGAATTGGTAGATGAAAACAAAGAGCTAGCAAAAGGCTGTCAAGTATTCTTCTTCTTACCAACCAGAGACCATAAAAATTTCGAGGCACTATTCAATGAGGGTGCCATCTTTGTCCATAGGTTGGAATACATCGTATCGAATCAACCGGAAAATGCAACATAGATATTTCGGAGCCAATTCCTCATCACCGCCAATATATCCTCCATTTGGACCTCCTCACCCAGTGCCAAGTTATTTGTTATATGGAACAATGAGAATTTCGAGTCCCTCTAATATAAACTCTGTATTCAAGATGATCGACACTAAAAAAAGCAAGCGGAATGTCCTTGTAATATTTGAGAAATTTCGCCTTCATAGCCCATATTGTTTCATTGAAGAAACGAATCACCCTTCTTGTTAGCCAATTCAACCAACATCATGTACAGAAATGGAACAGCTGATTGCATGACGGGTAATTGTTGGTGCTCAAAGCAGTTTGTCGCCTCGCTGAAAACCAACAATGGCTCCCTAGAGACTTTAACAACCCTCTCTAGTGTCAATGGAGTGCGTTGCACACCCATCTCCTCGTACGTCTTTTTCAACATCTTTTATGTTGAACTCTACCTCGTTCTTACTTTGAGAAGAAATTTCTCAGCTTGCCTTTCTTATGTAGTGTATAGGACTTCCAACTCTTGATGCCAGAGCGGGGTCGATTTAATGTATGGAACCCACCGACGTATGATGGATACAATGTTGTGAAATTGGATTCCCAGTATATTTATCCCTTCAATTTTAAAATGAACAGAGAGGGAGGCATGCTATTGCTCGTCACGGCGGTCGTCTCCGGTGACCAATGTGAAGATAGTGAAGGCAATCGGCGGCGGCAGTGGCAGCCAAGCTAGGCTAAGGTATGTTTGTGAGTTGCAACAGGGGTATTTTCAGGTAAAAAAATGACTGATGTAAGAAACTCAAACACAAATTAGTGCTTCAAAAAAGATTAAATTTCTTTTTTTTGGAATTCTTGTTTGTTTTTAAATTCATATAGTTGGTTGAAAACTCGTGCTTTAAGAATTATTTTCGTGCTTTTGAGTTTGGGAGATATTTACCCGAATAAATACATTTACTCCTTTTTATATAGATCCACTAGCTACCTGTGAACGAAATAGTTCTTTTTTTCCCTTTAATATATATAAAGTACTTTCTATATGCGTATTTTCTTACTTGCATATGTTTAGACAATATAGAAAATAAACCTATTTGATTTTCAGGAAATACTCCATTCTAGAAACAGATGACGAATTCAAAGAGGCCAACATATAGTTTAGCAGACTAGGTTGTGAAAGTCCAAACAAGAAATGCCTTTTCCAGACATTACTTTTTCCAATTTTAAAAAAATTAAAAATTAAAAAGTTTAAATTGATCACCTCAAAGAACTTTTTAGATATTTTTGCAGCAAATGACATTTCTCTCAAAGTTACTTCCCAATGTCTTTTTTGATTACAGTTTACTAAACAATATTTCATGAAAACACTTTAGGCTAAAATTCTTTGCATTTCCGAAAGCTTTTCCTAAAATTGAACCAAACGGAGCCTTTGTATCGAAGTCTACTTTGCAAGCCCTTCTGTCTTTCTTAGCAAAATAAATAAATTTATCTATCGACAAAAAAGAAAAAAATTGTAGAAAACCCGAGAATTAAAAAGCATAGTGGGTACAGACAAAAAAAAAAAGCAAGCATAGTGGGTGATTGGTAGAATTATTAGTGAAAGAATTAAATGGGTATAGATAAAACATACTTCGATTTGTAACATGTTGACATATTGTTACAAGAACAGGATGCATTGGTAACGCGCACGCTGCTATGAAAGTTCGAAATAACACTAATGTAGTTCATGATTTTTTCCATGCGTACCGACTTACAATAGAACTAGTGTCAAGTCATCTTAATTTCCTGACTGACACTCTTAAAGGAATAACGATATGATAGTTAAAAAACGAGCGAGTCTTTCAAAACTCTCACCACGGCATTAATTTCGCGACACATGACAGCTCTCCTGGTCACATCTACGAAGGATC
The DNA here is from genome assembly GCA_024733475.1 of Syzygium grande. Classification (NCBI taxonomy): domain Eukaryota; kingdom Viridiplantae; phylum Streptophyta; class Magnoliopsida; order Myrtales; family Myrtaceae; genus Syzygium; species Syzygium grande. Next base: position 8,467,415 of record JAMXDD010000007.1, on the reverse strand, counting down.
ATCACCATCGGTCTTGCCTCGCCCTCGGTCCTAACCCCCGGCCACGTGGAGGCTGAAAAAGAAAGAAAAAATAGAAGCCAAAAATTCTGAGAGACGTGTCCCCCAAAGGAAATGAAATTTTCCCTTCCCCCATTTCATTGCGATTGCTTTTCGGTGTCAAACCGGAATCCAATTCGAGATGCCGCGGCTTAATTGAACGGTGCAAAGCCCGGACACGGCAGCGGCCATATGACCATGCAGTCGAATCATGTCCTACACGCACAAACGTTGCTGTCTCACTGCGCTGCCTTTGTCTATATTGGCCCCTCATGAGCAAAGATCTCAAACCATATCATATGGGGAACCACATCCCTATAATTTGGTCTACTGACTTCGTACCCTATGTTGGCTTTTTGGATGGGATCGAAAGTCTCTGTATTAATAGTGAGGAATCCATCGTATCGAAGCGACTGAAAATTATGACTTATCGCTCCGTGATTTTCTTTCGAGATTGACCGCCACGAAGGATTAGGCGAGCCGCTGCGATGTTCGTGGACAGATCTGGAGATGATAGGACGTGATGTTAGGACTAACTCATCAACAAATTGGGACTGGGCTTTTAGGGGTTTGAATTTGTATTGGCTAGCACGTGTTAAAGCTTTACGTACTATTGCGCGTGCAAGTAACATTTCGTATCTCATTCCATGCATGCATGATGATAGTCTACCTTGAAGGGGTAAAACTATCATGGTTCTATAAACGTAAATATGTAGAGGCTACAATGTAACAAACGAAAATGGTTGAAAATTAACACGTAAATTACGGTTCAAACTTCAATAATAATCGATAATCCCAATTAATATTATTTACGTGCTCTTAGTATTTGAACACACCAATCATCATATACCCCAAAACCTAATAGATTAAGCACTCTTTACATTTTTGAATATTGTGAATAGGTAGACTAACTTCATCACATTATTTTTATATATGGATTCCAACTAAAACAAGATACCGTGTTCTACATAATCTTCATGGGTCCACTTGTCATGGCGAGGATTAAGGAATTATTATCTCAAATCAATTTAATAAACTCACATTATTATTTAGTAATAATATTATATATTTTACTGGGTCTCACAATCATAGGGTTAGAGTGATTTTTCACCAGGATTTTTCTAGGGAGGGTCATTGCACTATGACTAAATTCTGATTGACACAATGTTATAGTTCACATTCTTTGACTTGGTGGAATAAATTATTATTTTCCAGTCCAAATTATTGAGTTTTGGTCTTCCAATAATGGATTTAGCATGTGTAGCATTAGCATATGATGGTGGTCTATCTCGATAGGTGAGATCCATGATTGAAACCAGGACCCCAATGGTTAAAACTCGTGCTAAGTCGTCGCAAAGACAAACGAATAATTGCGACATATAACATGATAGCCTAGGCATAGTGGGATAAAAAAAAACATTTTCAGCTTTAATAATTGAAGCCCATGTCATGATGTTGAATCAGTCCTTTCTTTAGTGAAAGGACATTTGACTTATGTTATTGTAAGCTCCTAGACTTACCCTTGATATTCTCAACCTTAAAAGAAATGAAAATTGTGAATAGATATGTAATCCCTATATTCTTACCAAGTCTTAGAAAAGAAATGTCAAGTAAAAGAGGGGAAATAGAGTGATTTCTTGGTTTACTAAGTCCATTATGCATCATCAGTGCCAGTGATTGCAATTTTTTATTTTATGATGCAGAACTAAAATGTCAATGGAAAAATCTGAAGAAAATATTGAGCTAGAAAATTTGGAAAAAAGATTACAAAAAGAATAAAGGGTCTTTGGAAATTATTTGGAAAAAAGAAAAAGAAAGGGAGAGAACCAGAAACAATCACATCCCATGAACACATGGGTGTAGACGCAGCCAAAATTCCAAGAGCTCAGAAGAAGGCTCCACTAAATTCAACATTCCCTGTACAAGACAAAAGATGAAAGCTTTCTCCATTTTTTTTCTTCTTTTTTTGGTCTCTTTTTTTTTTTATCCCTTTTTGGTTGGATTTTCAAGAAAGCCAAACCAAGATCAGCAATAGCTAGCCTTTCCCCTGCTATCTGTTTCCCTCAATCAGTACAGCGAGTATGGTGATTCATCACCAACTTGTGAAGTGCTGGCTGATCTCGAGTACTTCTTAGAAGATGAAGAAGAAGAGGAAGATGATGATGACGATGAAGAAGATGAAGACGACAGATCGCCAGACCTCCTCCTCAGCATCTGCCTCATCCCATCAGCGACCCTGAATGCGGGGCTTGACTTGTACTTTCTGCAGAAGGACATGTGAGCTCTCACGGCTTCTTCAACCCCGAATGGCTTCTTGTTGTTGCTGTTGGCTCTGTTCGCTTCATCCCTCACGGCCTCTGAGCACAACCCACAGAGCCATTTGCCTTCAAATTTGGACTGCACTTGGGATATGTAGTCTTGGGTGCAGTCCTCCTTCAACCCACAACACTCGCACTTCACCGTTTCAATCTCCATACTCTGTTCTTGATCTTCCCTGTCTCTTTGTCTCTTTTTTTTTTTTTTCACCTTTTGGGTCTTCTTTTTTTGGAGGGTTTGTGTTTGGGAGAGTTGAGAACTTTTTTTCCAACGAGTCCCTGAAGACTCGGGAGCTAAAAAAGTGATCAATTTGGGAGACTCTGCCGTAAATTGAGGATGCCATTTTATAGTTGGGTTTGGCTCGTGCGAGAGAGAGAGAGAGAGAGAGAGAGAGAGAGAAATGAATGATTTCTTTACATTTTCTTTTATGTTTCATTTTTCACTACACTGTTGAGTTGGTGCCTCATCACATGAGATTTGTTTTTGGGTCCTGACTGCAAAGCGGTGAGAAGCTCTGAATCTCTTGAAGAGGAGGGGAACATTTTTATAGCATATGTGTACAAATAAATTGAAGAAGTTGGCCTAGGGCAGTGTAAAATAGGGATAAAGTCACTCATAGTTTCTATTCTTACGATTTCAAATTGCGCTTATACCTTTCTTTCCCTAATCAAAATGGTCGGAACACTTCTATAAAAAGCTCATAGCCATATACTCGTTTAATTTGATTAACGTGAAGACTAAGTTGGAAGTCAGGAAGCATGTGCCACGTTACAATTCGCTCAAATTTCCATAATGTCAAGTAAGCATCGCATCACCAATATAGACAATTATGAATAAAAAGCAATAGAGAGAGAGAGAGGGGCCGCAACAATCACCGTAGACACGGCACCACCTCAAGGTGGTGGTGATCGTTGTCACTTGAGGGGTGTGACCGCATTGCTGTATGAGCGGAGAGAGAGAGAGAGAGAGAGAGAGAGAGAGAGAGAGAGAGAGAGAGAGAGAATGTGATTATAGTAACCTTGTTTCGAGAGAGAGTTTTCACGTCAGAAAAATTTAATATCGTTAAAATCATATTAGCAAAATCAATCATCAACTTCCTCTAAGGACAAACATCTAACCATCTTGTTAATAATAATTAAAAGATGATTTTGAAATTCTAACAAAAATATAAGGACTCCCCTGTAGAATAATTTTTTTAACTGTTCACTATTCCATCATCTTATATGAACGACCATTGATTTTCATCTCTTGACACATTTGTCCGAATCATGTACTCTCTCTTAATCTTGAATACAGCAAGTTAAGATATTCATTCTTGTAGAGAGCTAAGAGAGTTCTGATTCCCAAATTTTTTATCTTACATGAAATGGTTTACACCCTTCAACAGTCCTCTACACCACATCCTAAACCACGAATAAGGTATTTTGTACAGATTATATGGAACAAGATGCTTAGTACTCATTTATCTTGTCCAAACCATTTATTCCTGGACTTAATAACCTTTTCATTAGTCTTTTATCCTTTAAGGGAAACCTCCTGTCTATATGTCCTTTTACATTGCAAACTTCAAATATTTGATCTTGATATTTTGTCTTCAAACTTCGAAAATCTATTCTATATAGGTAGTTTATAAATTACAATGTCAAAATTTCAGCAGCTTGGTCTTTCGATGTCAAATTGTTCACCAGGCAATGTTGTTTACTATTTACCGAAGTGAAATCACAAGCAAAACGATGATATGCTTGATTATCACCTCATAAGAGTTTGACATGTCACTTGATTAATCGAAAAGAATTAATTTAATTGCATCTTCTTATTAGTTCTCGAATCATTTTCCTAGCAAATCCTTTTTTTCAGTTTATTTCTATGTAAGAGAAAAGTAGAAGTCATTTAATTAATTATTGCTTTCTGAAGGAAAAACAAAAGATTCTAAAGTTGCGCAAAGCGTAAAATAGCTAAAGAATAGGTGCAATATATGATTTTAGCAACCATACTTGTCTTCCTCGCTCAACATCTGTATTCGCGCTACATGCTTTGCATGCTATTAAGTTTTTTTCTTCATCAAGAGCACAAACTTGTATGCTCCCATTAGCACACAGTGTACATGGAACATCCATTAGAGAATGTTGGGATGCTAAAAAAAATTTCGTACAAACATGTATTATATAGGGAAAGAAATTCTAAAATAGTACCGGTTAAATTTTAAGATTACTCGCTGGGACATGCTGCCCGATGTTAAGGAAATTGGGTAAGAGTGGGGTCGTTTAGTTTTAGAAATGGGGTTCGACTCCTTCGCTACTAAGAAAGGCAAAGTAAAAGCATAGTTAGAGCAGGATAAACAATTTTTTTTTAATGATATCCTGTCTTGCCTGCAACATGTTAAACAATAATTGAGAGAGAGAGAGAGAGGAGCGTGGTGGAGCAAGAAGCCATAATTTACTCCATGTTCTAAGGGACATGGGCAGTGGAAAATGAGGCAAGGTGGTCAGGGGGGGCCTCTCTGCAACATATTTTACAATTAATGTCCTTCTCTCTCCTTTGTCATTTTGCTAATGCATCGGTAGTTGGAAACTCCTTGGCTATTCTTATTCTCACCTTTTCTTTCGCCCCCATTGACGGTTACTTTCGGTTGAACCGGTTGTTGATTGGTTTCTGTCTTGGCTTCGCTCCACCAAGCCAGCCATGGCTCCAGCTTCTGGCTCAGACGCATGTTTCTATTTTCTTGCTCTTTCTTGGGGTTTATTGAACTCAATTTTTGTTTGGTCATTCATGCACACGATAAGTTGCTTATAATGCCCAAATTTTATGCGCATATTCCCACAAAAAATTCATTGTCGATGGACCTAATAAAATGTTTTATTGGACACCGGTTCGTACTTTTCGACCGATATTGAACTACCCTTTATTGTATCTTGAGGTTTTCCAAATGATGCATCATGTGGGGATGATTCATAGGTTACGTTTTCTTTCTCAAGTAAAAGGGTGTGAAAGTTTGCCTAGCCAGTAACCTTTTCTGAGCTTGAAATTCCACATTTGCTGAAGACTAATTTTTCAAGCGATTGGCCCCTAAAGGGACCTGAGGATGGGCAAGCCCTTCTCGAGTACATGCGATAACTTTTTTTCCCTGTGATTCTTTATATCCAAATCTTGATTTCTCAAGGGGGAAAGAAAACCAACAAGGTTGATGTGCACTTGGGACAGTTGAATGTACGTAATTCTAAAATGGGTATCGATTCTACAATAATTGATGACCCTCTCATTCACCTGCTTTCTGTCTTGTATTGGGCAAATGATTGTTTTTCAATGTAGAAGGTATATACTGCTTCATGTGACTTTTGATTTGTAGTCAGAATCGTTTGGTCCACCTTTTGCACATAAGGGCATTTCATACCCAATTCGCTAACCCCAACCACCACCACCCCACCACCCCCCCCCCCCCTGCCTCCGATTTGTTCACATCCCTCCTTTCGCCATTTTCTCTTGTCCTCTCCATTGACTTGTGCATGTAAAACCCTTCTTCCTTTGTAAAACCTTTTCCAACACAAATTGAAAATTCATGCGTTTGGTCATGTTAGACCATCTCGCATCACTTTCTTTTTGACGCGATGCTTCCCTTGTTTTGGCATCATTATTGTAAAGAGAAATGAATTGGTTGCTGGAAATAGATAATGCAACGCCCGAATTTTTCAGCCCCATGTTGAGTTGCTTTACGAGTAGGGTTTTTGAGCCTACTGAACGCACATGCAACTTGGGGTTGCTTTCTCCATCGCTTTAGTTCTCCATCATGTCATCGTTTGCTTGACAATTTTGTCAAAAAGAGTGTTCTTCAACTTGAGATATGGCTCTTCATCATTGGCGATTTTCGTCCGTCCAAATTTGTACTCAGACGTTCCCTTAGGGTTCCATACCTATTCGATTTGACCGATAACTATTGTTCATATGAGTAAGCTTGTTTGGTACTTAAGTCTATGGTATTGACAACGGGGAATAAGGCAATCAGAATCACATCTGAATGAACTATTTATTAACTAAATAGAGTGCAAACAATTGAAACTTGGCTCTGATACGGTGTATAAAGTTTTTTCTAAATATTTAAGTCATTAAGTGGATGGAGATCATTATATACGGCCTCGACAAATCCCATAAATAGCGATATGGGACACTCTGACAGTAAATTATTTTTGCACCATCAATCGACCTAACACGAGTCTACATACGGGTTACAATATTAGGATTTTTCTTTCGGCTGCGTTCTTCAATTGCCAATGAATTTTGTTAAGGTATGCTTCTTTATTGGCCGTTGGAATTACATTGGTGATAACAGGCATTCCGTCGATGATGATGATGATGATGATGATGATAGGTTTAACATAGACTCCCTTTGTTCTTTCTTCTACCCCTTTCGTGTAGATTTATTTTTATCTTTTATTTTTTTGGAAACTGGTTTATAGTGATTTTAGGGATGATACACGTGATAAAGGACAGCAAAATTGTCCAAAAAGTCGTAAATTTATTTTACTTTTGCCAATTCAATCCTAAACTTTTCAATTTTGCCAATTGAGTCCTAAATATTTTCACGTTTTGATGATTGATTCCATTCAGCCAATTTTAATTGGAAATCGCTAATGTGGATATCGATAGTGCCATATAGGATGGCTGGCGTTGACATGGACAATTTTATTTAAAAAATTGAATTTATTTATTTATTTTTCTTTTTTTTTCTTTTTTTTTTTCTTCTTCCAACTGCAGCGAGGGCTGGCCGAACCTCGCCGACCACTAAGCAAGGGCCATGAGGCCCTCGCCGGTCATGGGCAAGGGTTGAGGCCCTCACCCAGATTTGGTGAGGGCCACGAAACCCTTGCTGGATGCAGGCGAGGGTCGCGGCCCTTGCCTAGACCTTGCGAGGGTTGGCTGGCCCTCACTTGTGACTAGCGAGGGTCGGCTGACGATCCTCACCAGACTTGGAAGAAGAAAAGAAAACAAGAAAAACAAGAAAAAATAATTAAAAAATAATAAAATATTATTAAAAATTATCTATGTTAGTGTTAGCCATACTTTATAGGATGGCTAGCTTCCATGTCAGTGATTTTAGGCTAAATTGGCCGGATTGACTCAATTGGCATAATGTGAAAATGTTTAGGATTTAATTAGCAAAATTGAAAGGTTTAGCACTAAATTAATAAAAGTGCAATAGATTTATGACTTTTTAGACAATTTCCCCAATAAAAGACTCTTGATGGACCAAATTTTTATTACATGTATAGCTGCGGCCTTTTGCTTTCCTATAAACGCTTGCATTTATCAGAAGAGAACCACGCACAAGAGATATGTGTATGGTCCACTTATTGATTGGAGATTTTGATTGAAACACCAATACATGGATCACAATCATTCCATGAATGTCACAACCACGCATGATCTCACCACAATCTAATCATCAAGATTGATTTCAACGTAAGCAACAATTGAAAAAGACTGATCAATGATCGGGCGCAGTCATTAGGTATTATGTGGACTATGCATTCTCTTGGTCTTTTCTTGAGAAAAGGAGTAATAAAAGATGAGAAATTATGTTGCTCTTGACCTTCATATGCTTTAGCTCAACCTTATCCAAGAGACCCACGTGAAGGAGAAAGGACTCGTATGATTGAATAATTGCGTGTTTTGAAAGAATGGAGTCAAGTAATCAAGGAGATTCCAGTAAAGATCTCAATGTTATCTTTGTATTGAATAGCAAGAACGCAAACGCATGTGCATGAAAAAAGCAAAAAAAAAAAAACGATTTTTTTTTGTCCCTTGAAGAAGTTAGTACAGACAATTCCAATGAACAATACACCTTCTATGTGAAACTTTATACACTTTATTTTTTCTTAGTGATATCCAAGAAAAGAATGTACAGGTAGGTGTTCATAGAATCATGCATTCAAATTGATAATGCTGTCACTATCATATCTAAGGATGGTCCCATCTTTACTATTCATGTGCATGCATGCATAATTTGTTCAGCACATGGAGGTTATTTGGTTCACCCGCCCCCATTTTCAACCTTACCCAAAATCATTAAAAAAAAAGGAAAGAAGCCAAAAGAAAGGTCACCTTTTGATCCTTTCGTGTTCATATTGGTCCTAATAAGCTTTTCACATTATTATCTGCATTCACGGAACATCTGAACATACTTGAATTTGACCTAGTCTCCATGAGCCCTCATACTATTATTTTCTTGTGACTTTGTCTCGACAAATAAGTACTAAAAACATAGAAGCAGCTCATGACATGTCCCTTCTAGAGAGCCCCCACTTTGTCCTGGCCTTCTCTATTTTTGCTTTTCTTTTTTTCAAATTTGACCTTGTCTCCATAGGCCCTTATACTATTATCCCTTCTAGTTTAATGTAACTCAATATGAGTTTTCATTTTCCTGTGTTAATTCTCTTTGATAAGTGGGCTTCTATTCAAGTAGGTGGGAGGCCTACAAATCCAAGGCCTTTTCATGCAATAGAATTTTACAACTAGATGATCGGGTTCAGGTCATAGCACCTGAAATTTACATATCATTAGATTTTAGGGTTTTCGGTTAAGAATAGCGAGACGATCCAAAATCCTGTTTCAACCTCATGTTTGCTAGCGAATATAGCCTAACTTGCGATTTAGATTGATTAGACTAAACGCCATCGCTATTCTCCCGACAGATAAGACTTTAATTAATAAGTGGAAGAAGAAAAAAAAGGATCACTGCCGCTTGTTTGATGCACAAACTAATAGATTATCTGAGATTTTCTCCCTTTTAGGGTTAGTGCTTCCTTTAAAAAGAAAAAGGTTAAAATACGGTTTAAATGCATGAAATCTCAGTTATTATCTGAGCAACTTGATCCACTGAACCTTCGTTGTGGTATCAGGTCTTTTGACTCGTTAATTTACACAATCGAATCCTTCCGTGACTTGTCGGTGACAACTTCATTGATTCGCTTCCGTAGAACTGCTAATGTGGGAGGAGAAGAAAGAGAAGGAGCCTCTCCATGGCAAAAAGTTCCTACATACAATCAATACATGTGAGTTCATTGCATCTCGATTGTTAGATTGTGTAGCTTTCATATGGGTTAGACTGAGACTATTTAATGATTGAGATAAAGTGGAATCACATGCATCGAACGTATACAAAAACTACTCCTCCATGGTTAATAAGTGATGGCCAATCCTCGCCACCTAAGACTTAGAGTTAATGCATGTGAGTCATTTGGCCCTCGCGAGCAACGGTTAGGGAATGGTCACAACCCTGACATTAGCCCGGGGTAAGCAACTTTATGATGAACTCCCTTCCCCAAACTCAAACTTTTTATGTCTAGGAAGCTCCATGCCACATCAACACCGAAGTTTTTTTTTAATAATTTCGGTTAGAATAATTAAATATTAAACCACATTTTCATCTAGCAGTTTAAGCTTTTAGAATAGTTGGCAATGGTCTTACCAAATCTCACATAATATAGAGCTAGAGTTCTGAGTTCAAGTCTTTTCAAACTTCATTTGCCTCCTTAATTAAATACTTCCATGCTTAATATAGGGTAAAAAAGACTAAACTAAACGTAAGGGGAAGTGTTAGAACACTTAAATATTAAATCATGCTTTCATCTAACAGTTTAAGTTTTTAGAATAGTTGGCAATAATCCCACAAAATCTTATAATTTTTTTAAATAAAAAATTAATCATAGTTACCAAAAGTAGGTAACAAAAGAAATCGATTCTACGAGTTAAACAAGAAGACTAAATTGCAATTAAAAAAACACTTAAGAGAATCAAATCCCACGTTAATTGAGAATCAACGATCGCTATGGCTTATGGGGCTCACTTTTTCTTTCACTATGCCCTTTTCAAGACAAAATCATGAGGCACACGAGTTAAATTGGACAATACCTCGTGATGCGACACAAAATTATCTTCCTTTATATTTTTCTTTTTCAGAATTTTCTTCCTGAAAAGTTCTTCTGTTATCATCTTATTCGACTTTTAAATTATATGCACCTCCTCTTGCACATTGATAATAGTTGAAAATGGATTTTCTTTCCCTCTCTTCAAATTAACATGAAAATCTTTGAACTCTTTCTTTTTGTTCACTTCTTACATCCCCCACAGATTTCTCCAAACCAAACAAGCAGCTACAAATCTTAAGAATTGATTGGCCATCAAAAGGGTCCACCTAAACCAAGAAGTGCCCTAGCATGTGGGTTCTTTTGAGTGTTCAACTTGAAGAAACCCCACAAACACACACCATGTTTTCTTATGAAAGAGTAATTGTCATCATCAGAAGGCAATTTCCCTACATGTGAGTGCTTGTCCGGTAGATCTCCCACATTTCCCGTGGCCACAGGAGCATTTCATGTCTGTTTCTTTGTGTTCACCAACAGCAAAACCTGCCCCTCTAGACTCAAACTCATACAAAAGCCTATGCAGTTCCATCAATTTGGTTTTAGATCTTCTCCACCAACGATTTTCTGTATTATTATTTTCCCATGAAGTAGAGCAAAGTCTTGTCTTGGGTTAATGATTAGAACATGACCATTTACTCAACAAAATTTATATGATAAATTAAGGATATCTACCTTTTTTAGTTAGCAGATGAAAAATTCACTCATTGTGCAATATAAAAACATGATATCATAATATGTAGTGGACCTTATCTCCCAAAAAAGCAAATAAGTAGTGTCATGTCACGATCTCAAAAGAGAGTTAATTCAGTCAGTATCCAAGTTCATAAAGAGTACAGCCTATTATTAGTAGTTTGTTCAATTTGGCAAAGTACTTCAAGAGCTAGGTCTAGAATTGTCAAGAGAAAATTGCCTCCTTGAATTAATATGTCATTTCATCATTAATTGCTGGTGGAAGTGTGTATTATATAATTGGCAAGTCGACATTATAGCATTATCCTAATGTGATGTTTTTCTTTATCCCTGGTTGGAGGAAGTTTTGATTGGTGGAAGGGTATCACCCACACTTATTTGTAATGAAGTTTGCACGTGGAAAATGTTGATATTTATACCCCATTAATCAAACGTTTAGTTGGAGGATGGAATAATATAGTCCTTTCTCCTATTGTTATATAGAAAAAAAGTCGCTAATAATCTAAAAAATTTGTCAAGAGAGAGTGATTTCACGCATCAAGAAATGTGAATTCCATGTTTTATTCTTAATCACTCAACAAAATGTCTTGAAATTAACATGTGGAGCTAAAAACTTAAAATATGAAGATCTCCACCAGACCTTGAGCAATGAGATTTCTCAACATAAGCATTGTACGCAAACTTTCCCACCACTCTTGCTAGCATTAACGGTCACATTAGCACCAATTGACCAAATCGGGAACCTTAGGGATTTTATTGCAAGAGTTATGCAAGTTCAAGGACTTGATTGAAAAACATGCGAAAAGGTAGGGACCAAAAACAGAATGTTACCTTTAACATAAATGCACACTTGCATTGAGTGTATATCTTGTGGCTTCTAGCCACAAGGGCACTCGGCTGAGCAGTTTCAGCCATGCCATGTGGATCAAATAATTTATTCCATAATTTACAGGTATCTCATCGAATTCTTCTATAAGTTTGGTTGGCCGCACGTATATATGCACATATAACGCGAATGTATCCAAATGAATTTGCTATATAATACATACTTTTTTCTTCAACCATGATATCATATCCTCAATTGGATTGGCTCCATGCCCTGATTATGCACAGGGTCAATGATTTCCCACATGGGGCCTTGTCTGTTTCTCCCGTCATCATATGAATGAATGTAAAAGACATGGAGCAAACGAGTGATGAGAGATACCCTGCGATAATAATTCAAGAAAATTAAAATATTATCAAATGAATTGGACACGAAAAATCCAAAAGAAAAAAGAGAAATAAAAATTGGAGGTGTCATCATAATTTATAGCCCTCACATGGCTTCCCACATGCAGCCTCTTGGTCTCGACTCTCATTTAAGCATTTTCCTCTGTACTCATCTAACTACTTCCCCCTCCTACATCTTCTCTTGCTTGCAATCAATCACTTGGCATCTTGTTGAATAAAAATGTGTTGTGTTCATGGGGATGAGCAACGCTCTAGATATTTATAGCAGCCACGAATTGAATATGGGAAGCTCAACCCTAACCATCCAAGGATTGGATGAGTGATCCGGAGTTTCGTTCGGATGCGACAAATTTTATTTATGAACCGTCATGTTCTACCACTCAAGAGTGATTTCAGAGGTGATTCCCGGCCCTATGTGTAAAGTGTTATGCGATGCACTTGAGTGAAGTGATCTGCATGCATCTGTGGAGATTAGTCGAGTTGAAAGGTTCGGATATCCTATATTAAAAAAGAAAATGAAAGCTTGCCCTTAACTATCGTTTATGTCCACCTTGGCTCTTACAGGATATGAACATCGTCCTCAGAAGGAAAAACTGATAAATGAAATTAGAAATAGAGGTTGTACATTAATATGGGTATGAGCTAGAGATAGTAGGAAGACGAAGACCGCTATCAATGTGTCACTACCATGTTGTCCTTAACCTGAGAAATCATTAGCATCATCCCAACTCACTTAACGCGAGCGTAAGGTGATGCCTCAATTGCAATTGAAGCCTGTCCCATTAACCATGTCAATTAAACCTTGACTTTAAAATCATGATTTATTCACTCAAAACCCTAAAGATCTACAAAGTACAATTTGCAAAAAATAATGTCATGCTGACAATTCATATCGTTGAGTTAGATTGGATCCTTGTACCGGTAACTGGAACATATCAATATCGCTTCTCAGTTTCGAGGCAAAAGTGATATCAGCGACCGCTAACCCACCGCCAGAATTTGATTACGTTAGAAAATCCGATGAGTCTAACATGTCATTGTTCCAATATATTTGTTTGAGAATGTGGTTAAACAAGTATTGATTGGTTTGAAAATCATCACCCATCTTCTCTAGATTTGACTACTTTTTGCTTGAACCTTAATCCGATCCATGTGCTGCCATATTAGTCTATCTAAACTCATTGAATGGCTATTCCAATATGAGACGAACACTACGTCTCTTTTTCAAATTGGCCGTCCATCAATCTCATATGTTTTCTTGGCCAAACCATACTTCCCATTGGACCCCATTGGGACAGCGGTATATGTATTCCACTTCTGTGATTCTGTGGACCGGTTTGGAAGTTACTGAATTCTCTAGTCTTGGACTTTATGTTATTAAAATTGGCTCAATCATTTGAAACTCAACAACCCATTGTAACTTCCAACTACCGCCATATTAAATCTTCTTGGAAGGGCGATATGTTGGCCTTGACCCATGAAACCCTAAACGCGAAATTACTTGCTACATGCATATTTGGGTACTATATATTTATATATTATGATTGAATATGGAATTGTTTTAAATAATCGTTCGAACTCTATTGAAGGGCCTTTGGTGAAGAGAGTTGAATGCACTGGAAAAATCAAAAACAAAAAGGAGTGAAGAGAGATCAGAGAATCTGAAATACCAAAAGACGAGGTGTGTGTATTTATAATATGATGGCAAGTAAGAGCATTGCATGTGAGCTTTGGAGCATTTTACAATTGTGAAATCTTATGAGATAGCTAATATTACATGAAATACTCATAAAAAAATATTTGGAGAATTCCTGGAAGTATAGGTCTGACCTATATAAGAAAAATATGGGAAATGGCAATAGTTAGTAAGAGCTGTTGGAAATAGCATGATGAGCTTTGGAGCATTTGGTTCGAATTGTGAAATCTACATGAGATAGCTAAAGATTCCACTATAATGAAATAAAGTTTTTAAAAAATCGAACAACAACAAAAGTTCACGGCACACAAAACCCTCCGAAAATAAAAAAATATAATGAAAAATTTCTGCAGTATAAATAGTGTCTTCCCAAAAATTTTCTTGACCCCAAAGCCCCGAGACATTTGTTCGCTTTCTAACTCGATTAATTTGTTCACTTGCTACGAGTTGAGCCCATTGTCGAGTCAAGTGATAAACCAAACCGAAGAGACATAAAATTCAAGACATATTTAACATTCTCCATGCAAAACCAATCTATTCTTGCCTATCATTCGTACGCATGAACGCATGTCTTTCGCATGAGAAAAATTTATTCAAGTACTAAGAACAATGCTAGAGATATTAAGATTGACGCACACAATTGGATTACTAAATGATACGGCAAACACTGTTAGATGCTTAAATGGGTGCACTAGTTTAAATAACCATCTACTGTTTGTTCGATCACCACTTAATCAACCCATTCAGTATACCAATCTCAGTATCTCTAGCCTTAATCATATGCTAATTAGGCTCAACTACAGTTTAAATGGTGATTACTGAATCCAACATATTGTACTTGATAAGAATACGGGTGCTTTTACAAGCTCTCGGGGAACTGTTTTTGGTTCCTAATGCTTGATAATTGATTAGACAGACGATGTGAACTAAAACCACCTAATAATTTATTGTCCGATAGGGTTTATAGTTATGTAACATTTATATGAGCAGGTCTTCCATAAACAAAACAAGAAAAGAAAATTGAAGACAGAAGGGACAAATAACCAAAGGGCGAACCTATGGCCAGACCGGGAACCTCAAAAACACATTGGCACATGAGACATGTAAGGAAAGCTTGAACATGCCATTCTAGGAAGTTTGGCCTTTGGTGAGGCCCTCCTAGTGGATCAAATGTTGAAGTTTTTGGAGTTATGTCCAATTCAGTCCTTCGAAACTCAAATTTGGTATATAGAGAAGAAGTTGGTATTGAAGAGGAGGACAAGACAATACAATGGATAAGTTGGAGGACCCACCATGTGGGATTGTCCAATGAATCATCCAAATGAGATAGGTGTCCTGAAATTTTAAGCTATTGAGAATGACTTATGAGCTTGTGAACACCATGGACTTGGCTTTGCACATTTATGGACTTGCTGAGTGGGCAATATGTGGATTGTTCTTTGGATGTACAATTGATTTTGTTGCTCATCAACAAAAGTAGAAAAGAGAACTTCTTGTAGATGCCGATTTTTCCCGGATTTGCAATCAAACCAATTTATGTCACAATTTAATTTGATGTATCTTCTTCGGAGTATCGCTAACTAATTTCCTCTCAAATTTACCGAAGTGATCAAATCATAGGCCCGACATCAAGAGTACTTTGGTTTTGTCACATATTATTAAGCAGGATCATCCGAAATTGTATTATCTAGAATATAGGTTATTCTAGATTGATAAATTGTGCTAAATTAGATGAATCATATCATTCCTTTCATTCTTAGTTAGTTGAATTCGATTGAGTTAAATAAACTATATCACTTAAAAATAAATTTAAGACATTTTTCGTCTACTCTTTTTGAAAGTATAATCCTCACAAGAGATGGAGTTTGTGGACTACAAATCAATATCAAATATTGTTAACTCAGGCTTTCACTGGGAAAAAAAAAAACAAAAATACACTATTTCCAAGGTGGTTTATTGGGCTCGGGTTCACTTTTTCGAGGTCTAGTGCTCATGTCCCTAATTTATAAAACTAAAAAAGAAAGGAGGCAAAACGGAAATTCCTAATCAACTTGGTAGAAATTTGAAAAGTTGAACGTGTTGATACCACCCTCATGTGGCATACCTAAATGCGGGCTGAACCCAGTTGCATAGTGCCGTGGAAGAAAAACGAAATGAAGGCCCAAATATGTTGCAGAAATGGGCCTTTACTTTGCAGGAACTATAAACTTCACTTAAGGCTCCATTTATTTCAAAGAAAATGAATGATTTGAGAAAAATATTTTTAAAAATGATTCTTTGTATCGTTTACAAAAATGAATGAATGGAAAATATTTTCACCCTCCACGAAATGTTTAGATATAAATTATTGTCAATAATGAAAAAAATTTCAATTAACCAATTATTTCAAGCTATACAAATAATAATTTTTAGGAAAATATTTTTCATATCATTTATTTTTCGCTATTCATTAATAACATTATTATTGACATTAGTGACCAATTCTGATGCATATTCACATGAACTTCTTTTGTCCCTCATCAAGCAGAAGGGGATGCATGGAAGGGGAGAGAGGTTGACTTGGTTAAATCTTTTTTTTTTAAGCTTGAGACTGCTAATATATCTATAACTTAAATTTACATTATATTTATGTAAAACTTAAATTAATGCTAATGCAAATGATCTTTGTCTCACTATTTGTTGGGAAAAATAGTATCAAAATTTTATAAGATTCCCACATCAGCTTTCAAAGGAATTTTCCATGAGATAATTCGTTCAAGTTCTCTCCTCCATCTCCCGTTATTCCTCTCTCTAATCAATTACAAGTTAGGAAAAATGACCAAAAAAGTCATAAATCTATTACAATTATGTCAATTCAATCCAATCGACTCAATTGGTAAAAAAAGAAAGGATTTAATTAGCACAATTACAATAGATTTAAAACTTTTTTAGTAATTTTCTCAGTATTTTTGGGCTTGAATTACTGAGATTCTTCCTATGATCTCCCCATTGGTTCTTTCCATAGCGACTAACAGCATTTATAAGCTCTGTAAAAGCCATTGATCGTGTGATTAAGGGAGACATTAAACTCTTCAAGGGAACATGTCAACCTTTTCGACTTCATGTTTTCCTTGGATCTTTAGACCTCCTACATATGTCTCTCAGGTTGACGTTGAGAAGATGATGAATGAGTACCTTAGATTACATTCGCACAAGGTTCGACTTCGGCATGAGGTTTACTCAACATGTCTCCGGCAACTTCAGTTGATAGAGGATGAGAAGAAACTGGTGTTCTTCCTATTGCTCGTCCCAAGGGAACAACATCGAATCACTATTTCGCGCTTGATAGCGAGTTTACGCGATTCCCGGTGAGCTCACAGTTAGATAGTTTCAAGTATCGGACCCCCTCTTTCAACTCATAATGTTGTTGTTTATTAATTGGGCCTATCTTTACATAGATTCTACTTCATTGAAGAGAACAAATTTCTCCGGCTCTACTAGGATGAACCGACGCCTTATTTTATTTTGAAACTGACTCAGGCTTTGAATCTGATGTTACTATGGATGATTGAAATCAAGAGAGAATTTTACCTCTCAGACAGCTCAATGGGTTCCACCACATTAGTTCATAGACGAGTTCGACTCTGTTTGAAGTTTAAACCATGATTTTCCAGGAGCTAAAAGCTTCTGTTTGCACTTTTTCCACAGCTACAAATAGTTTCCATGTTCTCTTTATTTTCAAGAAGAAAGACAATAATATATTGCCTCTTCTATCTGTTAAGCATACATTTGAGGACTCAGCAGTTAAAAGCATATGCATTGAGACAATATCATACTACAATCTGACAAAATTTATTGCAAACCGAATTTTTCCAAAATCTGAAAATTTCCTATTATACATGAATATGCACTGAACAGCTTATTTTGCAAGTGGAAAATCTGAAAGCTGCATCAATGTAGCATACACATATCGTAGGGGAAAAGAGTCGTACTTTCTTAGTGGATAAGGTGAACTCACCGAGTATATTATTTCAAGCACCTACCAAAAAGGATATACAAATAAAAATTTAAAATAATATTAAAATAATATTATAGTTATCCATGTCATTGCCAAGGGCCGGCCGCCACACTAAAGATCCACATGTGAATTCGATCGAAAATTGGCCGGAAGAACTAAATTAGGATTGAATTGGCACCAATTTAAAAGGTTTAGGACTTAATTGACACCAAAAAAGGTTTAGGACTAAATTGGCACCAATGCAAAAGGTTTAGGACTGAATTGACACAAAAAAAAAAGGTTTAGGACTAAATTGACAATAATGCAAAGGTTTAGACTTTTTGGCACTTTTCCTAAACCCTCACGTGGCATACCTAAATACGGGCTGAACCCAATTGCATAGTGCCATGGAAGAAAAAACGAAATGAATGCCCAAATATGTTGCAGAAATGGGCCTTTACTTTTGCAAGAACTACAAATGTCACCTAAGGTTCCATTTGTTTTAAGAGAAAATACCACAAAAATTTCAAATTATGCCACTTGTGACAAATTTATCTAAAACTTTTTTTTATGACACAAAAAACCCCAAACTATGCCACTTGTGATAAATTTACCTTTTTTTTTTTTTGTAGCACGAAAAACCCTAAACTATGCCATTTGTGAAAAATTTACCCCACATTACTTTTGGCCCATGGGCATTTTTCTTTTTTCCATTTTTTTTCTTTTCTTCTTCTCCCGTGGAGAAGAAGGTAAGGGTGGCCCTCGCCCGGTAGGCTTGGGTGAGGGTGCCCTCACCGGATCTGGCGAGGGCGACCTTTATCGGCGTTAGGCGAGGGTCACCCCTGCTGATTCAATGCCCTGGCGAGGGCGACCATCGTCGGCGTCGGGCGACCCTCACTCAACGCCGGTGAGGATCGGTTGAAGGGTTGGCCTCACTGGGCATTGATTTAGAGCCCGCGACGCCTAACACCAACAGGGTCGATCTCGCGGCTAAGCGCAGCCCGCCTCGCCGCCCAGTTGGTCGACCCTCGCCGGACGCCCGGAGAGTCACCCCGCCGGATCTAGCGAGGGCTTCTCTCACCCCAGCTTAACAGTGTGTCACGCCCCACAGATCGGCACATCCCTCGCAAAGGTTGGTTTTGCAGCGTCCCGGGGCCCCGAACACCCAACACCCAACACTTAGATATACAACACATGCGGAAGCAATTAAAACTACCATACATATATAAGCGTATAACCAAGGGTAACCACCAAAATCAACACTTGTACTAATACTGGAATTCATTTACAAAGATCGGTCAATACAACCAAATACCAAATATCAAAAAATGATTCAAGGCCATCGACTAGCTAGGGCTCTTCCCAAAAATGCATCTCTCGCTGTCGTCCTCAAGGTACCCAACAAAAAGTTCGGTCAATGAGAATAAAATAATTACAATGCAAGTACTGAGCATCACAACTAAGCAATTTATAGTACAATATCGGCCAAATCTAGAAATCATATAACCCGGTTTAGGCATACAACATAATAACCAACAAATAAATACAAACTTGATCTCAATTCAAGTCACTCCCATGTTACATAATTCACACATATAATCACAACGCACGATTTAATCCTCATCAATGCATTACGCATACTTGAGGCCTACCAAGATCGGCCATTTCTTAATTTCTCCTAGGCACATGGTACTATGCATCGAATTAATCACAACCAATGTCGGGGTCTATTTATTTAATCACAACTAATCATCCCGCGATAATTACATAATCAGTCCTCAAATGTCTCTGGCTTGCCAAATTAAATCTAATCCGTTCTCCTGTGACAACAGCCGCTAAAACCACAAATTTTGGTCTCTTTCTTTAATCACAACACTCCGTGGCCAGCGTTAAAACGCATCAGCGGCCCAATTGTCTCTAGCCCAAAAAATCAATTCAGGCGCAACATAATCTCAAATCACGAACGAGCCCGCGTAAAATTAATCCGGTTGACTAACCCGTCTATCGGACTTCCGGGCATAATCCTCCGTAAACGCCTCGGGGCGGGTTCACTAATTGGCGTAACACGCATCGGGGTTTATTGTGATCACATTCACAAACCTCAATTTTACCCCGAACCCGCGTAACACTAATCAGGGCATTTAGGTGACCACAATGCACATGTCATTCGAGCA
Source organism: Syzygium grande (assembly GCA_024733475.1). Classification (NCBI taxonomy): domain Eukaryota; kingdom Viridiplantae; phylum Streptophyta; class Magnoliopsida; order Myrtales; family Myrtaceae; genus Syzygium; species Syzygium grande. The sequence goes on along the minus strand of JAMXDD010000007.1, from coordinate 8,447,375 downwards.
TACTTGTGAATGCACATGCCGTCACCAATGTTAAGTGATGCACATCCATGGCCATGAAATTCACACTTGGGCAATTTGCAATATTCACAATGGGCAATTAATAGTACAATGCCATCCAATCAATTATAGTACACTATGCCGGTTTACATTTCAACATACCCAACCAACATATAAATACAACCATGAACTCAATTCAAGTCACTCTTGCACGGCACATAATTCACACATATAATTCGTGACGATTTAATCAACATGAATTCACGCACCCGAGGCCTACCAAGATACACTATTCTTAGTCACACTAGGCACATGGTACTATGTCACGGAATTAATCACAACCAAGTACAAATCAGCCATTTAATCTGCCAATCTAATCATCCCAGATAATTACATAATCAAACCTCAAATCGACCGCGCCTTGCCCGATTAAATCTAATCCAGTCCATTCGCGGCCAGTCGCTAAACCACAAATTTTAGGCCGATAATTATTCTCAAATACTCCATTATAATCCTCAAGTATCATTCCAATTGGCCCCCACAAAAATCAATTACGGCGCGTATTATAATCCTCAAATAAAACCCGAACTCGGGCCAAATTAATCCGAACTGACTAACCCATTTATCGCGCCTCTCGGGCCACTAATCCTCCATTAAATCCACAAACTAATCCACCAAATTGGCCACAAACATAATCCTTAATCACTCTCACAAATTAACCTCCAAATTAACCCCTAAATAACCCTAATTAATCCCTAAAGCAGTACAGTTACCAAGGGAAGCGGGAGAGAGAGAAAAAGACCGGGCTTTGGCCGAGGGCGGCGCGATCATGACGGAAAGTACGGCCATTGGCGGAGCAACAAGGGTCAAGTGAGCACGGGAGCCTATATGAGGGCGGCCATGAGAAAAGCATGAGCGGAGGGGCAAGACTACCAAGGCCCCTCAGAGGGAGAAGGAGAGAAGAAGAAGAAAAGAAGAAAAGGAAAAAAGAAAAGAAAAGAGAAAGAGGAGGAGAGAGAGTGAGTGGACGGGAGTGGTTGGAGGGAAAGGACAGACGCGACCGGGGAAAAAGGCTGCTGGAAGAGAGAGAGAGAGAGAGAGAGAGAATTTGTTTGGAAAAATTTATAGGGAGGGGAAATTAAAATATTAAACCGGGGAAAAAGGCTGGAAGAGAGAGAGAAAGAGAGAGAGAGAATTTGTTTTGAAAAAATTTATAGAAATTAAAATATTAAACGCAAACCGGAGTCCAAAGTAGACCGTCCAAAGTAGACTTAAAAAGGGACAAAGGCCAAATTAATTTGATCAAAATTTTTACTTAGGGGTCTACTAGTCCAAATTTGCACCCGGTCCGAAACCCAAACTTTTCCACTATTCCCGATAATCTCGATACCGCAACCTTGATATCGACACCGCCCAATTTATTACAGGCCCCAAACACCCTAAAATCGATCGCAAAGTTCAGTGGTCCAAATAACGATTTAATTCGATCGAGTGCGATTCTAGCGAAAATTTAGTTTAAAATAATAACCGAGAGTGATCAGCTCCAAGCCAGATTTTACTATAAGCACACCGACAAATTATGCATTTTATAAACCCCAAAAATTGGATCAAACTGGATCGTTACATAGTACAAAGAAGGGTCGCCTCTTTCTTCTCTGAGAAAAGAAAAGAAAAAAACGAAAAAAAAATAGAAAAAAAGACGAAAATGTCCACGGACCAAAATGTAATGTGGGGTAAATATGTCACAAGTGGCAAGATAGTTTGAGGTTTTTTATGTCACAAAAAAAATTCAAAGTAAATTTATCACAAGTGGTATAGTTTAGGGTTTTTGATAGTATTTTCCCTTGTTTTAAAGAAAATGAATGATTTGGAAAAATTATTTTTAAAAATGATCTTTTGTATCAATTACAAAAATGAATGAATGGAAATTATTCTCACCGGCCCACGAAATATTTAGATATAAATTATTGTTAATAATGAAAACAATTTCAATTGACTAATTATTTCATGCTATACAAATAATCATTTTTAGGAAAATATTTTTCAAATTTTTATTTTTCGCTATTCATCGATAATATTATTATTGACATTAGTGACCAATTCTGATGCATATTCACGTGAACTTCTTTTGTCCCTCAGATCAAGCAGAAGGGGATGCATGGGAGGGGAGAGAGGTTGACTTGGTCAAATCTTTTTTTTTTTTAAGCTTTAGACTGCGAATATATCTATAACTTAAATTTACATTATATTTATGTAAAACTTAAATTAATGCTAATGCAAATGAGCTTGTCTCACTATTCATTGGGAAAAATAATATCAAAATTTTATAAGATTCCCACATCAACTTTCAAAGGAATTTTCCATGAGATAATTTGTTCAAGTTCTCTCCTCCATCTCCTGTTATTTCCTCTCTAATCAATTAAAAGTTAGGAAAAATTACAAAAAAGTCATAAACCTATTGCAATTGTGTTAATTCAGTCCAATCGACTCAATTGGTAAAAAAAAAAGGATTGAATTAGCACAATTACAATAGATTTAAAACTATTTTGGTAATTTTCTCAATATTTTTGGGCTTGAATTACTCAGATTCTTCCTATGATCTCCCCATTAGTTCTTTCCATAGCGACTAACAGCATTTATAAGCTCTGTAAAAGCCATTGATTGTGTGATTAAGGGAGACATTAAACTCCTTCAAGGGAAAATGTCAACCTTTTGACTTCATGTTTTCCTTGGATCGTTAGACCACAGCCTCCTCCTTCATATGTCTCTCAGGTTGAGGTTGAGAAGATGAATGAGTACCTTACGTAGATTACATTCGCACAAGGTTCGACTTTAGCATGAGGTTTACTCGACGTGTCTCCAGCAACTTCAGTTAATAGAGAATGAAAAGAGACCGGTGTTCTTCCTATTGCTTGTCCCAAGGGAACATCGAATCACTATTTTGCACTTGATAGCGAGTTTACGCGATTCACAGTGAGCTCGCAGGTAGATAGTTTCAAGTATCGGACCCCCTTTTTCAACTCATAATGTTGTTGTTTATTAATTGGGCCTATCTTTACATAGATTCTACTTCATTGAAGAGAACAAATTTCTCCGGCTCTACTAGGATGAACTGACGCCTTATTTTATTTTGAAACTGACTCCGGCTTTGAATCTGATGTTACTACGGATGATTGAAATCAAGAGAGAATTTTACCTCTCAGACCGCTCAATGCGTTCCACCACATTAGTTCATAGACGAGTTCGACTCTGTTTGAAGTTTAAACCATGATTTTCCAGGAGCTAAAAGCTTCTGTCTGCACTTTTTCCACAGCTACAAATAGTTTCCATGTTCTCTTTATTCCCAAGAAGAAAGACAATAATATAATATCTTTTCTATCTATTAAGCATACATTTGAGGACTCAGGAGTTAAAAGCATATGCATTGAGACAATATCATACTACAATCTGACAAAATTTATTGCAAACCGAATTTTTCCAAAATCTGAAAATTTCCTATTATACATGAATATGCACTGAACAGCTTATTTTGCAAGTGGAAAATCTGAAAGCTGCATCAATGTAGCATACACATATCGTAGGGGAAAAGAGTCGTACTTTCTTAGTGGATAAGGTGAACTCACCGAGTATATTATTTCAAGCACCTACTGAGAAGTTGAATCCATGACAGTTTGGGCATAATAGAACCTTCGAATCCACTAACTACAGTAAGGCTCAGATTTCGGAAAAGTCACTGCATTCGGAGGAAGAGTGGCTTCACAACTACAGATTGGAATGAGTGGAAGCTGTAGTTTTGGCCAACTTGCCCTTGACCATGGATCCTTGTGATTCTCTCTCTCTCTCTCTCTCTCTCTCTCTCTCTCTCTCTCTCTCTCTCTCTCTCTCATATTCTACAGTAAGGTGAACAATCTGACGGTGGATGTGCCTGAACTTGGAAAACCTAGTGGCACAAACCACTCAGTTGGACTTCATCTCAATATCTTCATCCTCTAAGGTGGCATCAGAATCATCCTGTGGAAGGAGGCCGAGGAGAGGCAAGGGCAACAACGAGCTGAGATTGCACAGCACTATCAAAAAGGCCAAATTGTCAAATTTGTCCTTGGTGATACCAAAGAGCTGTGTCAGTCCAGCACCGATAAGCCCACCTACCACGCTCCCCCCATTGGATATGGACATGAGGGTAGCAAAAAGTGTAGCTTCCATTCCCTCTGGACATAGTCTTGCCGCCAGGACAAGGACAGGCATGAAAGAAGCCTACAACGTAAATATGAGGGATTAAATAATCTCTCCAATCTCTATATAATAAAGCAACCAAAAGGAACCTTCAACCTCAAACTTTTTCCTAGAAATTCCACAAAATACCCATGCATTCTAAGGAAACAAACAATGATTACATATTACTAAACAATGGACAAAATAGTGATTTAAAATGTAAACATACTAATCGTGTTATCTAAGAAATCTCTTTTATACAGATTCTAAATTTAAGTAATCTTCCTTATCCTACAACAATTTAAATATATTCCTGAAATAACTCAATCCACATGTTCCCTCACCGCTATCACAAAAACTATGAGTGCAATAGGAGCTTCCGTCGACAAAAAGATCACCAAATAGATACATCTATTCGATTAGCTATTACTGTAAAAGATCCCCTTTTAGTAGAGTTAGCGAAAGAAATCATTATCTACTAATACTCGTCATTTCTCCCCCCACTTCTGCGAAATAGTAATTCCTTTTCCTGTTTATCATATTTTAATGTGTGCCCTCTTTCCTAGTAACTCTAGGATAAATCACCAGTTCGTTAAGTCAGCAGTCAGCACCAGAGGATGAGGATAACGCACTGGTGTGAAAGCAATAAAATTAATGCATGTTCCTTCTGTTGTAGCATGATAGCTGATGCTATCACATGGAAGTCTAGCATTGGAAGATTCATACTAGGACGTTATACAATGATCTAACATAGAAAAGAAAGCTCAGAGGCAGCACAAGATATACAAGTGGCAACAGTATTTGTGCTACATATTAGGACATTTGAGGCACAAAAATCTGGTCACCCTGCACAAATGTGTACAAATAAGTGATTTTATGACCCAGGTGTTCTATTGGAGGCACTTCTAATGTTGACATGACATAACATGGATTTGAGAGATACGTGGACACACGATGCTACATATTGGCCTTAGATATCTCAAGAAATGTATTTGGTCCTATAACTCAATGACTTTTATGATAAAATTTGAAAAATAATTAATGAATTCAATTTTTCACCGAAAAGACAATATCCCAAAACTGCAGATTATCAATATCATGATAATTTCTTAATGTTCATGTCCAAGTACCTTCATATAAAATATTATACTAATTAGCCTATACCATAGTCCCCATTTTAGAGAAATAGACCAGCACCAAGGACAAAACATGTGGTTGACACCAGTATTTCTACTCTGACTGACCTAGCACGCAAGTATTAATGTGTTAGGTGCACCGGGTTGTGTGAGGATGGCACATTATTAAGATAGACCAGCATAACTGAATGTGTTAGAAACTAATTACCTGGCCCAGAACGGTCAATATTAAGGAGTCTCCAATTGCAAACCATTCATCGCTTACACCGAATTGACGGTTTAAGCCTTTCACAAGGAAAACCTAATGAAGAAAGAAAGCAAGTGATGAAACAAGCCTGGGAATCAAGGCAGCTTAATTTTAACTACATACAAGCATGACACCTGCCTGTGTCATCCCCAGCGCTGATCCGAATAATGTCGTTGCAACAAAGATCTTCCGTAGTGGAACCTTTTTCAGAAACCCGTTATAGAGTCCAACACCTAAAAGTGACGCAATGGAAGTAACAAGTTTGACTCGTCCAAGAAACTCCGGAGTGAAACCAAGTTTGTTTGTGCTGAATTCCCAAAAATGTCATCAAAATTGCCATCATGTAAGGAGATGAGAATCCCCCATCGTCTGGAAAGAAATTGTCGCAATTAAAAAGACCAATCATGTCTGAACTTACGTGAAGTAAAACATAGCCGAATCTGATTGTGGTGTAGCCTGCCAAAGAAAGATGAATAATGTGGGGAGAAGTACATTGGGTTGCTTCACTGCACCCCAGAGCTTTATAATATCCTCTTTTGACTTTTCCACAAAGCCAGCATTGGCCAGAGGAAGATTCTGTTTCAGTGCTCTTACTGAACCAACCACTGGCTGCTCTTTAACAAGAACAGCTACCGCAGACGTTATCAGAGGTAGCAGGGCTGTAAGACCAAATACAAACCTGTGAAATGAGATTGACATGCGAAAATTCAGTTTTTGAGATGTTAAAGAGGTTGCTTAAAGTGCAACCAGAACAAAGATTCAATATTAGTTTGCCAACAAATGAAAGATTCACCATAAGCACCTTACTCCATATGCATCCACAAAGGACCCACTAAAGTAAGAGCTCACAATTCCACCAAAAGCTGAGGATCCCCAGCATAAGGACTGAAGGGATCCAGACATGCTTTGTGATTCACCACGGGCCCTCTCCACAACCATGGAATCCACAACCTACAGCATACTTCAATGTTTGGCATGATTTGTATGTATCCAGAGAAAACAACAATGGCAAATATTCAACTTAAAGCTAAGTATCTCTATTAGAACGATTCGATTGAGAACGTTCAGGTGGAAAACCCATATATTAAGAGTGACAAGAAGATGGAAACAACTCTGACAGGTTAGGCTATGAGAAGGCTGGTCAAGGCATGACCTTTTTTACGAACAAGCAGGTTCGATGCAAGCCTGGTGTACTTGCTCATTTCCATTACAACTCAACTCCACTATAGTTTTGCATGCAAAAGCGGTTGTTGAGTACATGCTGGCCATATGCGTTGTCTAATTCCAAGGTAATGTAATTTCCCTTTGTGCAAGTAGCTAAGAAAATCTTAAATTAGCCATGTAGCCCTGTCATGCTCTGAAAAAGTAAAGTATAAGAAGGCATCCTGCAAACCAATCACTAGATTCTCATTGAATCACGTGAATTTCAACCACCAAATTCCGGAGGTACCCAGTTCCCAGAGTTCTACATTTCACAGGCATTAAATCATTCCATTTGCTAATTTGTCATTTTCAGCTGTCATAGAAAATCATAGGCAACTATACGGCAAGCTAAAGCAACATTTTGAAGGCCAAAAAACATGTCATATCTATGGAAGTATGAAATTAAGGGTGGATACATACAACATCAGAGAAGGCAACAGAGAGAGATCCAAGCAGTATGCAGAATGCTGCACTGTATTTGCTATCAACAAAGGTGGCCATTAAACTCCATGAAAGTGCTCCCAGAAGCCCTGATAAAACCAAGTATGATCTTCTTCGGTAACCAAAAAGTGGGACAGAGTCACTGCAACAACAATCTAGTTTGTAAATAATTTCCCTAAAAATAAAAAATAGATGCAATTCTTATGAGAAACAAATGCGATCTGTTAAAACGATATTAAAAGAAAAAATGCACCTGATAAACCCATATAGAGGTTTTACGAGCCATGGTAATGCAGAAAAACCAGATACGACAGCTGTCTAGTCAACCGCAAACAGAGTGTTAGTCCCCGTAAGAATCAGAACAAATGGAAGCTAATCAGCTGCTTAAAAAGATATTCCTTGCTAGTAAGATGCATAAAGACTTATAGATTTGCTAATGAATTGGCCGAGTCAAGACTAACCAAGGCCATAAAAGACAAGAAAATCTTCTTAAGTAGGAAAGTACAGAGGTATAGACTATCAGAGGAAGCTTACGAGTTTCTCTCTTCATACTACTGGAACAAACAAATTGAATGTTCTCAAAGGAGATCCAATTTTTCATTAAGAATCCTCAAAAAACAATGACATACCTCTGCAGGATCTAGATGCAAATCATCTTTCAAATAAAAACTGACGGCAAGTCTTGCAAGGCCCAAGACACCTTGAACAAAATAAACCATCGCAACTGCAATATTGTCTGGCGACAAGTCGACCCCAAAAAACTTAATTGCACTTGTATAGCTGTTTTTCTTGCGAAGAACATTTTTACTGGAAGTGCTTGTTTCTTTGTCAGTTTTTGCCGTCAACGTATCCCCATTTCCTGCCCCTATTTTATTAAAGGAAACAGATAAGGAAAAAAACAGTATCAGAGCAGTAGGGTCATTAGGAAGCAGCATCAAGTTTGAGGATAAATGTCCGAGAAAGATTGCAACAAGCTAAATCACGTTACTGAGTAGTATCCAACAGCTGCCAAAATGAACAACAAAGAAAAAAGTCACTTCTCAGTGACCCTTCATGGAGGAGTCCACTTTTGACATAAGTTGCGAAGCTTGCATCACTTAACAAGTCGACACTTTTTTCCATGTTCGAAAAGATTGAGCAGTCGACACAATGTGCTTAAATAGCAATTGTAATTATTCCACACAACCAAGAAGCAGCAGGTTTTACACTTCACTCAAACAGTATTTTACAATGCTGGAAGAACACTCTCATCTCTACTCGTGCAACTTCAACTAGATTAGACAGGTGACAGATCTGCTCAACTTAAATCAGAGATGAGCATGAGCAAAGATGATCCGCCAAGAGCACCAATCTGCCGCAGGATGAATTGAATTATAACCATCACCACTTAACCAGTAAACCCACAACACCTACATTGCCACTGTCACGTCAAGCAGACTCACAATTTCTTCAGAGAGCAACACAAACCCAACTAAGCAACCCATGATTGGGTACCAAACAAACATCCTAAAATTCAACTATCATCCTCGACCTACGCTCAACCAAAACCACAAATTCCTCAAAGAAAAGACGAACGGCGTCCATGATTGGGGTAAATTGGCGAAACTGATCATCGTAGAAGAAAAGACCGACGCGATGGAAGTTACCCGTGGAATTCAGCAACCGGTCATGGTCCTCGTCCCACCGGCGGCCGGCCCCGGCGGCGGCATCTGGACGGCGGTGGACATGTCGCGACCCGGCGGGTCCGGCGGGTTTCTCCGGCGAGCCCGTCTCCGGGGCCGAGCGCCGAGGCTGGACGACCTCCTGCGGGTGCGCGACGAGATGAGGAGAGCACGAGAGTGGGAGAAGGGGGAGAAAGGTGTGATCTTTGGGGAGGGCAGTTCGGAGAAGGAGAGGGTCATTAGGATTATTGCCATTAAAATGGAAAAGAGGCTTCCTTTTCCACTTTAATCTCTTCGAAATTCTGATGGCTTTTTGTTCATTTTATATCTGTTGTCTCCCAGTTTCGTGGGTTTCGGATGTCTGGATTGACTGAATTGTCCTCCTCTTGTGAGATTTTTCGTGGATGGACTTCTGGTCGCGAGGCTTATTAATTAGAATCGGCTTCCTTCGTTAATCAAACAACAGAGTCTGGTTGATTTTGGCTTTTGGGTGGGGCTCGGAGTTGAATTCGACCGCATGCACAGAAAAGAGTGCCGTTCAATTTTGGAACATGCCCCCGGTGCGGTCAATGTTCTCAATGACATCATCATGTATTCTGATTTTGACATCCCAAGACCCACAACATTGCACTCGATTTTATTCATAGCTGCACACTTAAGTAGCGTACCGTTTTCTGATCGATGAGACATTGAAATGAACAACTGAAATTCATAATCCATTCGAAAACCTTTAATATAACTAGAACATAATTAGCACTATCTGAATTATTATGAGCAATAGCTACAATATCATTTATAGACTCAATTCTAATTTCTTTACCGTTCTCGTTCTTTTGCTTAGGGTAATCCCTTCTAATATGCCCCATTTTCCATAATTAACACACAACACCACCAATCCTAGAGTGATTTCATCTGTATAGTTTCACACTACTTTTGCTAACATGAGTACAATTTCTTCTTCAAATTTCACCTACTAAAATAACAATCATAGGTTCATCGGATTATGTTATCACGGATGTCTTGTAATCACATTACAAACATAATCATACATCAAATAGGTAGTATTCTAATTATCGGGCAATATGAATAACATACCTTATCATTAAGTCAATCTTAATTAGTCAATTGACTAACAATTACATGGAATTTATTGAAATGTTTAGCAACCCATGCACCTTAGCCTAACTTTAAGTGAAACAGACGTCCCATCAAGTAGACATTGTTGGTCACAAATGGCTTCTTGTACATGTTTCATAGGGTATTCATTAGTCCAACAAATGGTCTTTGATTTCATGATGTTAAACATGGCATTACGAGACAACATCAGCCAAATGATATCCAACGCCTATCTATTCAAAGCAATTCCTAATCAATTTGCTTCAGCTGCTCAACTTCTTCCTATATAGGGGTAAGTATGGATTTCTATGGCATAAATAATTGTCAATATTCATATTACAAACTAAAATCATTCCCATCAAATCTATCAATTTTCATTTTTCCTTCTTCTTTCCTCGTCAATTTGCTTTAACTCAACCAAGCTTAGCTTTGATACCAATTACTATGTAAAACGGGTTATTGAATAATAAAATAAATAGAATATATGGTTTGGTCGGCAAGACTAACTCCATAGGAAGAGCAACAAATGATTTCATTATAGAAAGTGACATAACATAGATTACAACCACACTCAAGTTACTGAAACACTTTTCAGTGTTCTCCAACCCCAATAACTCACACTAGGGATGATTTGTTTGAGGTATGGTAGTGTCTAGCCCTAAAACCTAGAACCTATCTTATTATAATCGGTTTTCAATTTTTAGAATCTAGAACTTATCTTGTTTTATTTGGACTCTATTTTGGAACCTATCCTATTTTTCTCTGTTCGATTCCAGAGTCCATCCAAGAACCTATTTTTTTTTTCCTTTTTCTAGTTTCAGAAATTTAGAGTGAAACAAACAATCCAAAAGCACTATGTCTAGCAATTAAAATGCTCCACTGGACATGTTCACAAGTGCTCTATGCTTCTAGAAGCAATAAAAATGAAAATGATGAAAAATATATCAGCTAATGCACAGTCCTGTCAATTAGTTTCAAGCGAAGAAAGTTCAATAAATATTCACCCACAGCGGATGGACAACACCCAAAAGAACTAACCATGCTAAAAGCACGCTGCACATAGATTTCATATAGGACAACTTCAGGATCTAAAGTTTTTGAATTTCAAACTCGATCTAGCAAAATGGAAAACTCAACCAACCCTCCAATAACTATTTGCTTCTACAATTGAAAAGTTAGTGCTTTTAGTAAAATGAAAGTGATGAAAAGCACTGCTGTTCCTAGGAGAAGACAATAATAAGATCTATCCTAAGAGACCAATTTAGCCACGGCTCCATGAAAATGATGAAATAGCAAGACCCAACAAAGTTCTTGTGTTGCAACCATCCAGAACCATCACGGGCATGGTCAAAAACCTGAAATTCATACATAAAGAAAAATCAACAAGAAATCATACTCTAAAGACAAATGCAAATATGCCGATTAATGAAGTCTATTTACTCACCACAAAATAGGAGTTTCCACAAAAGAAAGTCTAGTTACCAATGATAATTTCCTCGGCAAAACAATCCAAATCTAAAAACCAAAATAGAGATTAAATAAAAGTATTCACTCAATAGATAAATATGTGAATGAATTACAAGATAGAAAGAACTATACACTACTTACTCGACTCAAACTTTTCTGCATTCTCAATGCACTCATCAACATTAATTGGCACGCAAAGCGGTCTCAATCAATCTTGAGTACAAATCAAACCTTCCGCTATTGTAGGAGTCAAAGAACTTCAAAAAGCCGTCAAGCACACGTCCCGATGTACTAAAAAGTCGACTCCAAAACAATGGTAGTCATAGGAATGGACAAAACATTCAAAGCCATCAAAGATAAGATTTTATACTTTAACTCACTACTCTTCCACCACATCAAAAGGTCAATATTAATGACATCTTTACTTTTGGCTTCAAGATACCGATCAAGCTTGGATTTGTTTTCATTAAGCACTCTTTTCTTTGCATGAAGAAAGCTTTTTGCCAAGCTTGGATGTCATCCTCATTGTTATCTTCATTGTTATTAGTATAGGCATTGGAACCACTACTACTGGTACTTACACTTGAACCACCAAAATGTTGTTTACTATAACTAACAAAGGATTAATCATAAAATTCATATAAACGCTCCAAGCCATACTTCACCCTATCATGCATCTCAGCAATTTTCGATTCATCATCATAAATTTGTTCATAACAGAACTTCACAAAATTCAACTTTTTTGTAGGATCCAATGCAACCGCAATCAACATCATCATATTTACTTCATATAAACTCCCATAATATTTGTCTAACTTCTCCTTCATTTTTAAGCCCATACCTTGAAACTTAGGGTTCAAAGAATTCACTGCATAATTCAAATATTTATACAAAAAGCTATATCCCATGATTCAAATATTTATACGAAAAAAGCTGTATCCTCAAAATAATCATGTAAAGTAACATATGAACTCTCCAACATCTGTTTGGTGGCATCATAAAACTGTTTCAGAAATTTAGAAAAAATGATGACATTTTTCCAATTTTCATATCGAGGAGAATCATTGTCAATCTCCCTTTAGAAAGATGAATCATCTTCTTCCATCCTTTCAAAGGCTTTCCTAAACTTTATGGCAGTGTCTAATATTAGATAAGTGGAGTTTCATCTAGTGGCAACATCTAGACAAATTGAACCCTTGTATGTAATCCTCTCACTCTCAATACAAGATTGAAATGTTTAACCTCTCATGGGAGAACTCCTTACATACCTAATTACGTTTCGGATCGTGTAATGGAATCACGCACCTCATTCATTTTATCTTTTACAATCAAGTTTAAAAATGAACAGTGCACCTCATATGTAAAATATCACCATTCAAGATCAAAAACCTTTTCCTTGAAAATTTTTCCTTCATAGAACCAACGACCACATCATTGGAACTAGCATTATCCACGGTTATTATGGACACCTTCATTTCTAATCCGCTTTTCGTAAATGCACTTCTTCACCATTTTCCCCATCTCCTTACCCTTGTGATTATGCATCACCATAAAATTGATGATTCTTTTATGCAGCTTCTAGTTTTTATCAATAAAATGTGTAGCGAGACATAAATAGTTCAAGTTTGGAATGGAACTCCACGTGTTAGTTGTGAATGCAATCCTAGAATTAAGATTACCAAAGTAAGCTTTCAAACAAGTTCTTTCACTCAAATACAACTACATACAATCTCTAGCCACCGAAAACCGTGATAAATGTTGGAAGAGAGGTTGTAATTCAATGAAAAAATCATGAAAACTGACATGCTCAACTGTGGAAAAAGGTTATTCATCAATAATAATCATCCTAGCAAGCATGTGCCTACAATGCTCTTGATCAAACTTCCACATTGTTAAGACACTACCATAACCAGTATTTTGCCCAACCTCACCAACCACATATTTGTTACTTGGTGCAAACAACATTTGCTTCTTGTCGGTATAAGGATACTTTTGCAACTTCTCAGGTGCTTTCACATGGTAGGCGTTCCATGATCAACAGAGTATTTATACTCAGTCCTACAGTGAATGCACTTTACCTTTGTATCACTTGTGTTCTTATCTATGACTTTGAAAAAAATTATCCCAGGTCTCGATTGATTAGCTTGCTTTTTACCAAGAGAAGGACGGGAGTTAGGTACCCTCACCTTGTTTGTCGCACTCATGGTTGTAGAGCACACTTCAGCACCTCCATGGAATGGCAATTCCATGAGAGGACTCATTTCATTACATCCATCCACTTCCATTGATATGTCTTTGTCTTGATCCATTAATTGAAATCAAATTATACAACAATGTTAGAATTCTACAGAATACAAATTTTATAACAATATAGGATCAACAATTATAGAATAAGAAGTTTGTAACTCTTCATTTGTGCAACAACAATTATAGCCATGTGTAAGAATAATTGTGGCTCACATGATGTTATTAAATTAATGGTTTAATAATTATTATGCTATAATAACTGTATTGGCTACAAAGACGTGCGACTCTTACGAAATGAAAGATGTGCTTTGATGAAAGGCACCTATTGATAGCCCATATAAATAGAGTCCGGTCCCCTCCACCCAGCGCATGAATAAATGTTGTCTTTTATCCTCTATCAGATAAGATCGTTAAAGAGAAAAGTGGATTGAGGGAGAGAAATCAGATTTCTAGGTTTCTTCTATTTCTGCAACAATTATCTTCAAGGACAACGCTATGGATAAAAAGTATGTCTTCATCCTTCTTATTATGAAATTTATGAAGATCTAAGTTTTTGGATTTCATAATTTTTCCTCATAAAAGTATTATGTTTAACACTTACAATTGGTATCGAGCGTGGTTTAGGATCTCATGGTTTTTCTAATTATGGTTTCTAGGATAAAGATTCATGTTGCTCTTTTCTTGTTATTTTCTTGTTAAATGAAATGATTTTTTGTTCCGATTCATTTTGTCGAATCTTGAACCTATGTGATGGCGCTGGCATGGTCTCCAAAACTCATTCGTTAATTTGGTTGGAGATGGGTTGTTAGAGGAGACCCTAATGATGGAAGGCGTAGCAAAATGGGGTGAAATAAACAAAAGCGGGAATGGACACGATGAAGAATACGTGTGGAAAACACGCCCGCCCCCTACGGTTACAGGCGCGTGGCGTGCGCGCGGTGAAGGAATGGGCACGTGTCATGCACGTGCTCGCGATGCACAGGCGCGTGGGCTCTACATGCCCGCATGGTAGTTGAGGCGTGTGCACCCCTCTCTGCCAATTATTTACAATTCTACCCTTCCCTGCATGATTTTACGATTCTGCACTTGACTATTTTATTTACTGTTTTGTCATTGACTAATTTATTTACCATTTTGGCACTGGCTGTTGAATTTATGGTTCTGCCCCCATCAAATTCTAATTTTACAGTTTTGCCCTTACACATTAATTTACGGTTTTGCCCTTACGTGCAATTTGGTGAATGTTTGTGAATAAAACAATTATTGTGTTTTACAATTTCAAGAATTCAATTATGAGTGGTTTGTTAGTCACCAAAGTGACCGAACCATAATGTATAGAATTTTTTGAAATTGTATAAATATTTCATTCAATTACCCATAACTAATTGATGCTATGACAGAAATTGATATATTGTATATTCTTATTGGTGTCATGGGCATATTGAAGTTCATTTATCATAAGAACTTAGGGATTGACCCAAAGGTTAATCAATTTCCTATAATTTATGAACACAATAGTTGGTAATTAATATGTCTTGTTAAATTTGTTTGTATATACAAAGATATCAAATAAATTTTAATGAGATGTATTTATAATTACTAAATTAAAGTTATTAGCATCATTATGGTTTATTGTATGTTTTATATCATAGGACCAACCAAAGGAGAACTATGATATACATGTATTGTTTAATTTGAATATGATAATGTGATATTCTCAAAGTATTAATGTATGAGTATATTATTGTATATTTGCAGATATCTGTACCTATTTCTCTTCATTCACATGCTTCATTTGTTCCTCTGTTCATTGGAATGAATTTCCCTTATTGAAGTGAACAAGTCCTATTTCACCTAGGTGTCTTGGATCTTAATTTAGCACTTCAAGTTGAGAAATCGGCTACTATTACTGATTAGAGCAGCGATAATGAAAAGACTTTCCATAAAGCTTAGGAAAGATCGAACGGATTAAGCTTAATGTTTATGCGAATGACAGTTGCAAACAACTTAAAGACAACTCTTCCCAAAACTGATAGTGCTGAGGAATTTATGAAATTTGTAGAAAACCGTTCTCAAATTGCTGATAAGTCATTTGCTGGTATATTGATGAGTTCTTTGACCACCATGAAATATGATGGTTCACGTGCCATACATGAACATATACTAGAGATGACAAACTTAGTGGCAAAATTAAGGACTTGGGAATGAACATGGATGAGTAATTTTTAGTACAATTCATACTTAATTCCTTGCCTCATGAATAATATGAGCCATTTCAAATGAATTACAACACTATAAAGGATAAGTGGAATGTAAATGAATTGGCCAGTATGCTTGTTCAAGAGAAAACAAGGATAAAGAATCAAAAGGCTCATTCTGTTCATCTCTTAAGTCATCAAGAAGCTAAAAAAGAATTCCAAGAGGAAAGGTGGAAGGAGCAAGAAGAAAGTTTTATACAACCTGAATGACTCTTTCAAGACTTCTCAAATCCACAAGAAGGAACACGATCTTATTAAGTGTCACTTTTGTAATAAAATTGGACACTTGAAGAAAGATGGTCTTAAGTGTAAAGCTTGGTTCGAAAAGAAAGGTAAGCCTTGTGCTTTAGTATTTTTGAATGAAACTTTATTGAAGTTCTTCATAATACTTGGTGGATTGATTCTGGTGTCACCACTCATATTTTAAATACGATGCAGAGATTTCTTTTGATCCAAACCATAAAGCTAAATGAGAATTATTTGCTAACATGGAATAGAAACAAAGCTACAATTGAAGGCATTGGCACTTATCATTTAATCTTAGATCTTGGGCATTATTTGGATTTGTTTGAACACTTTATGTACCTATATTTTCCCGCAGTTTAGTTTCTTTGCCAAAACTTGATGTAGCGGGATTCTCTTTTAAGTTTGGTTGTGGATCTTTCAGTTTATATAAGAATAATAATCTTATTGGAATTGGAATTTTACATGATGGTCTTTACAAGTTTAAACTTGAAAATGCTTTTGTTGAGACCTTAATGACCTTGCATCATAATGTTGGCACTAAATGTAGTTTAGTGGATGAGAATTCTGCTTATTTGTGGCATATACATTTGGGTCACATATCCAAAGAAAGAATGCAAAGGTTAGTTAAGAATGAAATTTTTTCAAAATTGGATTTGATTGATCCGGGAGTGTGTATTGATTGTATTAAGGAAAACAAACAAAACACACTAAGAAAAGGTGCCACAAGAAGCACAAAGCATCTTGAAATTATACACACTGATATATGTGGTCCTTTTGATGTTCCATCTTTTGGTGGAGAAAGTTATTTTATCATCTTTATTAATGATTTTACACGTTATGGTTATGTTTATCTATTGCATGATAAATTTCAATAAGTGAATACACTTGAGGTTTATATTAAAGAGATTGAAAGGCAATTAGATAAAAAGGTGAAAGTAGTAAGGTCGAATAGAGGTGGTGAATATTATGGAAAGTATAATGAATTAGGATAATGTCCGAGTCCATTTGCTAAATTCCTTGAAAGACATGGTATTTGTGCTCAATACACAATGCAAGGTACACCACAACAAAATGGTGTAGTAGAAAGGCATAATCGTATTTTAATGGAAATTGTTAGGAGTATGATGAGTCATTAATATCTATCGTTATCATTGTGGATGTATGCATTAAAGATTTTTATGTATTTATTAAATAGGGTTCCCAAGAAGGCAGTTTCAAAGACTCCCTTTGAACTGTGGATGGGAAGAAAGCCTAGTTTACAACACCTGCATGTTTGGGATTGTCCAAGAGAAGTGAGAATTTACAATCCACATGAAAAGAAATTGGATTTAAGAACAACTAGTGATTACTTTATTGGTTATGTAGAGAAATTCAAAGCGTATAGATTTTACTGTCCTAATCATAGTACAAGAATTGTTGAATCTGGGAATGCTATGTTCATTGAAAATGTTGACATTAGTGGGAGTGAAAGAATATGATGTTGTTTGCAAAAAAAAAAAGAATATGTGATGTTTGCATTAGGGTTAGGGTGGAAGTTCCTCTACCCAAAACTTCTAAAGTTGTTGTTCCCGATATTATAGTTCAACTCAACAATAATCAAGATCAACAAATAAATGATCAAACACTCCATAATGAAAATGTCAATATTGAACCTACAGTAGTTGAGCCAAAGAAAATAGCATTAAGAAGATCTCAAAAAGAAAGTAGGTCGGCTATTTCTAATGACTATGTGGTTTATCTACAAGAGTTAGAAATTGACTTAGGAATTGATAATGATTCAGATTCATTTTCAGAAGTCATGGAATGTGATGATTCTCTTGAATGGTTCAATGCCATGGAAGAAGAGTTACTATGGATCAAAATCAAGTTTGGAATCTCGTTGAATTTCCTTAAGGATGCAAAAGGTTGGGTGTAATTGGGTCTTTAAGACCAAGTGAGACTCAAAAGGTAATATTGAGCGATATAAGGCCAGACTTATTGCTAAAGGTTTTACTCGGAAAGAAGGCATTAACTATAAGGAGACATTTTCACCAGTTTCCAAGAAAGACTCACTTAGAATCATTATGGCTTTTATGGCTCATTACGATTTAGAGTTACACCAAATGAATATCAAAATTGACTTTCTGAATGGGAATTTAGAGGAAGAGGTTTATATTGTAACGCCCTTACCTCGGGGTTATCCGTGCGATGTCTCATTCGTTATTATATTTGACTAAGCACAAGTGAAAACAATTAATTTGGAACAATCACAATCAAACAACGGGGTTATGACAAGCATCATGAGCAAATCTTGTATAAACATGTAACATCTTATTATTAAACATATGTGAAAATAGCTCGTATAAATCATATCACAAGTAAAGGCCGAGGTTAATCCTAGCTCCTCTATGTCATCCTCCGTCTTTTCTGTCTTGAAAAGGAAAAACAACGGGGATGAGTCAAGGAGACTTAATGAGTAAATTCACTAATATTCGTGCAAGATGATGCCCGCCGTCGTACTAACACATACAAATAGTTTTCCCCGCCTTATATTGATGGCAAATCAATAGCAAAGCTTTTGACCTTGCCCTTGCTATATTTATATAGAAACTCACCTTTGTCCAATCACATAAATGCGGCTTATCAATAAATACACGTACCAGCACACATATAGAATTCATTTATCATCATCCCTGGCTCAACCGGGGCATCCAGCTTCATGCTAGGCATCCTGGCTCAACCAAGGCATCTCAGCTCAATCGAGGCATCTCGGGGCTAGCTCACCTAAGGCATCCGGGCTCAATCAAGGCATCCTAGCTCAACTAGGGCATCCCGGCACTAGTTTACCGAGGCATCCGGGCTCAACCTAGGCATCCTAGCTCAACTAGAGCATCCTGACGCTAGTTTACTGAGGCATCGCCGCCAACGCTATGTGACGATAGTCTTCTTCTTTCATTTAGTGATCACACATCATTGATCACACAAGCTGGTTTATTATATTGATTTCATTAGTCCATGCAATCAAGCCCAAAGGCGTGCCGTGCTTGTATAATCATAATCTCTAGAACATTCACCTAACATGTGGATCGCGGTTTAGGCTATGTGGTTTAGTCCGCTATGCCAAGCGCCGGCTCGGAGCCGAACTTGGCCTGAATCTACACATCCCAATGTAAATCTGCACCAAGCCGAACTCGTGCCGTAATGCCACAACATGAGTACGAGACCATACGATACCCCGTTTCATGACTCATATGTGTCTTGACTTACGATTATGAAGCAAAACAAGAAGCATTCATGCAAACATCAAGCATCTCAAACACAGCCATCGCTCGAGTCAAACTCGTAACACCACGCCCTATCCTTTTATAAACCAATGAGCATTGATGAAAACATCAAGCATGGTAACAAGCGATCGTGCAACATCAAGACAAACAACACGCAAGTCTCAATAAAGGCTCGGGTGAGAACTCAAGCCAACAATGCATCATAACTTCCTATTCCAAGATTAGGGAATCCACTTACATATCGTGTTCCAAACATGTAACACACCGCCCTATCTAAGTGTTAGGGAATTCACTCACTTATAATCACCTATATTCAAAAGAAAATGTCTATGGCGGTCGGTGGTGGCAAATGGCGAGAGAGAAATGTTTGGCGTGATGGTGAGAGAGAGAGAGACGTGAGAGTAAGAGATGTTAGGAAGAAGAGGTGATGTGTGGAAACTAAGAGGGGAAACTAAGTCTATTTATAGGCAAACTAATTTGTTCCCTAAGCCTTCCTAGATTTTGTCATCATTACTTTGATTTTGGAAATCCTGGCTATTAATAAAGAAAGGCCAAAATGTCATGATGAAATGATCTTGAGAATCTAAGTCATTAATGAGGTAAGGTCAAAAGATTGTAATGAGAAAATCTTGAGAATCTTAGGTCTTAATGAAGAAAGGCCAAAATATCATGATGAAATGCCTTTAAAGTCTAATGCCATTAATAACTTGATTTTAGAAATTTTGGCATTAATGAATAAGAGCCAAAAGCCATGATGAAATGCCATTAATAACTTGATTTTGGAAATTTTGGCATTAATGAATAAGAGCCAAAATAACATGATGAAATGCCCCTAAAGTCTTAGCCATTAAAGTGGCTTCTTGAGCAAGATTTAATCTTAGCCATACAACCTAAACTTGGGCCCTAAGTTTCAATCTAGGTTTCGTGATGACCTAGAGGAGCAATTAAGATCCTAAAACTTGGTCTCCAAGTTATAATAAACATTTTTTTTCTCTCTCTCTTTCTCTCTCTCGACTTCTCCCTTGGCCGACCTCCAATCAAAGCTTAGCATAGCTCATTTGAAAGCTTAGAATGAGCACATTAAATCACCAAAAGATATTAAGTTGAGATTCCAACATTCTTATATAAAAAGATGAATCTTTAAAATTTGACAAAATCGTAGTTTTTGCAACCGTTATAGAAATCGGGCTTAAAAAACATAGTAAACAAACTCCGAAAATGCCCAAATTTGAATATTTCATCAAAAAAAAAGACCTTAAAAACATTTTCCATAAGAATATGAAATCTGAATCTTTCTATAAATACAAATATTAATAGCTCAATGATAGACCAAAAATAATTCGCTGGGATAGAATTCTTGCTTCCAAAAATAAGCTCTTTCTAGAAAACAAATCATTTCCAAAAATTCCAAAATATTATAAATAAGGAAGTTCTCAACAACTTTTGTGAAGGAAGTTTGCTCAAATTCGACATAGAAAAGTTTGTAAAAATCGAGAAAGTGTGAACATCACAGAAATACCCATTCTGGGCAGTTTTACATGGTCTGAAAATTAGGCCATCGTGACTACTCATATCAAGTCCAAAAATTCTGAAATTAAAGTATATACAACTTAAAGATGTTTGGAGAAACTTTTAAGAAGGAAGTATTTGGAAATTCGGATCACAAAAGTCTCCACAAAAATAATAAAATGAAGGGGTATGGAGGATCCGGATCTAGATTTTCCAAAATAAGAGTAAAATTAGTTTCGATAGGAAAACCACCAAACTTAAATTATAGCCATTTTCCAAGGACTGAAATTAAGGATGTTATATATATGGACCAACCTGAGGGCTTTTCAACTAAAGGAAAGGAACACATGGTGTGTAAATTAAAGAAGTCAATATATGGACTTAAACAAGCTTCCCGACAATGGTATCTTAAGTTTCATGATACCATAACTTCTTTTGGATTTAAGGAAAACACTATTGATCAGTGTATATACATGAAGGTCAATGAGAGCAAATTTATTTTTCTAGTTTTATATGTTGATGACCTTTTTGCTTATGCTAATGATCTTGGTTTGTTACAGAAAACCAAGAAATTTCTCTCTAAGAATTTTGAAATGAAAGATAAAGGAGGGGCAACGTATGTGATAGCAATAGAAATATTCCGTAATATATCACAATGATTGTTAGGGTTGTCTCATAAAGCCTATATTGATAAAATTTTAGAGAGATTTAGTATGGATAAATGTTCGGTTGGAGCAATTCCAATTCAGAAAGGTGGCAAATTTAGCCTTATTCAATGCTCGAAAAGTGAATTGGAACGAGAATGAATGAAAAGTATTCCTTATATAGTTATTGTTGGGAGATTAATGTATGCTCAAACTTGCACTATACCAGACATCAATTTTGCTATCGGAATCTTGGGTAGGTATCAAAGTAACCCATGATTAGATCATTGGAAAGCTGCAAAGAAAGTTCTCACATACTTCTAAGGAACAAAGAATCACATGCTCATTTATAAAAAGATCTAATCATCTTGAGTTGATTGGATACTTAGATTCAGACTTAGCTAGATGTCCCGATACAAGGAAATCAACTTTTGGTTACTTGTATTTTTTTTTGGTTGAGGCGCAATTTCA
This sequence comes from Syzygium grande, assembly GCA_024733475.1. Classification (NCBI taxonomy): domain Eukaryota; kingdom Viridiplantae; phylum Streptophyta; class Magnoliopsida; order Myrtales; family Myrtaceae; genus Syzygium; species Syzygium grande. Next base: position 8,425,257 of record JAMXDD010000007.1, on the reverse strand, counting down.
TGGAAAAATGCAAAGCGATCAATTATTGTTACATCTACTATGGAGGCTAAGTTTGTAGCATACTTTGAGGCCACTATTCATGGGTTATAGCTTGGAAACTTTATTTTAGGGCTTATGATTGTTGTGATATTGCCAGGCTGCTAAAAATTTATTGTGATAACTTTGCAGCAATTTTCTTCTATAAGAACGACAAGTAGTCCAAGGGTGCTAAACATATGGAGATTAAATACTTGTCCGTTAAAAAAAAGTTCAGAAATAAAGAGTGTCAATTAAGCATATTAGCACCAACCTTATGATTGCAGATCCCTTAATAAAAGGATTGCCATCCAAAACATTTAATGAACATGTTGAAAGGATGGACATTATTGGACATCATTAATGATTGTATTATGAGTGCATTAAGTTTATTTATTTGACACTCTAAGCTCAATTATGTGTTTATGATATATCCTATTAGCTATTTAGTATATATGATGGAAATAGATGAATGTTCAACAGGATAGTCTTTTAACAGAGATACTATAGTTGGACAATTACTATACTTCTTATTTATGGATCATGTTAAGTAGAGACCTATAGTTGTAGTACATAGAAGGGACTATGTCGATTAATGACATACAGCCACTATGACTCGCATTAGTCTCTTTATTTAATTGTGATCATTATGTGGTAGCCAATTTAAGAAAGGTTTTAGTATAATGTTGTTGTGCACATTATGGTCTTTATTAAACCATGAAAGGAATGTCATATGGACCAAGTGGTAGAATGTAAGAATAATTGTGGCCCACATGATATTATTAAATTAATGGTTTAATAAATATTATGCTATAATAACCGTATTGGCTACGAAGAGGTGCAACTCTTACGAAATAAAAGATGTGCATTGATGGAAGGCACCTATTGATAGCCTATAAATATAGAGTTTGGTCCCTTCTCCACCCGGCGTGAACAAACATTGTATTTTATCCTCCATCGGATAAGATACATTAAAGAGAAAAGTGGGTTAAGAGAGAAATTAGATTTCTACATTTCTCCTGTTTCTGCAATAGTTATCTTTAAGAGTAACGCTATGAATAAAGATATGTCTTCATCCCTTTTATTGTGAAAATCATGAAAATCTAAGATTCTAGATTTCAGAATTTTTCTGTATAAAAGTATTACATTTAATGCTTACACCACAAGCATGGCAAACTAAAGTTAAACTCTTCATTCTTGTTTTGTAGTGGATTGCTCTTATTGATCCAAATCAAAGGGCATGCATTGGAATATGTCAAAGATGGACAAGAACATGCAAGAAACAGAAAGCTGAGAACAAAACCTCTCGGGCCCCTTATCAAACACATATAGAATCGCACTCAAGACACATATAAGAATTCTCCACATAGATTTTTTGACAAACTCTCGGGCCCCTTATTAGAACCGCGCTCAAGACCAAACTCAATATCACAAATTTGATTCCATTATAAGAACCGTGCTTAACACCAGACCATGCGATCAACCTACGCCGACTCATATGCAATGCAAACAACAAAAACCTCATCACCTAATGATGAGCACGACCGGTACCACTACCATAGGCCAAAGACAAAAATGAAAAAGCATAGAGACAATAGGCAAGGCGAGCTGGATTGCCCAAAAAAAGTACCAAAAAATTCAATTTCGAACTCACCTTGCCTTGGATAGTTGTGTCGGAGTTGGCGACAACAAGACGAGATGCGATCAAAGGGGTTGCATTCTTTGGCTACGGCGATGAGTTGGGTTGAGGCAAGGCGAGGCAACAAGCAACCATGGTGACAAGTGGCAACCAGATAGGTTGTGGCAAGCGGCCGTGGCGACCAAATGTGATGAGATGGGTTGAGGCAAGCGATCGCAATGATGAGATGTGACGAGTTGGATTATGGCGATTAAGGCAACAACAAGCGGCAACGAGATGCGATGAGTTGGGTTGCGGCGCGATCGAGGCGGTGAGGAACCACGGCGACGAGTAGCCGTGGCGATGAGATGTGACGAGCTGGGTCACGCCGACTAAGGCGACGAGTAGCTATGGCGGCGAGATGCTACAAGTTGGGTTGCGACAACCAAGGCGGTGAGTAGCCGTGCAACGAGCGACGATCATTGTGATGACGAGTTCTTACGAGGTGTGACTAGACCGAGAAGGATCAAAGGGAGGGCCTCGCGAACTAGAAGAGACTCAAGAGAAAGGCGGGAGAGACAAATGCTAGGGTTTTTTACATTACCTTAAAATCGATTCTAAAACCGGTCCGGTTTCGGGTGGGTTTTTACTTGAACTGGGAACCGGACAGGGTTATAATCGATTCCCAAAAAATAGAACCAGTTTTTGGATTGGTTCAAACAGAACCTATTCGGATCTATTTTTGGAGTGGGCTGGTTTGGTTCCGGGTAAACCTGATCCGGTTGTACATCCCTAACTCAAACAATGTTTAGCCCTTATAATTCTTCATGAAATAATATCTCAATTTTATAGAGGAATTCACAAATCTTACCACAAGATATATTTGTGTCAAAACACTTGTAATTTCTACAAAAGGTAATTCATAGACACACACTGCACAATTAATTGTCTTTGCCAAAAGTTCCTTTTGGATACTCTTTATGAAGAAGACGACTTTTTACGTAGAAATGATTTTGATTCAAAATAGGAAACTTCTTTTACGAAACTTACTCAAACTAGAAAATTTACTTAAAATTGGTGGCTACATGGTAAATTATGATAGACATTTATAATTTGAGAGGTACTTGCCGGACAATGGCTTCCCTACCTCCCTCAAAGTATCCCGCATAATTCAAGATGAGATTCCGAAATACCAAAGCTCAAAACCGACTAGCGACTATTGGCAGCTCATTTAAAAATCACACTCATTGGAATTGATCGAGTTCGGATCTAAGAAGAAGATTTGTCTCCACTGGCTAATTATTTACTTCAAGTAATGATTTGGACTTCTTTTTTTCTTCCTCATAGCGATCCAATAATTGTAAGAGTTTTTCCGATATAGGTTACATTAATTGAGATTGTAATTTACCATTTTACGGGCTTGGACTAATAAGGTGAGATATAAAGATTCTTAAGTAGTCTAATATTTGGCTGGCTAGTGTGGGCCAAGTAAAATCCAAACTGTGATGAGAGGGCATATGGTTGAAAACTCTATAAATAATACTCAAATCTTTTCTCTAACCCTGATGATGCACAAACAATCTCACGTAAGGAGCATGAGGGGTAGTTTCATTGAGTCAGTGTGAAAGCGGGCAATAGAGGAAAACGCTTGGGACTATCGCTATTTCGCATCGGGACCATTGAATTCCAAATCAGGTATGCAAAACCTTTTCTTTCTCCATTATTATATTCTAGATTCTAGCTATGTTGATTCGGGGTGCCGTTTTCATGGCCGACACAAAAAAAAAGTTCATGTTTTTCCATGGACATGCTTCCCATAAATTTTCACAAACCAGCTATTGAGCGTCCAAAGTTTATATTTGGGGTGAAATGCTCTAGATAAGATTAATCTATATGATGATGTTGATTATCGAGATCTCCATTCAAATTCAATCTAAGAAACTTTCTTAGCTACAATAACTTCAGCTACTTTAAAGATGCGAAAATAGGATTTAAAACAGGGGTTCTCGAGTTGGCAAACCTACTAGCTAAGTTTGAATTAACCCCACAGATTATAATCCAAGTAAATATAACTTCTTTGTCAAAGTTCACAGCCCATCTTTCTTCTATTTAAATTTGTTGGAGATGAATAAGAAGAAATTACTTATTAGGAAGGAAGGTACATAACTGTTTGTTTGTTGTAACCAGAATAAGTTCGAGAAAGTGATAATAAAAATAAAAAAATAATCTCCTTAAGGCAATTAGTTCTTGCCATGATGCCAAGTAGATTCACGAATTATGCCCCTCAAGATACAACACCTTAAACCTATTTGTATCATCAATATATGAATAGGACTCTATCGAACCCTTCTCAAAACCGACACACTTAGGGGAATATTATTGAAGAGAAAACTCAAGAGATGCTCTAGGAGTATTTCGATAAGCTCTTTTCTATTTCTCGTTAGAACTAAGAAGACACTTCTATTTATAGATGAGGGAAATAACTGTAGAAAAATGAAGGGACATGAACTCAAGAGTTATGTTAGTTATGTTCATACTAGTAGAGCCAATAATCCACAATTAATAGCTATAAGTTGAGAGTCATGTTGGTTATGCTCACATTATGGCAACCACGAATTTCATGGTGCCCGTGTCCTTAGTTTTGTATTTCTTTTCTAATGACTCCCATAACTATTTAGCAGTTTCAATGTTACAATAAACATTGTATAGAGAATGTACCAAACAGTTAAAGATATAGTTTCCAGACAGAGAGTCCCCATGCTTCCAAGCCTCCAACACATCAAGTGTCATGACATCTTACTCATTTGGACTAATTATCGGGCACACCTCCAATAAGTACTTGACTAGAGTCAGCGTGGTCAAATAAAAGAACATCTTCTTCTAACACTTCGCTTAAAGCCTGCATCGGCAAATTTCTCCAGTTTCTCATTATATATTCTTGGAGATGGTCCCATCAAATTAGGCAAATCCATTGAACCATCTCTCCAGAAAATGAACCATATGCCATTTGGCCTATACTGTTTGGAATAGTCCCAGTTATGTCGGTCAAACGTCTTGCACTTGTACCATCATAGATGGTTTCAGCCCTAAGGCTTGTAGTATTTGCTGTCATAAGACCAGGCCACAAGGTATGAACCTCACAAGTCAAAACGACCATAGGAACGTTTCCAGAAACATTTTGGACATCATTGGGTATTCCATTGTTATCAACCCTTGCGAATTTGGCTAGAACAACAAATAGTAAGCTAATTGCCTTAAGATTGTTGGAGATGAGTAAGAAGAAATTATGTATTAGAGGAAAATACGTAACACTATTTGTTGTAACCATAATAAGTTTGAGAAAGTGATAATAAAAATAAAATAGGAGGTGAGGTACGGCTATTTGAATATCCTTAAGCTAATTAGTTCCCGCCAATGGTGCCAAATAGCTTCACGAACTATGCCTCTCAAAATACAACGCCTCAAACCTATTTGTATTAGCACTATCTGAATATGACTATGTCAAACTCTTCTTGAAATCGGCACACTTATTGGAATATTGTTGAAGAGAAAACTTAAGAGATGCTCTAGGAGGACTTAAAGGAGTTCTTTTTCTGTCTCTCGTTAGAACTAAGAAGACACGTCTATTTATTGATGAGGGAAAATAATTGCAGAAAACTGAAGGAACATGAATTTAAGAGTCATGTCGTTTATACTCACATTAGTAGAGCCATTAACCACACAATTAACATTGATATTAAATGCTCACATAAGTAGAGCCATTAACCCTTAGGACAAAATGGTTACATGTGAACTAATGTTGAGGCATTAACACCTGTAATTACAACAAAATTCGGACGTAATCTCATAGCAACACTTTTATTGGTCCCACACTTTCTTTTTCTTAAATGTAAAGGAAAGGTGGAGAGTAGCATTCAAGGTGACCATGCTCTATTGACTCTATTGAGTTATCATAAATTAAACGTCCGCCACGAGGTATTTTGATACAGAATTACGAGAAGGTTGTCACCCAATACCACATCCAATCCATTTAGGTTGTGTAGACAAGTCCCGTCACTATAAGCACACCAAATTGCCACACCAAATTGCCAAAGGTCCTATCATTTCGACAAGACAAGACACATGCTCTACCCTCACTAGCAGGTTATCCACATGACTGGCATTTACGAAATATCAGGTTGTACCATTAGGTCATGCTAGTGATCTACAATCCCCAAAGTTCTATATTAACATGGCCATTCAAGAATCATCAAAAGGGTCACTCATTTATGAGACTTGGAATAGGAAGTACCCCGATATGTCTTGTTCGTAGATTTTTGGCTGCTTTCGTGTGAGTATGAATACAATTTGTTTGTCTACTTACTCTTATAATTGTTTATTTCGCAAGACAAAATAATTTTTACCGGGAGCTACTTGATTTTCTCATCCTAGATTCTTTATTTGTTCCCATTTTCATCCAACACGCCATATAGCAGTTTTCAGGTGGAACTTGAAGAGTCCAAAATGACTGTGATTTATATGAAATTTTTGTATTAATGGTGGCAATTGGCGAAAGATAGGAATTAATGCTGCAACCTACCTCACGAGGGCCGAACTTGATGAAGCGGGCTTAGAGGTAAGTGTTCATGAAACGGTCCGTATGACACATCATAAAAGACGGCTTACCAAAACGTCAATTTTTGGTCATCCATATGGTTAATTGATCATGAGCGTGGATTTTCCTCAAATCCATACTTCACGTGATAGTAGATCAATTTTATTATTTTTAGGAGTCGCGACTAGCCTAGGTCGGGGGTCGACTAGAATACTCAATCAACACACAGGAGTTTCGTTTCGGTTTCTCACGAAAATTAAAGATTATGGGTTTAGGGACTAGCTTACGTTAATATTTATATTAATACCCTTTCAGTATCGCTAAACTTATCATGGTTGTGATCTAAGTTGTCATGCATTTTTTTTTTTATCATTTTTCATTTCAAAGTTTTAGTCCACTAGGTGATCATGCATCTTGTTTTTGTGTTTTCCTTTAAGATTCTAAATTAATTCTATCTTAGTCTAGAAAAGAAAGAAACAAACAATTGTATTAAAAGGCATTGCGTAAAGTAAACAACCAAGATATTGAAAAACAAGCTAATTTTAAAGTGCAAGAAATTAAAACCCGCAACTAATCGGGTGTTTATTATAACACGAATTGAAAACCCGAGACATGATCGGGAATGAATGAATTAAATACAAATTAAGACCGGATCGGACATCGGTCTATCGCCTCTATCAATTGAATCTAAATTGAGACCGGATTGGACATCGGTTGATCGCCTTGGTCTTTTACAATTTTAGACTATCACCTCCATAGCCTACCTCTTGAATGTCGGTGTTTACATCCATAAGATACATTGCAACAAATAATGCACAAAGGAACAACAAAGCAAGGCAATGATGCAAGTAATTCACTAATCAAACATAGGCCTCGGGATCGGCCTTTGCTTTGCATATGTTTCGATTTACTTGCCCACTTAAGCATCTAACATTATTTGATTAATGGTTAACGATAACAAGTTATCATTTGCATTCACAAATGGCAACTTATATTGATTAACCCCTAAAGTCGGGTTCTAAGTGACCACCATGAGCTACCCGCCGAACATGCTTTGGGCCTAACATACATCTATCAAACACATATAAAACAATGGATAATGCATGCACTTAGGCCCACGGGCCTTGTTTCTCAACCAAGCAAGCAATGGAAAATGGGCCTTATAAGAGGACCAATTGTTATCAAATTTGGACCCCCTCTGTTTAGATGTGATTAATCAATCTAATGATGTCCAAATGAAGTGATTAAGGTGTCATTAGAAAGTTTATGTCATGAGGATCAAAATTCAAGGATATCACTTTTTCTAATTCTCCATCGATTTTCACGAAAATGACAAATTTACCCTCGGGGATAGTTTGGACCCAGTTTGAATTTGAATTCAAAACAAATTGCGGGAAAAATAGTGATCGTTATCAAAACCCCGATAAAATTTTTTTGACTATTATGATTCTCCGTGTGTGACAGCTTTCATATTTTAAATGTTTGCTAAAAATCCCTCCAAATTTTTATAAAATTCAGTTTTCACCAAAGACACATTTGCAAATCGGATTTTAGCCTGGGAGGATCTCATTTGAGACTTTTAGCAAATTGACTCCTAAAAATTTCTATTAGATCCCCAAGCTTTCCAGTCTACATAATAAGACCCTAATGAACAATTTTGTAGTTTTTAGTCTTAGCAAAAGAGGACTTTAACTTTATCAAATTCACAGAAACATATTTTGGATCTCTAGAGAAAGGAAAATCAGATCTAAACACGGATATTGACTAAAACATAAAAATTAGTTTGAAAATCCAAATGAACTCCAATTTTTATGAAATTGATGTCAAATAAAATCTCTGGATCTCAATATAAACTTTCATGGGAAACACTTTTCCAGATTTTGAATATAGGAATTTATAAAAATCAAAGAACACATGAAGGTCAATCAGAACACATCTATCACAAGAATCGAGGCTAGATGATGTTGCTAATCATCCTAATCTAACATGATTGAAATTTTATGAAATTTTTACAATGGACAGATCTGAATGTTCTTGACAACTTTCATGAAGGAAGCTTTCTCAAATAACGAACTTAAAAATCAGAAAAATCATCAAACCAAGCAAGGTCATTCAATATCACAAAAGAATAGAATACAACATTCTCATTCCAATTATCGATCTCGACTTTTAACGACATTTACGAGCTGAAATCAACATTTCAAGCATGCAAATCTCTTTGTATACAATTTTATAGGATAAAATCCAGGAGTACCTACCTTGTTCAATGATATTTATCGAGCTCAAACGAGCTATTTTGGCCACCAATGAACTCTAAAATGGCACCAAATATAGCTCCCAATATCTATGTCACAAGGTAAAAAAAATTGGCGTAAGATTGTGATCAAAAAAAAAAGAAGTGAAATCAAGCTTAAAATGGAACTCCGGTGGCTTTTTCCGATGGAAGCCGCCACCACGATTTTGAGATGAAGTTGAGGATGTTGATTACAAGTCTTGGACCACCTAGGAAGGACATCGAGATGCTGGAATAGCCGGAATCATTAGCTGGACGGGTGACCCGGCAATAGCGCCCGATGATTGTGTCGAGATGAAAACGAGGTTGGCGAGGAAGCTCCGGCCACTAGAGATGGGGGCTAGCCTTGCGACTAACTCCGGACGCCCGGGATTGTCAAGTAGCGATGGTGCAATGAAAACCGGTCGGCAAATGGTCGACGTGAGCAAGGACAGCTCACGACCAAGAGTAGAGAGGGAGAGAATGTGAGATAGAGAGAGAAACAGATCTAAAATGAGAATTCCTTCTCCAATTTTGGAGGGAAAAGCTTATATAACTCCTCACTTTGAATCCTAGCCCTTGGATCAATCTAATGACCTAGAATGCATCATTCATGATTAAGAATATTCTTTAAGAACTAAGGGTAGGTGATATGGCATTATGGATGGTCATAATTTATTGTAAATGAATGGCCACGATTGATTTGCTTAACCCCTAAATAATTTGCTTAATCTTTAAGTAAGGGTATTTTGGTAATTTTGCCTTTTGAGGCTTTTTTTTTGTAATTTCCATTTAAGGGCATTTTTGTCATCTTGGGCACAAAGGGATGTGGCCGGCCTTGGCTAGTCGGAATGGACCGACCGCCAAATTTTTGACTAGAAAATGGCCGGTTCGATCGGACCGGTTCAATTTCGATCAAACCACGTTGAATCGGTTGGACCGATTTAACTTGATTTTGATGGGTTGAATTAGTTCAATTCTCGAACCAATTTGTTCCAATTTTGTACAATTTAATCTCTATTATGTTTAATTGACCCGATTAATATTGAATTCGATTAAATTAAATTGAATCAATTTTAAATTCAAGCGGTAAATTGATTCAATTTAACTTATTTGGCCTAATTGTTCTTTAATTTGAGTTAAATTGCATGGCCAAGCTAGACTAATGGATTTAATTGAAGTCCAATTGGCGAATTGAGCTTCAATTCATCAAATTGAATGCTGGTCTAGGATGGGTCAAATTGAATTGCACTAATTGGATCAATTACTCTTAGATTTCTCAATCATTTGATCACTAAATTGATCAAATTGGCTCAAATTCATGTGAATCTTCTAAAACTAATTTCAAATTTAAATTTCATATAAGAAATTAGGCTCATTTGTATCTCAATTGTGCAATTCATGAAGAACGGACCGGAATCATTGATTAGGGCCTAAATTGTGGGTTTTCATTCTTGGCTTGGAATTCTAAAATTGACTTAAAAATTGAATATAATACGACCTCTAGATCAAATGTCGTGAAGAAAATTATCCTAAAAAATGATTAGAAATGAAGTAATTTCATTTTGACCGATTTGAACCAAATTTCGCAAATTGGAGAAAAGTCGATTCTAAATTGATTTTTGTAAAATTGATGATGCCAAAGTGAAATTAAGCTGAAAATGAGTTGATTTAGGGATTTTGAAATTTTAGAATTTTTTGGACAAAGTGTTGAGAAAAAGTCAACATTTTGGTATTTATGTACTAAAATGTCAATTAATGGGTCAAACTTTGAATTTTTTTTTTAAAATTGATTGTGCAAAAGTGAAATTGACACTATTTTGGGGGTTTTTATGCACAAAACCAAATTTTAACTTTGGATTGACTTTTGGTCAAAGTATGAAAAAAAGTCAACTCTTTGACTTTTAAAATTGAAATGCAAAAATCTAGAAAATGAATGGATAATGCTAATTTAAATGCTAAATGACTCTTTTTAGTTGAGGATTGGGTCCTGTCATGATCAAAAACCCTGATTTCAAGATTTTACCTTTAAGACATGTTGGTTAAAAATCATGTGTCAACAATAAAAAAAAAATTCTAGTGCCTAATTATTATTTTTGAGTGGTATAAAGTGCTTTTTAGTTTTTTTTTTTTTTCAAATATACCTTTTTTACCGAACCATTTAGAGTTGGTTAAGCCTCTAAGTATACTATTGATACTACTTAAAGAAAGAAACTCTCAACTGACTAGGGCTTTTCTTGTCTCATTGAAAATTCAGTGTTTTCAGAAAATGATTTCTAATAATGTAGTTTCAAGTAGATGACAGTTTTTTCTAGCGTTTGGTTGAACCTTGAAAATGAAATTAAAATTATTTTAATGTTGTTTGGATAGAAAATTAGATATCATTTTCTAATATGGGCAGGGAAAGTGGTTGGGCCAAATATTTCTTCACTTTTTGGTCCAGTTTACTCCTTTTCTTCTTACTACTTTCTTTTTGGGATGATAACACAAAAAGTTCATAAACTTTAGTTTAATATGCAATGTTGTCCTTGAACTTTTAATTTGTGCAATGAGGTATCTCAACTTTGGCTAATGTGCAATGTCATCTATGGATTTTTATTTATTCAATGTGGTCCCTAAATTATTGATAAATATTCAATGTAGTTATTCCATTGCTTTATTTTCATGTAGTTTAGGAATTAAATTGAACATTTTCCAATAGTTCAGGAACAATATTGAATAAATTAAAAATTCAGAAATGACATTATACATTTGGCTCAAGTTTGAGGATCACATTGCATAAATTGAAAGTCCATGGGCCACATTACATATTGGACCAAAATTTAGGGATTATTTGTATTATTGTTCCCTTTTCTCTGCCAGGCAACGTGAACAGCTGACAGCGTTCATTTACAGGGCAGCAACGGTAGTCACAGAATACAAGTCAAATGGTAGCGATTAGATGGTGGAAAAGTTCGAGAAGCCCCTCCTACCTACATATCTTGATTACTTGACCATTTGATTGGTGAAGCTTCCCGCTGGCATTTCGTTTTTCCTTAATTTTTGGTGGTTGTGAATGGTGGCTGTGGTGGTTGTGATGGAGTTTGTGGTGGTGCTTGTTACTGTGGTTGGGCATGGTTGTGAAGAAGGAGGGTTCAGTGGGGGTGGCGATTTGGTTCTGTTTGGTAATCGATGTTGGCGGTGGATGATGATGATGTGAAAATGGAGGATGCAATCCGTGTATGTTTCCAGAGAAGAGGAAAGATATGATAATGAACTGGTCTATGATGGTGAGAAGGTTTCTCGATTCTAAGATATGAAATCATTCTCCTCGTTTTTGAGCTTGGCTTTTCCTCTAAATGGAAAGTATTTCCCTAGACCCACTAAATTACTAGCATCAAACACATAAAAAAAAAATTCAATTAAACAAACAGAGCCTAGATGAAAAATACACCTAAGTTTTGCACATTCTCTATGATATACAAGCTTATTCGAACCTTACTTCCTTCTCCTAGGAAGCTGTCCGGGAAGTTTGCAGCGTATTCTCCCTCGCTAGAGCCGCATCCCTATCGTGACATGCCACCCACGAGAGGATGGCCCAAGAAGTTGAATGCCTTCCATGGAGCTTCTGCTCTTCTTGGAGATGCACGTCCTGTGGGGAGCACCGAGCGCGGACATCGTCGAGGGAAAAGACCTTCGACCTTGTTTGAGCATCGGCCACCGTGCAAGACCTAGCACAGTAAAGAAGATGACGGTTAAAGTTTAAACAAATTGTTTACCCAAAAAATAATCGAGTCGTTGACATGAGCAAGCACACGCTTGACACATGAGTGTAGGCAGTCACATGAGAAATACATGGACATCACCACGCATGTGACATCTTGTCGATGACTACAAACATAGCTATTAGCTTATCAATATCGATACACATCGCGTGACATATTCAGTTGTCGATGCACAATGAAGAAATGCTAGCAGATAGTAATATGGAGACTGGCTGTGAATCAATAGCAAAAAGCTATCTATGTTCTTCTAAAGCATGAGAAATCTAGGAATATGGTCACCGGTTCGAAATAAAGCGATTGGAATAATGGAGGAACTGATAGATGTTCACTCAAGGGGCATAGAAGCATGATCTCAAAGTTCAAAATCAGCAAAGCAATTGAGATCAAGGAGGAATGGGTGAACATTTTTGTAGGGAACAGTTACAAGATCATGGGACGGTCATTATTTGAAGCGCGGGACAACAACCGTCTAGAGGGGAATCATAGAGTAGTCGGTACATAGTTTGGTAAAAGCAATTGCTTGGAAGTAGAATCATGGCACCCTGAGAGCATGGGAACAAAATTTTTGGAGATGGAAAACACGGAAGCAATCGATAGAAACCATTTAGGGAAATACAACCGTTGGGAACTGCTAGGAAGCAGTTACCACTAGATCACTATAAATACTACTAGTCGTCTACTAGAAGCACCCCCCTCCCCGCGCCCCTCCATCGCACAAATATAACAAATTTATCATTCAGTACTTTACCTTACTTTCCTGCATTGTATTTTATTTTTATAGTTGTAGCTTTCCAATTCGTGTAGTTGATTAAATTCCCGCGTGTAATCTTTATCCCGGGTGTTGTGTTGTCGATTAAATTCCAGCATCATTTGTTTACATTTGGTAACTTTCTTGAGTTTGCATTTTCTGAGTTGTGTTGTTGATTGGGTTCCGGCACAATTTGCATATGTATAGTCCCATCCTATATAAAGTTGTCGATTCCCTCATTTGTCTATATATTTCTTGTCCGGAGTAAGCACATCACACTTTAATTTAAAGCCAAAGAATTACTTTCAGCGAAAGATATTTTGTCATGGGAGAAATTCCCATGGAACATCTTTTTTGCATGCTCGGTGGGACTAGTGTTGCTGATTTGAGGAGGTATGATGGTGTGTACTTGGAATCAACTCAATCCTAGCAATACCATTGGTAATAGTTTGCCTTCATGTCCTATTGCTCAGAGGATGGGACGTGCCTATTCTTCAACTGCACACTAGTGGCAGATCAAGCCCAAGGTGGAGATATTGACATCCTAATTGATAAAATTTAGATTCAAAGGTATGGTATTTGTTAAACTTCTATTTTGGATAAGCGAATCAAAATTTCATAATTATCCTTAACTTGCCTTGCAAATTTTGAGATGGATTTATTATAATTCTTGATGATACTTGCTGAATTGTTTACAGTTACATGTGATTCATATATATAATGTTTTTTTTATAAGTCTAAGGCATTACATGCATTTATTACAAGACATTGGATATGTTATGGATAAGAGAATTTATCCATTTGAAGTTTGACAATTCTTCAAGAATAGAATCAGCAGCAGCAGCAAATACGCTGACAATAGCAAATTTTCATTGAAAAATTTTCTATTTACAAAGGTTTGAAAAATTTCGCTCTAATAAATGTTTTGAATGAAATGTTTTGACAATTAAAAATAATTAGAGATAATATCAAAATGCTTTGAATGAAATGAGCAAGCCCTTAAAAGCTCTGTATTAAAGATTGAATAGTTTCTTGGTTAAAAATGCTTATAAATACTACTTTCATTTATTCAAAAGCAAGGGCATGATACATGACTTGAGATGCTATATGTTTAATAACATTTGTGCAAGCAGTTTGTTGAGTTAATGTAGATGGAAATCGAGATAAGCTTGATTGAAGAGCTCAAGTCTTCTTCTCAAATTTCAAAGAGCAAACAATGATAATGATGTTGCTGCAAAAAATAGATGAGTAGAATCTTCGGTTCAATAACTGAAAGCGGTGACATCGGCCTGGAAAGCATGACAACAGCACTGACAATTGCAACAAGACCAGTGTAGATGATGTTGAGAAATACAAAAATTTCCGGAACCCCGATAAAAGCTATATGCAAGAACTATCATGATGATAGGAGAGGAAAACGAAAGGATGAAGAGCAAAGATCAAGTATAGACAAATCTTGATATAATCAAGTTGATTTTGGTCCGGATCTTGATTATCATTTCGAGGATGTAAGAAAAGGTGAATGCTTAGGTAGAACTTAGCATAGTACAGACGGTAAGTATTTCTTGGAATGAGAATAGTAGAAGTGACATAATTTTCGTACAACGCTTATTTGAGGGTCATAACTTTTTTTTTTTTTCGCTCACTTAAATACCAAAAAATTACTTAAGTGCCACAAAATTGAAAGATCAATCACTTAGGGTTTGTTTAGTAATTTCTTTTCAGAGAAACAATTTCTGTTCTGAAATAGTTTTTTCTATTTTTATTCCCTTGACAAGTTTATGAGCAAAAAAAAACACATTTAAAAGCACGTTTGGTAACGTTTTAATTTTTTTTTTTTTCGGTTTTTTTGTTCTCGAAAAACAAAAAAAAACATAAATCTGTTTGTGTATGCCAGTTAATTTTTCTATTCCCCATAATAGAAAAGTGGCCAATGGATAGATTTGGAACATAAACAAGAAATAAAAATCTACTTTTAAGTTCTCGTGAACAAAAAGAGAAACAATATCATTTTAGAGAAACAATTTCATAAACCATTAAATCCTAAAACCCAAAAATCCTAAAACCCTAAAACCCCAAACCCTAAAACCTTTAACCCCAAACTCCTAACCCAAAAACTGAAACCATAAATTTTAAAACTCTAAACCCCAAACCTTAAAACCCAAAATCCTAAAACCCTAAACTTGAAACCCCAAAACCATAAAACCTAAAACCTAATACCCAAAACCCCAAAATCTAAACCCAAAACCCAAAAAACCCTAAAACCCAAAACCCAAAAAATCTAAAACCTCAAAACCCTAAACCCTAAATCCCAAAACCCCAAAACCCTAAAACCTAAAACCCTACCCCAAAACCAAAAATCAAAACCCTAAATCCTAAAACTCTAAAACCCTAAAACCCCAAACCGAAAAACCTTAAAACCTAATGCCCGAAACCCTAAAATCCAAACCTTAAAACCCAAACCCCAAACCTTGAATCCCAAAACCCAAAACCTAAGCCCAAAACCTAAAATCCGAAAACCTCAAACCTCAATAACCCTAAACCCCAAACCTAAAACCCAAACCCCAACCCCAAATCCTAAAACCCTAAAAACCTAAACCATAAATGCTAAAACCCTAAACCCCAAACCCCAATTTCCTCGAGTACCGCCCAATATTTGCTTTGTTTGTAAGGAGTAATTTTTTTTTATAATTGTATTAAGGTCATTCAATTCTATATCATAATATATTTTGATTCTATTTCTAGTCTAGTTTTATCCAAATATGAATTTTTAAGTCTTCACTGACATTTTTATAATTAAATGAAAAAAAAATTGGGAATAGAAATTTTTAGGATTGTACCAAACGCATTTATGTTCTTTTTCTATTCCAAGAATAGAAATTTTGTGTAGAATTACCAAATGCATTATTCTACTCAAAAATTTGTCCAGGAGAATAGAAATAGAAAAAATAATTTCTAAATAGAAATTGTTTTCGGGAATGGAAATTTTACCATACGCACCCTTAAATGCCATCAGCGATTTACCTTGCCGGAAAATCCGATATGGATGCCGGTTGTCCCACGTGGCAACCGTTGGCGCTTACATAGATAATTTTTGTAATTTTTTTCATTCATTTAAGTATCACAAATTTGAAAAATTGATCACTTAATGACCACAAATTTAA